>CM053604.1:65228571-65313234 GCA_028646535.1 Procyon lotor | reverse complement strand
ACACACACACACACACACAATCAGTACTTGGGTAATGATGGTACCATTATTAAGTCTTCCACACTAAACATTTCAGTGTTCTACTTCTGCTCTCCCCTAATTCCGATGGAGTCACTAAAACTCAAGAACCTGTCTTTGAAATGTCTCTCATTTGTCCCCCTTTTCCCTTCCCTCTGTTCCTACCAAAATTCAGATTTAGCTTTTATCTAACCTTTAAAAACTGAAAGCTAGTTTCCTGTCACCACTCTCCTTTCTCCTCTATCAAACTTCTGCAACTGTTTCTAAAAAGAAAAAGTCAACACCCGTTCTTGCCAACAACAGAGGGTCTGAACTTCTCCGCACGGAATACAGTCCTCTCTACCACCTCGACCTGACCTGACCCTTTCTGATTCATTTTTTCCTTTGCCCACAACACAGACCCTAACCCTCCTAACACACCACACCATATGCTCCCTGGGAATGCTAAGGGTGCACTTCCACACCTCCCATGTCTTTTCATGGAATGATCTTCTTTAAATCTTTATCTCTAGGCAATAACACTTAGGCTGGTACAGAACTAGATCTAACTATGGGGGGATGCAGATTCGAATTAAAAGGAAAACTTCCTTGCATGCTGTGACTCTAGTATTAAGATTCCCTGCTCTCCTCGCCCGTTGTCTCCTCTGTAGAAATAGGGCAAACTGCTTGGTTTCAACTTGGTATTGCTAAGCACTTAAGGGAAAAGCACAAACTGGATCCCAGGCTGCCTGCAGAAATCAGTGATCTGCTGTGCCTTTCGGGGTGATTTGGGGGGACCTGACCAGCATTTCTGTCCTGAGCATTCACTCCTCTTTCCCTGTTTTACCACCTTTGTGACAGAAAATGAGGCACTAAACAATTCCACAGCATTAATGAAAATATGTTCATTTCAACTGCATGATTGTCCTTTCGAAAGACCTGCTAATCTAGCTTTCTAGATTTCTAGTGTTTCTAGTGAAACATCTAGCATCGTTTCTAGCATCGTTTCCAGTGAAACAATGAATAGTAGTGCAGTAGAGATCTGAAGCAGGGTATTACCTGAAAGAACAATCCTAAGGAGTATTTAAGTGCTTAAATTATGACAGTAGTACCCATGAAAATACCAGGGCCTCTACAGAGAGAATTTTAAATATTTATATGCTCCAAGATTGCTGCATTCTTTCAGGCAGAACAACAAAGTTCAACGTACACTGATGAAAGTTATCACTGGGTTTACTGGCAATCAATACCAATTAAAAGCTCCATTTTAAAATGCAGATCAGGTGTTACTGGAAAATGCATCCATCTGAATAGCAGCTATTGAAAAGAAGTTTATCAAAAAGGGTAAATAATGTATAAAAAGTCCCAAGTGAGTGATGAAAACCTTTTTCAGATGACAAGCCACATATCAGTTGGAAGCCAGTGCTCAGACTTATCGGCACCAACAATGTTTTCTTAATTTCCTAAGAGTGCATAACATCACACACCCCCGTTGGCTTGGAATACCCTTATTTATGGCTTTATTCTATTAAAGACTACTTCAACTTACTTATATTCCTGAAAAATCCATTTTATAATTTTAATTAGCATTTCTGATGGCACTTGTGCATTATTTTGTATTTATTGATGTTTTCATTCAACAGAACAGTTGCTGGGTACCTGTTATTTATGGGTTCGGCACCACAGACACAATCCCTATTCCCAAGGCAGGAGACAGGCTGGTGAAGGAGACAGAAGACTGTCAATGAATGGCAATGACCGTGATCCAAACAAGCTGAGCACAGAAAACTTCACTCTTCCTGGAGACTGAACTTAGGGAAGGCGTTTGGAGGAAAAGGTGATATCCTAGTTCTTAAAATAAGTTAACCAGAACATATAGGAAGATTTCAAATATACGGCACTTTGGGATGATGGTAAGACTCAAGGTGTGGCCAGGGAGGGAGGACCTCAAGTGGTGGAAACTATTCTCACCTTAACACCACCACTCTGAAGCCCTCGGTACTGGGGGTCTGCACATTCCTGGGTTTACCTCTTCTCTGCCTGTTGATATTTTCAACTCATTTCATTCTACAGCGTTATTCTAGTTTTTTAAATGTGATTCTATGCTTTGAGGAGTTTTTTAAGAGAGGAAAAAAGATATAATTTTGTGTATTCCCACAATAATTTTTCTATCAACATTTTTAGTCATTTATTCAAAAGTATTTATTGAGCAACTGCTATAGCACAGGCTTCGTTTGAAGTGCAGGATGGTGAAGCAAGCATGCCGGACATGCCCTCATAGACTTTACATTGTAGGGGGAGGGGAGGAACATAACAAAGGAATAGGATAGCCTCTCCGGGGGAAAAAAAAAAAAAAAAACAATAATAAAAGTAAAACAGAATAACGTGATAATACTGGGGAAAAGAGTGCTTTGGACAAGAGGATTAAGAAAAGCCTTGCCTGAAGTGGAATCCTTTGAGCTGAGGCCTGAATGATGCGAAGGAGACAGCCCTGTGAAGATCTGAAGGAAGAGTATTCCAGGCAGAAGCAATTGCTAATGAAAGGATCCTTGAGTAAAAAGGACTCAACGGACCAAAGCAAAATTTAAAAAATTAAATAATTAAAAAAAGGAAAGGAGATACACATAAAAATCAACTAATGAGACAGTGACTGAATGACGGGGTGTTTCGGACCAGTGGTTCTTAAACTGTGCTGCGTACTGGAATTACCTGGGATGCTTCTAAAAACCCCGATCCGCTGCCACATCCCAGACCAATTACACCAGAACCACCGGACTGGGAGCCAGACGTGGGTATTCTTTACAACCCTACACGTGATTCTGATATGCAGCCCAGCTTAAGAAGCGCCAATTTAGGCCACAAGGAATTTAAATTTTAGTCCAGGTACATAAAGCCACTGGAAGATTAAAATTTCATCTGAAATTTCTCTCACGTACCTACATTGTTTAATATCAATCTGGATATTTGCTTAAAAGGAGCAATACACTTTAGATATATGTTAATTTTGAAAGCAAATTCTTCTTAAGAACGACGAAAATTGGGGCACCTAGGTGGCTCATTCAGTTGAGCGTCTGCCTTCGGCTCAGGTCATGATCTTGAGGTCCTGGGATCAAGCCCCACAGCAGGCTCTCTGCTCAGCAGGGAACCTGCTTCTCCCTCTCCTTCCGTTCCTCCCCTCTGCTCATTCTCTCTCTCCCTCTCTCTCTCAAATAAATTTAAAAAAATCATAAAAAAACAACAAAAATAAAAGCAATTATTGACACACTTCCCTTTAAAAATAATTTTTTTAAAAAAAGAAATATTTCACACCTACTAGGATAGTTATAATAAAAAAATGAAAAAAAATAAAAAATTTTTTAAAGATTTTATTTATTTGAGGGAGACAGAATGAGAGAGAGCATGAGAGGGGAGAAGGGCTGAGGGAGAAGCAGACTCCCCATGGAGCCAGGACTCCATCCCAGGACTCTGGGATCATGACCTGAGCTGAAGGCAGTCGCTTAACCAACTGAGCCACCCAGCACATTAAAAATTAAATTTAGGTGAAAATTAGTTATTTTGGAAACCCTAATGTATTCATTGCTTTTATGCACCCTCGTAAATTCTAGAATATATTTGCTTTTATTTTGTGTAGGAACATTTTATCTCTTGAAAGGAAAACAAATGCACAAAGATTTGAGACAGTTTCTGAATTTTGCTTACATCATTCTTTTGGATTATCTGTAACACTGACCATGAGATTCCTCTAGTGTGTGTCCCACGAGAACTTGATCTAATCTGCCGTAAATGGTGCCATCATTTCGTGGTACTCAATTCTGTAAGAGTACACCTACTAGAGCGGCACCTGGGTGGCTCACTTGTTAAGCTTCAGGTCATGATCCCAGGGTCGTGATCCAGCCTTGCATCCCTGCTTCTCCCTCTCCCACTCCCTTTGCTGTGTTACCTCTGTGACTGTCTCTGTCAAATAAATAAAATCTTAAAAAAAAAAAGAGGGAGTTCACCTACTAGAGCTGCACTAGGAAATAATCTTTGAGGAGAAATGGAGTTGATTTCCTCGCACTGCTGCAACCTGAAAATCTTGTCACAAATTAAAAAATGCAGATACATTTATCAGGTAAGATGGCATTTCTATTGTTCAAATAAACACACCAAAATAAAGCCCCTAATGATAGTAAAATACTTTATTTCCCAATTCTTAGTGTCAATTTAAGTTCTTATTTTTTAACAGCTAATAATTGCGCATACACTAAAGAACCTAAATTAAAGAAAAGCAAAAGTAGTCAAGTCCTCATTACATTCCAGGAAAGCAAACCAACCAGTTAAAAACTGATTTAACTATCATGTGGTGCTATAGTCCTAAGACTAACTGATTCAGTATTTCCTCCAGCCTCAATTAACATATTAATATAGGCTAACTACCTGAAGGAGTTTTGCTTCAAACTTCAATCAGTTCATTTAAGATAAATTTAGGATATTCCTTTATACCTACCCAAAACAAAATTTTTTTTTAAAAATTGCACATGTAAATATTATACTACACCCAATTTTTCTCTAAAGAGATTCCAGGGCAGTAAACAAATTTTCTGTACAGTATTTTTGTGATGGAATTCACAGCACATAAGTAAAAAGGGATGACAACTTCAACTCAAACTTTTCTTTGGAAAGCTTTACCTTGATAAAGGCAGCCAAGGTAATCTATCTCAAAACAGCCTTTGCATTAGCGATTCCAACTTGTATCACCATATGTGTTTCCTTTTTCTAGTAGACAATACCTTAATTGAAATCAGGAGCTGTATTTTATACATTTTTGCATATTCACAAAACCCTTCTTTCTGGTGTTAAACAAACATCTAATTAATGAATTAATAATGAAGACATATCAACCCCCTAAGGTTAAAGATATTAAAGTAGCTCCGTGCTGGTATGGCCTTCTACAATATGCATTACCACTTCCAAGCCCTGACTACTGTTCTCTCCCTCCCTGGTAAAATAAAGAGAAATGAAAAATAAATGAAAAGGTGAAATGAGCGGGGCCATTGTCTTCCAAACAAGTAGGGTGGATCAATGAGAAAGATCTGATGACTAAAGACTACAGACTCAACGGACAAAATAGGACCACAAATCCATTCAATCATTTGTTCCTTCAGTAAACAATTTTGAATATCTACAATATGCCAGACACTTCTAACATACAAAAGTTAGTAAGACAGAACTCCTGCCTCCAAGTAGCACATAGGCAAAAGCAACAATGCACAGTAATCAAAGCAATGTAGGAGCTTTGCATAAGCGATAAAGAGATGTAAGCACCTCAGTCATTGGGGAGGAAAGGCAGTTGTGGAATTATGTCTTAATGGGTAGTCTAGGATAAGAGGTAAACGGAGATCCATTCCAGAAAGAGGCAAAACAAAGGCATAAAAAACAAATAAGTAGGACATTTTAATTCCTACATAAAGTGAACATCAAGTTCAATTTTCATGAATAAACACACTAAACAGTATCTTTCATACTACAATTAAGATGCTAAATATAGAAAACAAATATTCTGAAATATTTTTATCAAAATCCGACATTCCAATTATCCACTCACCTCATGCTACTTTTGTTACTCTATGGTTTTCAAATTATTTTGTCATTTGTTATTTTTATAGGTTTACCATTTGCCTAGAGATATTACTTCCTTCATTTCAAAGACAATCAATAGTCTTAAAAATCAAGTTGTAATTAAATGAACAGACCTACTGCCTATTTCACTAAGCTCCTTGCTGGAAATCACGCAAGGATTGAAATCATATATGAAATCATAAAAATCTTTTATGTTTAAAAAAAACAAAACCACTTGAACTTATAGATAGGAACTTTTTAAAGCTCCTATCTACATCCCCTCTGTATCACAGAGAAATCTCCCTGAGGGTGAACTGTGGAGGCACAATTATGACTAGGACATGGAATATGTTGGAACTTATTATATTGCAGCCACACTTTGCATAGATTTTAAAAGATCATTCAAACTATGGTCAACAATTCACTAAGGAATACTGCTTTCAACATTGTGATGACTGAATTTCCATCGGCAGTTGGGCCAGGCTGATTGCTACAAAGTGATGTGCTCTCCTAGGTACAATAATTGCAATGAACTGTGAAGATTCATTCTGCTATTTTTCCATTCATTCGATATCACCTTTGACCCTCTTAAAAGGTCTGAATGGAGCCTGGTCCCCGACAGCCCCGTGAAGACACGGCCGAGTTTCCCATAGGAAGCAGCGTTCTGGTCCTTGGCTTCCACAGGCTGCTGCCTGCCTGGCTCTCCCACAAACACCAGCCGGAAAGCAGAGGAGAAACCCAAGTAATATGATGCAGGGAACGGGGTCCAGCCTATGCAGACGAAATACCCGAAAGAGTCCAAGTGTTTCCAAAGTACACAGGGCTCACTTCTATAGCAACAGAAGACAAACCAAACTGCTGTGGCCAAGAAGACAGGAGATGCCTTTAGTGAAGGCTTCGCTCCTCACTGTCATGAAGTTCAACTGCATGGTTCTTGATATTTTAAAAGATTAATTTTAAGAACCACCGGGAAAATCTGTCAGTACTTATGCCGAGCTAGATTTTAGGAAGAGATGGGATTTCTCTCCATTTTTATAGAACATTTTTCCCCTTTCCTTACAAAAACACCAGGTTTCAATAGCTGGCCAGTTAAAACTATTACCATTCATAAATTCGGCATGTCTGAGAATTTGATATAACTTAAAACATGTACCACCCACAACTGTAATTTTGGCTGAGCCAAGAGAAAAACATCAAATTTAGAATCTCATTAAATGCTATAATTAGAAATTCACCGAAGGTTTAACTAGTAAAATTGGAAGATAAAAGCAAGGATGTGATAAGTTCAAGTGGTTTTGTTTTTTATTTAAACATAAAAGGTCCTATCTACATCCCTAACAACATGTATATCTCTATTTTATGACTTTAGAATTAAGCCATAAAGACTGGATACAAATAAACATGGTAGATTTATTTTCCCCAAATAGCCACAGTAATATCTCCCACTACAAATGCTCTTTTTATACCCCTTTGAGAGGTGAGGGCAAAATTCTTTTTCCTCAAATCTGAATAAGTGTGTGACTGGTGAAAGTGACACTACGCGCTTCAGGGCCAGGTGATGAAATGGGATTCAACTCCCACCTTACTCATAAGAATCTGTGTTCTCGAAGTCTTTAGCTGCCACATGAGCAGTCTGACTGTGCAGAGGACATTATGCTGTAAGAAAGACTAAATTTGGGGCGCCTGGGTGGCTCAGTGGGTTAAAGCCTCTGCCTTCAGCTCAGGTCATGATCTCAGGGTCCTGGGATCGAGCCCCACATCGGGCTCTCTGCTCAGCGGGGAGCCTGCTTCCCCCTCTCTCTCTGCCTGCCTCTCTGCCTACTTGTGATCTCTCTGTCCAATAAATAAATAAAATCTTTAAAAAAAAAAAAAAAAAAGACCAAATTTACCCAATGTGGTGAAATCGGAGAGGCCTTGAGACTACGCGAACAGAGATACACCTGGACAGCTCCTGGCGGCTTCAGTCTCCTGCCTGTCCAGCTGCAGACACCATCCGACCACAAATGCACTAGAGACCCTGTGCCTGAAACACCTCGATGAGTCTGCCCCAAATCCTGACCCACAGATACCAGATAAGACAGGCAGCAGCACTGTTTTTGCTGCTTTGTCACCAAGTAATACAGTTAATTGTTGAAAAGCAATAGATAAATAGAACACAATTTGATAGCAGAGGTGAGGTGGTAGGATAAAAAAATGAAATAAACCCAAACATACGGTATTTGTCTTTGGACCAGACCATAGATGGGAGACTGAAGGAGACCGTTAGTGGAAGACTGATGGGCCCCAAAGAGTTGGATTGTGACAGCTCCAGAGAAAGAAGTGTTTAAAAAAAAAAGGAAGAAAGAAAGAAAGAAGTGTTTTGTTTTTGGAGGAGGAAGAAAAGGAGACTCTAGTTATATAGCTACAGAACTTTTAGCAATACATTGTCCACCGTAATGTGCAAAATGGAAAATGTATCTAATGATCTCCAAAGATCTAGCTACGATTTCCAAGCAGAATACTGAAAGGAGCACCTTCTTTCCTTTTGTTGCTTATGATGAAATGTACTCAGAGAAATGTGAGTTAAAAAAGAAACTGTTCAGTTTTCAGCAAAATTTGGAGGGGCTGGATTTGCTGGGTTTGAAAATAAAAATATTTTTCATTCCTGATTGCTTCAGAGAGCAAGAGTCAAAACAAGAGCGCGTCTCATGGAAAGACAAAATGCAGGTGTAGTCAGAAAGATCTGGTCCACAAAAAAAGATTAGCATGTGACTAAAAATACCCTTCATTAATACCTCAGGAAGAGTAAAGTGGTGTCTGATAGATCCTTTAGGACAGATAAAAGGCCTTCTAAGGATCTTCCAGGCATGTGTAGCCAACTTTCTCTGATGAACAATAGGATACAGGCAATCATAAGGGTGTTTGTCCTACTGCAAACTCAGAGAGAACCCCTAATAAAGGAGGGATTATCTCCAAAATTTTATGCGTGTCCCTTTTGCCTAGCAGAGTGGATCATAAACTGATACATAAGATGACCTAAGGATTTTTAAGAATTATATCATCTAGAGCTAAAAGGAAACAAAGGCAATTATAAACAAAGGCAAAATAAAAGGTGGCCTTTGGGCCCCCAAACTTCCATGCACAAGAAGAAGGTTGAGAAAACTTGTCAGCTATATATATAGAACATGAGGTTTTTGTTTTTGTTTTTTTTAAAGAATGATGATTCAAGAGATGGAAGTAAGAATAGTGACAGGAGCCAAGGGTCACAGAGAACATTCCCAGGGAACAGACTAAGCCCTAATTAAGCAAACGGCAGCAGGACCATGTAGGTTTCAGATTTGCTTTCTAATATAATAGCCTCTCATTTCTCCCTTTCTGAACAGGAAGGATCTACAGAAGGATCCACAGAAGGCTTGTCACACCACTGAACAGTGGGTGTGTGAAGAGCCGGTAACTCATCTCTTTAGTTCAAAGCTTTTCAGAAGGACCTCTAATTCACATCTTCTCAGTATTCAAGAAATCTTACCCAAGGAGCCTCATCTGTACCTGGACTTGACTGAGAAGACAAGAACCTGGACTTCAAGCTAAGGCAGTAAGGGAAAGGGACTCAAGGGCTTCAAGGGCAAGAAGAAACCAATATTACACGGCTGAGAGCTATAACTGGTTATGCTCTACGATGGAGAGTGGCACATTATAGTCTCCAAAGGTAAGCCCAATAACGTCTCCCATCGCACCAGGTTGTACTTATAATGTGACTCTGACACTCCCACCAGCAAGCATGGGACTCTCATGCCTTCACCTTGAATTTCTGACCACAGCATAAGTGAAGTTACGCAACTTAGTGACTGGGACATAAAATGCAATGCAGCTCTCACACAGTTCACTCTGAAACTTCCTCTTTTTTTCAAAATTTATTTTTTTTTTTTTAAGATTTTATTTATTTGACAGAGAGAAACACAGCGAGAGAGGGAACACAAGCAGAGGGAATGGTAGCGGGAGAAGCAGGCTTCCTGCAGAGCAGGGAGCCTGATGCGGGGCTCGATCCCAGGACCCTGGGATCATGACCTGAGCCGAAGGCAGCCGCTTAACGACTGAGCCACCCAGGCGCCCCTTCAAAATTTATTTTTATACTGAAGTATAATTGACACACAGTGTCACATTGGTTTCAGGCACACAACATAATGATTCTGTAAGTTTATACATTATGCTATGTTCACTGCAAGGCAGCTACCATCTACCACCATACAATGCTCTTATGACACCACTGGCTATATTCCCTATGCTTTGCCTTTCATCCCCATGACTTGTTCATTCCATAACTGGAAGCCTGTACCTCCCATTCCCCTTCACCCATTCTGCCCTTCCTCTCGCTTCCTTTTGCTTCTTTCTGGCAACCATCAGTGTGTCCTCTTATAGCACTCGCTCTTGAAGCATTCGGCTACCATGACAGCAAAGTAACTGCCCTGAAGCTACCATGATGTGAAGATGCCTGAATTACCCATGTGGACAGACCCCATGGCCGAGCCCTGAGATTACATAGGAAGAAAGAGATGCTGGACTAGTCCCCGGGTGCTTCGACAGCCCAGCATCTCAACTCCAGTCCTTGTCTGACTGCAAATGCATAAGAGACACTGAGCCACAAATAAAGAACCACACCCTCTACCAATTCCTGACCCACAAAATCTATGAGAGAGAATAGTTGTAGTTTTAAGCCACAATGGATGGAAATGATTATACAGCTGGAGGTACTAATAATGAAAATGATGACTGTCAGTCAATGAAAAGACTAATAATAAAATCTTAAACAAATAAACAATAATGAAAATGAAATTATTACATCTTATTTTGATTATATATGGGTAATATCATTAAAATTACTAAAAATAGGAAGAGATATTCTGATCAAACTTTACAAAGAAAAACAAAATATTTTTAAAGACATTGTCGGTCTTTAGGTGAAATCATTAAACAAAACCAAAAAGAGGTCAGATTATAATTATAACCTCAAGATATCTAAATAAGGGCAAATTAAAAGATGCTCAGATTCAGCCACCAAACTACCCACGTCTCCAACAAGGACATGAATCTCAGAGAACCCTGGAAGATATTTCTTGGCCAGAGTTAGCTCTTGCACTTTCATAAACAAACAAACAAACAAATAAATAAATAAAAATAAAACAACAGTGAGAATTTCCAGCTAAGTAAATCACTATCAGTTTTGATAAAATTTAATACTGGCAAGGGAGTGGAGAGAAAAGCGTACTTGCATACTGATGACCGTACATATAAATTAATATAAACATTCTGGAAAGCAATTTGGATGTATGACTGCAGTTTAAAATGTCAGTCTTAAATGTTTTTGGTTAGGAATTTTCAGAGGTCTATCAGAGGTAAGAGCTGAAATTCAAAGATTGAATTTTGAATTCAGTGGGTGAATTCTGAATAACCTTCAAAGAGTAGTGATGATCAGCTATTATTATGAGACTGATATTTACTTAGCAGCTACCTATGACCTGGGTTCTGAGAAAATGCTGTCACTATACTACTTCTGATATTTAAATACTTCAAAGTCAGCATGCTCTCCAACTTCTAAATGGTAAAGTTAAATAATGTAAAGTTACAAATCCAAAAACAGTTATAACTAGGATTGAATTTTGCATATGTCTGACTCCAAGGTTTGGCTCTTTCTACTATGTCTTGACACTCAAAAATAATTATGTTTATTTATTATATCAAAGAAATGGAAGAAGTCTAAGTGACCAATGATGGAATATCATGCATTATTAAAAGTATATTTTCTATTTTTTTTAAAGATTTTATTTATTTGACAGAGAGAAAGAGAGAGAGAGATCACAAGTAGGCAGAGAGGCAGGCAGAGAGAGAGGGGGAAGCAGGCTCCCCGCTGAGCAGAGAGCCCGATGCGGGGCTCGATCCCAGGACCCTGATATCATGACCTGAGCCGAAGGCAGAGGCTTTAATCCACTGAGCCACCCAGGCGCCCCTAAAAGTATATTTTCAAATAAAATTTAGTAACTTGAGATATGCTCAAGATATATTAGACTATTACCAAAAAAATACTAAAAACATTTATGCAATATACTTATGAATATGCATCTGTGTGTAAATCTAGAGTAAGTAATGGAAATGGAACCAATATGTTATTTGAGGCCATCTAAGGTGATGGATAATGAGTAGATCCACTTTCTTCTTTTTATTGCCTATATTTCCCAAGTGTTTTACAATGAGCAGATATTATCTTTCTATTCAAAAAGATAATAAAGTTACCTTTTTAAGGAAAGAACAAAGAAACAACTGATCTAAAGTTACAGTAAGAGGAGAAAAAGCATTGAACACAAATTATATGTTTGTTTTTTGTTTTTAAAGATTTTATTTATTTATTTGACAGAGAGAAATCACAAGTAGGCAGAGAGAGGGAGAAGCAGACTCCCTGCTGAGCAGAGAGCCCGATGCGGGGCTCGATCCCAGGACCCTGAGATCATGACCTGAGCCAAAGGCAGAGGCTTTAAACCACTGAGCCACCCAGGCGCCCCACAAATTATATGTTTTAAGCAGACCTAATCCTTCCCAAAATACTTTGGAAAGATGACTCATAAAATTTCTTCAAAGAAGACTTCACATTATCCATAACTTGAATGATGGTTTTTACTTTATTACTTATTACAGAAGGAAAAAAGTATAATATTACAGAGTTAATAAAATGTTGGATGTACTGTATTACATTTTGCTGTGATACTGTGAGATTGAATACTTCCCTTAATTTCTTAAATAATTTTGAGGACAAATTTATAATTAATGATCACCAAATCATCAATACAAATATAATGTCAAAGAAAATCAAATGATCCTAAAATCCTATTTTAAAATTATTTTTAAATAAGATCCTATTCTACTTTTATGGAATCTTTGTCTAGTACATGAACTATCCTAAGTATAAAACCTACCTATATTAGTTTAAAATTTGGGGTTTAGAAGAGATTAAGTCTGTCCTGGCTTACAATTTTATGGTAGCAAGTGCTTTTAATTAGATTGTATTTTATTGCTAATAAAATTTATGTTATTCTCATTATTGGAATTTACATAAAAAGATATTAGATGCTTTTAAAACTTGAATTTTGTTGGATTAAACAATCCAAAATACCATTAAATATTTACAGTAATAAGTCTATTGATAAATAAGCAATAAGAGAGAAATGATAATGAAATCTGACCTTTGTGGTGCCAGGCTCAATTAGACCAGAAAACAAAATAGATATAAAGCTGTTGCCTACTCTTGAGGCATCTCTGAATTAAATTAGCATAGGACATGCTTATCCATCATGTTTCAATTGTCACATGGAACTCAACACTGCAGTTAACTGACTTAGGTGACAGAGGACTAAATTGATTTTCTCTAAATTGACAAGTAGAATAATAAACGACCTTGATAAGATTTAGATTTTAGTAGTGACTAATTCAGTGACATGTTGAGTTTAAACACTGATGTGAACAGTCTGGTCTGAACAACTGAACACCGAAATATTTCTTTTTTTACTTAAATCAAATAACCTTTCTAAATAAAACACGCCCATTCCTGAAAGAAACAGTTCTTTTTACTTATCATATTCCATCCCAGTTCTGTCACTTTCCAAGTACTCAAACTAAGGCCCAGAGAGGTGTGGTGACTTTCCACAATGGCCCTCAGTGGATCAGAGACTCCAAATAGTTCCTCCCAAACCTGACAACTCAACATATTTTCTCTGACAACTTTTTCAAGTTCCTTGCCTCCCTACCTCTGAGACACACCTAGATTCACACAAACACTTATTGTAACATACGATTCTAATATGCCATCAAAAACATGACTAGGCCTCCAGAGGGCACCTCTGTTTTATTGAAAAGATGAGAACCGTGCCATACAGAGCAGGTCACACATTAGGAAACGCGTGGGTTGATGTTCAGATCTGTGTATACTCTCAGCATCGGTGCCTGACAACCCAGAAGCTCTTAGAGAACCAACTTGTTCAGCAACCTGACGTGCTGAGTTCTAAAGCTCCGAATCTCTGCAACTGAGCAGGTTCCAATCTTTGAATTGCAAATGGACAGATTTCTGGGACATGTGATGTCAGAAGTACCACCTTGAAATCACTGTTGGGTGAGTAATCATGCACCCTAGTCCAGTATAGCAAAGCCCCTCCAAAGTGTTACTTTCTTAGAGTAACTGAGATGTATGAAGTATACGAAGGAAGACTATGAAGTGGTTTTTTTAAAAGATTTTATTTCTTTATTTGACAGAGAGAGAGAGATCACAAGTAGGCAGAGAGGCAGGCAGAGAGAGGGGGAAGCAGGCTCCCTGCTGAGCAGAGAGCCCGATGTGGGGCTCGATCCCAGGACCTTGAGATCATGACCTGAGCCGAAGGCAGAGGCTTTAACCCACTGAGCCACCCAGGGGCCCTGTGAAGTGTTTTTATGAAGGTTTTTCAGCTTTGTGGTCCAAATGGGAACAAATCAGCAATTAAATTTCAATGATTCTCAAAAACTATCCAAAACTTCAAAACCTAACCACAGTATTTCATCAAATATAAAACATCATTTGCGTGATGTGCAACACCATCATGCTGTGTAGCACTGAGGGGAAAAAAAAAGCCTCGATTGTCCTACAATGACACTAGTATATATCCCAAATTTGTAATTGTAAAATGTGTTAAGATGGTGTGCCCTTGGATCACTTAATAAAGTATGGTTGATTTCAATGGGTAAAACAACAACAAAAAGATGACAACAACAATAAAACTCACCTGAATTTAAAGGACTATAAAAAAATAAAACAGCATCTATAACAAAAACATAATCCTGGCCTGCAAGTAACTAAAGAATTAATCTGTAATTATAATTCTTTTTTGGCAATTATAATTAAGTAAATTTTGAAACATTTAAAAGTATAATAATTACTTAAAAACTCACGAAGGTATGGCATTCTTTTTATATATAAGGAACCACAAAGCAATCAGAAGACAGTGACCATGAACTCCTTGGCAGACTTCTAAACTTAAAGACATAATTACTTGACAAAGTCATAATTTGACTCTATAAATATTTATTGACATATATTGGGTGCCAAGCACTGTTGTAAGACCTGAAGATACAGAGAGGTCAAAGCAGACAAAATTCCCTGCCCCAATGGTGCTTACATTCTGGTGGCAAAAACCAATAATAAATAAGATTCAAAAGTGAAATATATCGGGGCACCTGGTGGCTCAGTGGATTAAACACCTGCCTTTAGCTCAGGTCATGATCTCAGGGTCCTGAGATCCCACCCCGTTGGTCGGGCTCCCGGTTCAGCAGACAGTCTGTTTCTTCCTCTGCCCCTCCCCCGACTGGTGTGGATCCGCACTCTCTCCCTCTCTCTTCCTCTCAAATAAATAAAATCTTAAAAAAAAAAAAAAGTAAAATATACATTAGTAGCAAGTGCTAAGGAAGAAACTAAAAACAGCAAAGCTAAAAAACTAAAACAAAAAATTTCTGCTCTGTTGATTCTGTTGTTCCAGCAACAACACAGGCTACCAAATGCAAATAGGATGTTTTAAAAATAATCAGGGCTTTGTCAGGCCAAAATAGAAAAACAAAAACAAAAACAGGTTTTACGATGGGCTCTAAGTTTTCTGAGAATATCACCCAATGATAAAACAAAGGCCTTCAGGCTTTGAGGAGCCTGGCAACTGTAGGCTTCTAAACGAGCTTCTCTTCTCGGTGTCAGAACGCAGTCCCAGGGACTGAGGGACGGTAACCAGTGAAGGACACCTGGGGTGGACAGAGCAATCACGACTGCCCAGAACACCTGCTGGAAAATCTACGAAGCAAAGAATACAGTGAAGCTGGGGAAAATGTAGAACATCAGGGAAATGTGGCCGCAGAAACTGGGACACAGCGCAGGGATGGAACCCAAAGAATACAGCAAAGACCTAATTCCTTGGGGACATAGAACAAAGGGACAAGAACAGAATGTGCCGGAAGTAAAACGCACTCATCAGGAAGGAAGTTCCATTCTCACTGACTTCCCACAGGGTGGACCCTGAAGCTACCTCGAACACCAGAGGCACACGGGCTGGGCTGCGTGCTGGCCCCCTGCCCAACAACAGGACAGCCTTCAAGCGTTAGTGGAAAACTTTGGCATGAAAGCTCAAACTCGAAGAATTTTATAAAGTTATGTGGAGGCTGCCGCTCCTCACATATTCCCCCATGCTAGCATTTCAGTGTCTAAACAGGCAAATTTGCTCAATGACATTTTTCTACCATAAAGTAGGATATCTGGTTTCTAAATAAATGTATTTGCCCCAAACTCAATATATCATTTCTGCTTTTTCATTTTTTTTTCGCTTTTTCATTTTAAAGTGCAGCCCATAAAAAAAAAAAAAAAACAGCTTTTTAAAATCTGTTCTTATTCTTTAAAAAGAATTAATTACTGACTATGTCCCAGAGCTTAGCATTATAATGTTCCTCCTCATTGGAGCTGCAGAGATCTTGTCATGAGAAGTGAGGGAGACGGGAGACAGGTGGAGCCACCATGACTAGCAAGGTGTAATCACCTTGGTCTCTAGCCACCTCGACCTTTCTAAGCAAATAAAGCATAATAAGCCACGCAAATACTACTAAGTAGTGATGGCTGGAGAAATGCCAGGAAAGTCTAAACATGACAAAAAGGGAAAAGAAACAAGAGCTCTGTGAATAGAAAATTACATAGTTTATACTTACCTAACTAATGGGAAAATTAATTAAATTACTAGAATTTTAGTATCATTACCTTTATGCAGACACTCTCCCCAAAGATAAAGAATATGGTCATTCTTCTTGCATTACACGTGATGGCTCACATTCTCTAATAAATTTCTAGATCAGAATTATTTTGAGCTCTTACAGTACTACAAGGAGAATTTTGAATGTTCTTGCTATTTTATTAGTTAAGAGAAAATCTCTTTGACATAGATTTAAAAAGTACTTAAAAGTGAAAGTTACCCGTTCTATAACGGAAATTAATAAGAAAATGGAATGCTGGGGCACCTGGGTGGCTCAGTGGTTTAAAGCCTCTGCCTTCAGCTCAGGTCATGATCTCAGGGTCCTGGGATCAAGCCCCACATCGGGCTCTCTGCTCAGCAGGGAGCCTGCTTCCCTCTCTCTCTCTCTCTGTCAAATAAATAAATAAAATCTTAAAAAAAAAGAGAGAGAAAATGGAATGCAGTTACAGAAAGTTACTTTGCAGTAAATGTGATTGATATACATAATCTATAACAATAAGGTTGAATTTATAACAGCCCCTACTTTCTGAACGGCTCTGGCCTAGGCAGCCTTTTTGGTTCAAATACCATTAATCACTGTGCCTAAGAAAGATATTAAACGTGTTTATATGTCTACTTTACAGCTGAAGACTGGACGAAAGATCTAAGAAGGCTTGGTCTTGGTCAAAAATATCAAAGGAAACTATCCCTTAGTTCTATGATTTTATTTTTCTGTCAACTTATAAAGCTTAAGTGCATCTCAACTTTAGAGATATTTTGTCACAGATTCCTATCTCCTTCCTACTTATCAATATTATATTATCTCACATACTTGGTTTTTCTGCCTTTCTATGTCACCTCCCAAGATAAAATAACATTTTATCTCACTAACATTTTATCTGTCTAACCAACATTTCTGCAAGGGCCCTCATTCCCAACATGGAACGCCCAGAATGTGCTCCTTAACTTCCTCACACCATTGCTTAGGATACAGCTAGGTGCATTCATGAAACCTTTCCAACACAAAACCTACCATATAAAATACTTTTCAATGATTGTATATAATATATATTTAAGGCAACAAACTTCAGGTTTTTGACTCTTACGTCTACTTTAAAGCTAATAAAATGCAAAAAGTTTCTAGGACATGATAAGTAACTCAAACTCTCCTGAGAACATGGATGCCATATATGCAGAGCCAAGTAAAGGTTCTGGAGTTACCCAGTTACTGGAGGCTTTTCCATATAGCTCAGTAAAAAGAGTTCATGACTTAAAGAATACCCACTATATAATGGGTTACTTATTTAAAAAAAAAAAATTGTGACCAATTCAAAACTTTATTTTTCTTTTTTTTTTCTTTTAAGATTCTACTTATTTACTTGACAGAGAGAGAGAGAGAGATCACAAGTAGGCAGAGAGGCAGGCAGAGAGAGAGGGGAAGCAGGCTCCCTGCTGAGCAGAGAGCCCGATGTGGGGCTCGATCTCAGGACCCCAAGATCACGACCTGAGCCAAAGGCAGAGGCTTTAACCCACTGAGCCACCCAGGCGCCCCCTAAAACTTTACATTTTTTCTTCATAGCATATTCTTTATCCTTGCAGACACATGCCTGTTTTTCCTTAGAGCAAAACTCTTACACTGTGCTTCTTTCATGGGCACTTATGTGTTCTATTTTCCTCTAAAACTGAACTATCACTCATTGTAATTACTCCTGATGCTATTTTTGTTTCTGTGCTTATATTTTTTTTTTTACTTTTTTGATAATTTCTCTCTAAGAAAGGTAATTAAATCTATATATTTAAACACCATCTTAAAATCCAAATATTTATTAGTTGGTTATGTGAGAAGAATTCACTGTTACTTAGGTAGGTTGAAAGATAATTTTGGCTTCAACATGTGTTCTCATGCAATGTATTCCTAGGGCAAGAAAAATTACCATGGCTGTAAATCAGAAACAACACAGTACTAGCTATGGAACGAGGTTGTGTTATTGCCACTTAACATGTGGTGAGAAAGATATTCCAACATGGCAGAGATCAACTTTCATCCCATTTCAAATGTCAATATTTAAACTGAGAGAGTCCAAAGCCAAGAATCTGTGTTGAGAGATTCAAAATCTTTTTTCTACAACTGTGTGGTCATGTATCCATTCTCTCTAATAAGTATTTGGCTAGCTAATGCTTTCCCTGTGTGCCAGGGAACTTGCTTTCCAATGTTTCTTTGTCTTTTCCGAGTCCACAAATGTTCCCTCGGTGGATCACCAGCTTCTTGCTTTAAATACTGTTGAGTATCTGAGTGCCTAAAGATGTGTTTATCATATCAAAACTCCTCTGCAGATATGTAAATGTGAGAGCACAAACAATTAAAACTCTCTCAGTCTAAATCAAACTATATTTTCTTTGAAATATATTCACCAAGAACACTTCTTCAGTGTACCACCAAATAAATTCAGAAGGAAAAAAAATCAGTCCCACAAAATTTGGACAGGTTTAATCAAAGTTAGTAATTCTCCCTATTTTCTCCAATTTCTTTCAGCATTTTTAAACTAGAAGAAAATTAGCCTGAAGAAAAAAAAACAAAAACAGCTCATAACCCCAATCTGAAATGTCTTACATGACCCAGGCCAGAAGATAAATGCTTTGCATGAACTCTCTTGAATACCTGGATTTTTTTCTTTGGCCACAGAGAGCTCATCTCAGATTTCTCCAGTGATTAAGAAACACCATAAACAGTTAACCTTGGTGGAGTGCCTACTATGTGATGAGCTTTTGACTCATCAAAACTCAACCAGTCTTCACAATAACCCTGAGAGAGTAGGCATTATCCCATTTAAAAATAGGAATCTAAGTCAGATAGACTTTAATGTGACTAAAGGTATGCCAAACTCTGATTCAAATTCAGATCTGTCTGATTGCAAAAGCATGTCTTCTGTTTTGCTCTGTTATGTAATAAGAAATGGATAGAGAGGACTTTAATGGATTCTCCCCCTTGTGTAAGTAAATACAATTTCATTTGAATTACAGTCTCACCAAATAAAGGTAAAGCACATTTTCCTCTATTTCTCCTAACTTGAACAACTAAACAGGTGTTTCATTTTCAAATGATCAATCAACAAGTAGACAGTAAATGATAGGAGGGACGCAGAAATATAAGACAAGGTCTCTCCGATTAAGCAGATAAAGCTAACTGAAGTGACTGATCAATAAAAGCACTCTATGCAGCATTTCAATGAAATGTACAGAATGTCAGAAAGTAAGTAACTTATATATGGAAAGACTGCGCCTTGATATTTTGAAAATACTAGTTTGTTTAAGACAAGCAAAATGGATGTCTGGTCAGTCTACTTGCCAAAACATGCTCCTGCTTGGAAGCTCTGTATGTGAGTTCCAGTTTCTATGCTGTGGACAGTGGAAGGTGCCATGCACAAAGGAGGAGCTAAAGAAGACTTCTGAGAGGAGCTGAAAGTTGGCACAGTCTTGAGAGAAATTTAGCACGTGGGGAGCCAGGGGCAAGGGTACTCCAGTTGGCAAACACATGTCTAAGTGAGAACCAAGAGCTAGAATAAACCTGGAATTTTCAAATGCACATAGATAGCAGGAAGAACTCTAGGACGCACCTCTCGTTTCAAAGAAAAGCATGTCCCAGAGTTCCATGGTGTGCCCCGTCCCACAGCTACAGCCGGGGCTGGATGAAAAACAGGACTCACGGGCAACAGGCAGTGCTATTTCCACTCCCAGTGGTTTCCCACCCATTGTCGAAGGGTGAGACGAGACCCAGGGATTCTGGGAAGTCACTTCAAGAGCCCAGTGGGGAGTGGAAGGAGCAGTATTCAAACATGGCAGTTCTGCTTTTATCTCTTTCATATATTGGACTTCTTATAAGACTCATTTGTAGAAAAGAGCCTTTCTATGTTAAAAAAAAAATCACTTTTCAAGTCTTCATTAGCAGTTAGTTGACATTGTTGAGTTCTGTGCTACATGACACAGACACAAACATAAAAGAAAAAAAAAAAGGCCTTTGCCCTAAACAAATTAATTTACTCACATCAAGCCCTGAGTGTATGATGTGTGCCAGGTACTTAGCAATACACGGAGAAATTCAATGGGAAGCAAAAAGCTACAAGGCTGGCCTAGGGTCAGGTGGTGGTGAACTAGGACATTAATCAAATAACACAAAGGAAAAATAAAAATAAATAACACAAAGGACTACAGAAGACAACTACGATAACTGGCATGACAGAAAGTTGTAAGATGCAAGGAGAACATATAACCAGGAAACCTCAGTCTAGGGAGTCACTGTCTACTAGAGTAGAGGTGACAGTATGAACCAAGAACTACTGCAAATAGAAGTGGTCGATAATAAGTATGCACAAAGCCGGGCACACTTGGGTGGCTCAGTCAGGTAAGCATCTGCCTTATGCTCCAGGCGTGATCCCAGAGTCCTGGGATTGAGCCTCTCCCTGCTGAGCAGGGAGCCTTCTTCTCCCTCTCCTGCTCCTCTGCTTGTGCGTGCACCCTCTTTCTCTCTCTCTCATTGTCAAAGAAATAAATAAAATCTTTTTTTTAATTTTTTTTTTTAAAGATTTTATTTATTTGACAGAGAGAAACACAGCGAGAGAGAGAACACAAGCAAAGGGAATGGTAGTGGGAGAAGCAGGCTTCCCGCCGAGCAAGGAGCCCAATGCGGGGCTCGATCCCAGGACTCTGGGATCATGACCTGAGCCGAAGGCAACCGCTTAACGACTGAGCCACCCAGGCGCCCCTTTTTTTTAATTTTTTAAAAGATTTTATTTATTTATTTGACAGAGAGAGATCCACAAGTAGGCAGAGAGAGGGGGGAAGCAGGCTCCCTGCTGAGCATAGAGCCCAATGTGGGGCTCGATCCCAAGACTCTGAGATCATGACCTGAGCCGAAGGCAGAGGCTTTAACCCACTGAGCCACTCAGGTGCCCAAATAAAATCTTAAAAAAAAAAAATAAGTACACACAAGATTCGATGGTACCACCACTGTGACAGTGATAAACTCAGTGGGAGGGGGCAGGGATACCTCACAATGAAGGTGCCATTCATGCTTCATCTAGGAAGCATGAACAAGGACACAGTATGGCAAGAAAAAGGGAGGAGAAGAGAACACTTCAGACAGAGACACTGTATGTGCAAAAGGAACCAAAACTGGAAAGAAATAAAAAAATGGCAAGCCCTTGAGGATAACGTATAAGGCGGCTATCTCCAAGAAGGTATGGAGTTGCACATAAGCAGACGAGGCCCTCATTCATGTGATACAAACTGACATGTAACCCGCACAGCCTGCCACAGAGGCGATGCGGAGTCAGAGGAGACTGTGACCAGGAGTGTGACATGGTCAGAACTGCATTCCAGAAAACTCACCCAGAAAGCAGGGGGGAAGAAAGGACCCGAACAGTGAAGACTAGTGGCAAAAAGACCAGTCAGAAGGTCTTTTTGTCAAAAGACAGCTAGAACTCTGGATTTGTCTTCGGTTTCCTGGCACATGTTGGTATCTAAAAAGTTCTGTGAAGTGAATTAATAAATGAGTAGGAAATAATGTTGGCATGGGAATACAGGGCAAGAATATAAAGAATCATGGAAGACCCACAAAAATATCATGAGCTGATGCTAGGAAACAGGAAGTCACTGCAAGTTTTTGATCAGGGCAGTGGCATAATAATGTAAACTATGTTTAAGAAAGCCTAATTACCATACCACCTAATTACCTAAATACCATATACAGTGTATATGACAGAATGGTTAGGTGATAACCTTACGAATGATTTAAGGAAGCTTATCATGAGACAGCTCAAGTAGTCCAGGTATAAGTCTGTATAGTAGGTATAGTCACATGATACAGTAAAAAAGAAAAGAGACAATCTCCAAGGAAAACAAATGTGGCCAACTGATTAACAGACTAGACAAGAGATCGGCAATTTTTTTTTTCTAAAAAGGGTTGAATCGTAACTATTTTAGGCTCTGTGGCCCACAGCGTGTCTAACAGGGCTCCTCAGCTCTGCCTCTGGGACAGGAGAGAAGTCACTGCCCATCATAAACCATATGTAAGTAAATGGATGTGTCTGCATCCCAACAAAACTTTACCTACAGGACAGGTAATCTGGTCTGCAGACCACAGTTGACTGACTCCAGGATATACTGGGGAGAGTGTATCAGTCATGAGCATGCTCAGCCATGAGTGACAGAAAACCTAAAGTATCAGTAGCTTAAATGAGATGGACGCTTATTTTTCTCACATTCACAAGATCTCCAGGAACACAGGTTTGGTATGACAACTTCACAACTGTTAAAGACCCAGTCACATTCTATACACTTTTCTCCCGCCATCCTCCACATGTGACTGCGAGCTCTTGATTCAAGATATCCACTAGAGTTCCAGCCACCAAATGACCATTCTAGCAAGCAACGAAGAGGAGTAAAGGAGGGCATCCCCTTCACTTTAAAAACAATCCTGTAATTCACAAAATCTTCCTACTTGGCTAGCTCTATATGCTCACAGAAAAGCCAAAAGAGATCACGCTTGTTTCAAAGTGAATGGCTGAGTATCTTAAGCCCTTTTCATTCATTCTCCCTAAACCAGAAAATATTTTTTGTTCACCTCTTGATTGTTGGCCTGTATAAAATGTCTTATTGGCTGAAAGTTACTCAATAAACTGTTTTCCTTCTGTCTGAAGTAATAAAACTATACAACACTATAAACGTTTTCCATGTTTAACTCCAAGATATTTGGTTTTCTGGATAGAAACAGTAGAGCTTTGTTTTTAAAATTAAAGCAGACCCTTAGACCTAATTTGCCTTAGAATGCCAAATAGTTTTCTCTTGTTATGTTCTAACATTAGAACCTACTCACCTATCCCAAAAACACATGCATCTATAAGAAACTGACCTCACTTAACTCTGGTTGTCCCTGAAAATGGTTCATTGACATACAGAGTAGGAAAAACACGGTCCAAAAATAAAGATCTCTTAGAGAGTCTAATAGACAGGAGATTTTCATTATAGTCATTATGTTTAAGGTAAAGCAAGAATCTTATATAATAAGATCTTTCACTTAGTACTGGAGATAGATAGATAGATAATTTCCTTATATTCAGACATAATTTAACTTTCCTTAAAAAATGATTTATGATTCAAACCACCATCATAGAACAAAAAAATTCAGTTTCTAGCCCTTCGTATTAGCAAAAAGAGATAAAAATCCCATAGGGCGCCTGGGTGGCTCAGTCGTTAAGCGTCTGCCTTCAGCTCAGGTCATGATCCCAAGGTCCTGGGATCGAGCCCCGCATCGGGCTCCCTGCTCGGCAGAGGGCCTGCTTCTCCCGCTACCATCCCCTCTGCTTGTGTTCCCTCTCTCGCTGTGTTTCTCGCTGTCAAATAAATAAAATCTTAAAAAAAAAAAAAAAATTCAGCATCCCAGACAATTCTAACAAGTTCAGAGGGGTTGGTCCTTAGGATCATGCAGTAAAGCAACATGTTCTGACACTCTCGATTTAAACAATAATTCCAAAGCTGCTAAGTTTCCACTTCAATGCTGAAAATATGCAGAAAATTCAGTTAACATTTAAATATTTGAAAATCAATTTTTATATCATCTGTCATATTGATTGACCTTTTTATTTTTTACTGTTTTTTTATTTTACACAGAGAGAGAGAGTGTGTGTGCACATGCGTGCAGGGACAAGCAGGAGGAGGTGCAGAGGGAGAGGGAGAGAGAGAATCTCAAGCAGACTTCACATACAGCGCTCAGAGCCTGATGCGGGGCTCCATCTTATGACCCCTGTAATCATGACCTGAGCCCAAATCAAGAGTTGGATGCTTAGCAAATTGAGCCACCCAGGCTCCCCTATTTTTTACTCTTAAAGGGATTTCAAAAACCATAAATAATGTACAAAACTTTCCAAGTTGCAAATAAAGTCATAGTCTCTACCCTAGATTTTATTTCAGATATATCTCAACTCACATAATATTTTTACTACCTGACATTTTAATCAAAGATCAAAAACTTCACTAGCCAAAGCATTTCCAAAGCTCTGTGAAGTAAATTAACTTTATGAAATGGAACCCGACTACATATTTTGTAATGAAATTTTATATTACATTTCAAGAAAGAATGCTAGCCTAAAAAGATAGCCAATGTGGCTCAGACAATAATAATGGTAAAAATATTTAAAAGAAATGTGAGACATAAGAAATATTTTAATAGTCCAAAGCACTATTCAACCTTTGGGAGTTTCTGTAAAATGCTTCTTGACTGTCTCAGGGATTACCCCGAGTCTAACTCGATTGTTCTGAGGAAGGTCCTAGTACATCACAATGTTCCCACAGAGACTGGGGTTGAGGGGAGCACCTGAACACATTGTTTCGGGATGCTCCCCATGCCTTATGAGAAGGCTGACCACCTAACCACTACCATGGACTGCTAACAAGATCAGTTCAAACGCTTTGTAAAGGTATTTATTTTAAGTACATGAGTAATACGTGAATATATGCTTACTTTTCAAATTAAAAATATACAGAAATTTGTACAGTAAAAAATCATTTATGACCATCCTAGTTTTTTTTTTCATGTCACTCTCCAGCTCAATAATATTCAATATGAGTTTAAAAAAAAAAATCACAGTCTGGTTCTCAAGCAACTCTAAAATCTGTTCTTTCCTTATCTTACAGGTACTTGACCTCTCATGAATTCCAAATGTGAACCTCTTTTCCTGCCAAATCAGCTTTCTCCCATTTTCTCAACCATACCATGCTCATCCCAACTTAGTATTTTAAACATTATTTGTATCACCTGACCCTCTGCTGAAACTCCCACTACCCTCCTCACCATCTAGTTCAAGCTCTAATGTTCTCATGTGACTTAGACTAACGATGGCCAACCTGAGCCAAGTCCGCTTACCTCACTACACTAACACAGCTCATTTTGACAGCACACACTGCCTGAGAATCCTTCCATAAGCAATAAGTATTTCTGAGTAACAACTGACGCGTGGACCTGCTGTTACAGTGTAAATGGCACTCCCCCACAAATGAACAGGTCAAAGCCCTAAGTACCTCGAATGTGACTACACTTGGATACAGGGCCTTGAAAGAGGTAACTAAGTTCAAAGAAGCCTATGAGAGTGCTTCCTCATCCAGTATCACTGCTGTTCTTATCTGGAGGGGTTAGCACACAGAACACTTCAAGGATGCGGGCCCACAAAGGGATGACAGCGTAGAACAGCACCAAGAAGGCGGCCATCTATCAGGTCTCCGATAAACCCCTCCCTACCAGCACCCTGATCTTGGATTTTCAGCCTCCACCACGGTGAGAAAATCCATTTCCGTTAGGTTGTTGTGGCTGCTCTAGTGAACTAATACACCTGTCACGTCCCCGTGCCCAGACGTGGTGTCAAGTGTCCTCCGTAGAGTAATAATTTAATCAACAGCATAGCTTTATGTGGAAAGTGTGGTTATTATCCGACAAAACTGAAAGAAATGAAGTCATCTGCTCAAAGTCTCCAAGTAGACCCTAGTACAAACTTGAGCCTAGGCCTACTTTCCTCCAAGGCCCATGACATCCAATACCCTGTCTTACTGACCATGAGAGAATGATCCAAAGATAACATTATTACTGCTCGTACTACTTTTTCAGTAGAATGCTGATGGATAACGAACTGATGGACTGAGAAGTCAAAAGCCTCTTTTTTTCTTTTCTTTTTCCTTTGCTTTCATACATATTTTAAGAACACATGTAGTAGTCAGGTGACATAACCAATAATGGCCTATTTAAGAGACTTGTTTTCAGTAATGCTCAAAGCATGGATTGTGGCACATGTTTATCTTGGCTCCATCCACGATATACTTGTTACTTCATATCAAATGTGAGTGATAACCCATAGTAGCCAGGACCCAATATTCAATGATGCAAAAACCTGCCTTTTTTTTCTTTACATTCTAACATACTTAAAAAAATATACGTCTTACGATAGCAACATTTAACATCACCGTAGGTAGGTTTTCAAGGTGTAGCTCTGAAATTAGAACACAGCCTTTATCTTAGAGTTGAGGACATTAATTCACCAATTGAAGTTATATGTTTTTCCTAGACTTAAGTAGAAAAATGATCACAAGATCACCATGAAGCATCTCTGGCAGGAGCTAAAATTATAGGAAAAGTAAGCTGAAGAGAAACATTTCTTATACAAAGTTTCAGTGCAGACAATGCGGTTGGGGGTGGGGAGAGCAAACGAAAGAGCAAGCTTAGCAGCGCGGGTACTACAGCTCATTTCAAACATCCTACAGTCTCGAAAAAAGACAAAAAGGAAGAGCCAAAAAGAATTCCTCCATGCATTCTCCCACACACATACTGCAAAAGGGGGAAAAAAAAACCACCCAATGGCGGCAGACTCCATGTGCATAGTGCATCCATAAAGTGGGGACCAGTCTCACACTTTATAATCACACCTCATATCCCGCCACGAAGGCAGGCCTCCTAGGTGAGGCATCGAGTTTCACAGCCATGCTCAAACACAGGATTGTTAACACTAATCCACAGCAAGATCTGTGAAGGAGAAGAAAGAAAGATAGGTAAATACCCACATGAAATATGGCCCCAATTAGAGGACTCAACCACACTAGCCCTACTGATTGTTTATCTATTATTTTGACAAATGAACAAACCAGTGGTAATCATGGAATGCTGTGTGCATCAACACAGTAATCCACAATTTGTAAGACTTTTCATCACAATCAAGTCTGTTCATCTTTAGCTGCCTCCTAAATAATTCCTATTCCTATTAGAAACCAAATGATTTTCTTTGGAAGGAATATGGCCTACATCTCATTAGAAAAGGAGGTAGCTACAAACAAATCAAATTGAAAGAGAGTCCTTTGATGAGTGAAAAAAAGATTAATTTAAATTATTCTTTCCTTTAAACAACACACACAAAAAAATCAAAGTCCATTTCCATCAAAGAGTTGCCAAAAAGCAACTGATGAGCTTTGCCAATGATCTACCATTTATGTTATAAAGTTTGACAAGACCATAATAAGTCTATCAAAGTTGCTAAAAAACAAATTCTAGTCTGTTATTGGCATCCAAGTAGCTAGAAATTAAATCCAGAACTCTACCACCGTAAATATTTTGCAGATTCAGTACTGTGTTCTTTTTCTTGCTGGAGATGAAGATCTTTACCAGTTGTTTTTAATTGGACAAATAATAAACCATTAAAATCTGATGTCTCGACCTAAATTATAGAAGTAGCTATAAAATTATAAAATAAGCTACCCCACATTCCAAAACATGAAAGCCTTTTTTATCTGTTTGTGTTGTTGTTGATAATTATGTCTTTATGAGGAAGGGGCTATCATAAAAGTAACTTTTATTTAAAAAGAAAGATTATGAGGCAAGATTAAAGAAAATATGATGGAACATAATTGCAAAATATTGGATCTTGAGGAATTGTAAAGGCTTTCATTTACTGTGAAGTCAAGGAAAAAAGTTGTAATCGTGATCACAATTAAAATCTACTGGCAACATCAAATTCCCTACTTTTAACATGGGGATAAGAGTATTTCCTGCCCTACCGTTTTACTGTAAGAATTCAATGTTTTAACACATGTAAAGCACTAAGAGCAATGCCCAGCATCGTGGGCTGTGTTAGTGCTTGTTCCTGGGATTAAGATTAGTATTAGCTCCTAGTATTAACATAAGCATCAACATTACCAGCACTGTCTGGGGACTCAGTCCAGCCTGACGTGCGCACGGACAACGCCATGGATGCTGCACCCCACGGAAAGCCTTTCCTCTCTAACCCAGCTCTTACAGACATGGCTCTCTTCTCAACTCTTGCTGCCTTCTGTTAGTCTGGCATTACATCCTAGAATTTAGTTCCATTTTCGACGGTTCACTGTGGTGTATGTTAATCTTCTAGAATCAAAGAGGAGACCGTGAGTACACCAGCTCTGCTGTCTGTCTGGTTCTCAAGCCTCAAGCTCTGAGGAGAGCAACTCGCTTCCAAGAAGAGGACAGACAGTGGAGGCTCTTTAGCTGATACCAGTCACAGACAGGTAGAGAAGCCGAGAACACCTTAAATGTACAGGTCAGGGGCTTGGTCCTCACGTATCTTCCACTTAGACTGGAAAGAGAAATATGTACACTATAACGAAGCATAAGTTCTAAGCTAAATCACATACCTAATATGATTCCTTCCGTATGAAATTCTAAAGAAGGAAAAGTAAGGATAAAGGAGGCTAGGAACGACCTAATGCAGAAAGACCACGAGTGTGAAGAATAAACCTTAAAAACTACCAAAGACCATCAACACCACAGTAAATAACTTTTAGACAGTAAGAAAAATTGCTAACATATGCTGGGTGTTCAGAATATACTGGGAACTATTCTAAGTGCTTAACAAATATTGACATGTTTGATCTTCAAATATCCCTATGAGGCCAACCCTGTTGTTTCTATTTTTAAAGATAAGGAAAGTGAGGTTCCATAAAATTTAAGTGATTTACTCAAGATCATACAGCTAAGAAGTGGAAGGGCTGAGTTATAATTCCAAGAACTTGGGCTCTCCGTACTCTTTTTCATTATGTTAAACTATACTATCTTTAAGATCATATAATTCTCTTAACAATCCTGCAAAGGAAGACATACATATACTCCACATCTTACAACTTATGTGAACAGGAATCCTGGAGTTGTGCAGTGCATAGTCTGAGCAGCCATACTTGGTAGCTATATGATCTGCACTACATAAGTAGAAAGTTTAGTAACTGAGCCCAAACTGCATATTCTGTATAGTCAAAATATGAAATACAGTCTCTTTTCACTTGGACATAGAATCAGCAAAGCCAGGATATGGTAAGGAGCAAGATTTGTTCTGAAATCCAGGGAGTAAACCAATTTGGTTTGATAAGAGAAAGGATGAAAGCACTTAGTTCATCTTAGTTCATTTCCCTACTATCTTCCATGCTCTGGAGGGGAGAGAAACCCATTGGATGCTCCTGACAAGCAGAGCATATAAAATACTATTTTAAAGAGCTGAGCCTACCAACAGTATATTACTAGGAAAAGGGAACCTCTTCTCCAGAAAAGAAAAATTAAAGAAGCAGCAAAGAGAACATGGAAGGCTCAACATCAGAAAGGTGGCAGGAATGGATGGGGTCTAAACCACATGCAGAAGTGCCTAGGAGTGCCTGGGTGGCTCAGTGGGTTAAAGCCTCTGCCTTCGGCTCAGGTCATGATCTCAGGGTCCTGGGATCGAGCCCCGCATCGGGCTCTCTGCTCAGTGGGGAGCCTGCTTCCCCCTCTCTTTCTGCCTGCCTCTCTGCTTACTTGATCTCTCACTCTGAGTCAAATAAATAAATAAAATCTTAAAAAAAAAAAAAAGGAAGTGCTTAAAATAGAGTTGTCAAAGAAAGAATGAAATTCATTAATGGATATAAAGTATTCTGCAAATAAAAAATCTCTTACCAAGTGTTACAGCCTGTAATTGTGGAAAAGCAAGGAATATTCAATAAATTGTGGGATAAGAAGGCAGTATAGTTTTCTAGTTCACTTGGGATCCCTTTTAAACAACATGGTTTCACTTTTGCATTTGTAATGTTGTAAATTCCCAGAATGATATTTAGAAAAATAGGAAAACGATGAATTACAAAGTAAAATGCAACTGGCTGTATTAATGACTTTTATATTTTTACTATTTAAGTCCCTCTTAAATGACTAGGAAAAAAAGAATCAAGAAAATAAACATTATACAAGCAATCAAGATGTCCTTCAGTAAGTAGATAAACTGTGATACATTCAGACAATGGAGTATTACTCACTGCTAAAAAAGAAAGAACTCTCAAACCATGAAAAGACATAGCGAAAACTCAAGTGCCTATTAAGTGAAAGAAACCAATTTGAAAAGGTTTAAAACTATGATTTCAAGTCTGTTATATCCTAGAAAAGGCAAAAACTATGGAGATGGTAAAAAACATTAGTGATTGTCAGACACTGGGGGGTGGTGATAGTGGAGAGTAAGGGATAAAAAGGCAGAGCAGAGAGGATTTTTTGGGCAGTGAAAATATTCAGTATGATACCATAATGATGGGAAGATGTCATTATACCTTTGTCCTAAACCCATGGAATGTATAACATCAAGAGTAAACTGTAATGTGATCTATGGACTTCGGTGATTATAATGTGTCAATGTAGATTCATCAGTTGTAACAAACATACCACTCTGTTTCATGGTGTTGATAATGGGGGTGCTATGCATGTGTGGGAGCAGGTGTATATAGGAAATCTCTGTACTTTTCCTTCAATTTCACTCTGAACCTAAAATTGCTCTTAAAAAATAAAGTCATAAAAAAAAATAAATAAAGTCATAATCAGGGGTGCCTGGGTGGCTCAGTGGGTTAAAGCCTCTGCCTTCAGCTCAGGTCACGATCTCAGGGTCCTGGGATCCAGCCCCACATCAGGCTCTCTGCTCAACGAGGAGCCTGCTTCCCCCTCTCTCTCTGCCTGCCTCTCTGCCTACTTGTGATCTCTCTCTCTCTGCATCAAGTAAATAAATAAAATCTTAAAAAAAAAAAAAAAACATTAAAAAATAAATAAAGTCATAATCAAAATAAATAAAACTTACAAGAACTTTTTGGCTTCATAATATGCACATGTGATATGCTTGCTTACTCATGCTCCTTTATATAGGCTGGAAACCTTGGGGGGAAAGTAACATTTATTAAGACTCAAAATTAAGTCTGATATTTATTTGTCAGAAGTCGCTTTCTCCTCTGTAACTCCATCAGATAGGAATTAAAACATCCATTTTGTAGATGAGAAAAGTGAGTCCTGGTTAAAAATTTTACTTAAGGAAATTGTTAAGGTTAAGGTCAGGTAATTTGTAAAGCTCTTAGAGACATGATTACAAATCCCAAATGGCTTTTCTTTCCACTAAACCATCCTGTCTCCAACCTGTAAGTATTCATCAATTCAGTGAAAATTTCATAAATCTGAGTAGGTTTACCCTTGTGACCTCTGGTTCTTATGAAAAGCAATTAACTGAAAGCCTACGGCAGGCACTCTTTGCTATCACCTGCTAGTAAAACCCGAACTAGCTTCAGATGCCTCTGCCTTACTGTAAAAATATGTTCCATAATGGGAATCCCAACTAATATTTTAGCAATGAGGAAAGGAATGTAATGGCAAACACTAAAACCACAGTCTAAATGAGACTTGTTTGTTCCCCATAATAAGATTTCTGGAAAAGAAACGCAACCTGTTCCAAATATTCACACACAGCAGGAATTGGGAGACTAGACCAAAAAACTGCAAAAGTGATATTAAGCAGAGACCGGCACATTCTTCTGCACTTGATAATGAAACCAAATGTTTTTCTCTCTCTCTCTCTCTCTCTTTTTTAAAGATTTTATTCATCCAAGGGAAGAGAGAAAGACCATGAGTGGGGGAGGAGCAGAGGGAGAGGAAGAACCAGATCTCCCTCCAAACAAGGACCCCAATAAGGGGCCCAATCTCAGCACCCCAAGATCCTGACCTGAGTCGAAGGCAGACATCCAACTAAGTCACCCGGGCACCCCCAAATATTCTCTTTTAAAATGTTAATATAATTTTGGTTTTTAGAAGAATTACAGTTCTTTTTTTCCCCCAAACATGTTTATTTTTTCAGTGTTCCAAGATTCATTGTTCATGCACCACACCCAGTGCTCCATGCAATACGTGCCCTCCTCAATACCCACCACCAGGCTCGCCCAACCCCCCACCCCTCCTAAACCCTCAGTTTGTTGCTCAGAGTCCACAGTCTCTCATGGTTCATCTCCCCCTCTGATTTCCCCCCATTCACCTTTCCCTTCCTTCTCACAATGCCCTCCATATTTTTCTTTATGCTAAGCACATAAGTGAGACCATAAGGTAATTGGCTCTCTCCGCTTATTTCACTCCACATAATCTCTTCCAGTCCCGTCCATGTTGATACAAAAGTTGGGTATTCGTCCTTTCTGATGGAGGCATAATATTCCATTGTATATATGTACCATATCTTCTTTACCCATTCATCTGTTGAAGGGCATCTTGGTTCTTTCCACAGTTTGGCAATTGTGGGCATTGCTGCTATGAACATTGGGGTATATGTGGCCCTTCTCTGTAATGCATCAGAATTACAGTTCTTTTTAATGCCAACATATGAAGAATGTATAAATGAGAGAAAGAGATAATTAATACATATTTCTTTTCTACAAATTAAAAGGGTCCTAAGGTAGCTAGCCTTCTTTGCTTGATTCAAAATAACCTATTTTGATTATTCTACATAGAGGCAGCACCTCAGTAAAATTAAATTATTTTCTCTGAGAAAGTAACATAATTTGTGTCTGGCTGTGTACACAATTCACATTCCTGAACAAATGAATTTTTATTTGCAGACAAATGAGAAATATCAATCCATCCTTGAAAAGAAAGGCTAGTCTCTTAATTGACTTCATCTTTCATTCTTTCCAGAATACAATTTATTTACAAACACATTCAGATTATTCAGAAAATGAAGATAGGTTTAATTACCTGATGGCATGCCTTTTGGCTATGTTCATTCGCTGTTGTCAGAGAACACTAACAAACTGCTTAAAAACTTTTGCTGCACCCCTACTGGCTACAAAGCAACATCCACATCCTTAGCAAAGTCTCCTGCATGACCTCCCCACCCATCTCATCTCCCTGTCTCTACACAAGCCTAGGCAGGGGCTGTGCGTTAGCAAAGCTAGGCTGAAAACTAAGACAGCTGTAGAAGAAAGAAAAGTAAGAAGGTGGGGGGGACCCAGGAGATTCTGTTGTGCAGCCTGGATTCTGTAAATCTCCAATTTACGAATACTGTAATATAAGCTCAAAGAGTTCTAGAAATTTCCCAATGACATGAAGTTAGCTAAAAATGAACTCGGGCTATATGCACCTTTGAACTCTTAAAATAAAGGATGGGAGCTCCTCAAGGAAAGATACCACAAAGACACATCTCTTCTTTACACTCCTTGTTCTTCTCCCTTTTGTTTTTAGCTTCTAAGTGAGAAGGACCCGATACCTCAAAAGCCCTACTCCTTCATTTAGTTTCAGGCAGGAAAACTGGTTTGTGTGTAAATACAGTATTTGACTTGGAAATCTCAGAACTGGTCAGAGACTGAGGGAATGGTGAATGTCGCCTTGCTCTCTGTCTAGCACTGCCCTGCCTTTCTTCCATATTCCTCATCTCAGGTGTTCTTCATGTTTCTCAACGTGCATGTTCTCTGGGACCTCTCAGAAGGATTCTGGTGCTGTTACTGGAGGAAGAAAGTTCCCACCTTATGTGCACAAAGGCACTTTAGAAGGGTTTGAACTGCCGGCACACAGCCACAGTGAAAGAAATTAAGTACCGGGTTTGGTGGAAGAAATAAGCTATGACCAGGAAGAGGCTGAGAGCAGAAGTCTGGAGTCAAAGCCTGGGGTGAGCATCCTGGCTCTACCCCCTCTTTGTGTGTCACTGGACTTATTACTTGTTCCCATGTGTAAAATACTTATAGGACTGTGAAACTTAAAGAATCTGCACACGTAAAGGACTTAATACATAATGGCAGCCGGTAAATTACAGCTAACGGTAGTAATACGCAGTAGTAATAGTTGCAGTAGTATGATCTGAATTTTAAGTACTGGAAAGAGAAGCCTGTGAAGGGCAAGTATGTTTCAGGAGAAGGCCATGAAGAGTCAGAGGGGTACAGGCTGGAGGAGGCCTCTGTTCCAGGAAAAGATGAACTGGCCAGAAGGACTGGTGCTGGGGTGCCTGAGTGGCATAGTCAGTTGAGCAACCAACTCTCGATTTCAACTCAGGTCATGATCTCAGGGTCTTGGGATCAGGCCCTACATCAGCTCCGTGCTCAGTGGGGCATCTGCTTCAGGAGTCTCTCTCGGGCTCCCTCTGCCCCTTCCCTGCCCATGCTCGTTCTCGTGCTCTCTCTCTCCCCCTCTCTCTCAAACAAATAAATAAACTTAAAAGAAGAGGAGGGGGCTGGGAAAGGGGACAGGGAGGAGGGCAGGGGGAGGGGGATGACAACGACTTGGTGCCAAAGGAGCCAATACAGGCCAGAAACCTAAGTCTTACTACACCATCCTTGGCTACTTGTCCAGTTGGTCCAGTTGGTCCTACCACACAGAGGTGTCTAACCTGACTTCAAAACCTTGACTGGCTAGCAAGGGCATTCCTTCAGTTAACACATCTGTATTAAGCACAGCTACTCTCCTCCCAATCACAGAGGGCTACAAGTAAAGAAATGCTCTAGCCCTCAAGGACCTTACAATCTAATAAGAAACACAGTAAGACACATGAATGATAGTCACTAATCAGCTCACGGAAGCAGACATCTAGGAAGAACTGTTACTATTTTTTAAGATGGGCTTATTCCACATCAGTGCTTGTAAGCAATCTTACACTGCTAGCAAATCCTTTTCTTACCCCATTTGTTAAAGCTACCTTCAGCACAAGATAAGCATGTAAGTAGTTATAGGTAAGATTTTCTTAATTAAAGTTTATCACTTCTTAAGGGAATTCACAAAATGGCTGTGTTTGGAATTTCTTTCCAGACTTACTCAACATACATGCCCTTAAATCTCTCATCTCTGAGAGACAGTAATCAATCTAAAGTTAATCATAAGAATAATGACCCCACATCTTTTCTAGCAGAAAAGTCAGGACTTTGCCCTCAATTTACCCTTTTGAACATCATGACATGAACTATGATTTATAATTTCAAAATATAGCACTTGAAAGGCAAAAGCATATTTATTTAATGCTGGCTTTTTTGCTTGGGCTGGATAAAGCAATTTCATGAATGAAGCTAAAACTGTAAATTTACAAATCATCTACAATTCATAGTTTTAGGCTATTCTTAACAATACACACCATAGGTTCAATTCTTACCACTGAAAAATCAATTACACGTCGCTCATTTATAATTTGCTCCAGCGCCTACTGTAACAAGTTATATTATAGGAGATGGTTACATAGCCATTTTTTCCCTCTAGGTATGAGATGCCTCACCCATAGAACCCTCGCTTCTAAGTGATATATGAAAAAATGGCAAAACTGAAAGAAGCTTAGAATTACTATTCCCTGACAAATTCAAAATTTGATATTTTTTTTTTTTAAGATTTTATTTATTTGACAGAGAGAAACACAGCAAGAGAGGGAACACAAGCAGAGGGAATGGTAGCGGGAGAAGCAGGCTTCCTGCCGAGCAAGGAGCCCAATGCGGGGCTCGATCCCAGGACTCTGGGATCATGACCTGAGCCAAAGGCAGATGCTTAACGACTGAGCCACCCAGGCACCCCTAAAATTTGATATTTTTTTTAAAAAAAGGTTTTATTTATTCATTTAAGACAGAGAGATACAGAGAGAGAGAGAGCATGAGCAAGGGAGAGGCAGAGGCAAGGGAGAAGCAAGCTCCCCACTGAGCTGGCAGCCCAACATGGGGCTCAACCCCAGGACCTGGAGATCATGGCCTGAGCGGTAGGTAGCTGCTTAACCATCTGAGCCATGCAGGTGCCCCCAAGATTTGATATTTTTAAAGGCCACAGTTTTCCCTTTGTTTTCACTAGGAATCCAAAAAAGAAAAAGAAATATTTTATATTCTTACATTTCCAAACAAGAAGCAACTAATCTTCACTCAAAAAAAAAAAAAAAAAAATAGTGATGACAACAATAATATAAGAAATTAGTTTGTTGTTCCAATTTAAGCAAAAACTAAATATACTCACTAATATTCCATGGTAGTACTATGTTTAGCAAGGATTGTACATGAATATTTGTGAGAACACTGTTATTCTGAGTCTAGATTTATAATGAAACGGGGAATAAAATATATTCTCCTAAAAATGTTCCCATCTCTAGAATTTTTATCTCTCTTATTTAAAGTACTCCACAGAATTTTCGATATCCCAGGAAAAGACATTAGTTCAAAGTTGTTTTTTTTTACTACAGAAAACAGACACATGAAAGACATATAGTTTGTCACTACAAATCACAATAATAAACTATTATTAAAGAAGAAAAAGTGTGACAAGACATAGTATGTAAAGAATTTTTCAGGCAGGCTCTAAGTAAACTTCTCAGCTAAAATGATTTACCTCTGCTTTGCTATTATGCAGATTAGAAATAGATATAGCTATTTTCCTACATATAAACAATCCGTGAATGTTTAATCAAGAGATATTTTTCCCCTTCATATTATATTAGAGTCTTCCATTGTGGTAAGAATAAGCAGTTTTATTTTTTGATCTTCAAGGACCAAGAATTCTTATTTTTCTGTTTAAAGGCTGGAAGATGGAATACTCACATGATGGAAAATCTGATAAAGTTTGAAAACAAAACAGAAGATATGCTACCTCTACTGACACAAATTTCAATCCGGTATTGATTCTGTGAAGTTACACTTAACAAGTGGTAAAGAAAAACCCCTTGGCCAATGTGCTAAATGACGGTCACCCTGGTTTTCCCCTGTTGTGTTATGAAAGGTTCCACTCGTGGGGCCCATGTCATTACTAGATCTGCTAACAGTTTCACAGCTCAGAGTTTGGCTTCATTTGTTAAGCATCGAGCTGCCCCATCACTTGTATGGAGCTGAAAAGGCTGTTATGGTTCATAATATAAAACTCACAAAAGTGCACAGCTGCTGTTCATATTCTCAAAGAAGTCTGTTAGAGTAATGATGTCACGGAAAAAGGCTGGGATCTATTACATGTCCAGACAGCCAAGCCATTCAATCTCGCCAGTCAATGCAGGTACACACGTTGCACCATAAACATTATGGGAGCGGTACAATAAGGCAAAAGGTTCATTAAGATAAAATAACCACTGAGAGTAGGGAATTAGGGGCTCTTTCTAGTTCTCCTTTCAGGAAGCATCACTTGCCACTGTAACCACCCCAAAAGTACAGACATCACCATCTCACTATCTGATCCTCCACTGTGGACCCCAAAGCTCTGCAGAAGTCACAATATAAGTCATCAGGCCCTTGAAGGAAACTATGTGAAGTCATCTACACAGAACAATTTCTCTTCAGTTATCATACATATCTGCATAGAAAGCGTGATGGATTCAATCCTGGTCTCCGGAAAAATGCAAAGCAATGATGCATTACCAATTTTCAGAGCTTTTATCTGTGTGTTAAGAAACTGCTATCACTTGTTAGGGCACAAAACATTAGGGCGTTTCACACGCAGGAAGATATGCAAGAGAAGTCTGGTTTCCTTATTCTGATAGTCTTATATAACAAAACAGACAAACCATTTCCCAAGCAAGAATTTTTTAAGGGATTTTAGAAATATATGCATATTGGGGTGCCTGTCTGGCTTGGTCATTTAAGCGTCTGATTCTTGTTTTCGGCTCAGGTCACGATCTCAGGGTCCTGGGACTGAGCCCCGTGTCCCGATCCCCACTCAGTGTGGAATCTACTTGTCCTTCTCCCTCTGTTCACTCACTCTCTCTCAAATAAATAAATCAAATCTTTAGGAAAAAAAGAAATATATGAATATTAAATAGTTTCTATTCATACATTTGCAGCATTTTAATTATCTCAGTGAAATTCCAAATGAAAGAGAACTCTCTGCTAAGCTGGGAGCCTGACACCCAGGACTGCACCCCAGAACCCCAGAATCATGACCTGAGCCAAAAGCAGACGCTCAGCCCACTGAGCCACCCAGGTGCTCCTATTCGAATACTCTTCAGAAGAAAGCTGAGCAGATGCAGGACCCTGAAAAAGGCCTAAATTCTAGTCCCAAGTCTTTCTCTTAGCAGTTGTTTCATCTTGAACAGGTCACTGAACAGCACTCACTTTAACTTTCCTTAACTTTAAAATGGGGACCAGGGGAAAAGACAACGTATAAAGTTCCACTTTCCCACAACAGCTTTTCTTTTCTTTTCTTTTCTTTTTTTTTAATTTTTATTTACTTATTTGACAGGGAGAGAGAGAGAGAGATCACAAGCAAACAGAGAGAGAAGGGGAAACAGGCTCCCCGCTAAGCAGAGAGCCCAATGTGCGGTTCGATCCCAGGACTCTGAGATCACGACCTGAGCCGAAGGCAGAGGCTTTAACCCACTGAGCCACTCAGGTGGCCCCCACAACAGCTTTTCTTGACCTGCAGTCATCAGATCAGGGAGCACCAAGGTCCAAGGACGACAGCTAAGCCATCCTTGCTCACTGCAGGGCCCTGTCCTCAGCGCCCTCCACATATTAACTCATCTAACCTTTAAACAAACCTGTGCAGCAAGCACTCCTATTATCCTCACTTAGAGGCAAAGACATGGCCAAAGGACAGCAGTTTAGCCAATGTCACACAGGAAGTGAATGAAGAACAAGAATCCCATCCATTCACATCTCACTACCACGCCAGACTGCATCTACTGGGATATTCTTTGGGATGGAGAGGTCTGGCTGTTTGAATTTTCTTATAAAAGACAAAGGTCAGAGTTCAGGAGTAGAAGGTTTGATGACTTGAGGGCAGGGCTGGGCCTCTACGATACAGTACCTTGTCGAAGCAAATTAAGTTTCAGATATTTCGGCAGCTTGTGATCTGTTTTATCTTGCCCACAGAACACAAATATGTTCTCAACATTACAAGGAAGACCATTTTATCTGCATGGATACACTCTATCTTATTCCTGCAACTTTAAGGCAACATTTCTTAACACCTATTTATATCTGAAGTTGTGCTCTAAAGCTAGAATTCAGTCCAGTCCTGGTACACGCCACACAGCGACAGCGGCAGTTAAATCTGGTATCAGCTATACGATGACATTTAAACAGTATCAGTTACATATAACTAGAGTTTGAAAATGAGATATTTCAACCATGACTATTTATAGCAGAAAGCAAACCCTACTTATGAGCCTGGGAAATGGCTTTGTTTAATTTACTGCCTATTGAGACCTTTTTATATGGTTGATTAATAATAAGTAAACAAAAGTAGTGTAATCTCAGTAGCATAAAGCCCATAAATATTCAGAAGTTCTAAGTTTGTTTAATATCTTGATACAAATGTGGTATATTCATGAAATGTCCTACCTGTTCCCAGGCATTTATGATCATTAACCAGATATTTTCACAGCTAGAAAAGGTCTTACGTATATTTTACTTCTTCAAGGATGAGGCAAAATCTAAAGATATTTACCCCTCCTTTGATAAGGCCACATAGCTCTAAAATTTCTGAGAAGTCAAGAAATTGACTTGACTGTATCTTCATACAGCTGTGAAAATAAAAATATCCTGATGCCATTAAAATTTTCTTACTACAATGTAAGTATGCATGCCAAAATATACAAGATTAAAAGAAAAATTCATTTATGAGCACCAGGGCTATGCACAAAACAATATCCTAGTCCTCCTACTTCTTGCTTCTTCTGAAGCAATGACCACTTGCAGGTAGACCTCTAATTAGTCTCGCCTTTCCATCTTCCAGTCTTCGGCCTATGCCTAGGAATTCTGTAATCAGAGAACCCTTTTTACAGTAAATAGCCACACTACAAGGTAACTGTGGAAATAGATTCCAAATCATTTGAAACGTTCTGGGCTCAGCTGGCAAAACACCTGTTGGAAATGGATGAGTGATGTTTGAAAACACAAAAACAGCAAGGGGCTGTTCACATAACTCTCACTGCATGCTTTTCCACATCAACAATGTGAAGTTTACTGATAGACTTTGACGAAAAAACAACAGACTAGAACTAGATTAGCATTTTATTTTTCTTCTTGAAAATGCAGAGCAACCCACTGAATGGGCCCCCCAAAATGAATCATTACCAGTTCAACAAATCTCACAGACAATGTGGAAAGTCCTAAAAAATGCAAAATTTTTCCTTTTGTTTATGTTGCCGACACTACTTGCTAACTTTCATGATTTTAGCTTTCTCAATATCTAAATATATTGTGTAATTAAAATCAGAAAATATATATAAAGAAAACAATAATTTTGGCTTCACTATTTTGAACTACCAAGTATTACTCACTTAGAGCAAGTAACCAGCCCCTTTTTTCTTTTATTACCTGTAGGAAAACCATGGTACAAGTTTTACAACTAAAATGTAGAAAGTGCATGGAGAAGGAACCTAGTTAAATTTCCTAAGATTTTCCACCAAACAAAAAAAATAAAGTAGGGTTCCATCATTAAAAGTCCCAACAGTCAAATGAAGTATCCAACTTTCTTCCTCTGAGCATTCATTTTCAACCAATCAATAAACATTTACTACATCCTTATCCTGCACCTACTAGTGTGTACCTCAAAATTCAGAGCAACTTTTCTATAGGGGTTGAAAAAAAACCTGAAGCAGAAAAATGAGTTCAGAGTCTATACCAAAATTCAGTCGTTGAAGGATGAAAGCCTTGAAGAGGGTTGTAAAAGTGAAAATGAACTTTAGGGGTGGACTGTGGAGACATCTGAGGATAAGGAAGTTACGGTGTTTGGGAAGATGTTCAATTCAGCATAAAAATTCAGTGCAGTGATGGTGGCCTTACTGTACAGCTGATGATATGATAAAAAAAGGCTCAATGAAATGAGTAATCATCTATATTAACTAGCCATCCAGACATCCCATATTAAGACAGACTGTGTGTATTGTACTACTCAGTAAATACTATTTCTTCACATCTTCAACAATCATGATAAAAACAAAAAACTCTTTAGGAAGTTAAAGCTCTAATAAGACTACAGCATTTTTTTTTTTTTTTATCCCCAGGGACTAGGACAAGTTAAAAATCCCATAAGCAATATTGCAAAAGTCTGAACTTATAAAAAGTCAGATTGGAAAAATTAACCAGACCCAGTGTCTTATTGTATTTTGAACAATCCTTGCTTTGTTATTTCAGAAATGTTTGATTTTTACATCATCATCATCATAACACCCAAATGTATTAGTACTGTTGGCCTAGTTCCTAGACCAAAAAAAAAGGGGGGGTAGTATTAGATTAATTTGTAATAGTATCTGATTCAAAACAAATAATTCAAGTTAAAGCATTGACCACACTGACTGACTCGAATACCGTTGAACTTCGCCAGGTACTTTCATGATTGTTGGCTTCCTTCAACTAAGGCAAAGATATCCTAAAATGGCTTTGGCTTTAAAATGTGTCAAACCAAACAAGACATTTTGCTAGGTAATATTTGGAAAAAGTTACATCAAATTATGAAAATCAGAAAATATAACCACTGACCTAAGAACTCTAAAATAACAAATGAGGTTTTCTGCTACATATTACCAAAATGTGTTACTGATATGCCAATTCTACGTAATGCTTTCTAGCAAGGAATTAGGAGAAAATAAGAGAACTACAACTAGATATCAAATTTTAGTTGCCGGTTTGCTTTGGACCTGACTGGAAGTAACAAAGTTTATGAATTTTACAAACTTGACAAAATCAAGAACAAATTCATATTGCATGAGTCTAGGAAAATTTCCAAATATACAAGTACAACAGGCACTCAAGTCCACTTTCAAATTGTAGATTTTTTAAGTTTTTATGACAATCTAATAACATCACAGACCACCATAATGTCAAGAACTATTAGATTTATGTTGAAGAGTTTAGTTATTACCCTGGTGTTAACTCGTAGTGTTGGGTTACTCCATAATTACAGAAGCTGTAAGATTAATTCTAGATTAAAAAAAAAAAAGCAATGTGGAAAAAATTTGAGTAGTTCTTTTTGGCTCACATACATCATTCTCTTAAGAATCTACCACTTCAAACATTAGTTCCATCACCAATTTCCTTAATTCTTTGCTGAAAGTTAGTGATTCCCAATGTGCAATGTCAAAGCCCTAAAAAAACATTGTATTTGTCAAGTAGCAGAAGGGACACAGTCATTGAAAGTTTGGATTATGGAATCAGACTGTCTGGTGTCTTGGACAAAGCTCACAAGCCTCTCTTTGCCCTAGTTTCCTTTCTATAGAGGGTTGTCACAGAAATTGGGTATTACTGAAATCATAATATGCTTTTTAAAAAAAAAAAACATTTTATTTATTCATGAGAGACAGAGAGAGAGGCAGGCAGAGAAAGAAGCAGTCTCCCCGCTTACCAGGGAGCCCGATGTGGACTCAATCCCAGGATCTTGGAATCATGACCTGAAAGGAAGGCAAACACTTAACCGACTGAGCCACCCAGACACCCTATAATATGCTTTCAGAGAGGGTCTGGTATATGAATGATGTCATGATTATTACCATTATTTTCTTGGTGTTTCAGAATCCACAGCACCTTGAAGTTACAACCTCCCTGAATTCGAAAAGCTATCAACTCCCCATGCTCCAATCCTAAATTCCAAGGGCCTAAGAGGGACTTTTAAAAATCTAAGTGATTATGGACTAAGATGGAACATTAAGTACTTCTTGCTATGTGTCCTGCTACTAAAAAACTCTGGACATCACCCACAGAACACACATAAGATGACTATGGAAACTACAGAAAAACTGACCAGCAAGAGATCTCAAGACCTGAGGGGAGAGATATGATTGTGAGTTCCGTAGGTTCTCTTTCTGCCTCACCTGTCCTGGAAGGGGTCAGCATCATCTTCAGTGCACTCAGGGAACTGATATGCAAGGGAGAAATGTAGGGCTGCATATCATGGCTATATATCCAGTCTTCGTAGACTCACTAGTCACATGCTTCTGCACATTCCCTCTGGCTTTCTCTTCTATCAAACAGTCCTGCCCAGTTCAATTTAAACCTTTTCTTACTGTTGCTCTGAAAACCAAAGGATCTGGGTTTGTTTGGTTTTGTTTTTATTTCTGGTTTTCTTTTCATTTCCCTCATGAGGGTGAATAGCACGTCAGCCATAACATCTTTGATCCCAGTAAATACTGTTTACAACTACTGTTTCAAGCCCAGCCAAAGAGAGGTCTTCCCTTACTCTCACAGTGAGATTTTTCTAACCATCAATCATCCCACTTTATTCCAGGGCGTCTGTACTTAACATTTAATTATTCAGTCCAGATTTCACTGTATATGGATTCATCTCTTTCCAACACATACCCAGTATCCACCTTAGCTTTCATTCCTTGTTCTCATTTCTCCTATTTGATATTGGGGCCCTTTCCAAACAAAAGTGATCATTTGCCTCTATATTAAACTTATATAAATTAAGGCTTCTTAAAACTAAGCGAGGCAAAACATGCACAGGAGAAGGACTCAACCAATCCAATAGCCACGTTGCTCATGCTTCAGACCATGGTGTCATTTCCAAGCTCAGCTCGCTCACTGTTCCATGAAACTCTTATCTAGTGCGAGAAGCCCATCCCGTAATTTATACTCCATCCTTGCCCTCTGCCCACCCATGATATGTATGTGTGTATGTGTGTATACATATATATATTCAATTTTTAAAATATAAATAATTCATTTGTATACTATGCTTTATCTTGTGTTCCCTAATTATTTAATGTATTCATTAAGTCTTTGTCCACCAAATAAAATCACAACTTTACTGAGGACAGGAACTAAATCATATTTTTAATAATTGTTTTCTACTATAAATAGCATAGTGCTAAAACACTGAGCAGGTTATCAACTTACTTATTCATTCACTGCATGACAATTCAATCCCTACCAGTGAATCCATGGAGAACTGTGCAAAAAAGGAAAACAGAAGACCTTATCTGTGTATGATAGGTTTACAGAGCATTATGAGAGAGCCATAAAAACATTTTAAGGTGTAGACTGAGAATCAAATCAGAGACACAGTCAAGGTATTATGGAAAGGACAGAAAGGAAGTACCTAACTCTGCCAGGGAAAGTGGCACAGAAAAAGAAATACTCCCTTTAAATAGAAACAAAAAGATAAATAAAACTTCCCTATTAAACAAGAAAAGAAGAAAAAAAAAAACAAGAAGTAGGAAGGGCATTCAAGAAAGAGCGAATGCCAAGTACAAGAGAACGGAATCATGAACAAATGAGTAAACAGATGAACTGAGGAGCTATAGAAAACTCACAGGCTCTAAGTGTAGGTAGAGAAAGGTTAGTGACAAGTGACAAAGCCAGAATGGCAGGCAAGAAGCTGATGACCTCTGAAGGGCCCAATAGGCCATAGGACATAATCCTAGAGGTGTTGCGGGCCACTGAAGAGAGAATGGTAGGATCAGATATCCCTTCTGCTAATGAAATGGCTGACAGTCTGGAAAGGAGAGACAATGGACAGAGGTTAGGAAGCTATTTTAGAGTATGACTGGGAAATGATGAGGATTTGAGCTAAAGGATATAACGAGTGGAATCACGACAACTGAAAACACAGGTATAGATAAAAACAAAGGGGTTGAGAGGAGACGAGGACCACAGACAGGACTCTGAGCAACATCAATACTGGACACGACTCTCTACCGAAAGTCAAATCCATTCTTAGTTCGAGAATAAATTAAAGTTTCTTCTATCTTTGAAATGGTAGTTCTCAATGTATAAACAAGAAGAAACAGGTCAAGATTAATATTTTAAAGCCTAAACTGGAAACCATGTTTATCTACCTACTGATCTTGGAATGTCTTTCAAATGCTATGTGTTTAGAGATAACAGAATTCCATCTCCCCTGCCCACCCCCAACCTGTCAAAGTGAAGGGGATACAAACATACCTGTTTGTCAGGTTTTCCTTTGAAAATGGGTACAAATAAAATTCACTTTAAAGAATTAAATAAATTCTGCATTCCCTTCTTTATGTTTGGCCTCTACGCCATTTGACTTCATGCTTTCATGCCTTCACTAGCACCGCCCTCTCCACCCCCTCCAGGAATTCAAATTACTGCTTTAACACTTTAACTAACCTTTATGTGACCTGGTTAGACATATGGTGAATTGCCTCAATGTAACTTGACACACAAAATCATTTTATGGTTTTTCCCTTAATATCAGTGATTTAATTTCTATGCAGTATACTGTCATGGCAAATCTGACTTGCTTTAGCACACCAACCAGATAAATAGGCGACTGATACCTGTAGCATATGATTCTCCTGATGATTTATACGAGGTACATCCATTCCAGATACATTCACTCACTTGACCATTTTGATATTTATAAAAGGAAAGAAATAATAAATAACTGCAAGAAAAAATTTCAAGGTGGGGCTCACATTACATTTTAAAAACAGAAAAAAAGCACATAAAACCTCAATCTTTTACTCCACTCCTAGAGGCAGCATAGCTTTAGAAGGGTAAAGCATTTTCTTCCTAAAACACATGCCAACGTCTATTTATTCTGTTCGTCCTGGTAATATCCTCTGAGGATCTGCTGTGTCCACACATTATGCCGATACTGAGGAGACCAAGAAATCTCGCATATTCCTTCAGGGAAAAGACTGCCAATAACTGAATGAGAACAGCACCTACCCACAGGCCACCTTCTCACCATTTAGTGCTCAACTGGAAGACAGTCACCCTGAAAGCCAGTCCCTAAATACTCCAGCTAATATAGCATCTCACACACCTTCCTCTCACTGCCTCTTACCTTGTTCCACTGTGTGTACAGCAAGGAGCTTCGTCTTGAGTTGTACTGTTACTCTTTGCGTTTACTTTGCGACTGACTTCCGCTACTGGACAAGAAGCCTCCGCAGAGCCAGGAGCCTTCGGTCTCGTTGACCACTTCTTCAGGAGTGCCCGGAAGACTGCCCACCATGTGCTCAACTGACATTTGGTGGTCTAGTGAAGGCTTCCAAAGCCACAAACTACCAAAATATGAAAACTCTGTTCTAAATAAAATCTTAACAAGAAAGAGTTTATTTGGTACCTCTGTGAGCTCCCCAGATCCAGGGAAGGCATAACCCATACACTGACAAGCAAATATGAGCAGATTCAACTCAGTTTCTATCCACTGCCATGAATTCACTGACAGTCCAATGTTAACTGCTATTGAAATATATTTCAACTGTCTTTAAAATGGAGAGGCAAGAAAAGGAATACGAGAGGAAATAAAACTAAATCTTCTTATTGAAAGGAGAATGACTACCATAGTCAGGAATTCATAATGCAAACACTCTTTAAAATGTCATTCAAGCTTCAAGTTCATATTTTTTTCTGAGACTCACTGTGGTTGTTATGAGAACATACTACATTAGAATAGATAATACAGCAACTGTGGCCTATACATAATTGGGCTCCTCTGAAGGTCAAGTGGCATATTTGGATCAAATAATTGTTAAGAGTTGTGCTTAGTTCTACTATAAAACATAAAAGAAGAAAACTGAAACAAAAAGATATAATCTTGCAGTATCCTATACACAAAACATGTAATAGAATAAAGTTCCATTTTCAAAATCTATTTTCCAAAATAAAGCTATTCTAATTGCATGTTGACATATAAAGCACACAAAACTTGCATTTTCTCTACTTTGGATCCCAGACTCTTGGTTCCATAAGTATAGCCCATTGTACATAATTCCCAGGTCAGGGGTGCAGGAGACAAATTAATTAGTCTATTAAGTCTCCGTCGTATCCTGGCACTAATGTTTAGGTTAGCACCTTCAGCAACAAGTTTCTAATGCTTAACTATGCAGCCATTTGTTCCTGAGAGAAATTAGGAATGAAAAGGAAAAAGAAAACATGCTGGGAAAAGTTCCCACTGACCTAAATGCAGAAACATGCACGTGAGTCAGGAGTAGATTGGTGTATTTATAAAAAGGAGAAAAACTCCAGTTGATTAGTTCTTGCTATTTTAAGTGATTAGGAGAAAAATAAATGGCTTCATATCTAGGGAAACTTAAATAGCGTTTAACACTCTACAAAATCAACCTACAAAGATGATAATTTGCTATGACTTAGCACTAAAGAGAAACCAATGATTTCATATGACGAATCTCTGAAACATTTCATGGGAAGATTAAACATGACTAAATACGTGTGGATGCTATGAATGACTGAAATGAACCAAATCCCATATTTAAAAACACAAACATGGGAGTATGCATGTTCATGTGCACACATGGTAGGGGGAAAGGAAAGGGCAGGAGGAGAAGGAAGACGATCAGTTTTTTTTCATCTCGTAACCATTAGCTGATGCAAGGTGTATCTAAAAGGGCCACATACCACACATAGTTTTAAATTCCATAAAAGCAAAATCAGTCAATCATACAGAACAATAGAATCCCTATGCACTGTGTAAGAATTTTCTTTTCTCTGAAATTTTTCCTTTTCTTTTGTTCAGTAGGATCACGGCACAGTGGAATGTTTTTATAGCATCAATGACCCAGAAGTGTGTAAGATAGGCTCTAAAAGCTGTAAGTACTGAGTATTGAGATTGTCTCTGAGAACAGTAATGAGAAATGGATAACTTAGCTTACAATGACATTATCTGTCATAACAAACATCTGCTACACACTGGCAACTGCACCAGATTAGAAGCTTGATATACCTACACTGAGTGATGTTAAAGTCTAGGCAGACTACCAGAATGCTGGATTTAAAATCTACCTAGAATGCTGGATTACTGAAAAGGCCGTCCCAGTGACTTATGTCTCATAGCTTCTCACGAATATCCTATTGTTTGGGCTCTATAAAAGTTTAAGTTCATCAAATTTTCCCCAAATACAGTGCGACTAAATTAAGGATTTTTTTTTTCATTTTTCTAAAGATTTTATTTGTTTGAGAGAGAGGGAGAGAGAGCATGAGCAGGGGGAGGAACAGAGGGAGAGAGAGAGGGATAAGCAGACTCCCCACTGAGCAAGGAGCCTGATGTGAGACTCCATATAAGGACCCCGGGATCATGACCTGAGCTGAAGGCAGACGCTTAACCGACTGAGTCACCCAGGTGCCCCTAAATTGAGGATTATTAGAATACAACTATATTTCTTTGACTTTCTCTTCAGGAAATAATCAGATATATTGAAACAAAGAGAGGTAAAAAAAGATTTAATATTACTTATAATAGCAAAAAAACCAATAAGGACGTCCAACAAGGAGATAGTTAAATAAATTATGATATAATGGAATATTAAGTCATTAAATGTCATGCTTTCCAGGCATACATAACAGGATAGAAAGTCCCTAGATTATGTTGGGCTCACAATGAAGAATTGTTAAAAGGATGAAATAAAAATGCAGTTACAAAACCATTTGTATAGTTTGATTCCAATTTATATATATGTGCATTATATAAAAATGTATCATAGACATCTTTTATATATAATATGTACACCATACAAAAAGAAAGAAAAAAGACACACCAAAGTGTCCAAAGAACTTATCTTTGGGTTGTAGAACTAAACACAATTCTAATTGTGAACACATAAAGGCAGTATGGAATAGAAATGAAGCTACTATAGCTATTATAATAGTTTCAGCCAAGTGAGGTTTTCACTATTGGAGTTAATGTTCCTTGTATAATCGTCAGCAGAAGAAAGGATGAGTCAGATCCTTACAAGCAATATTCCCATCAACCACTTGCTAAGACCCTCAACCCTAAACAAGTTCAGCAAATCATGATAACCTCTAAAACGTTTTTTGCCTCGGGTCTAATTAATTTCTGCTCTTAAACTACTGTTTCCCCCTAATGTAAGTATTAATAAAATGTCTACTTATCTGTAAAATGTGTTGTAAAAATGTACACTATTTCTTTATTGATGGCCCTGGAATTTCTCCTCTGAGGTCCCAAGCGGGGTGTGTACGTATGTATTTGACAAACTCATCTATTTATGATAAACTGCCCTAACCTGCTTCACATATGGCAATGGATATTTTTACAAGCTCCACTGAAAAGAATCCCATCCTTCAAATTGACAGTTACAGTTTCCCCCAAAAATGTCATTTTGAAAGTTTTTAAATAGCATTTTGAGTCAACACTGCCAACTTTTTAAAGCGTTTAAAAAGGTGCAGTTACTCCCTAGATTGTGCTTCTTTGTGACACAGATTGTTTTATGGGCAAAGTCCATTCCAGCCCATCTCTTACAGACATGTTTTTGTACCATTGTCTCTGCCACCTATAAGCACCTCCATGGATAGTTTTCCTTTTACCACCACAAAATTAAAGCAAATAGCACTCCTTTGTGCTCTATTTGTGTGGTTACTATGGTAGTGACCTGGATTTCACACCTAGGATAACCCTCTTTTGGGTCAGGGGAGAGAAATGAGGGACCAAAAGAACGAAAGAGTAAGTTAGGTCAATGGTCAACACCTTTAAACATTTACTTTTCCCTTGGAACAGACTTTGGCCAAAATCTATAAAACTCTGAGCTGATCCTCCAGTTTCCTGGCATGAAAGTACTTAGCATTATGATGTGAACACCATGACACTGGCAAGATCAGCATCCCTGTCCCTGCTCTTAAGAAGCATTACAATTCCCCTTCCCACCATCTCGCAAACTTCCACCTCACACTCCCCGCAAACCAAGTCAGGCCCTGGTTCACGGGTTCTAATGACCACACAATGGAAATACCATGTGGTGACTGGAAGTCTCTGATGGAAAACAGAGGAGACGGAACACTCTGTTTGTCTAGCTCTTTTCAATGTACAGCCTTCCCTCGGTGTCCCTGAGAATGGTCACGGCAGGTAACACGTGGGAAGAGTAGTTAGTGAAAGAAATGCCGTACATTTTCTATTTTGTGAGTTTTCTCAATGGTCAACAAGGTGACTTCCTTGAACATCTGCCTCAAGTGAACCAATGGTGTTCAAGGTATTTTAGAAATATTTTTCTCCCTTAAATAATATCCTTTTAAAAATACTCCATCGGGTAACAACAGATCAAGGCAGCTAATGTGACAGAAGCATAGAAGATGCTGGAAAGGGCCACCAAGCTTCCCCAAGAGCCTCCCCAGCTACTCCTCAGCCTCTCCACACAGCTCTTTAGACAACCTTCAGAATTCTAGAACCCCAAGAAACGTGATTCAAACACAAATTAAATAGAACCTGCCCTTGCAATCACAGAGTTAATATTCACAGTACTGACTCTTCCAAGCAATATAGAAGTCTCTCGCAGGCAGTCTTTTATAACTTTAAAAGTCAGAAGGGGGGGCGCCTGGGTGGCTCAGTCGTTAAGCGTCTGCCTTCGGCCCAGGTCAGATCCCAGGGGCCTGGGATCGAGCCCCGCATCGGGCTCTCTGCTCTGCGGGAAGCCTGCTTCTCCCGCTACCATTCCCTCTGCCTGTGTTCCCTCTCTCGCTGTGTTTCTCTCTGTCAAATAAATAAAATCTTTAAAAAAAAAAAAAGTCAGAAGGGGTCACTAATTTTTTTCCAACAATATTGTCCTCCATTATTATAAGGCAAACTATGTCACAACGGCTTTTCAGAATCTGAGTGTTCATGAAAGTAACAGGCCAGAGTTCTTAAAAACCTACTAAGTCCTCTTAGATTGTTTCAGAGTAAAAAAAAACATTTTATTTCTTGTAATTAGTGAATTAATTATAAAGCATAAAGCCAGAGGCCAGAATCATGTGCAATCTTATTAGATAACAGAAACTGTAGTAATTTCAGAAAAGGGGGAAAAAAACATGCAATGAGTCTCATGTCTCCTAGCTAGCCAAATAGATGTCCAGAAATTTAATACATCCTGCCTCACTTTTGTTGAGTCCTCGTAAAACTGACAAAACAAAAGACAGGGTAAAGTTTTAAAGAGTCAATAAAAATGTTTTTTAAAGTACTCCGAGTGCCTTAAGTGTTACAGTAAGACTTCATTTCAAAGAAACACAATTAAATGCCATGAAAATTTCTCTGTAATTCTATTATATATCCTCAAGAGACAGTCCCTTAAGATATTACCATTTAATCACTTCCTACTTGAAATCATGACTTTTAATAGCTCACACCACACTATATTGTTATTGTTTGTTGATGGCCTTTTAAAATTATTGGTACTTGTAAATCTTCTCATGTATAGTGACCCACTTGAGAATAGAATGTAGGTTTTATTGATCTTAGTTTGGTCACTCATTAATTAATTCAACAACCCCACTGCATGCTAGCTATATGCTAAATACTTATAAGTAAGCTTATAAGTAAAAGTACATACAGAAAAACGTCATAGTTCCTTATCCATAAATACTAAAAGTAAAATAAAGAATGACAAAACAAATTATTGCAATGCATTGCCTTAGGGTTCAACACAGTGAATCCCAGGAGCACAAAGAAGTGACAGAGCTCACCCAGAAGAAAGAGCAGGGAAAAGGGCAGAGCTGTGCTGTGTGGAAGCTTCAGCTAGGTTTTAAAGACCATTGGGTTTTAATCACAAAACATGCAATGAAATAGAAAATCTGAGGATGTAAGCAGTACCATGTATTCCAAAGTCTCATATACCATGCTAAGGATTTTGCACTTTATTCTCAGGAACCATTTAAAAAAAAAATGAATTTTGTCAAAGTCACTTTGATGGACCATAAACAGCGCCTACAATGAAACGAGTAAAAGTGGTCGCAGGGAGATCAGTTAAGAGATCATACGGTGACTCGGGTCCTAAACTAAGGTTGTAGTCATCAAAACAAAGAATGGGGAACATACTTGGGGCTCCTGGGAGGCTCGGTTGGTTAAGTGCCCAACTCCTGATTTCAGCAGTAATGTTTCAGGTCATGTCTCAGGGTCCCGGGATGGAACCCCTGCTCCTCCACCATCAGGCTCTGCATTGAGCACAGACTCTGCTTGGGATTCTCCTCCTCTCCCTCTGCTCCTCCCCCACTCCGCCACACGCACACCCACATTCTCCCTCTCACTCTCTCTAAAGTAAATAAATAAAATCTTAAAAAAAAAAAAAAAAAAGAATGTGAATATACTTGAGAAGTATCAAGGAGAAAGCACTGGTAGGATTTAAAAACTGAGTTGAGATAACAAACAGCAGTCAAGATAAATCATGGACAATTCCTCAGTTTCTAGTTTTGGCAACAGGGAGAATAATGGTGAAGTTTACTAATACAGAGAACACAGAAAGAGAAGCCAGTCTGGTAGGGGAAGGGAACATGTGTTTGGTTTAGGACCTGGGGCACGTCAAACTTGGAGCTTCTGTTTACATTCCAAGTGGAGATGTGTAGAAATCACACAAGAGGGTCTGGTATGGTGAGGAGAGACCCGTGCGGGGCAGACTAGCTATGAGAATGATCAGTATTTCAGGACTGCTCAATGAAGTTCCTTGGATGCAATGAGCCAGGAGAGAGCCAGAGAAAGACTCCCCAGCCTAAACTGAGAGCATCCACAGGGGAGACAGAGGAAGTGGAGAAGCCCGCAACAGAAACTGAGGAGCAGCAGCAGAGGGGGGAAGAAGTCGGTGAGGAAGAGTGCAGAGAGCAGTTCTGAGCAGGGAACACCTCTGTGTCAAATGACCCTGAGATACAGCAAAAGTACTAAAAAGGAGGCCCAAAGATTTTGTGGAAAAGAGCTAGTTCGTGACTTTTGCAAAGACAGTTTCAGCAGTGAGATGATAAAGTGATACAGAGGTTATTGAGGAGCAAACACGATGTGAGAACAGAGAAAACATTCTAGCATATCTCCTGGCACCTATTCAACGTTCCAACTGTTTCTAATTTGCTTTTCTCTACTGCATGTCACCCTGTCCAAGTTTTTAAAATATGCCACAGTACCACCAAAGCAATACTAAATAAATGCTTAATGATGGCTTTTACTATAACTGAAACCTCCATGGGAAGTAAGGTAAGTACTCTGGGACACTACCTAGGCAAGTTTCATGCTCCTCAGTGCCTCAGGCAGCACTGGCTCTGGTTGGTTTTAAGTATATGTGTTATAAAAACTATTCAATGAGTTGTGTTGCAAATCATGTTGTTTTTTTTAATGAATCTAAAGAGAATAAATAAAACCTTTATCCCTATCTAAAATATTTGGAAAATACGTCAAGTATAAACCTTATAAAATACAAATACAATATCGAACTAGATTATGCCGTAGAATTTGCGTGACTTAGTAAAGATACATCAATTCATTGTTCAATTAATTATCATTAAACATTAATTACAGTACAGGGAAAATTTATTATGAATTCTACTATCTCCTTGTATCACCCATTAACTATTTTAATGAATTCTAGGGGCTTATAAAAATTAAAGAACTGCATGTTATCATTTTCAAAGACTATTGGTACATAAAAGTGCTTAAAAAGACATAAGCAGGTGAAATATCTGGTATGAACCAAAGAAAAAGCAAAAGTAAAGATCTGTTTTACACATCTTCCTAAACGTGTTTTAACATCTAAGGCAAAAAAAAAAAAAAAAAGGCAGCCAGCTGTTTATTTACACAGCATCTACCCAAACAATTATTTCCTCTTGTCCTTCCCAGGAACTTCTAGAAAATAATTCAGGGCTTTGTCTTCATTTACTTGACAACACAACAAGAGGTAAACCTACCCACTACTGTCTCAGAAGAAACAATGAGAAACTAGACTGTGATCTCAACTCCTTGAACTGCTTTTAGTTTACCAATATTAAAATGTAATTGGTCTTCCATCTTGCATAATACAGGTTTTTGCAGATTTACTCTGAATCTGAGAAATTTAAAAAAGAACTTCACATACCAATTATAATGAATGACTTCCAAATATATATATATACACACACACACATATGCGCGCGCGCACACACACACACACACACACACACACACACAGATGCCACATTTAGTCATCAGATGAGACATTTTCCTGCTAAAGGCTATGGAAACAAAGCACACCTGAAGTCCATTTTATTTAATTCCTCTGTTTTCTCTCCACAGACAGCTCCTTCTTCTGACTTCTCAATTTCTGTTAATAAAATAGCCAACATTCCTGAGACACACAGCCTCACAACTCTGGAGATATCCTTAACGCCAGTCTCCCTCATCCTCAATATATAAATAGTTACCAGATACAATGGATTCCACAACGTGCCAGGAAGTTGTGTCTTTCTGTTACTTCTGCCACCATGCAGTCTGGTCTTTTACTATCTGAGCAACTTCCAGATGCATTCCAGCTCTTCCTAAGTAGAATTCTAATAGTTGGCATTTAAGACCCTTGACACGGCAGTTTTCTTCATGCGCAACCTATTTAAGACTTACTATTCCAAAACTTCACTTCTCCGCCATTTCCCTTTGTCTTACGTCCCTATCTTTACTCCTGCCATTTCTGCCAACTGAATGGCCCCGCACCCCATCTCCTCACACCAAAAAGGCTGCCTGATGCTTCAGTAATAATCTCAAACATCAGCTCCCTTATCATGATTTTATTTTTCCCCATTCACCTCTGACCCAGACATTCCACGAGCCCTCGCAGAATGCATGTATCTTGTATAGTTTCTAAATATATCTTGAATATTGTTTACTTTTGCTTTCATGTTATGTCATTAGTAAACCATTGGCTCCCTGAGAAATAAGAAATGTTCCACAACTTTTTCTCATCTAGAGGCACCTAATTCTCTGTCATAGTAACACTGTCAGTATTTGCTGAACTTAATTGCGAATATTAATGCATTAATGCAGATTTGCAGGCATCAATTCATCAGTGACCCCCCAAGAAATGAATAAACTGCTCTGTCCACTAGAGCTCCTATTGTCCTTTTTTTGTGTATGAAGTCTGTGACTTGTGTTGATTGGGTGCAGATCATCCAAGACTACCAGTTATTGTCAGTGAAACTGAAGAGCTTTAAATGAATGGGTTACATGCAAATAACTTTCAAGCAAAGAAAGTAAGTATTAGGTCAACTCTGAGACAGGAAATTTCTTTTTAAAAATAACTCCTATTATTCTACCACAGGGAAAATTACCCTTTTAAGTTTAAAAATAAAATGAAATGCTTTAAATTAAACATGTTTTTTAAAAGCCAACACATAAGTTAATTTGAGGTCATCTGTTTTCTGAATTTTATCTACTAGATTTTCACCTTACAAACACCATTCAAAGGTACTATTTTAAACTATTTTTTAACTGCAAGAAGCAAATGTAGCCACAACACATACACATACACAAACGCAAACTATAAATCAATATAACACTATAAGATTCAATGAAAATAGTGACAGCTTTAAAAAAATGCAACCCAATGTATAGCCAAATAACTCATGAAACTCAGCATGCATTGCTGACTTTGGACATGATCACCAAATTTAACAAGGTGTTCTTGAGAGAAACAAAATAAGACAGGTCCCCGGAGCATCCATTCAAAATGGCAGATGCATCTGAACTCCAGGGCAAACTCCTCTAGGTTAATATTATGGTTGGCCTTAAATGAAAATTATAAAATTTAAATATCTTGTATTTAAGTAATACTTCAGAATGCAGGAAAACTTGTTGCTAAAGTCTCACTAGCAAGTGAAACAGGAAAAATTAGAGCAATATAAGTAAGACCTAAATATAATCATGTAATTTTTCTTTATAGAGAAGATCAAGAAGAGTTTGATAGAAAATCTGCAAAATCTGTAAAACATCTGTTCAGGGGAAAAAAAAAAGCATTAAATGCCCCACAGTGCAATCTGAGGGAGCACACTTATTTTTGTACAAATAGTATTTCACAAAGTCATTCATCATTGAGTCATACATATCAAAGCTGTCGTTTAAAAAAAAAAGAAAAAGAAATTTGTGCCTTGCAGGTAATCTTTGCTGCATGAAATTGGATTGCTGCAAATTACTATTCACTGAATTCCTATAAAGCCCTGATTGCTGCCTGTCACTGTTTGGCACTATCCAATAAAAGTTATTTCCCACCACCAACATACCCCTAACCAACCACCACTGGCACCCATTCAGCTTGAAAAATCCACTTGGTTCTTCAGCTTATCTTTTTGAATCGATGGTTAAAGTCCTTAGGAATATCCAAACCCCCATTAAAACCCCCCAGTACCATGCCCATGTTTTGAAGAACTTCTGTGCTTATCCTTACATGCGAACTTAACACGGACTTAGCACGTCTTTACGGCATCTGTTTGGAGTTGTTTCTCTAACACTTGGTCAAAGATTTGAACTGAACTATTCTCAAATAATTATTTTCACTACTGACAACTGATAGCTGGCTAATGCTGGGAAGCCAGCACGTTATTTAAAAAGCAACAACAAAACTGATTTATACTGAGACAGACTACTTATCTTTGGCATCATTAATTATTAGCTTTTCTACAGTCATGTGTTATTTCTTAATTATCGGTTTTAATGGGAAAATTGGTAAGAAAATAATCACTCTTCATCAGTCTTACATCCATCTCTTTCTCAAAACGTGCATCTCTAAAAAAATGTTTCTGGGGTGAAAAAGGAAAGAGGTAATCAGACTGTGAAATTGACTAAAAGTGTGCCATTTATGCTGTTGCATATATGGTATTGGAAGATCCACTTTCCTAAACTCTGGATGGTAGTGGGATAAATCTTGCTACATAGGCAGAGGGAGGTCAACAGATTTCAGATCTGTTGATATAACAGACATGAGTTACATTTCTTGGAAGCAGAGAGAAAAAGTTATCCAACAGATATTCTATATTGTCCAATAGAACTCTTCATTTAAGAGGTTAGGAATCTAAGGTCTAAGCAGGCAGGAGATTGGGTTGCTGGAGCGGAGGGGGGTCAGAGGGATGAGGTGGCTGGGTGACAGACACTGGGGAGGGTATGTCTATAGTGAGTGCTGTGAATTGTGAAGACTGATGATTCACAGACCTGTACCCCTGAAACAAATAATGCATTATATGTTAATAAAAAAAAAGTAAACGAAATTAGAAAGGTCCAGGTAAAAGTACCAAAGGCCTTGATTTGTTAGGCAAAACTCATGTGCTAGCAATGATTTATTCAAACTAACTTACACATAAAAGAGACTTGTTCCCATAACTGAAAAGTTAAGACATAGTATGGTCTTAGTATATCCATACCATAGTATGGATCCAATGGTTCCATAAAATAACCAAACACCCATTTCTCCATGCCACCATTTTAGATTATTATTCCAAAACAGGGGGCAATAACTACTGCGGCTAAATACTCCCCTTGCTCGAGATCACCAAGAAAGACAGTGCTATTGTTCAAAAATACCCAACCACAGCCCTGTGATTCACTTCAATTAAACTGGCTTAGGTCACATGTCCAAACTGTACACATCCCCAGAGCCAGAGGATGAAATGCACTGATTGTCTTGCTTGGAACTACATCCAGGAAGTGGATCCAGCTTCCCTGGAAGTTCATGGATGCTCAGAAGGAAACCACGGGCTGTCGGGAGAAGTGGCAAATGAATACTGAGGAGGCAGCCAAATAGTCCACACCACCAACCAAGTCTGAGACACACTGTGATTCTGTTCCTTAGACTTTGCCTCGGCCCTGTTTTACAAGCCCTGCTCTGAGAGATCATGGCATGGAAAACAAGAATATGTTTACCATGAAAAGAAGCAAAATGCCACAAACTGCCCCTATTCCAAAGTAAGACAGTAGAGGCACAGGTCCCCCGGTAGGCTCTTATACTTCCCCCACCTCCTCCAAATTTCATGTTGAGCAGCAAAATATACGGCAAAAAAAATCATTATTTTTCTCTGATTTAGGAGTACAGGAAGTTTTGCCTAGAATTATAAGAACAAGAAGTCACCACACATTATCAGCTGACATGGTTCAGATGATACGGTGATTTCAGTAATTTTAAAATCTAACTTTCCTTCCTTGTCTCAGAGGAACAAGAACCATTCCCAACAGGGGTAATGCAGATGTGCCAGTAAGTGTTCTAAAGCCCAAGGGCAGGGTAGAAAAGGAAAATAATTCTCAGAAGGAAGAGGACTTTCTTCCAAAAATGAAAGAGTCTCCCAAATGACATATGCTAGCAAAGACATAAGATCCTTAAAGTGGATCCTACAATAATGGTAACAACTGTATGCTGCTGGCAACCCCCTCAGGAGTAGTTTATTCCTCATGTTTTTGAGCTCCATACTATCTTCTTAAGACCCAGTCCAAGTGTGAACCAGATCTTTCAGAAGATCATGGTCAAAGAGATTTAGAACCCAAGACACCTGGGTGGCTCAAAAAGGTTAAGCATCTGACTTCAGTTCAAGTCATGATCTCAGGGTCCTGGGATCCAGCCCTAGCATCTGCATTCACATCCTCTGGGAATCTGCTTGTCCCTCTCCTTCTGCCTCTCCCCCACCTCCACTCATGTGCACATGAGCTCTCTCAAGCTTGCTCTCTAATAAAGTCATTTTTAAAAAAAGATTTATAACCCAAATTATCGTTGAGCTGAAAGATCATGTAATCTAGTGCATTTCAAATTGCCCAGAGGCAGTGGCAAACAGAGCAAAGGAAGTTTTTGTGTTTTTTTTAAGTAGGCTCTATGCCCAGTGTGGAGCCCAAAGCAGGGTTTGAACTGAGATCAAGACGCGCTCTGAGATCAAGAATCTGAGACTCAACCAACTGAGGCACCCAGATGCCCCCAAGAGCCAAGGAAGTTTTATAGCCACAACCTCCTTCCATTCTTACATCTCTGAGAAGGATATGTCTGATTTTATCTATTCTATAAAAATAGCTTTCATTTGAACAAACAGCTTTGTGTCTGAAAGAATAGTTAACCTAAAGGTGTTATTCATTGTTCATATTCTTTTTCTTTTTTAATGTAAGTTATTGTGGTAAAAACAACCTGAGACCTACCCTCTTAAATTTTTTTTTTTTTAAAGATTTTATTTATTTGACAGAAAGAAACACAGCGAGAGAGGGAACACAAGCAGAGGGAATGGTAGTGGGAGAAGCAGGCTTCCGCCGAGCAGGGAGCCCGATGCGGGGTTCGATCCCAGGATGCTGGGATCATGACCTGAGCTGAAGGCAGCCGCTTAACGACTGAGCCACCCAGGTGCCCCTACCCTCTTAAATTTAAGTGTACACTAGAGTACTGCTGACTACCAGCACAAAGTTATACAGGAGATCACTAGGGCTTATTCACCTTACTTACCTGTAACTTTATGCCTGCTGCCTGGTAACTCCCGATTTCCCTGAACGCAAGCCCTGGCAGCCACCATTCCAGTCTTTAAGTCTACGAATTTAACTATATCTGATTACGAGATTATACGAGATTAACTATATCTCATGATATCTGAGTCATGCAGTATTCATGCAGTATTCATCTTTTTGTGAGTGGATTCACTTAGTACGAGGTCCTCAAGGTTCATCCATGGTGTCACATACTATAGAACTGCCTTCTTCTTCGGGGCTGAATAGTATTCCCGTGTATGTATAAACCACATTTTCTTTCTCTTTTCATCTGTTGATGGATATTCTGGTTGTTCCCACATCTTAGTGATTATGAGTACTGCTGCAGTGAATATAAGAGTGCTCATATCTCTTTGAGATCCTCATTTCAATTGAGAGGTCAGATGGCTAGATCATAGGGTAGTTCTCTTTTTAATTTTTTTTAAATTTTAATTAAAATGATCACATGATCATTTATTTATTTTTTTTTTTTTTTAATTTATTTGTCAGAGAGAGATCGAGAGCACAAGCAGGCAGAGTGGCAGGCAGAGGCAGAGGGAGAAGCAGACTCCCTGCTGAGCAAGGAGCCTGATATGGGACTGGACCCCAGGACCGTGGGATCATGACCTTAGCTGAAGGCAGCCGCTTAACCAACTGAGCCATCCAGGTGTCCCAGTTCTCTTTTTAATTTTTGAGAAGCTTCCATATGGCTTTCCATAGCAGATGTACCATTTTGCACTCCCACCAAAATATGCAAGGCTTCCAATTTCTCCACATCCTTGATTTACATTTCCCTGATGACTAATGACATTAAGCATTTTTTCATATGCCTGTTGGGCCATTTGTATGTCTTCTTTAGAGAAATGTCTATTCAAGTCTTTAGCTTATTTTTTGATAAAGTTTTTGGGTTTTTTTTATATTGAGCTGTAGAAGTTTTTATATTCTTTGGTGATTAACTCTTATCAGACATATACTTTATACATATTTTCTCTCATTCTGTAGGTTATCTTTTACCTTTGATGTTTCCTTTGGTGTGCAGAAGTCTTTCAGTTTGATGTAGTCTCATTTGTTTATTTTTGTTTTCAGGTACCTATGCATTTTGTGTCATATCTGTGAAATCACTGTCAAGATTGTCATGAAGATTTTCCCCTATGTTTTTTTCTAGTTTTAAAGTTTCAGGGTTATAAGTCTTTAGTCCATCTTGAGTTGATTTTTGTGTATGGTATAAGGGTCCAATTTCATTCTTCTACATGTTTTTCCAACACCTACTCATTCTTTTTCTTTTTTAAAGATTTGTTAGGGGAGGTGGGGGGGGGTTGGGTGAGCCTGGTGGTGGGTATTGAGGAGGGCACATACTGCATGGTGCACTGGGTGTGGTGCATGAACAATGAATCTTGGAATACTGAAAAAACAAAAAATAAGAAATGTAAAAATAAATAAATAAATAAACTGTGCTTAAAATCCAAAAAATAAAAAATAAAGATTTATTTGAGAGAGAGAGTGTGTGTGTGAGCAAGGACTAGAGCAGAGGGAGAAGGAAAGAATCTCAGGCAGATTCCCTGCTGAATGTGGAGCCTGATGCAGGGCTAAATCTCACAACCCCGAGATCACAACCTGAGCTGAAATCAAGAGTTGAACACCCAGCCAGGTACCCAAAATTCATTATTTTTCTATCTGAAAAACTTAAGTCCAAGAAGTTTCAATCATTTATAAGTATCCACTGGAAATGCCAGAACATGAATTGAGGGCTTTGAAAGACATTCAACAATTATTGTGTATCTCCTATTAGTAGTTACCTAGAGTAGTGTCTGCAAACCAGATACCAATTACCAAAAGGTGAATTGGAATAACTAAACAATCCCCTCTATTTCAGTACCTCCCTTCATAAACACAAAATTTCAGAGTACATAACTTATTGCATCCATATCCCAATTCTGCTTACTTGATATGCAACTATGGAATAGTTCCTTCAGTATTATTTTATTTTCTTCAATGCTAGCCAATTATTTATTGAAGTATAATTAACGTACAGTGTTATATTAGTTTTAGGTGAGCAATATAATGACTTAACAATTGTACACATCACTCAGTACTCATCAAGAAAAGTATAATCTTAATCCCCTTTATCTACTTCACCCATCCCCCATCTACCTCTCCTTTGACAACCACCAGTTCTCTGTATTTAAGAGTTTATGTATGTCTTTTTTGGTTTTTGTTTTGTTTTGTTTCTTAAATTCCACATGTGACTGAAATAATATGGTATCTATCTTTCTCAAGTGGACTTATTTCACCTAGCATTGTACCTTACAGGTTCATCCATGTTGTGGCAAATGGCAGGGTCTCATTTATTTTGATGGCTAAGTAATAGCCTATTGTATGTAAGTACCAGATCTTGTTTACCCATTCATGAACACTTGGGTTGCTTCCACATCTTGGCTGTGTAAATAATGCTGTAGTAAACAGAAGGGGAATGTATCTTTTCAAATCAGTGTTTTCATTTTCTTTGGGTAAATACCCAGTAGTGGAATTACTGGATCTTACAGTATTTTTATTTTTAATATTCGAACGAACTTCCATACTTTTTTTCATAGTGGTTGCACCAATTTTCATTCCCACCAACAGTGCATAAGGATTCATTTTTCTCCACATCCTCACCAACACTTGTTATTTCTTGTCTTTTTTATTTTAGCCATTTTCACAGGTAGAAGGTGATATCTCACTGTGGTTTTGATTTGCATTTCCCTGATGATTAATAATGCTGAGCATCTTTTCACGTGTATCTTGGTCATCTGTAGGTCTTCTCTGGAAAAATGTACAGGTCCTCTGCCCATTTTTTAATCATATTTTTTTGGTGTTGAGTTGTATAGGCTCTTTATATATTTTGGATGTTAATTGTCAGATATATCATTTGAAATATCTTCTCCCATTTTTAGTAGGCTACCTTTTTGGTTTGTTGATGATTTTCTTTGCTGTACAAAAGTTTTTTGTACTTTTGGGTTTTTTTTAAATCTTGATGTAATCCAACAGGTTTTTTGGTTTTGGGGGGTTTTGCTTTTTGTTTTGTTTTTGTTTTTTTTTTTAGTTAAAGTCAATTATTTATTAATTTGGACCCAAGGAGAACTTCTTGAAGAAAATATAGGAAAATAATTTTGTGACATTAGGGTAGAAAAAGATTTCTTAGGTGACCAAGAGTTCTAAGCATTAAATTTTAAAAATGATTAAATTAGATCTTATCAAGATAAAGAACTTCTTTTTCTGAAAGACACAGTTAAGAAAATAAAAGGCAACACAGACTAGAAGAATATATTTGCAAAACGTATGTGATTAAGGACTGATATGCAGAATATCAAGAACAACTAGTCCCAACAGTTTAATTTTGCTTGTTTCCCTTGCCTGAGGAGACATGTCTAGAAAAATGTTTCTATGCCTAATGTCAAAGATATTACTGCCTCTGTTTTCTTCTAGGAGTTCTATGATATCAGGTCTCACTAAAATTTAAGTCCTTAATCCATTTTGAGTTTATTTTTATGTATAGTGTAAGAAAGCAATCCAGTTTCATTCTTTGGCATGTAGCTCTCCGGCGTTCCCAATACAATTTGTTGAAGAGACTCTTTTCTCCACTGTACATTCTTACTTCCTTTGTCATAGACTTATTGACCATATATGAATAAGTTTATTTCTGGGCTCTCTATTCTGTTGCATTGATCTATGGGACTATTTTTGTACCAGCGCCATAATGTTTTGTTTTTTGTTTTTTGTTTTTTTACTACTTTGGAATTTATCTTGAGCTTTGGAGTATATCCTGAAATCTGGGACTGTGATACTTCATTTTGTTCTTCTTTCTCAAGACTGCTTTAGCTATTCAGGGTCTTTTGTGGTTCTGTGAAGCCACAAAAGATCTTTTTGTGGTTCTAGTTCTGTGAAAAATGTTGCTGGTATTTTGATAGAGATTGCATTAAGTCTATAGATTGTCTTAGGAAGTATGGTCATTTTTAACAATATTTGTTCTTCCAACCCATTAGCATGGAACATCTTTCCAGTTATTTGTGTCACCTCCAATTTCTTTCATTAGTGATTTATAGTCTCAGCATACAGGTCTCTCACCTCCTTGGTTAGGGTTACTTCTAGGTATTTTATTATTTTTGGTATAACTGTAATTGGGATTGTTTTCTTAATTTCTCTTTCTGCTATTTATTAGTGTATAGAATTGCACAAATTTCTGTATGTTGACTTTGTATCCTGTGACTTTACTGAATTCATTTATAAGTTCTAATCGTTTTTTAGTGGAGTCTTTAGGGTTTTCTATATAGAGAATGATGTTATCTGCACATAGTGAAAGTTTTACTTCTTCTTTGCCAATCTGGATGCCTTTTTTTTTCTTTTTCTTCTCTGATTGCTGTGGTGAGGACCTCAGTTTTTCACCACTGTATTGTTAGCTCTGAGTTTTTCAAATACAGCCTTTATTTTGTTGAGGGATGCTCCCTCTAAGCCTACTCTGTTGAGAGGTTTAGGATTTATTAATTTGACACAAAGAGAGAGAGAGCACAAGCAGAGGGACCAGCAGAGAGAGAGAAGGAAAAGTAGGCTCTCCACTGAACAGGGAGCCTGATGTGGGGCTCAATCCCAGGATTGTGGGATCATGACCTGAGCTGAAGGCAGATGTTTCATCTACGGAGCCACCCGTAGCTGTTGAGAGTTTTTATCATTAATGGATGTTGTACTTTCTCAAATGCGTTTTCTGCATCTATTGAGATGATAATATGTTTTCTATCCTTTTTCTTGTTAATGCAATATATCATGCCATTTGATTTGTAAATATTGAAACCACCCTATACCCCTAGAAAAAATCCTACTTGGTTGTGGTGAATGATCTTTTAATGTATTATTGGATTAGGTTTGCTAATAGTTTGTTGAGCATTTTTGCATCTATATTCAACAGAGATATTGGCTTGTTATCTTTTATTTTTAGTTATCTTTTTTTTATAAAAAAGTTTTCTTTTTTTCCTAGTGTCTTTATATGGGTTTAGTATCAGGGTAATGCTGGCCTTATAGACTGAATTTGAAAGCTTTCCTTACTCTTCTGTTTTTTGGAATAGTTTGAAAAGAATATGTATTAACTCTTCTTTAATTGTTTGGTAGAATTCACCTATGAAGCCATCTGTCCTGGGATTTTGTTTGTTGGAAGTGTTTTTGATTATTAATTCAAAGTCATTGCTAATATAATGGGATAGTTTCTTAACTCTCCTAAGACTTAATATTCTCGCCTATAAATAAGAATAACAATGCAAATACTAAAGAATTCAGAAAAAAAAATACGAAGTGCATTTGGAACTGAGAAGATATTAAGTATATCTTTTCTAAATACTAATATTAATTAAAAATAACTCAGATTATGTATTCTAATACTGAGTTGGCATACTTTTGGGGCTTTTTTTTTTCATTTTAAAATTTTACCACCACATACATAATAAATGCAAAGAAAGATATCTCATAGAACAATTATAACTAAAGTGTCTGATGAAGAAAACCTGTGTAAAATGGATTTATACACAAGGCTATCTTGCATGGTTATAAGCAGTTGAGATGCACATTAGAAAAGGAGTCAATGAAAGCACTTTTGATGTGAGTTCCACTGGAATGTAAGAATCCAACAGCAGCACGGAAGCAGTGACAAGTACTCTATGCAACTGGCCCTTCAGAACAAAAATAAAGGGAAACTTTTAGTACAACCTAGAGAAGAAATGTTAGCAATGGCTAAAAGACTGCATAATTTGGTGTCTAAATAACAAATGACAATTCTGAGCTCATGAGGGGATGTCGTATGGGAAGCTTAACATTTGTAGTAGCAAGGTTGGTTTTACAGATCATTAATAATAGGGTGATTCTTATTCAAAATAAGAATTTTGAATAATTCTTATTCAAATGATGGCTCCTCATTTGAAGGAGCCATCCAGAGATAAAGTTAGGTTTTAAGGAATAATTTTTCACAAAGTAACAGTGGGCTGAAAAATTATTTTACATAGAAAGGTAACCAGGTATTAAAGTTGAGATAAAAATGTCTTGGAGTCACAGTGATGAGGAAATTACCATTAAGGGTTCATCTCTGCTTTTGGTTTGCAATCTTACCACCAACTTTGAAAAAAACAAAATAACAGTTGTATTTTTTAAAAAAAGACTATTTGTAGACTACTGAAATTACTTTTTGTAGTTTGCAGAAATGAACAAATTTTGCTCTGAATATACATAATGTTTCACTTGTGGTTTGCTCTATAGAGCAACAGATAGAGACTGTTTACAGACTCCTACTATATTAATAGTAAGACAGAATAGCATGTAAGTATCAAATACACACACACTCCACACACGGAATACCTATGTTAGAGAAACATATAAGAAACATATTTATCAAAGGAAAATTATAAATTTATCCATAAAGAATTGCTAATCTAAGATTATTTATTTGAAAAATAGGAATCTTTTTTTTAAGGTTAAATATACTTATTCTGGTTACTAAAAAGGAGCTCTATTTTTCCCCTTCACCAGCTTCCAAAAGGTATTTCCAAGTTCACAAAATTCTCAGTATATCATTTAGTTTTAACACTATCAATCTGCAAGGAGACAGTTAATATTTATCTTCCCACAGAATACTGTATTTCTACTCTAGGTCTACTGAAGGGTGGCTCTAATAATTCTGTTCACATGTCAACATTAAACAAGCTAACAGCACTCTCTGAGGTCATACTGCACTTCAAAAATATCTTGTTTCAGCCTCTAGAGGAAAGACAGGTTCAGAATGCCAAGCAGATTGCTTGAGACTAAGAAAAAACAATGTTAGGGTCTGTTGAATAAGTAAGAATTTCAACTAAGAATAAAGAAATTCAATTCTTTAAAATTTAGAAGTTACTTTTTTTTAGTATAGATATATGCAAATTAATGGTTAACAGGGGTAAAACACAAATCCTTAACCCTTCTAGAGGAAAAAAGGTAATGAAGCCCACAACTCTGAACACATTATTCCAAAATTAAATGTTTGCAGATAACCATGATGAGTTATCTTCCCTCAAAGAACACATAAAAATAATTAGTTGTACTTTTTTTTTTAACCACTTGGAAGACAATAATTTACCAGTGTCAAACTGAAATGGACACTAAAATTAATTATGGAGCTATTTGTGATTTTTCTCCCCAAAACGTAATGAAGTGAGTATTCTCTGAAATAGAGGTCTCTGTTTAAAATCAGTCAGCATTTGGCATGGTTTGTGTTCTGCTTATGCTCCTTGGCAACAACAGTACAGCTAACCAGAATTTTTTTTAGTACTCTTTCTGGGTATGTTTGACAACTCCTTACTCCCACAGTCCTTTAACATGGGGCTTCCCCAGTCAGGGATGCAAATCCCACACTGAGCCCATAAAACAATTAGTGGGAGGCCTTGGCATTGCCTCCAAGTCCTTTATAAAAAGCAATGCAGTCGGCTATGTGAAATTTGACATGTGGGGAGCCCCTGTAAAACTTTTTAATGGAAACTGGGGGCTTCTTCTGGAAACGGTTGAGAAGCTAGGTGCTAGCTATATAATTAATGTAGTTATTTAACAAGAGACAATAAGCAATTCAATAAAAATAATCAAAAAACAATAAAAAAAACTTTAAAACTCTGGGTCATATTTTATATTTATAAAAGAAGTTGAAACAACTGCTCTTTAGAAATCTAGAGCAATTTATTGTCACATTTAGAAGAACTTGCCAGAATGCCTTTTAACTAATATAGAAAATACAATTAACAGGCTTTTCCCTCCTTTTTCACTGTACCCACTACTTCTGATTTTGTTTTATGATTCTGTTTTTTAATAGAGATATAATTGACATACAATGTATTAGTGTTAGATGTACAACATAATGACTTAATATATGTATATATTGCAAAATGACTATCACAATTAAGTTGAGTTAATATCGACCACCAGATAGTTATAAACTTTTTTCTTGGCATGAGAACTTTTAAGATCTACTCTCTTATCAACTTTCAAATATATAATATTGTTAACCACAGTCACTATGCTGTACATTCCCAGACTTATAAAATCCAAACTCATAGATGCAGCAAATATATTGGTGATTGCCAGGGGCAGGGAATTGGGAGTGAGTGAAGGAAGTTAAAAGGTAAAAACTTCCAGTCAGAAGATATATAAGTCTACCACATCTGTTTTTAAACCTCATATAAAATTGTATTTGAAAAATCTTCTGGAAATTCTGAACCCAATGACAGTGAAAATTTGCAAGGTCCTACTTTTCCACTAGTGGTACAATAATCCAATACAGAGTTTAAAGAATCATTCATATTCACAAATGGTTGAAAGATAATTACTTTCAAAGAATAAAAAATGTGACAGCAAAATAACAGTACCATACCACTTTTATTCATCAACTTTTTCCATAGTAGATAAAAAATGACTCAAAGTATCTCCTAGCATAATAATATGATCCTAATCATGGTCCTAATCAAAAATAAACCTATTTGTATTGGTAATCTCCATTCTCATATCAAGGGCTGGGTGACAGGATCAGAGAGTATAATCAAAATACAGAAATGGTTTAGCCCATGACACAAAGGAAGTCCTCAACATACACGGAAGGAAGGAGGCTGCCCCTTTTGGCCACAGGAGTGTATGGGAAAGAAAGACAGATGGAGAGGAAGAAGATCAAATCTAAGTGGCCCCCACAAAATCAGATTGTATGTCCTAAACTTTTGGGTGGGGATGCTGGTGGTGCATAAGTAAAGAAGTGTCTTTTAAAACATCCAGTTACTGGGGCACCTGAGTGGCTCACTGGGTTAAAGCCTCTGCCTTCGGCTCAGGTCATGATCTCAGGGTCCTGGGATCAAGCCCCGCATGGGGCTCTCTGCTCAGCATGAGCCTGCTTCCTCCTCTCTCTCTGCCTGCCCCTCTGCCTACTTGTGATCTCTCTCTCTGTCAAATAAATAAATAAAATCTTTTTAAAAAATCCAGTTACTTATAAGATAATCTTCCCTAGAAATTCATACCTCATGCACCTGGAGAAAGCTACAGGCCTCTTGAATGTTCATTAAACATCAGGTGAAGACTTATTAGTGGGTCACAAATCCATCAACCACATCACAAGTAGCATTTTTAAAAATTTATTAGAATAATATAGAAAAGAGTAAGTTGTGTCTCAAGTAGCAAGGGTAAGTGCTGGTTTGTGAAACTTTTGCTATCATGCTGGACTAGTTTTAAATCCACTTCTTAGTACAGTTAGTAGCATAGCAGTGTGAAAGTAGTCATCCTAGGAGAAGGCCAACTGTCAGGTCAACCGTAAACCCTACATGACATGGGAATATTTATGCAGCTTGGAAGAGGGTGGTGACAGTTACATAAACCTAAGACAGTGCCCCTGGGTATCCATGGCTTGGGCATGGCTTACAAGAATTCAGAACTTCCCACGGGTCCTACTGAGAGGAACGCCATCCAGCTGAGAGGGCTGGTGGGCTGGCAGAGGCCTAGGATCAAGATTAAGAGTTGCTTTTTATGGGGTCTTCAAATCTAAAAGTCAAGAGCAGAGATAAAATTAAGAATTGAGTTCCTGAGGTGCTTCAGTGGTACATACCTACATGTCAATCCAGAAGTCCAGAAAGAATCAGTCACTCCTCAACAGACACAAGTCTAGACTCAAATCAAATCAGGCTCCCAATAGCAAAGAACTCACAATGACAGAGAGAATACTGAATGGAATCATTGTCACAGGAGAAGCAAGTTCTCTGTGACAGGTGTAGATGCCACTTCACTCAGTAACATGGGAAGGATTAAGAGAAAATAAAATATCGAGTATTTTACACCAAACAGAATCAGGCAACCAGAAGTGGTCTAATCCAGAAGAGGCTAAAATACTACTAACTGACAAGGACATATTTTTAATAGCCTGGTATTTGGCAAACAGTAAGCTCATGAAGAAATTTAAATATATTAAAGATACAAATTGCATTTCTTTGTGAATAATATCAAATAAAATTACCCTCTTGCTACATCCATCGTTTAAGATGAGGCTACACATAAAAATAAAGAGACAACTTTCTTACTAATGCATTATGATACATACACAGTTATATAATTTTAATAGAATTGTCTCAACACAGATCTGAGCAAAATTAAAGAATGGTATCTTTTTTTCTTTTTAAGATTTCATTTGTTTATTTGACAGAGAGAGATCACAAGTAGGCAGAGAGGCAGGCAGAGAGAGATGGGGAAGCAGGCTCCCTGCCAAGCAGAGAGCCCGATGCAGGGTTCGATCCCAGGACCCTGAGATCATGACCTGAGCCGAAGGCAGAGGCCTAATCCACTGAGCCACTCAGACACCCCAAGAATGGTATCTTTCATTCTAGCATAATTTTAATTGAAAAAAAAAAAAACTCCTTTTGCTATTACTTGTGGAGTTGATAACAAAATATAACTGTGCCTATATACAAACAAGTGACAACTATGAAATAACAGAATAATCAAGCAAAATCGTAACTGAAAGTTGTATTTTTCCTTTACACTTATAATAAGTTTATAATTTAATAATGTAAACATTATTACAGCATTTCCTTCTACTATTATGTTTAAGTTACTTAAATGTGCCTTGATTTCAAAAATATTTATCTAGAGGCAAGAAAAGATGTAATTTTTGTCAAATTGAACAGTTAATCTCAAATTATTTTAAAAATAATTTTAGAGTTATATTTTGCAACTTAGCCCAAACTAGGAAGGTCAACTTCAGTGTACTTTTTGCAAGTATGAGGGAGGGGGTAAGAACTGGTTCAGAGAGAGTAATTCAAAATGGTTTTGATAACTATCAATTTCCCTGAAGGTATTAAAACTTCAGTGGTTTTTTTCAAAGCATGATTCAAATAACTCACGTTCTTTCCAGGTTGTGGTTTTAATTAATTATAAAATGGAAGTAAAAAGGTAAAGGGCAGCTAAAAAGAGTCAGTGCCAATGAAAGATGGATGATCAAATAATCCATTTTAAAGATTTCAAAGCATGGACAGGTGACTCAATTTATAATAATACCCTCAAAGCTACAGATGCAAAATTCAAGGCATTTTATTATTGGTACCTGCCAAGGTTAAGGAGGCACATAAATTTTTTAAGCAATGGAGTAAATTACCTCTAATCATTCTGAAGTTACCTTCAACAGCAAACCTTCCAACTGAAATGATCAAAAACTCCCTAAGAGATATTATGTGATCATTGACTCTGTTATGTACCATAACAAATGAGTTTCATCTAGTGTATGTATTACTACTTAAACATATACACAGTATGAAATACATGTTAATACCTTACAATTCTAATAAGAGTTTTAGACAGTCTTTTCAGTCAAAATGGGATTAAATATATTTTCACTTTAAATAATCCGTATGGTCTCTTTCTCCCTTAATCCCCATGACCACCACCTCTTGTTTTGGTCATCCATTTCCACTGGCAGATTTTGAATATTATCATTCCCAAATGTTTTATCTCAAGAATCACATATTAAAACATCTTAAAGAAACTATCAGCTCCTTTCTTCTAAGCCTACTATTAAGCAGTATCCAGGAAAGCCATTCTTAGACTTCATTGGAACCTCAAGTTCATTAACTCTTCAATTCTCTCAGAATTCATCATCCATCCTTCTTCCTCACATGCTTGCCTACTATTAAGTTCATAGCTTCGATTACCAAACGTATACCTCCAGCCCAAACCTCTATTCTGTGTTTCAGGTCTATAAACTCAACCCAATACTACAAAACTAAGCTCATTTGCTTCACCCACAAACTTGGCCCTTTTTCGGCATTCTCTCTCTCTCTCTCTCTTTTTTTTTAGCATTCTCTCTCTTAATGAATATGTTCCATATCTTCCATTGTATAAGCCAGAAATCTAGAAACCATTTTAAAACCACACACCTTCACCCCATTTTTCCAACCACCAGATCCTGTCCACTCTATACCCTCCTCATCCTTCAAATTTGCCCACTTCTCTCCATCTCTGTCTCCCAAACTTAAGCCCTTAATGACCTGCTTGTATAAGTCAATTAAACCTCCACAGCTCTGAAAGCATCATACACATCTCCTTTATACCACTTACTGGTATTGTAATTTTACATTTTATGGTGTGATTATTTGAATAATAGATATTTTCCCCTATATTTTCACTGTGTGATAAGATAGCCAGTAGCCAGCACATGTAGCTATTTAAACTTAGATTAATTGTAATTAAGTAAAATTAAGAATTCAGTTCCTACGTTACACTAGCTGCATTTCAAATACTCAGTGGCCATTTGTGCCTAGTGGCTACCACACTGAACAGTATAGATACACACTTCCAAAATCTAGAAAATTCTATTGAAAGTGCTACACTAAAACATAAATCCATGAGAGCACTTTGTGCCTACCATCTACTCCCTACCACAGAACCTGAAACATAGTTATAAACACACACACACAAACACACAGGGAGTGAACTAATTAGTGAGAATGAATGTAAGACAATATTGGCACATCTCTTTACCACTCTTTAACAGAACCTCTTAAGAAAGCAAAGTTTACATACTGAAATCAAATGGTTCTAAGAGGACTGGAAACTTGTGGTTCAAACCTGTCATGCTACAAATCTCATTTACTGCTGTAGTCCCAATCCTCATAAGGGCTAACAAAAGGAAGTGACTTTTTCAAAATAAAAAATTATCAGTAGTGACAGAAATTCTGCATCTCATTCCAGGAGTTTTTTGTTACTGTTGTTGTTATTAATCTTAAGAGTCATCACTGCCTCTTAGATAAGTAAGTTTATAATTTAATAATGTAAAGCATCTGTTGCTGAAATAGACAGAAAGCATACTCAATCTCCGCTTATGAGCTAAATAATACATGTGTACTGTCCACTTGGAAATTATTACCTAATGGAATCTTTACTAACTATAACTAAAATTACGTTTAAAAAATTGAATCAAATCCTCATGAATCCAAGGATTTGCACCTCTCTCAAAAGCCATATATATTTTTGAATGTATTTAAAAGTATTTTTTTTTCAAGGCTCGTAAAACTTCTGAACAGTTTTAAGGAAAAATGACTTTGAAAGTTGCCTGGAAAAGAAAAAGAAAGAGAAAGAGAAAGAGAAGAGGAGAAATAAGTATGCTCCTAAAGAAAAATCGAAAGAAAAAGAATAATCAAAATCAGAATGATGTGCATGAAATGCTAAATCAAAATTTAACCTTCAACTCTAAGACTCAACCTCCCTGAATTTCAGGATCCTTATCTGCATACGAAGATGTTTGTTTGACTGGACCTGGAATAAGATGAGAAGAGAAAAATGCTTTTACAGGACATACCAGAATCACTTGCAGGGCTTTCCCAAGCTACACATTTTCCCCAAACCTTCTTACTCCCCTCAGAAATGTTAGTAAACCCCAGATGCAGAGACCACTGGTTATCTACCAAAGATTTGTGGTTATCTTCAATAGCATTGAGTTGTTGAGAAGCAGTGGTCCAGTAGGTGACCACACTCTCCATCCTCCTGTGCATGTTAATTGGGCCCTATGGCTGAGTCTCACCAAGGGAATGTGAGCAGAGGGCCATGTATGTGACACATACATCATTTCAGGGCTTAGGCAGATAAAAATCTGATAGTTTCTTCACATTCTCACTTCTCCCACATGGCACTTGGCTGGGGAACCCATCGCAAATTTGGAAACTACATGCAGAAAAGACTCAAGCATCTGTCAGCCTAGATCTCTGAACAACTACACTGAGCCAAACCCACTCCCTCCCACCTGACCTCCCACCCAACACCTTGTCACCAATCAAAAACTCTCACTCTGTACTTAGGCAAGAAATAAACCTCTAAAGTCTTAATCCATTTGTCTTTGGAGATTTCTTTGTTACAAGAACCAGACCAACCCTGGCAAATATATCCCTCAATGTGGGCATACCCTCCTACCACTGCCCAAGATTGAGAGTTATTGCCACAGTTATTAATGCCACCATTATTAATGGTAATGCATTAGTATGTAGATATACTGGAAGGACTGAAGGGAGGATGAAATGCTATGCTACAGTATCACATAATACCTTCCAAATCCCTAATATTGGGATACCAGTTATCAGGGCCTAATCTATACTCACTTGTGCAAGTATTAAATAATTTGATATTACGTTATCTCCAAATGCTTTGGTAAGTACCATGAGGTCAGTAAGATTTTCTGAGTTTCTACAAACTACACCAAAGACCACAGCTACTAAAAACTGAACCATGCACTGTAAACTCTAGCAAAACCAAGCTGCCTGTAGTTCTTAAACATACCATGAGCTTTTACTACGATGAATGGCACATTCTTTGTTCCTATCAGCCAACAAGCTTCATGTTTCATAACACAGCTCAGGTGTAGCCTCCTCTCAGCAAACGTCTCCCCACCTTCATTCCTAGGTAGAGTTAATCATTGCCATCCCTTGCCCTTTTCACACTATATTGTAATTTAATGGTTTACACATCAGTTCTCTCTTCTAGATTCACTAAGCAGAAGTTCAAGTCTGAGAGGCTGGTACCAGGTCAGTGAAATTCACACCCTAAATAAACATTGATGAATGAATGAATCCTTATGAACGAACGCTTTTCTCAGCTCATCCCTCTGTATAAAGAAACTAGTCTGTTCTGAATAAATTAGTATGTATCAAATATCCAAAAAACAAGTCAATGAGGTAAAAAGCAGGGAACAGCATACGTGATTGCCAAAATACGTGATGAATCAGGTTAATAAACTGTCTTCTTCATCAATAAGTTTTTTAACTGAATTATCTGAAATTTTCAATACTCTAATCTCAACAGAAATCAGCACGTACATCTAAACAACAAACATTTTCAAATTATATCGAATACCCAAGCTTACGTATATAAATTACTTGGCTTGATTATGTCTCCTTTTTTGGCCACTGGTCTCCAACGGCAGAAAAGAATTCAAAGGACTCGAATCTCCTTCAGTAAACACATCTGGAGTCCCAATGTAATCTCGGGGCCCTGCTACCACCTGACATACCTGATGTGTTTGATTTTAAGAGAAAAAATACTGCAGAGAATAATAGGAAATTAAGTATGCTTTGAACTGAAATCACTTCTTCTGAGGCCAGAAGGTTTTTAAGAGGAAAGATGAGGGGGCACCTGGGTGGCTCAGTGGATTAAGCCTCTGCCTTCGGCTCAGGTCATGATCTCAGGGTCCTGAGATCAAGCCCCGAGTCGGGCTCTCTGCTCAGCGGGGAGCCTGCTTCCCCTACCCCCTGCCTGCCTCTCTGCCTACTTGTGATCTCTCTCTGTCAAATAAATAAATAAAATCTTTAAATAGATAGATAGATAGATAGATAGATAGATAGATAGATAAAATATTTAAAAAAAAAAAAAAAGAGGAAAGAGTACCTTCCCTTATCTCAGAGCCCCTTAATTGCCATAAATCTACCTCAGCCTTGTAAGGCACACGGTCTAAAGTAACCCCAGAATCTTTAGTGTGACTATGTCACCAAAGTTCCAGTGCTAGACCTGGGAGCAGATTTTAAACTAGCTTTGTGAACCTAGAATGCCTTTTATAAGGCTCTTAAAACGGGCAAGAAAGCCTCAGGTACAGTTTCCTATGAGGGTGTCAGTGAATGAGAATGCCACTTTGGGACCCAGCTCAGAAACACTTTGTTTTAGCTACAGATGTAACTTAAAGGGAAATATGAAAATCCATTAACATTCCAGGGATCCCATGCAACCACAGGCATCTGGAGATACAATGGGTCCCACAATCTCTAGCCATTCAGCCGTGCGGGGGCTTCCAAGTGGGGTGGTCCACACCTGACCTTGAAGGTTGCAAAGGCTGTCTGCTCTGCTGTATCCCTCTCGCAACACCTCGCAAATGATTGCGGTGAGGAGGAGAGACAACTAAATAAGATGTAAGATCAGGAAGAGGGAGAAGGAGAAATGAAGCTGCGAGAAAGTTTTCTGGGAAGCACCTTCACAGGCCGATTACACAAGAAGCCTTGAGAGCAAGTTAAGGCTCCAATGTGCTGGTGTCACTGCAGGCACCTTACCTACATGAAATATTTTAATCCCTACAACAGTTTCATGAGGTGGGCACTATCATCTCATTTTATACACGAGGAAGTTGAAGCGCAGAGCAAAGCCGCACACATGTTAAGTGTCAGAGTCGGCAGTCATTTTCTAGATTTTGCCCTCTGGCTTTATGTGACAGCTGTCTCTCATGTAGGATATTTGGTACAGTGGGTTGGTGCCCAGATTTTTCCCCCAAAACTTCATGTCCACGCAGAACATTAGAAGTAAGGTCTTTTTCAGAAATAATTAAGAGTAGGCCATAGTGGATTGCAGTGGGCGTAAATCCACAGACACACACACACACATACAGAGAATCACAGAGAAAAGGGCCACATGTAGATGGAGACAGCTATAACCCAAAAAATGCCACAGACTACAGACTATGAGAAGCCAGCAGGAGCTAGGAAACGGGACTACAGGCTTCTTTCCTAGACGTACAGGGAGCATGGCCCTACCAACATCTTGATTTTAGACTTCCAGCATTCAGAGCTATAAAAAAATTAATTTTGTTGTTTAAGCCACCAGCTTAGTCGTAATTTCTTATAAGCAGTCCTATAAAACCAATACAGAGTAAAATTATGAGAAGATAAGAACTATAAACATGGAGACGTTGATAAAGCAAATATGAGTTTCATAATTCTTTTAGAGAAGACATCTGACATGAAAGCATTAATAAGGCACTCAATTTGATGAAAAGTCCTGTCTCCATCTACAATAGCTATCAGTCTGCCCTTTACTCATGACTGAGCCGCTGAAATGAATTCCCACCTACAAGAAGAGGAGTTAAAGCTGAGGATAAAATTTGGGGATCATTGACATTCAGATGGTAGAGAGAGCCTTGAGGAAAGGTGAGATCATCACAGATAATGGTGTAGGAAAGAAGAAGAAAGAGAAGGAAAAGGACAAGAGGAAGGGGAGAAGAAGAAAGAGAAGTAATAGTAGAAGTTGTTGTTGATCTGAACAACCCTTATGGAATTTTAGGATGAGAAGCAAGCAAGAGAGCCTGAGCCGCTGAGAGCTGAAAGATGACCACAAGAGAAGAGCATCAAGGGACACAAGATAATAATGTTTTAAGAAGAAGAATGAAATAATGCTTGTTACAAGAATTAACAGGTGACCAAAAAGCCAAATTCAAATATAGTGTTTAAAATACAAGACACAATGGGGCGCCTGGGTGGCTCAGTGGGTTAAGGCCTCTGCCTTCGGCTCAGGTCATGATCTCGGGGTCCCGGGATGGAGCCCCACTCGGGCTCTCTGCTCGGCAGGGAGCCTGCTTCCTCCTCCCTCTCTGCCTCCTTGTGATCTCTGTCCAATAAATAAATAAAATCTTTAAAAAATAAAATAAAATACAAGACACACTAAATAGTATGATAGATTTATCCTTACAAAATTTGGCAATTCCAATATCCTGTCAAATCTGATTCAGTCTAGAAAATGCAATGTTTACTAAAAATACCTTCTCTCTGGTTCAAGGCTTACAGGTGAAATTTCCCTAGCGTACAGTCAGGGGCACGCGTTCTGCATTTCGAGTCCAGTCATGCGGTATAGTCACAATCTCCTCACCATGTGGTACCTCACAACACACTGAGAGGTTCTACAAATTGTGCATACCCAGCTACCACCTCCAACATTCTAAAGCAGGACATCTAGGGTAGGACATAGGCATGTGCATTCCAAACAAAACAAAACAAAACAAAACAAAAAAACTCCCCATGTGATTGATTCTATCACACATCCCAGTGATACTGACTGGAAACTAAGGGCTATGATGTGAAAATTATGTCACAGGTGCCAGCAAGTGAAACACTGAGATATCTACTTGCTTACGACTGGGATCATCCCGGCAGAGGTTTTAATTCAAAAGCCATTCTGTAAAACCCATAAAGTGACTAAATTACAACACAAACGATCTTGTTTGTATTAAGCAGCCAAATTGTGAGCTATTCTCTAAAAATTCAAAATAAAAGATATATGATTGTCCTCAAGTGTTTAATTCAGCACTAATAGATCCAGGCCAGAGAGATGTAAAATGAAAGGATGTATCTTTCTTGGATGAACACTCAGGAATACTAATAGTGAGTCAGGAAATGTTTTTGCTTTTGGCTGTTGCCCCTTCAGATGTGAGCATTTTATGTGATTTTTCCCCATATAAAATGCAAATGTCTGGTCTGAAATGCACTGGTATTTGAACTGGGCTTTTTGACATTACAAAAATAACAAATATCAAGCAAAACCAAAAAAAAAAGTTCCAATTTCAATTTAGTCCCAGAGGCATTTTCAAGGTATTTACCCATGTGGGTTCCCAAATCAACTAGACTTGACTCAAAACTGATTGATTTATCAAAATATCTACAGAAATAAAGTATCAATCTGAAGAGTTACTCAGCTTTAGCAGCCAGGAAAAAGTATGGTCACTGGAGATAAAGGGAATTACATCCAAACACTATTCAGAACAGAAAAATCTTGGCTGAGCAGAAACTGTTTCCTTGTCAAAAATAAATCTTAACTGTGAAACCCTTCTCTGAAACTACCAAAATTACTTTTTTAATTTTAGTATCCATTAAGCATTCCTTTGTAACCTAATTCTTTCCCAAAGAGAAATAAATCTGTTATTAGTGAAAAAACAGGGGTGGATAGAAGGGAACAAAAGAATTAAATGAACTCTACTACTTAAATTGTAGAATATATCATTATTCTCTTAGTAAATATAAAAAATCCTAATTTTCCACCACGACAAGAGAGTAAACGCAAAGAAAATCAGAGAGACATTACTGCCTCATCCATGTGCCCATGCCGGGCTGTGATAAATTTGGTCGTTGGGCGATAAGCTGTAGCAGCCAGAGGAGGGAGGTAATTGTGCAGGTCGCCCTTGGCATCAGAGCTGCCGGGAATGCAAAGGAATGCAGAACGTGCAACACGATCACACCAACTACCTTTTGGGTACATATATAATGGAGGTAATTAAAGGCGGAATAATGAAGGAAGGCTATGTAAATATAAGACGTGATTAGTTAGAAGAGACTTGGTTTTCATAAAATCCAAGTCGAGAGAAAATATAGCTCATTTTCACTGATTAATCTATATAAACAATATTTGTAGTTATTGAGAGTTGTTTTTAAACCATAAACTTATTTTTAAAAACTAAAGCTTTTAAACAATTAACTGCTCGGCATTAGGAACCCAGTGCCCTGGCTTCAGAAGTAATACTAAATGGTATAATAAAGTCTATGTATTCTAAATGGGATTAAAAATCGGAAATTCACTATGTCTGTCTAAAGCAGTCCAATGAAAAATGAAACATAATTTGCTAGTTAATGAATAAAAATGAGAAAAGTGACTTAACTCATGTTATTAGGCTAGGTGTGAAATTCATGACACTAACAATCATGACCAGAAACGAAAGGAAAAAATGTCCTTATCTTTGGAAAATGTTTGTAGAGGAATTCACAACCAGTGTACCAGTTAAGTGAAGAAGTCTATTTTAAAATCATTTATCCAAAATAATTCTTATGGTGTCTGCTGAAAATAGGGATTAAAGATTCCAAGGCTTTTAAAGCCCAGACTTATTAAAAATAAGTGTACCCCAAACTGAGAGTAGACTATTTTACACAAGATACTCCTCTTATTTTCTTGTAGCATTTGAAGTAGACACAGAGAATTTTGAGGGATGATGAAGAAAAGTAACAGAGGAATGCAATAATCTGAGCTGGCATTTCTTGATATTTGCCATGGTGTAAAGTAAAAGCAAACCAATGCTAAAAAAGTGAGTAGGTTCAACTCCAATCTTTTTCATACTTAAGTTTCACGCTCTATCTTAAAACGTCATAGAACTGACCTCCATGCTTGCCACCAGAGAAAAGAGTGATTGCATTATTATCACATCTTCCATTTCAGAAGCAAAAGAATCCTCACCACTGATCAAAATTTTATAATCTTTGATTCCTCTTACTAGAATTCACAAATTACTTGGGGTGGTTAAAGTGAAACCAACAGAATTACTTACTACAAACCCAGTGCAATAAATACTATTTAGCAGCTAACTGAAGCAAGGAATGAGAAATCCGAACTAATTTGATATTCTGAATTCCTGTTTTCTACCATATGAATACACATTGTTTACCACTTTTTAGAACATGAGAATAAAATTAACATGAAATCTGAGGAGGCAAGATGCCTGAAAGGTACTAGTCATTCAAAGTCACTATTATAGGCACTAATTATAATAGACCACTAAGTCCTATGGCCACATATATACTGAAATATTGCCACGCACTGGGACATATTTTAAAGCAAGACACTAATGTCAGATTACTATCTAATGAGATGATGCATGACACTGTATTTAAAGTATAAAGAACTATGTAAACAAAGTATCATCGTACAGAACACACATATTACTTTCTTTAACTTCTTTAGTATAAGAATTCCATATTCCCATTAGATATATACGGCAGGTTATTATGTATTAAAATTTAGATTTAGAAAATAAAAGATAAATGTGCATGTTTTTTGTGTACTTTACCAAGTATAATTAGTTTTTGAGTTTTCTGCCATAACAAATACTACAGACTGGGTGGCTTCCACAAAAGAAATTTATTATCTCACGATCTAGATGCTAGAAGTCCAAGATCAAGGTGTTGGCAGAGTTGATTTCTTCAGAGGCCTCTCCCCTTGGCTTGCAGATGGCTGTCCTCTCCCTGTGTCCTCATGGTGTATTCTTTCTTTACTGAACCTTAATCTCTTCTTAGAAGGACAGCCATAATGGATTAAGGATCACCCTTATGATCTTATTTTAACTTAAACACCCCTTGAAAGACCTTATCTCCAAATATAGTCACCTTCTGAGATACTAGGAATGAGTGCTTGAAAATATGAATTTAGAGGGATATAACTCATCCCATAACACTAAAAAAGCATTTGCTTCATAAAATTCACAACTGAATTCTATTAAAAACACTGGATCCCAGGTACATTTTAAGTGACCACATTAAGAAAAAGAGTGAGCAATCTACAACTTTGGAGGAATATAATTTTCTATGGAAATAATATGTCATCCTAATTTTTTCAAAAACACTTTGAGGTAGTTTACAGTGTTAAGACTATAGGAAACAGGCTAATAGAACAGCAAGAACAAAAAAAGCAAACACAGAAAGTGGAAGTCATAAGACACTTAAGAGATACAGGTATAAACAAACATCCTAGTGTGTCCAGATGGACACTCAGAATTAATCAGAAAGGCATAATGAAGGTATATAATAAGGGAGTGAGGGTGAGAGTAACTGGGTTCTTATCTTTCACAGGAGGGTAGCTGACAAGTTGGCCCTAAGAAAGAAACTGCCAAGTTCTAGAAGGCAAGGAAAGAATAAGTTAGTATAGATGCATCTCATAATGTCTTTTATAGTAAATTCACTTGGCACATAATACACACTAGTCATGTTACATGCATAAACTAACAGGCTGTGAAAAAACATTCCCAGCTGGAGACTCACTATTTATCCTTTTATTCATTCATGCACCAAATATTACTGAACCCCATTGTGTGCCAGACATTAACTACTCCAGATGCTCGAGAGCCAGAGAGGAAAATCCCAGCCTTCACGGAGCTTCTGTTCTAGTGAACATACGAGGAGAGAGCAGAGACTGACTTTAACAGTTGCAGAGAATGAATTAAGAATAAGCAAGAACAAAAAAAATCAAAGCATTCCTCTTAACCATTTCTTTACTGCAATGAAGCCTAGGATAGCCAAGATCATCCAATATAAACAGTTTACATTTTCTTCAATATGTTAAAGTACAAGTGGATGTATTCAAAGAGATACAGAATTCCAACAAATTAATCTACAACTCAAAGATTAAAGGATTCTACTTTCTAAAGATAAGATAGATATTTTAAGTTAATATTTCAAAGAGAAAAGTTGAGAAAACATATAATACCCATGTGCTTACTAGCCACATTTACCAAATACTAACATTTGCACTTTTTGCTTCAGAATCTTTTTTTTTAGAAACAGAATGTTGCAGGTAACAGCTAAAACAACCCTATGTTACCACCATCATCCCTTCTCCTTCTCTCCAAAGATAATCAATCTTCAGAGTATTATTTCCATTTAGGTTTTTTTTTAAATAATGTATGGATGCCTGGATAGAATAGATACTTATTGTATTTTGTGGGTCAAAGTTTTACATAAATAGCATTAAACTATATAAATTCTTTGCAGTTTGTTATTTTTTTTTCCTATCTTTCCTGTGGGATTTCTTTCTCTCTCTCTTTCTTTCCTTCCTTCCTTTTTTCTTTTCTTTCTCTTTTGTTCGTTCGTTCCTTCCTTCCATGCATCCCATTGGTACAGGAAGATCTAATTCATTCACTCCAACTGCTATAGAGTGTATACCACATAAATAAATCTCAGTTTGTCATTTGTTCCTCAACAGGGGAGTGGTCAGGTTGCTTTCTTTACACACACACACACACACACACACACACACACACGCATGCACATCCAATTTGCACAGACTGGATTGAGAATAAGAAAAAAATATCAAAGAATTTCAGGTTACGGGGCATCTGGGTGGCTAGGTAGATTAAGCATCTGCCTGCGGCTCAGGTCATGATCCCAGGGTCCTGGGATCAAATCCTACATCAGGGGGGTCCCTGCTCAGTGGGAAGTCTACTTCTCCTGCCTTTCCTCCTTGGCTTGTCCCCTCTCTTTCTCTCACTCTCTCTCAAATAAATAAAATCATTTTTAATTAATTAATTAATTTGACAGAGAGAGAGAGAGAGGTAACAAGCAGGCAGAGAGGCAGGCAGAGAGAGAGGGAGAGGCAGGCCCCCACTGAGCAGAGAGGCCAATGCAGAGCTCGATCCCAGGTCCCTGAGATCACGACCTGAGCCGAAGGCAGAGGCCTTAATCCACTGAGCCACCCAGATACCCCAAATAAATAAAATCTTAAAAAAAATAAAAGAATTTCAGGTTACCCTCTTAACCAATCCATTGTTAAAATGTAAAAGAATAAGCAGAGATCACAGATCTATATTATATTCATATATATGTATATAACTAGGTCTACATCAGTCTGCCTGTATGGATCCATCCATCCGTCCATCTGAATAGTGCACTGAAGGCGCTGGCACGAGTGTTCTTATGGAGAGGCAGGACAGTTCCTTCCTCCAGGGTAGACACAGTCACACAAATACTGAATCAAAGGATGCACACATCTTCAACTTGACCAAGATCTGTCAACTTGCTTTCCAAAGTAATAGTAAATAATGCTTCTCTTGCCACACTCAGGCCAATGTTAGAAATATGAGATTTTATTTTTTTGTCCATTTGATGGTATAAAGTGCTATTCCATTCATGTTTTTAATTCCTCTTCCTAGATTACGGACAACTTTTTGAGTTGACAGAGTCCACGATTTCAGGAGAGTGAAACTGGTCCAGAATATAAGGAAAGATCTCCTGATCAGGCGAAACACAGGGACCACTTCCAATGATTCTATGTTCCCACCCCATTTATCCATGAGCAGCAATAAGCTGCCATTCAGTCCCCACCCCTCCCAATATCTGAGCACTAAAGCCTACTGGCATACTACACACTCCATCCCCACCAACGAGCGAGATCTTAGAACAGTGTATTAGAAGTTGCAGAATATAAACACAAAATCCACAAAACAATGCTCAGCCTTACAGGTGAAGCACTGATATTTTCTATCTTGTTACTTGAGACCCATTAGATTGATGTCATAACCATGTTAATAGGCCACAACACTCAATTTAAAAAACATCCCATCTTTTCTATGCCCAATGTACCTAGGAAGAAGAGATTCCTCTTGTGAGTTTCAAGCTATACTGAGCCTAATCAGTGCACACAGACACTGATAGCAAAGTATACCTAACTGGCCTTCAGTCCAAGGATTTCCAGACTCTCAGCCCCTTGGTGTTAAAAGATCTCATTCTTCTTTTCACATGGATGTGCACAGGACAGAATCATGGGGTGGGGGGCAGTCTTAGAACATATCTTTAAGGGCCACTTTAACTATTCTGGGCTTTGTTTTGTTTTGCTCGTTTTTTCATTTGTTTCTTTGCAAATTATCTTTCAGTTTCCAGAGCTGTGGACCAGGAGCATGTTTTGAATTGCCTAGAAGCATTCCCTACTTTTTTAAACTGAATTCCAAGATTTACCATAACAATATAACAAAATTGTTTCTATCCCCTAGGAAGGAATCAAATAACTTATTAGTTAATACTTTTAATATTCAAATAATACAAAGAGCTTCTTTACTATCTAACTATTGCCTGAAATAATATAGACATTTGCATTCTTGAACAAAATAATTCAGGTTGAGGATGTTGGGCTTATTTTAAATTTTTGTTGTTGTTAACTTCTCTTTTTCTCAGAACTCTGCCCTTCTTTTTTTTTTCCTAGCACATGTTCATTATATTTAGCTGATACTAAGCACTGAAAATACATAAGTGTCAGTATTACATATGAAAATTTAAACTGTGCTTTTATGATTCTATAGTATAAATACAGGCCCTAACATTCTGATTAACATGCAAAATGTTCTTAAAACTTACTACTGCTACGCTGACTGCATTTTGTTGGTTATTTTACCTTTTCTTTCCATTTTACTGGATGCAATATAAAAATACACCATCTAGCCAATTGACGTCTGAAGTTTAGGTTATACACAAAGCCAGTACTGAAGCAGATTTGGGGACCTAGTGCATTACAGTGTGGTGTCTTTCTAAAAGTGTACATGTACTCGGCATGGAATGTTATGATTGGATATGTTACAGGTTTCCAAATTTAAAAAAAAAAACACAACAGTGTTTTCATTCCAATCTTGTTTATGCAAAGGTTCTAAAGATTAGAACTGGCAGGTTATTTCTAACCCTTGCCTTTTCTCCCGCTCTCCCTGAGCTGCTCTCTCGTACTGGGAGCCTACAAGTGACAAGCTGCTATTTTCTGGAACTGTACAGTAGCACTCTGAGTAGCAAGCTTCGTGCCTGCTAGAGATCATCAGAAATAGATACCCGAAACTAACTGCACCAGGTAGAGATGAACAGGAGAACTTAGTTGACATCAAAGTACTTATGGGGGAAAAAAAAATACCCAATTCAATTTCAATATTGAAATTAAACAAATTAAAACAACAGAAATGTATTTTCTCCCAGTTCTGGAGACCAGAAATCCAAAATCAGTCTCCTAGGTTGGAATCAGGGTATCAGCAGGGCTGCATTTCCCCAGATGTTCCAGGAGAGAATCTTTTCTGTGCTTTTCTAGCTTCCATGGAAAACATTCTCATTCCAAAAGGAAAGGTTTCAATACCTTTATTGACTTTGACAGTGACTATAATATACTATC
>CM053604.1:65207978-65228471 GCA_028646535.1 Procyon lotor | reverse complement strand
ACTTCGCTCTAAATAATATTTAAGATTTAAAGAAAAGCCTAAGTAATTATTCAAAATACCTTACCTATCTTAGTAACAAATTACCACAGGGGCCTAAATGGTGCCCCCCTCCCCACTCCCCGAAGGTATCAGGTCCTATTACCCAGGACCTGTGATTGTTACCTCACAGGTAAGATCTTTGCAGATGTGATTATATTCAGGGTCTTGTAATAGGGAGATTATCCCAGATTATCCAGGCAGACCCTAAATGCCATCACAAACGTCATCATAAGACAGGAGGAGAGACAACTTCACACATAGAGAAAAGGAGGAGGTAATAGGATCATGGAGGCAGAGATCAGAGTGATGCAGCCCCAAGTCCAAGAATGCCAGCAGACCATGGAAGCTGGAAAAGCACAGAAAAGATTCTCTCCTGGAACATCTGGGGAAATGCAGCCCTGCTGATACCTTGATTCCAACCTAGGAGACTGATTTTGGATTTCTGGTCTCCAGAACTGGGAGAAAATACATTTCTGTTGTTTTAAGCCACCAAGATGTGGTAATTTACTACAGCAGCCTCAGGAAACTAGACAACTATTTTTGCTCTCATCTTGGGGTAATATATTAAATTTTTAATTTAAATTAATAGAACGGGGGTGAGGGGTCCCCCACCACTTGAGGAAAATGAGAGATCCTCTTCAAGTGTGCTGGGGGGAATCTAGGAAAAGGTTTTGAAAGAAATAAGCCTAGAAAAAGGAAGAGTGTTTCAAGTGTGAAGAGCCAAGAGGAAGCCCAGCCTATGGGGCAACTTTAATCTATATTTAAAGTCTTTCAAAAAGACTTTCAGTAATTATGAACAGCACTAAAAGACTCTTAGCCCTAGATTCAGAAACTCCACTGCTAAGAAGGAGAATTAAGAATACGTGCCAAAATCAGATCAAATTTTATAGATTAAGATGTTCCTTATAGCACTTATCTATAATGTAAAAAACTAGAAGCAATCTAAATATCCAAGTACAGAAGAAGGGTTACATAAACCACAGTATATCACCTTGGCTAAATAGCTTATGCATCCGTCCAAAATAATGACCAAAAAGAATTTGGAAAAAAAATATACAATAATACGTGTAAAAAGCAACATACAAAATAGTACATACACTACCGATTTACTTACTTAAAATGCATAGAAAAAAAGACCAGAAAAAATACATACAGGATTATACAGGATTATAGCTGACTTTTTCCTTTCTTTTTTCAATTCGAAATTGAAAGAACAATTTTATTAAAAAGTTTTACTAAAATACACAAGACACTCTGAACGCAGGGGCTGCTGAAAAAGCGGTAGTTGGCAGGCATCAATGTTCCAGTTTTCTGGATGTTTAGAAAACATAAGAATAATACCTTACCAGCCAAAACTTCCAAATGCCTTCAAGTGTATCACATCATCTACAATGACTTTGAATCTCTGAGAGTCATGCTGGAAAAGATACGGCTATCACTTGTTTACACTGAAAGCACAAGTTTTTGAGTCCACTCAAGGTCATCCTCCATAAGCAGGAAGAGCTGGGACAAAAGCCATATCACACCCTTTCAGACTGGACTGAATCCCTTCCCCCGCAGCTCCATGATGGCGCAGCAGCTGAGCCAGAATTCAACAGGGGGAGGGGACAATTTCTCCTTCTCAGAAAGCTTCAGAACACAAGGTGGAGGTCTCAAAACCCGTTCTGACTGGCTGATATTTAAGTATGGAAATCCTACCAGATAAAATATCTCAGGTTTCCCTATAACCTTTTCAGATTCATAAGTAAGCCAAAGTATAAATAAATCACACTTTTATAAATATTGCCTACTACACATAAGCAAAAATATTCAAGAGATACCTCATCTTTCAAACCAGTGCTTTCTCTTCATTTCACTTATTTTTGATTCAGTATATAATTAATATTCATTTTTTGGTCCAAGCATCTCCATACAATAATGTCTTAGTTTTGGTTTTTAACTATTTCATAATATTCTCCAACATTCTAAAAGCCAACACTTTTTGCCAAGTATTTGTTTATAGCTATAATTTCACTTATTGAGACAAATGAGAAAGTAACTACCCCAAAACTCTGAAGACAACATAACCTAAAGTGTGCCAGAGAGTGTATTATAGTTGGTATGGGGTTTCTTTTTTTTAAATGTTTACACTCTCATTTAGATTGTAGAATCAATTCATAGGCATTTTATATTTGTAAATACACTCTACAGTGCTTTTTTTTGTAGCAGTTTTGAGCTTGATAAATTCCTTACAGTAGGATATAATCAAAGAAATGATAGTTATAATTAACTGGTAAAAAGAAAAAAAGATCATGCTCAAATTAGAGCTAATTTTGAACTTTCAGATTTAGATATAGCAAACGCAGAGCACCAAAAGATCAATTACATAAAACTCAGATGTCAATTAAAAAAACTCCATTCCCAAACTTTTCTTCTCTGTCCTGGAACAGATATTTAGTTTATCAAGTCTAGATTTAATGGTCAAGAATACTGCACTCATGGGCTATATATATACATGCACAGACACATATGTCACTAATTTGAAAATTTTTATCAGCTTCAACATAAGAAGATAAACATTTTTTTCAAACCTCTAAAGATGGGTATTATTTATTTTCATCTTTAAGTATTAGTGAAGATATTTTTTTTTACAAATTCCCAAAGAGCCTTTAACCAGGACATCATTAAATAAAAAATCTCTAGAAGTGGAAAGTCTTTAATGCAATTCTTCTTAAAAGATTGCTACATCTAAAAAGTCATACTAGTGAGAGTGGTCCCAAAAACACACATTGAAAAATACATTTAGGTTACCAATAGAATTCAACTCAAATGTCAAGCAGAAGCACTCTTGAGAAACCCTACAGATAACCACAGACTGGTTAATTTCCTTTCCTTTTATGATTGGTATGGCTGTATCACATTTTGCATTAAACAAAGCACATAATGCAATCACTTTTACCCATTTTAGAATGTCCACATGATGATTTCTAGTAACTGAACACAAAAGAAACATAAAGGTTTAGGGAAAATTGCGACGGCTTTATTTAAAACTTAAGTCCTATAGATAGGATATTTTTGATACTCTTCAAAAAAGACAAAAGTCATATACGTCATAAATATCAGAATATTTTTTAATAATTACTTTGAAATGCCCTATGTTCAAATTTAACCAATGGATTGTGTATATGTACGTACCAGCATACTGCCTATAAGATACCAAAATAAAGATAATGTCCATTGCTCAATCCAGCTGCCTAATGGAGCACCTCTTGAAAGAACCTGAATATGTAATTTAACATCAAAGCTCAAGTACAGCAGGCTAAGCCTTCTTCATAATTTGATTTTTAGAATTAACAATGTTTGTCTAAAATCTCACTATTTTTGTTTTTAAAAAAAAGGAAAAATAGAGACAACTATTTCAGTTTTCTCATAGATTATAAATCAAAGAAAAATTGAAGGCAGCTACATAAACAGTCCACTGGCTACATCTGTTGTATATGACACAATGATCTCTAATGTGGAGCATTTAGCCTACTCACCTCTTTGCTGCCATCTTTGAATAAACATGTCTTGAAGCACCATTAATCTAAGCTATGAAGGATATTTTTCTTTCAAGAACAAACACATTTTAAACTTCAAACCAGCTATACAACTGTAAAACCAAGAGAAGAAAAGAATTTTATGATGCTTGCTTACATTCAAATTTGGACGTGATACTGCCAGATCTCTCCAATGAGACGTTACATTAAAGGATGGAAGACATCAAGAGTACTTTTCACTATTCTTCTGCATTGTGGAACTCACAAAATAACTGTTCTGCCTAATCCTTAGAGAGCCAAGAGTTGGAAATCACTAGTTTCATCATGGATTTAACATAATTTTTAAAAACCAGTAATGATCAAAAGACTCATTTTTTCATACAGCCATTTTAAGAAGTATGCTCAAATGTGTAAGTACAAAAAAGAACAAGACCTAGCAGCCTCTCTCAGTATTCAGTGCCTAAGATTACCCAGTTTGAAGAAATATGACAAGTTTACTTTCTTCAAATAATTTCCAAATAACCACAAGTCAAAACAACAACTTCTTCCTATTAGAAAAATGATAAAAAGATATATCAAGGAAAGTACACATCTTGGTTTTTTTTAAGATTTTATTTATTTACTTGACAAACAGGAGAGAGATCACAAGCAGGCAGAGAGGCAGGCAGAGAGAGTGGGGAAAGCAGGCTCCCCACCGAGAGGAGAGCCCGATGCGGGGCTCGATCCCAGGACCCTGAGATCATGACCTGAGTCGAAGGCAGAGGCTTTAACCCACTGAGCCACCCAGGCGCCCCCACATCTTGTTTTATAAATATCTTTTAGACTGTTCCATTGGGAGCAATAAGCAATATAAACTATTCTCAAAAGGAAATCCTTAAAGAGCCGATCCTTTAAAATTAAAAAAGGGACATGTGTGAACCAAAACCAGTTATCACAACATTGCCCTGAGACTATATGTAGAAATTTCTATATGTGGTAAAGTTTCTTTCTCTCCCTCTCTTTCTCCCTCTTGTTCTCTCTCTCTCCTCCTCCCTCTTTTATAAAGGCCATAAAGGCTAGTTTGGTAAGGGAAAATAAGTAGGAAAAGAGGTATAAATGCTTACTGTTCAAGAAAAGCTGGTCTGTGCCAATACATTGGAGAAACTATTCAAAAACAGTTGCTCCATGGGAAAACGTGATCCCTGAAATGTTGCCAAGGTCACACAGACCCAGGTTGATCTCTGACGCACAATGAGCACCATTTGCACGTTAGTAAAGAGAACTGGGTAACTGGGTAGTGGGTTATTTTTACATTATGCATCTCATTGCAAGCAAGTTGGGAAAAGAAAACGCAGGTCGGTTGTGCTTTTACAGTATTTCATTTCACTATCCTTCTTGTGGGGTTACTAAAATATTAGCAGTGCCCTGCTTATGAGATATATGTGAGCCCTTTCAAGGTGGGAGTTAGCAGCACTGTTTTAAAGTGAAATATGAGAGTAACATTACAATTTCCAAATTCAATTTCAATAACTACATTAACATGACAAGGTTCTCAAGAGCTGCCAAAGACAACAAAAATGGACTGTTTACCTTGAGTAGCACATTTCACTGAGGGACTCAAATGTTGTACCTCAGCCCACTTTATGTTGTTATCCATTCCTGACTATGCCACACAGCAATAGGCTCTCTCCCCAATTCCCGCCTTTCTTCAGGTTAATACCCTCCATTTACATTTTGCCTTCTGCTGGTGGTTCTCAGATGGCCACTTTATAGGAATGGAAAGGCACCAAGAAATTTTGCCTGAAGTCGTGTGAGACTCCAGCTAGAGAACAGCAAGGGAGCCCAGTTCCTGAGCACCGAATAAAGAACATCTCTTTCTCACCAATTAGAGAAAGTCAAGTTCAATTTCTGTTTATGTGAGAAAGTCTCAGCTGCTCTTTATTAGCTTGGTACTTAACTATGTTTCCCAAATCTGTGATATAAAAAAAAGAAGAAAAGAAGTCATATTTTCTCCAAGAACACAGGTATGTGTTTCTTCTTAGGAAGCCCACACACAACATGCTAAAGAGTCCACTTCCCACAAATTTACTACTCAAATATTGAGAAATATCAGGGTAAAGCTTCATTAAGGACTGAAATGGCCCAGTCCTATAGACAGGGAGGACCTGTGCTGGGATTGATTATAAATACCAAAGTACAGAATCTAAAGCCAAAGAATGTGAAGTTTGTAAGTGTCCTTTTTGAGAAGGTGAAAATATTTTTTTCAGTTTTTGGACATTATGACTCATTATTTCTCATTTCTTAATCTTTTATGTCATAGATGATAAAGGAAGATTATTATTTCTTATAGAGGAATAGTTTTATTTTAAACATATCACATTGCTGTATTTTCTTTTTGCTAATATAAATAAGCAACATAGGTCAAGAAAAAATAAACTATTCTTATCATCATTAATACTAACACTCTATTGGGACACCTGGGTGGCTCAGTCGGTCAGGCATCGGCCTTCAGCTCGGGTCATGATCCTGGGGTCCTGGGACTGAGTCCCACATCGGGCTCCTTGCTCAGCTTGGAAGCCTGCTTCTTCCTCTACCTCTGCATGCTTGTGCTCTCTCTGTCTGTCTCTCTGACAAATAAATAAAATCTTTAAAAAAAAATACTTACAATCTATTGGACCCCACAGTGCTACCTTCTTTGTGTCTGTACCCTTCATCAAAACCTTGCAGAATTGACATTCCTACTTGGCAGAGGGAAAAACTGAGACTCGGAATGTAAAATTACACTGAAATCCAATGCTCATTATATCATATCGCCTTAAGAGCACACTCATCTCATTGACAAGATACACCAAAATATACAAACCTTGACACAGAAGTTTACCTAATAATTTAAGAAAGACTTTCAACAACCTATGTCTAGTAACTCACCTCTTCACAATCGGCAGATAAACAAAATCTGAGAGAAGAATCTCCCTCTCCTCTTGGACAAATTCTTGCATATCTTTTAAGGTCCAGTTTAGACATCATGTTTTGTTTTGTTTTAAGATTTACCTATTTCTTTGAGAGAGAGAGAGAGAGAATGAGTGTGGGGAGGGGCACAGGAAGAAGCAGACTCCCTGTGGAGCAGGAAGCCTGAAGTAGGACTCGATCCCAGGACCCTGGGATCATGACCTGAGCCGAAGGCAGACCCTTAACCAACGAAGCCACCCAGGTGCCCCAGACCTCCCATCTTATCTAAAGTTTCCTTGCACTCCATACTGATATAATTACTTCTTTAATAGATCATATAATTTATTTAACTATTAACTACAGTTAAAAATTACTTTTTTTTTGGTCCTTGGGTCCCAGCGCAATGTGTGGTACACGTTCAATAGATCTTTGTGTTCAATAAATACTTGTTCAAAGAATGCACAGGCAGAGAAAAGCGCTCAGCTTTGAGACCAGATAAATTTTCATCTCACATAATTATGAAAATGAGTCAGACCTTGTATTGAAGATGCCCAAACTTCAACAGGTACATGAGTCATGTAGACAGCTTCTCAAAATATAAGCTCAGATTCAGCAGGTCTGGAGTAGAGTCTGAGATCCTGCGTTTCTGGTGCTCTCTCTCAGGTAATGAGACATGGCTGCCATCTCTCAGACCACCGTAAAGGCAGCAAGTACCTAAACTACTGGGACAACAAACACCAGACTTAGTGAAGGGTTCGGAAAGCCATATGTTACTCTTGAATGTTAACCTCTGTTTAGACCTGGATCCAAACCTCAAGTTATTAAACTTAATAACTAAGAGCAATTATGTGTTTATGTGTATTTCCCCAGATGAGACACCAGCCTTTTTGAAAAGGACCATTCTTAATGATGTGTGTTTTTTCAGTCCCAAGAGGCAGGACAGTCCTGTATACGTAGGAGGGACTCAATTTCATAGCAGTTAAGTAAATACAAAATTAAGTACTCGAGGGTAAAAGCTATCAGTGATTTGCCGATCCTCTGTCACACTGCTTGGCACGGTGCCTCAAACACAGGAGAACCTCCGTAAATCAATGCTGAATGAATGAATGAACAAGCAAACAAACCATTCCCTCTCTGTAAATCATCAGGTTTTTATCACCCTGATCAATGCCAACTTCTGGCACTTGATAAAAATTCAAACTGATTTGGTAAGCCCTAGATATTAATGAATTTGCCGCGGTACAGGGATCATACAAATGATCTCTTTGCTGCTCTATTTCTGAATGTTACCTTTTTCCCCACTACATGCTACAAACACTTTCATTCCAACATTTCCTTTTTGCTGCGCCAGGACTGAAATTTGTGGCCACTACTGTTTTGTTTTAAACTCAGGATTACTGCCACTTCAAAAACCACTAGTACCTAAAAGATTAGTGTTGGCCATGTGCTGGAAGCCTTTCCAATAATTCTCTCTCCTTTTACTTTTAAATTATCAGGGTCTTAGCTTTACACGTGCACGCAAATTACTATATTCCAGGAAGATATGAATAAAACTTTACATTTATTTTCTAAAATTACCTTGTTAACTAGTTTCTATTATCAAAAGGGAAGAGAGCTATCTGCAGAAAAATGTTTCTCATAATATTCAAGAGAGGATGTAATGGTTTCACTGAACCAGCTTTTATTGGTTTACCTTTGTAAATTTCAATAAATTAAGATGTAGGTGGTATGTCCTATGGGAAAATGCTAAAAGTTTTTAACTTTTTAATGTACCAAACAAGTATGGAGCACCTAGTACACACAAATCACGTAGTAGGGTGCTATAAGGAATATAAAGGTAACTATCTCAATAAAAAGAAAATTCATATAACCAAACTTCATCAAAGTAGAAAAGGATAAAAAATATGTAATTTTTACTTCTAAATTACTCAAATGTTACTTTTAAACTAAATGTAAAAATAAGTTTTAAAGTTTTAAAGACCTACACTGGGCTTAAAAAGATACTGTATTTGTCTTTTCCTTTAAATACTTCTGCTATGGACTGAAATGTGCCCCCTCCCCCAAATTCATATATTGAACCCCTAACCCTCAATGTGATAGTATTTGGAGATGGAGTTTTGGGGGGGTAATTATGTTTAGATGAGGTCATAAGCGGGGGGCCCTTATGATGGAATTAATACTCATAAGAAGAGGCACCAGAGAATTCTCCCAACCCCCTCTCCTTCAATCTTCCCTGCCTGCTGCCCACCTCAATCACCAAAATTAGGATACAGTAAAAAAAGCGAGCCAAAAAGAAAGCTCTCAAGAGACTAACCATGCTGATACCCTGATCTCAGATTGCCAGTCTCCATAACTATGAGAAAAATAAATTTATTGTTTAAGCCACCACCTCTACGGTATCTTGTTACGGTCGACTGAGCTGATAACAACTTCTCTCATTGACTTTTATATCTTTACATAAGAATTATTCTAGGTCATAATTAGGTAATTTAAACTGCCATAGATACGTGTTTTATGATATACTAAGAATTTCAGAAGTGGAGTTGGGGTTAATAAATATTCATTCTTCAACTTCTAATTGTTCATACAGAGAGGGAGAGCGAGAGAGACAGGGAGAGAGAACTCTGCATTTATTTTAACAAGTAACTCAGAAATATGCTTTGGGTGAGGGGTTACCTCATTAGCAATAAGCACAGACATGCAGACATTCCCCTACACAAAACCTCTTTCAGCAGCATCAGAAAGAGAATGCTTTTTGCATGTGTCACTTCTCAGGTCCAAGCCTCTAGCACGCTTCTTGTTATATGCAATTAGCTCCATGCCAAGATTTAGTACATTTCATAATAAATCCCTTGACCACATTAACTGCAGGCTTGGCAAAGATGGAAAGGCTCTATTCACGAAGGCAGAAAACAAGCCACAGGACTTACCCCACAGCAAAACGCACTTGCTGGATGCCAACACGCTACAAATTTCAACAGCCTGCCATGCTCGCCCCTAATTCCTCCCCCTCTGTTTGGGGAGGCAGAAAAATACAACCTGCCATAGGACTGTGATTAAAGAGTGTATGAGTGAAAAACGCTACAGACAAATTTGGTTTGTTTACTTCTTCTTCCTCCTCCTCCTAAATCTTGTTACCAGCCTGTTCCCTTGACTAACTCTCCAAACCCATCTACCCCAAAAAAACCTAAAGTCACTCCACAGATGAGATCCGGAGTTTACCCTCATTTAAACAGTAACCATCTGTTGCTTACAAGAAGACTGCGGCTCCTACTCAGGCTTCCCGTTTTGGAACACGAGGGCTGTGGGACATTGTGGTTATTCTGTATGGGGAAGCTCTCTGCAGGACAGCAGCATCACTGAGAAAAACCGGGGGAGGCTCGGGACTAGCCTCCGTTCCTTTCAGAACAAAGAGTAAAACCTTTGATTTTTCAAAAACCCGCTTTTTACACTGAAAGAACTAGAACTTTCTCACAGCTCTGGAGCTGCACAGACCTGAATTTCAGTCATAACTTGTTTTCATTTTACTACTTTGAGTCTCAGTTTCTTCATCTGGGAAATGGAGATAATGAAGAGCTGTCATAAGGCTTAGACATATTTGGATCACAAAATGTCTATCACGTCTAAGATACTTGATAAAATCTTGGGGTGCCTGGGTGGATCAGCTGGTTAAGCATCTGACTCTTGATTTTGGCTCAGGTCATGATCTCAGGGTTGTGAGATCGAGCTCCATGCTGGACTTCCATGCTCAGCTTGGAGTCTGCTTGAGATTCTCTCCATCTCCCCCCACCAACTCTCTCAAATAAGTAAATAAATAAAATCTTTCTAAAAAATATACACTTGACAAATTCTAGATCTATAAGGATATAGTATCTAAAAAATTTTAACCACAGTCAAGATAAAAATATAGGAAAAACAGGAATAGAATATCTTTATTAAAACTCTGTTACATTCCCTTTTGGATAACCCATCTGGAATATCAGCATTGTACTCTTTACAATAAAAATTCATTAGGACGGAGGTCTCTCTTGGATTCCACACAAGTACTTCTGATACTGACATAATAAAAAGACTCATTATAAATTTCTTTCTCATTCACTGAGGTTCTAGTTTACACTTGAAATAAAAAAAAATTTTTTTTTGGCTCCTGAAGCCTGTATTTTATGTTTTTAAAATGAATCCTATTTCTATTTTGTATTGTGTATAAAACTTAGAATGTTTTAATATTGGTAAGATGTTGGGTTTTCAGCATAAAAAAACACTGGAGTAAGTGGTTTCCTTAGAGATCTATCATTAATAACTTTTCTAATAATAAAATCCAATAAAACAATTCAATCCCATGTAAATAAACTTAAATTTTTTGTTTAAAAACAAAATATTTTAAATTGGGACTAGACTAGAAATGCTGGGTCACTTCTCACTTAGGGACACCAACTTATGGTCGGTCCTCCTCCCCCGTTATCCCAGCTTTATCACTCACAGTTTGGAACCAACTCACCACTAATCTATGTCTTATTTTCTTTATCTGTAACATGATTAATAATGGCACCTACTGTGTGCAATGTGGGAAACTACATGTTTACAAGGTGCCTAGAACAGTGCCTGGTCCATAAAAAGCACCTAGTATCATTACTGTTATTATTTATGCTGTTATGACGATGTACAGTCATATAGTCACAAATATTTGCATCAGCCAAACACAGCCTATGTTTTCCGGCTCCTGAGCCTTTAGTAAGAGAACTTCACTTGCCATCATTTTTTCCCCATTTTGCCTGTCAAAAATCCCCCCCCATCCTCTGAGGCCCAGCTCGGAAGCCACATCTCCAGGAAGGCATCCTTACCCCTCCCACCCATAATTTACCATCACTTTAGGCACCACGGTCACACATACCGTAAAAGAAAAGTAGTTAGATAAAATATTTTTAATTATACATATGTACAGGGTGCAAATGAAAGAGAAGGAGGCAGGAAAGGAGCCAAGGAGAGCTAGGGAGATGGGAAGAAGAGAAAGAACAGGAAGAATATAGACCAAAGTACAAGGGCTCATCTGGATGACAGAATTAATGGGAATATTTTTCTTTTTTTTTAAGATTTTTATTTATTTATTTGAAAGAGAGAGAGATCACAAGTAGGCAGAGAGGCAGGCAGAGAGAGGGGGGGAAGCAGGCTCCCCGCTGAGCAGAGAGCCCGATGTAGGGCTCGATCCCAGGACCCTGAGATCATGACCTGAGCTGAAGGCAGAGGCTTTAACCCGCTGAGCCACCCAGGCGCCCCTCTTCTCTTCTTTTTGTATCTTATACTTTCTAAGTGGCCTAAAATAGACAAGTCTAACTCATGTAATTAAAAGAAGTGTAAATTACTATTGATAAACAATAGCAAGACTTAAGTGACCACCTCACTGCTAGCCCAAAATGAATCAAAGGAGAGATCCCAATGCAGGAAGCTTCTAGAAAAGATATGTTCAGGTGAAGGTCTTCACCCAACTCTATGAGGTTAGGGTTCCAATCTCTTCTTTATTTAAAGGATCGTTGCAAAGTATAAATAATAAAATGATAAAGAAGTACTTTTAAACTACAAAAACAGGACCAATGAAAATCGTTAGTTGAGTTTTAATTGTGCTGAATGCCTACTGTGTAGTCTATAAAACAGGATTTGCATCATCCAAGACACAAGATAAAGACGAAAAAGAGCACAGGGTCTGGAGGGCTTCTTCCTACTACAAAGGCCCAGCTCCTAAGAATGTTAAAAATATTAATTTAGAGGTCAAGCATTTTCCCACAGTATTTCATCAATTCTGCCACTGTAAGGTCAGAATTACCCACGTCCACTGGGAGTTTCCCCAAGGCAAAAGGAGTTTCCCCTCCCAACACCTAGTTGGCACACAACAAGAAAAACAGAAATTCAGTTTGTTGCCTTTCACATTAGAACTCGTAAATTAAAATTTTTATTCCTTCTAATGTGGTATGATAGTTTTCATTTTTAACTCAACCATACTCCCTACTCAACAGCTTTGAAGATTCAGTCCCCATCATTCTACCAACTTTGTGCATACACACCTGGCCTTCTTTCTGTAAACTAAACATCTCTATTTCCTTCAGAGTTCCTAATGGGTTTTTGGTTTTGTTAGCAAATTCTAGTTTTAATGCATAGTGAGCAGGAAATATTTGCCATATTTTTATTTATGAAAGCAACTGATGTTTTCTTTCTGACTGGTAGGTGATTGATTTTTATGAATGAGTGACAGGCCCTTGAGAAGAAAGTGTCATCTCTTATTGTCAAGGTATACAGTATATAAAAATACAGCTCCCCGAGTCCTACCCTGGTTACGCTGTTTAGATCTTCTATCTCCTACTAATAGATCTTTTGTCTACTTGATCTGTCTCATGCTGAGTGGAGTATACTGAAGTCACCTATTAGTGCTGGATTCCACCTGTTTTCCTGCATCTTTTGTGAGTTTTGCTTTATATAGGCTATTGCTGGGTTATTTGAAAAATACTTCGTTGTTTTTGTGGCTGTTAGCGTTGAAAAGTGTCCTTTGTGATACCTACTATGTTAAGTCATGAATTCTGTTTTATCTGTTATCAGGAGGCCTGCTCTCTTCCTGTGTCCCTTTGCTTGATGTACTTTCATCTATTCTTTATTTTTGGACTTTCCAATCACCTTGTTTCAGGTGTGTCTCTAATAAAATAGTGTATTGTTGGGTTTTATTTTAGACGCCAAAATGAAAATCCTTTTACTAGGTGAGTTAACTCCACTCACATCTATCATTGTGGCTGATATATTTGGTCTCAAATGTATCATAATCTTGGGTAATTTTGTGTATTTTATTATATGTGCTGTTTGTGCTTTTATTTTAAAGGATTTGGGGGTAGTATTTACAAAGCACTATGTATTTTTGTTACACTGGTTACCTCTGTACTTACACAATTTTAATGTCCTTAAGCCTCGTTTTCTGTTTAACCTCTTATCATCTGCAGGGTTTTCTCACTATCCTTTAATACCAGCTATTGCCCACATGAAAAAGAGCTTTTCCTAGCATCCTCTTGTCCTTTCCTCTAAATTTTCAGCTGTGATATCTCACTTCTTTGTTTTAGTTTTACATGTATACTTATTTATTTTAAAATAATCACTATCAGTCCTCTTGCTCAAGTTTTCCTAGTCATCATTTGGTTGGACACAGTTTATTCTCCAGTAGAATTCTCAGGAAGAGCTGATGGGTACAAAATTCCCCACTGCTTTTCTAAAGCCTTGATATTTGAAGGATAGTTTGGCTATAAAATTCTTGGTTCATACTTTGTTACTTTAGTACCACAATAAAAATTGCTCCAGAGGGGCGCCTGGGTGGCTCAGCCGGTTAAGCGTCTACCTTCAGCTCAGGTCAGGATCCCAGGGTTCTGGGATCAAGCCCCATGTCGGGCTCCCTGTTCAGTGGGAAGCCTGCTTCTCCCTCTCCCTCTGCCTCCTCCCTCCTGCTTGTTCTCTCCCTCTGTGTCAAATAAATTAAACAAAATCTTAAACAAAAAATTGCTCCATGGCTGCCTTGCTTTCTTCACATGTTAGTTTTGAAAAAAATGATGCCAGTCTAATTACTTTGCCTTTGTAGATCGCTTGTTCCTTCTGCCTACTGGCCTTGAGAACTGTATCTCTGAAACTGGCTAAATCTCAGAACGGATTGTTCAGGGTTAATTTTCCCATGTAAGCTTTTTAATGTGCAGGAATTCAAATCATTTTCTATTTCTGGAAGGTTTTCTTAGGTTCTAGTTTTAAATACTGGTTCCGTACATTATTTTGTTTGTCTTCTTCAGCAGACAATGCAAATATTTTTCCTTCATTGCCGGTCTTCCACTTCCGCTACTTCCCCTCTGATCCACTTTTTTGCTTTGTGTCATTTGTATTCTCTTGGCATTTTTCCCTGTATCGCTCCGATGCCTCTTATTAACTTCCATTTGAATCCATTTCCCCTTGAGTGCCTTGCAATTTGTCTTTATTTTTTACATAACTTTGTCTTTTTCTTCCATTTATTTCCTAAGTTCAATACATACATCATTTTTCATTTTTTTTCATTTCTGCTTTCAGTTACTAAATTTCTGATTAAAGGTGGGTTTTTCATATACTGAAATACTTGGTAAATACACTCAATTCTGTTTAGAGGGTAGACATAGGTTGGGTTGTTTGTTTTTTTCTGTCTCCTGGTTGTTTTTCAGAACAGGGGTGGTATTCCACCTGATTTTATTATTGATACATTATATGAAAATTCATTTCCTGATTTTCTTCAATAGATCTGTATCGACTTTATTTTCCTTTTCCTTTTGTTCACTTTTTGATACTGGAATATTTTTGGGTGCTCTTTTCTGTCAGTCTGACAAAGTTCAGGTACTTCAGCTTTTTTGCTTGGTTATTTATCTATTTGATTTGGTGATGGGGGAAAGTGTTGAATCCTTGAAGATTCTGCTTATCGTTTGCTTCCTAAAGCCCCAAATTTATCCCCTTCCTTTCTTTTCTCCTTCACCATCTAATTACCAAAAGATTCTTTTTTTTTTCCTTTAGAGAAGGAGGAGGGACAGGGTGAGAGAGAATCTTAAGCAGGCTCCACACCCAGTATGGAAACCAATGTGGGGCTAAATCTCACGACCCTGAGATCATGACCTGAGCTAAAATCAAGAGTAGGGCACTTAACTGACTGAGCTACCCAGGCGCCCGCCGCAAAGGATTCTTTTTACTTTTTCCTCCCTGAAGAGCTATGTATTTGGAAGCCTGTCCCAACAGATTATTGGTCTGGCCCTGGAAATAACATCCTTTGAAATCCTTTTCCTGCAGTCTTGCTCTGATCTGCCCAATTTCTTTTTTAGTTTTCTTGGATTTGGGCTATATTTAATCTCTCTCTGGTGATGGTCTCCAACTCTTCCTCATGGACTAAACACCCCTTTTCTTGCTCCCTGCCATTTCCCTCAGCCTACATTTGTGCCCTGCAAACCTGTGGCATGAACATGACAGGGGAGGAACAGCACTGTGCCAGGCTGCCAGGCGCAGAGTTACTTCACAATCTCAGCATCCTCTGCCCTCGAGGAATACTACGGGTATACTTCTGCATAGAGATTTAGCAGCTGTGAATTTCATTCATTTGGAGAGGACACATCAGAAGTTATTTCCTATACTACCCTTCCTTGTGCTTGGCTACCTGGAAGGTTTATGGTCATTTCCAAACATTTTCCATGACTTTGAAAAGAACATGGATTCAACAAATTTGTTGTGCTGTATGCAGCATAAAGCCATTATATATCTTTTAAGTAGGCTCCGCACCCAGTGTGGAGCCCAAAGTGGAGCTTGAACTCACAACCCTGAGATTGAGACCTGAGCTGAGTTCAAGAGCCGGATGCTTAATCGACTAAGCCACCTAAGCACCCCAAGAGCCGTTAGATTTAAATATAGTATTTGTGTGGCTCCACTCTCTTATAAACTCACTGATGGGAATTGCTTTGGTCAATCAATAAGAAAGAGCATTACATTCAAATTTTCTTCCGAACAGCTGCACTTGTCAACTTCTACCTGCTGCTCAGTTAATTTTAGTTTTAAAAAGATTAAGCCATGCATTTAGATACAGACAAGTTAGAAATTATTGTATCTTTCAGGATATCTGACTCTCTTACAGAAATGCAGTGACCTTGTTTTATCTGTAGTAATGTTGTTTCACCTTCAAGTGTTATTCCTTCTTCCAGAGCTGGGTCACCAGGGCTGTCAGATACAGAGCTCTGTTATTTTTCTGGATTTGTGTTTACTTATTTTTGGCCTCTGAAGATGTCCCTTCATATCTTGCCAGCTCAGCAACACGTTTAAAAATTATATTTAACATTAGTTTGTGCTTTCTATGTATTTAAAATCCTGATTTTTGAAATATTTTTTCTGTCTGAAATGGATGTCAAGTGTTCCTTTTCTATACAAATTTAACATTTCCTTCAAAAACTACAGAACAGACATTTTGGCAAATTTCTCTATACAAGTTTCTTCTCTGGTAATAAATGTGTTAGCTCCAATAGCTCCAGTTTAAAACACAAAGATATTCCGTATTCTCTTCTTGTGGTTTAAAAAAAAAAATCAGAATAGAAAAATGTTCAAACTCCACCATTTTATGTCAATTCGTAAGAAACAGGTAGTTGCGCTTGTCAGATCCTTCTAAACATCAATAATGATGATTTTCTTTAAAAACAATGAAGTATTTTCAATTTGTTTCTTTTTATTGAGTCTTTTCAGTGACTGGATAGAAAAGGCACTGATATTGAGGCTTAGTCTGGGAACTGGCACACCCATATTTCTGCCACACTCTATTAGCTAGGGCAAATCATGAGGCCAGCCCAGGTTCAAGAGGTGGGGAAAGACTCTGTCTCTTAACAGAAAGAACCGTAAGTCACATTGTGGAGGACAAGGGAAGAACCAGAACTATTTTTCCCATCCATAAGCCACAGTCTGTACATGTAAACCTTAAGGTTGATATTTCATGAGATATTATTAGTGTCTAAAAATTGTTACACCTGAATAAGGTTATGAAAAATTTCTGATACCTCTCTGGAGTGGCCACAACCCTTACCTATTTTGAGGGGAATCCTCTATTTAAGCTGGCTTGAGGTCAGTTTTTTATATGAGGCTAGAATAGTAAGCAGCTAGTTAAGACTCTCCTCAAGGGCACTGGAAATCTATTAAAGGCTTTTAACTGGGGGAGTTAGATCACTAGTTCTGAATTCTTGAAGAATCACTCTGGCTTTAGTATGGACAGATCGACAAGGACAAGACTAGAATCTGAAAAAGTCCTTTAGGTTCTAAATTAGGGCACTGGTTTAGGAAAGACAGTGCCCTAGATCTGGATACTGTTGGTGGAGATACACAGTAGTGCAAAGACTTGAGGAATAAGTATAGAGTGGGACTGACTATACTGTTAAACATGTTTTCAACACACTTATGTGCCAAATATCCCGATAGATTTTGGGGATTCAACACTGCATCCACTCCATCCACTCATGGAACTCTCAGTTCAATGAAGAACAGAGATACGGACCAAAAAGCACATGCTTCTCAAAGTATGATGGAAAAAAATCGCTTTCTCCTGCCATAATTTAAACACAAATGTATCCAATTTATTGACACACATTTAGTCCTACAAAGAGAATAGCACAGGGGTCACATACATCTGTCCTTGACCATATTAGTTTATTGGTATTTTTCCTACAATGTGAATGTAAATACTTTAGCAGTGCAATCACTCTTGATTTTGTCATAATTCTTATTATCTAATCCCTATTATCTTACCCTCAACTTACCCACTCAACTCCCATCAATCCTCAAGGTATTCAAGTTTTTAACCTCTGGATTAGAAAAATAGTAACAAATTAAAACTTGGCACAATCATGACAATGAAGCAAAAACAATTTATAAATAAAATAAATACGGTGTGAACAGATATTCTATATTCTGTACCTTAAATTTTCTGTATTTTATATACACTGACTAGAATGAATAATCCTACATCTGGAAACCATTTTTAAGTATATTAAATGAAATGCTTATGAAATGAATTAAGGAATGTATTATGTATATTACATTAGGAAATGTATTCCCCTTGGACAAAAAAATCAAATTAAGTTATTAATATGTTGATGTTCTACATGAATAATCCCAGATACTTTGTGAAAATAGAGGAAGGGTGTAAACAAATAAATGAGCATGCGTATCAGTATGCATAAGAAGCCCCCGGGGAATGAGCTATCACAGTAATATTTGATTAGTAGCAGAGATAGAAAGTATGAGATAAAGCTACCTAGAATGTCAACACGATGGAATGCAAATACTTTGTTCTATCTTGTTTTTTGAACACAGACTCCTTAGAGACTCTGATGAAGTTATGGACCAGAAAACATAGATTCAGGCAAAGTACACATACAGTCTCAGAATTCACGGGCACTCTCTCCCAGAAAGCTACCTCAAATTCACAATTACCTTATAAAAGAAAGAGCTCTAGACCGGAACCCGGCTGACACAGTTGTCTTCTTCCTCAGTGAAAGAAGTGAGGTGAACTAGAACTGAGTTACTTTTTCCAAGTCCCTTTTCCAAGTTTTCCCAAGTCTCTACGGGACACGTCCAGGAAGGGCAGATCAGTAGACAGAATCCTGCACAGAGAACTGGGTGCTGCCTAAAACCCAAGGAAACCAGAAGAAGGGGAAAGAGAAAGAAGGGAAGTGGGTGGCTAAGAGAAGGAAAAAAAGAGGAAGAAGAGGAGGGAGGAGGGAGAAGAGAAGAAGGGAAGAGGGGAGGAGAAACGGAGGGAAGAGGGAGAAACGAGAAGGAGGGCAAAGAGGTCAAAGAGAAAGAGGAAAGAGACCACTGTGGCTCATAGTTTTGCCTGTTCTGATTCCACCTATAAAGCAAATACCAAAGGTGAGGAGCTATCCATTCAATCTGCACTGCAAACCAAATTAGAGCAAAAATGTTAACTTTTTTTTTTATTTTAAAGATTTCATTTACTTATTTTACAGAGAGAGAGAGATCTCAAGCAGGCAGAGAGGCAGGCAGAAAGGGGGGAAGCAGGTTCCCTGCTGAGCAGAGAGCCCGATGTGGGGCTTGATCCCAGGACCCTGAGATCATGACCGGAACCAAAGGTAGCAGCTTAACTCACTGAGCCACCCAGGCGCCCCTAAAGTGTTAACATTTTAAACTTATGAATTCCTATATTTATATTTATAATTACGATATCTGATAAGTGCTCTTTACAAAAACCAGTTCATTTTACTTCTAACCCACGATGCTTGAGGTCTGACAAACTCTATTTGAAAACCACAGTGTCAGTACTCTGAGTCAAAATGACCTATATTCAAATTTCCACTCTGATTCTAGCGAACTCATCCTGGACCAGGTAAATAACGTCTCTGATTCTGATCCTCCCCCTCTGTAAAAAAATATCTCCCCTTTTTTAAAGAGTGCTGACAAGATGAAATGAAACAATGTATGCTAAGTGTGTACTACCCTAACGCCAGGAGGAAAGCCAACTGTGACAAACAACAATAATGGGGAAAGGCAAAAATGGAAAAGCTCCAGCCGAATCTTTACAAATCTCTACTCCTATTCTCCACCTTCAAACTAAACTCTGACAAAAACAATAATGTGTCTTATTTCCAAGGCAGAGCTATATGTGTGCCCATATGAAAGCATGTATCTGATGGTGGAATAATTCTTGCTTCCTGGAATAGAAAAGACACAAAAGACTATCCTACTTCCCTGTGCATGCTATTAAGAAAGTTTCCCCGACGACAAAAATATTAAAAAGGGAAACGATCCGTGGAGGGGTGTCCTCCTTCTCGATCCTTCAATGGAGAAAGAACAGTGAGAGCCATAGTTCCAAACCTGACTGTCCGATGGCTTCACACAACTTTTTAAAAATATAGTCCTGAGTCTGGAATACCCACCATTCTGAACTATCATCTTTTAGAGAAGGGAAGAGCACTTTTCAAAGCCTCACGAATTTGGTGAGGTGCACGGCCAAGGTTGAGACGCTTTCTTACGAGTCTTTCATTGTACTCACAAACCACTGCAGGGTATGTCAGTCTACTTTACAAAGATTATTTTTGGAGCTGGAAGGGATCTCAGCCATTGCTGAAGTGAATTAAATGGCCTTATTTTACTGCTAAAAAGAAAGAGGCCTAAAGAGATGAAAATATGTGCCTGGGCCTAGAACCGGAACCCAACTCCTTTCTTTTTTTTTTTTAGATTTTTTTTTTTTTTATTTATTTGACAGAGAGAAACACAGCGAGAGAGGGAACACAAGCAGAGGGAATGGCAGCGGGAGAAGCAGGCCTCCTGCAGAGCAGAGAGCCCGATGCGGGGCTCGATCCCAGGACTCTGGGATCTGACCTGGGCCCAAGGCAGGCGCTTAACGACTGAGCCACCCAGGCGCCCCCCAACTGCTTTCATTGCCAAATTCTTGTGTTTCATCTTTTTCACTCACACGCCTCTGAAAGAAAAAAGC
>CM053604.1:65184081-65207478 GCA_028646535.1 Procyon lotor | reverse complement strand
TGAGTTAACAGGCATGAAAACTACATCCACCTCATTGTACATCTCCATCAGGGCTCTTGAACAACCAGTTACATTATCAATGCGCAGTCATATTTTGAAAGGAATTTTTGCTCTAAGGAGTAGATCTCAGTAGGCTTAAAATATTCAGTCAACCACGCTGTAAACAGATGTGCTGTCATGCAGGTTTTGTTGTTCCATTTACAGAGCACAAGTACAGTAGACTTAATATAATATTTAAGGGCCCTAAAATTTTCAGAATGGGAAGCGAACACTGGCTTTAACTTGGAGTCACCAGCTGCATTACATAGCCCCTAACGAGGGCCAGCCTGTCCTTTGAAGCTTTAAAGCCAGGCACTGACTTCTCTCGAGCTGTGAAAGTCCCAGATGGTATCTTCTTCCAACAGAAGGCTGCTTTGTAGACACTGAAAATCTGTGGTTTAGTGTAGCCACCTTCATGAATTAGCTAGATATTCTTGTTGCAGCTTCTACATTAGCACCTGTTGCTTCACCTTGCACTTCGATGTTCTAGAGATGACTCCTTTCCTTAAACCGCATGAACCAACCTCTGCTAGCTTCAAACTTTTCTTCTGCAGCTTCCTCATCTCTTCCAATCTTCTAAGATTTGAAGGAAGTTAGGATGTTGCCGCGCATCAGGCCTTAGTTTTTAAGGGAATATTGAGGCTGGTTTGATATTCTACCCAAACCACTAAAACTTTCTCCATATCAGCAATAAGTCCTTTCTATGTGTTCCCTGGAGTAGTGATTACAGATTCCTTCAAGCACCTTACCTTTGCATTCACAACTTGACTAACTTGGATGCGAGAGGCTTAGTTTTCAACTTATCTTGGCTTCCGACATGCCTTCCTCACTGAGCTTAATCATTTCTAGCTTTTGACTTAAAGTGAGAGATGTGTGATTCTTCCTTTCACTTGAACACTTGGGAGCCTGTGTAGGGTTATTAGTTCACCTAACTTGCATACTGCTGTGTCTCAGAAAATAAGAAGGCCCGAGGAGGGGGAAAGAGAGGAAATGGCTAATGGTTGGAACAGAGAACACACACAACATTTACAGATTAAGGTCACTATCTTATATGGATGCCATTATCTTAAGGGGGTGTAGCTTGTGGCACCCCAGTACGATCACAAGAGTAACAACAAAGATCACCAATCAAGGTCACCATGATAAATAGTGAAAAAGTTGGAAATATTGAGAGCATTACCAATATGTGACCCAGACACAAAGTGAGCAAATGCTATTGAAAAAATGCCACTGATCGACCTGCTCCACATAGGATTACAACAAGTCTTCAATTTGTAAAAACATGGTATCTAAAGACACAATAAAACAAGATGTGCCTATATAGAGATGACCATGATTTAAAAAGTACTCTCTGAAATTCTGCCAGTTATTGAATGAGAACTCATCATAGATACACAGAGTTCATCCATTTTAAAGGGACTTTCTTTCTAGGAAAATTCTATTTTAGAGTAAATGACAAATACACATACTTCAACAACGTCTGGAATGTTTTTTCAAAAAAAAAAAATTTTTTTAAATACTAACAAAATTAGAGCTTTTTTTGTTATTGTCTTACCATTTTATATAAGAAGTTCAATAAAAAATTATTTTGTTGGCGTGATAATCATTTCTCTTAGATACTGGATGAAAAACACAAATAAAAAATCTGTAATTAAATTCTAATTTAATCTAGGAAATATAAATAATGCATACAATTGGTATAACGGCAGCATTTTCAATATACAAAAGTTTTTTAATAGACAAAACTTTGTATTAAAAATGAATTTTTCAGGGCGCCTGGGTGGCTCAGTCGTTAAGCATCTACCTTCGGCTCAGGTCATGATCTCAGGGTCCTGGGATCGAGCCCCGAATCGGGCTCCCTGCTCGGCAAGAAGCCTGCTTCTCCCACTACCATTCCCGCTGTTTGTGTTCCCTCTCTGTGTTTCTCACTGTCAAATAAATAAAATCTTTAAAAAACAAATGAATTTTTCATTATCTAGTTGTCTTGTCCACACACACACTTATTTATGACATTGAAATACATATCAGGCTATACTTAGACAAAATATTTTCCTAAGATACTGTTCTAATTCTGTAATGTAAATTAAAAAAAAAAATCTTCTGGCTCAAAAAAGAAACAAATTTAGAAAAATTAAAATCAAATTCAAATATGAAATCAAGTGTCCTCCATGATGCTTTCCATTACTATCTTACTCATTTCAGGATGACACTTGTCTGCTCTGATCTACCAGATGTGTGGGAATAGTGAAAAGCACAGGGGCTGTAGTCATATAACCAGACACAGTTAGCAGTCTTCCATACTGTGGAGTGGGATCTCGATTAATCCTACATTTTATTTCTAGGGCAAGAAGCCTATAGGCACCCTCTCTGCCAGCAGAATTATGAGGACTTAGTCCACAGGCTGAGTTCTTCCTGCTTTTCTAATTTATTCTGGTTCATTGACTAGCAGGAAATTCCAACCCTGAAGCCAGTCCATCTGACTAGTTCTCTGATCTCATCCCAAGTCCTGGTAAAATACCCCTCTTCCTTTGGGACTGAAATCTGAATTCATCAACAACTGTGAGCACAAATCAAAAAATGGATGAGACCTTTACCAAACGCTTCACTCCAAGACCACAGATTTGTGATGCCCTGCCCCAGGCCCCTGATACTATCCTTTGGAAAGATAGAGCCACCAAATCTAGACCTGATCTCTGACTTCCTTCTCCACCATCTCTCTCCATGAGGAAAATCCCATGACTCAGATAGCAAGTCAATGTAGGTTGTGAAGTATGGGGGCAATTGTATATGGTTTTAGACTTTACCATAGAGAAAATTTAACCTTAAAACACTTAACTCAGGGGAAAAGCTTAAGTTATATCAATACCCCAAGAAACAAGTGATAATAATACTTCTCAACTGCATTATTTCAACCTTCCTACTTAAAAATATCTTATTTTTTAAAATGATAATTTTCAAAAATTGATGGAATCATATATATATGAAATAAGGAAAATAAGGAACTTTATGAAAACTTTACTGAGATATTGAGTAATGATTTAATGAATTAAAAATGTTGGGGGCACCTGGGTGGCTCAGTCGTCAAAGCATCAGCCTTCAGCTCCGGTCATGATCCTGGGGTCCTGGGACTGAGCCCCACATCGGGCTCCCTGCTCGGCGGGAAGCCTGCTTCTCCCTCTCCCACTCCCCCTGCTTGTATTCATTCCCTCTCTCACTGTCTCTCTCTCTGTAAAATAAATAAAATCTTAAAAAAGAAAGAATTTAAAATGTTGATAAAGTCAAACACATTAAAAAGTGTAACTTTTATTCCATCAACTCATTTGTTATTAAAAAATATGTAAGAAAAATACAGTAATCTTTCCATTGTTATTATGAACCAGTTTATCCTGCAACATTCATACAGAACAATCAACTCTTTCTAACTTTTCCTTATTTCCTTCTTATGGAAAATAAACTGGCTCAATGTCACTATGGTACCTGGTGAAAAATCCTTATCCTCTTTCCAAGTTGCATTAGGATGTCGCTTATTCTCTAACTACAAAGAACAAATAAAGCACTTCTCTATACTGACCTGTAAATTCTCTGACATCCAGATCCTTAAGAGTTGTTAATTCACATTTACCTGTCCTTTTTCTTCATCTCACACTTTGTCTCGCTTCAGCGAGGTATTTAGGTGTCTTTGGTGAGACATCTGAAGGTTTTTAGAGGCTCCTTTCCTCCCTGGACTGGATCTATCATTCAGTTAGGCTACCAAATAGATGGTATTACCTCTGGTTACAGAAAAAGCAGAAAGAAGGGAGTATACCTCTAGTAGAGTATAATTTTATAGAAAACTATAAAAACATAACAATTAAACAATTACTGGCAACCCTGAGCCTTTAAATATAAGTATAATATAAAACACTCTTGAAAATGACAAAGCCCTTACATGGCAGGTTTTCAGATCTCTTTGGCCTCCTATATTCTCAGAAGAATATTCTCTGAATATTCTGAGAATATTCTCCTATATTCACTCAGAAGACTCTCTGTACCAACAGTTCCTGCCTCTATAACCAGTCATGTCGTGAAAATGAACTTCATCACTCCAACAAGTATTTCATTCATGTTCCTAAATATTTCACTTTCGAGGAAATATGCAGTGACTTCCCCTCATATAATTTGCCATTAATCTTGTAACATTGAGCAAATATTCTAGGGAACATGAAATAACGATGCAAATATTTACCAGAACAATTTATTTTATTTATTTTATTTTTAAGGATTTTATTTATTTATCTTTTCCAGGAGAAAGAGAGAAGGCACTAGCAGGGGGAGCATCAGGCAGAGGAAGAAGCAGGCTCCCCACTGAGCAAGGAGCCTGATGCTGGACTTCATCCCAGGACCCTGGGATCATGACGTGATCTGAAGGCAGATGCTTAACCAACTGAGCCACCATCCAGGCATCCCTTCAGAGGGGATTAAAATTAAAAGATCCCTTTTAATTTTTTAAAAGAAGACAAATAAATATGATCAATCATTCATCGAAAGGTGAAAATTATATTATCATACTAGATATTATCTTTACCTTTCATTTATAACAATTTTAATCTTCACAAACATGAATAGAACTAGACACTGAATTGGAGGACAGTCATTACATTGATATTCCCACAGAAATAATTTTTATATATTTGCTTATGACTGAAAAGGTTACTAAGAATTGGGAGATATTTATGAAATACAAAATTTTACATAAAGGCAGGATCTGGCCACCAGTGTGGATTTGTCACTAGAGCTATAAGTTGATGTGTGATAACCAAGGGTCTGCTACAGAATATTTGTTGAAATAATGTCACATGTCTTCAGTATTGTATAGCACTAAAGATCACGGGGTGGTGATTTCTTCCCAGTTCTACCATTTACTAGCCATATAATCTTGGACAGCTTTCTTAACCTTCCAGTGCTCAGTTCTGTCATCTATAGAATGGAAATATTAACAAAGTAGTCCGCAAAGAATTATTGTAAAGCATCAACTGCACGTATATGACACATGTATAACACTGCCTGAACATGGAGCACACTATATAGTAGGGACAAACTGGTTAGGAAAGAATTTCCAAGTGAACAGTCACCAAGGTCTATGGCAACCTATTCAGGGGCCAGCCTCTGAAGTCCACACCACCTGTTTCACATTTATCCTCTCGAAAGAGTGAAGCCAACTAGAACTATCAGCCCAAAAAGCATAATGGATTGGATTTGCTGGAAAACAGCATAATTTTGTAATCTAGTTTGTATTAACCTGAAAAATGTTATCACGATGATATCAGCAATATTTGGCAAAAGGTTATTAGCAAATGTGTAAATGTTTGATGAAAAGACTGTGTGTAAGCCAATATTTCAAATGAAAGGCACAGGTTACTTTCTCGTTATATAACAAATCCACATCCACTTTGTCATGTTGATTTACACCAGTTTCCTTATCTTATGTGTTTTTACTGATAAAGGAATAATTATACATTCCATTCATTGTATAAAATACATTATCTTTCTGTTGACTTCAGCATACTACAAAGTCAGAATGTCAAAAAGCAAAAATGATCCCTAGCAAACATCCCAAACTCTTTAATAATTACTATGACCTTACTTTTATCAATGAAGCATGAAATGACCTTCCCTTCCTTTCACATCTAAGAAAGAGTTAGTTGAATTCCACCCTGTAAACAAAGGGGGGAGAACTGAGTCGCTCTTTGTTTTAATCTATTGGCTTGAGAAAAGTGAGAAAAGTGTGAGTGATCTTTTACCAATTCAAATGCAGAGCCAATGATAACACAAAACAAAACTGGGGTGGGGGAAGCATATTTGTACTATAGCATCTCAAAACACTAACTTTGGAGTTCTAAGCTTATAAACATGAGAAAATACAGTACTCTATAGAATAGAATTACAGATAGCATATGAAGTTTGTTCTGACAGAAGCAAATATTCACTCTAAGTAGTCTTGTAGTTAGGGGATATTATTTAAAGCAAAAATTTTACTTAAAAGAATAGCCACAATTTTTCAGAGTAAATAATAAACTAGATTTTAACCTATAATATTTTCCTAACCAAAATTATTTTCTAAAAAACATTAAGAAAAATAATCAGATTTTCATAGCCCTTTTTGAGTATTTACATCACCAAATACTATTCTAGTAAAATTTGTATAAACTACGATTAGACCTTAATTAGATATGAAATATGTTTTTTCAGCTAAAGCATATAAATAAGAGAGACATAGAATAAGAAAGATGACTAGAGACAAAATCCCTGCATGGTCAAATAAGGTCAAAAATAGATAACAACATTTTCCATTCTAATGTTATCAGATTAAGTAGGCAAACAAATTAATATACAAATTAAGTTGACAAAGTGACTTGACTGCCAAAATTAGTGTAATAAGATTCCCATAATCCCAAAGCAAAATAAAACCCATTGCATGTAGAAATGTCACATACAGAATTTTATAAGAATATAATTATATTTAAGCAAAAATCAAGAGAGACCTTGATTTGGATTCACAAAATAAAATATTTTAATAGTCTGAAAACTAAATTATATGAGATGGTGATGCCAAATATAAAATTAGCTTACTTTTTTTTAAAAAACATTTTATTTATTTATTTGACACAGAGAGAGAGATCACAAGTAGGCAGAAAGGCAGGCAGAGAGAGAGAGGGAAGCAGGCTCCCTGCTAAGCAGAAAGCCCGATGCAGGGCTCGATCCCAGGACCCTGAAATCATGACCTGAGCAGAAGGCAGAGGCTTTAACCCACTGAGCCACCCAGGAGCCCCACTAACCTGATGTTTTAGTTATTGCAATCTCAAGAGCATTCAAATTACATAACAAAAAGCATTAATAGGGACGCCTGGGTCTCTCAGTTGGTTAAGAGTTGATCTCAGGTCATGATCCCAGGGTCCTGGGATCCAGTTGGTCAGGAGGCTCCTTGCTCAGCAGAGAGCCTGCTTCTCCCTCTGCTTGTGCACTCTCTCTCTCTGACAAATAAATAAAATTTTTAAAAAATCTTTTTAAAAAGCATGAATAAAAGGTACAATCAACATAGATCACATGACTCTAGAAAGAACATCAAATTGAAACACCTGAATATAGTAGGCAGTCTTGCCTGAAATGCTTACATGAGACCAATTCACCCAGAAACATATGCTTAGTACACAGGAAATTTGATAAGTAACTGGTAATTGAAGAACTGATACATATGTCTCAACTTGGCCTTAGATTAGTCACTGAATTTCCCTCTGTGCTTCAACCCCCTCACCTGTAAAAAGTTAGGGTATATTTCAACAATGCCTCATGCTCAATGATAAATGTTAGCTTCAGTGTGCTTAATAAAATGGATTAGATAATTCTCAAGGTCTAATTTACTTTAAAAATGTACTTGTTCATTAAATATTGAGTACGTACTCTCTACCAGGAATTTAGATTTAGAGTAGATCACCCAATATTACAACTTTCAAAGCGCAAAATATTTATTATTTCCTTTCTTTTTTATCTTCCCATGATAATCTCTTTTTCTAAAGAGTAGGCCTCTCATGATCGTCAAAGAACACAAATAGTATATCTAATTTTCGAAAGCCTTAAAATAAAGCACAAATATCTCAAACATAAGATGCTACTTTTTTTTTTACCCCCCTCTACAAAAAGAGAATCCAGGAAAGAATGAACTTGGTGGGAAATGAATAACGTTCCCCGAAATTGAGAGGAGTAAGAGAACACGGCTTCGATCAGGCCCCCCAATCTCTTTCGGTCATTTTCCTATAAACCTAAACTCATCAAAGCTTGGAGGTAAAAGTTTGGTTTGTGGCAGTAAATCAAAAGGATAGCAGCTCTGATAAAACAAAACTGTTAGGCTAAGACGGCTTACTGGATCCCAGGAATCTTTTTAAATTGGGTCATCTGCTGGGGTGAGAGCTCTCACCAACTGCACTATCTTCAGAGAAACTCCATGCCTTAGTCCCAAATGGTAATTTGCCTCGACTCTCTAGGAACAGAATGTTCATGACCTAGGCAGACACTAGAATATAAATCAAGTCTCCAGAGAATGTCTATGGAAATGTCTATAACCACATCATAAGAATTTGTCTAACAGGAACCAATGTTAATTTCAGGAATTTGAAACTATTTGACAACACTGGTGATCTAGGTTTAACAGCTAATGACAAGGAGCACTACAGGTATGCAATTTGAAGAAATCTGAACATCAGCTGTTTATTCATTAACTTACCTATTCATGTTGAAATGATTTAAAATACGAAACACTCTCCTTGCTTAACTGAATTCACAGACAGAAAAAACCCATAAAATATTTATATTTCCCTTCATTCAGCAGGGTTTTCATAAATGTTGAAAGCACATCTTTTATTAAGGAAGACCTTAAAAATATGCTATGTTCTTACTTTTTAGACTCTAGATCACTAATTTAAAAAGTCACCAAAGAAAAGTTTCTGTGAAATTGATTAGACATCTTAACTCATACCATACCAGAATATGTTTTATCCTCTTTAAGGAATTATTATTTATACTCTTAGAGAAAAATTTCTAAAAATTATATGTATTTTTATTATGATAAGTTTTCTGACTTGCTTGAATAGCAGTTTTCTTCACTTGCTTATTTGGTAGTGAAAATTCTTTTTCACTATTCAGCTATATTCCTTTAATTTCAACACAGATAGAATATACATTATATAGGATTCAACTATCCCAGTATATCAGTCAGCTGAGCCTCTCAGATGATGAGTACAGTTGATCTTTAAGCAATACAAGTTTGAACAGTATGGATTTTTTTTTAAATAAATATGGCACAATGTTATAACTGTACCTTTTCTTCCCTAGGATTTTCTTAACATTTTCTTTTCTCTAGTTTACCTTATCATACATAACAAGAGAGTATATAATAAATATAACACACATATGTTAATCAGTTAATCAACAGTTAATAAACAGTTAATCAACTGTTTATCAGTAAAATTTCCTGGTCAACAGTAGGCTATAAATAGTTAAGTTTTTGGAGAGTTAATAATTATACAGATGGAGATCAGTGTCCCTAAACACCACATTTTTCAAGAGTCAACTATACTTGCTTGCCACTTAACCTAAGAATCCAACTCAAATAAATTCAATGCAAAAGTGGCTTACAGCAGTAATTCAACTAGTATTTTCTAAATTAATATTGTGCACCAGTGTAATTAAGTCCAGGAGACACAAACATCAATAACCTACACATGGTATTGTTTTTTAAAAGACAGATAGCCAAAACAATGCTGCTGAAAAAGAAAAAAAAAATTAGGTCTCACACTTCCTGATTTCAAAACATATTACAAAGCTACAGTTTTTTTAAAAATAAGTGTTGTACAGACAAAAAGACATATCAACTAATGAAACAGAATAAAGAGCCCAGAAATAAACCTTCACATATGTGGTCAAATGATATTTGACAAAGAATCCAACACTACTCAATCAGGAAAGGACAGCCCTTCAGCAAATGGTGCTGGGACAACTGGATATCTGCATGTGAAAGGATGAAGTGGGACCTTTACTCAATAATTAACTCAAAATGGATTAAAGACTTAAATGTAAGAGTTAAACTAAAATGGCTCAAAGGAAATACAGGGGTAAAGCATCATGACACTGGATTTGGCAATGAATTTTTTTTATCTGGTACCAAAATAAGCAACAAAAACATACATAGACAAAAGGAACCATACCAAACTTAAACATCTTTCTCACAGGATATAACACAATCAGAATGTAAAGGCATGGTGAAACAGGAGAAAATACTTGCAAATTATTTACCTGCTAAGGGCTTAATATCCAGAATATTTAAAAAAGAAAAAAAGAAAGGAAAACCGCCTACATATCAACAATGAAAAAACAACCCAATTAAAAATGGGCAAAAGACATGAACAGACATTTCTCCCAAGACAATAAAAAAGGCCAACAAGCACATGAAAAGATGTCGACATCACTAATCATTAGGGAATGCAACTTGAAACCACAATGATATATCACCTCACACCCATTAAGATGGCTGCTATTAAAACAAAGTGGGGATGTCCCAAGATCATAGGAAGATCCCAAGGCATAGGAAGATCCTGAACTCACCTGCTCCCATGGACACACTTAACCTATAGCTAAACAGGGAAAAATTCCTCTCAAAAAGACCTGAAAACTAGCTGAATAGCTCCTTCACAACAAACAATAGAAGGGCCACCCTGTCTCTCACCAAAAACCCCAACACCAGCACAGCAACCCACAACTGGGAAGGGTCTCATACATCCAGTTTCTCCTCGAGGAGCGAGTGGTTTGGGCTCCACATCAGGCACCCCAAATTGGGACGTGGGACTGAACTGGAGATATCAGCCTCCGGGATGTTTCTCTCTGTAAACCAACAAGGTTTATGCCCAGAAGGCTGCAGTGAACTGAGATATAGCTCTTAAAGTGCTCACACAAAGACTCACTTACCCTGGGGCCCAGCAGAAAGGCAGCAGTTTGAAAGTAACCTAGACCATAGGTGAAGAACATTCACTTGATAATCTTAAAGCACTGGGCAGAGGGGAAGAGGCCTCTTGGGCCTCTCTGTAAAAATGAAAGCACTGGTGGGTACCATTTTTGCTCTCTCCCTCTACCTTATTAGTGCCGGGGGGAAAATGGAGGGGGAAGCACATGTGGTCCCTGTTCTCTTCCAATGCCCTGCTAAAGCCAGCAGGTACATTTCAACAAAATGTTCTTCCTCTGCCTTGCTAAAGCAAGCAGGCACACACAGTCCATATGGGGGACACTCCTTGATTATGTGTCTTTAGTGGCCAGAAGTGCTTGTGTTTCTTGATTTCCTGGGACAGTAACAATCATAGAGAGAGTTCTTCACAGGTTACCACCCTGAGGGCAGTGCACAGAAGGCAGACTGAAAAACATCCCATCTGGGAAAAGGACTATTTATTTGTCCTAGAACTTCAGCTTGACAGGCAGGCCTCAGTTTTGCCATACATTTAGAGACTATAAAGAAGCTAAAGAAGCTCTCAGGGAAAGTAGGCTAGGGGACACGCTCTGCATTCTCCTTTGGCCTCACTATACCTCATCATTATCTACCAGAAAAGAACTTATACACTCATCCAGAGCCCTGATTTTTCCAGCTATTGCTCAGGAGACACCTCCAGATCACCTGGTCTGGAAGAAGAAGGGTTCACAATTGTGGCCCTACACAAGACTGTATGTATTTGCATACTTCAAAAGCTGCTGCCTTAGAGTCTGGCTTCTAATCAGCCTACGAGTAGGTGCTGACTGAGATCCTGCCCTTTGGAAAACTGACAGGTCTTGGCACACATTCAACAACTGGGACCTATCAAGAATAAATCTGCCTGCTTTGATAATCACAAAGGTTCAAGATACCATCTAAAGTTAGGGCAAAGTTGAATGATAACATTCATCTTCTACACAAGGCAACTCCTTCAAGACTGGGAGAGGTAGCTATTTCACTTAATACATAGAACCAAACACAGAAGGTCAAGCAAAATGAGGAAAGAAAAGAACAAGATAAAACCTCAGAAGAAAACCTCAACGAAACAAACATAAGTAATTTACCTGATTAAAAGTTCAAAGTAATGACTATAAAAGATGCTCACCAAACCAGGGAGGGGGGACAGGGCGGGGGGGGGGGGCGGTGAAGTATGAACAGATGAATGCAGAGAGAATTTAAAAAAAGAAAATATAAGGAAGTACCAGACCAAAATCACAGAGCTAAAGAATACAGTAAATGAAATGAAACATACACTAGAGGGGTTCAACAGCAGATTAGATGAAGCGGAGAAAAGGATCAGTGATCTAGAACACATGACAGCAGAACTCACCCAAACAGAACAACAGAAAGAAAAAAAACTTAAAAAGTAAAGCTATCCTATGGGGCCTATGGAACAACATTAAGCAAAATAACATTTGCATTACAGGGGTCCAAGAAGGAGAATGGAGAAAGAGTAGAAAATTTATTTGAAAAAATAATGGCTGAAAACTTCCCTACCCCAAGGAAGGAAACAGATATCCAGATCCAGAAATCCCAGAAAGTTCCAAAAAAAATAAACCCAAGAAGATCCACACAAAAACACATTATAATTAAAATGTCAAAAGTTACAGAAAGAACCGTAAAAGCAGCCAAGAGAAAAACAAGTTGTTATATATGGGAATGCTGGTAAGACTATTAGCAGATTTTTGAGCAGAAACTTCACAGGCCAGAAGACAGTGGAATGGTATATTCAAAGCACTGAAAGGAAAAAACTTCCAAACAAAAATATTCTACCTGATAAGGTTATCATTCAGATTTAAAGGAGTTTTCAAGATAAGCAAAAGATAGAGTTCATCACCACTAAACTAGACTTACAAGAAACTTTAAAGGACTTCTTTAAGCTAGAAAAAAAGGCATTAACTAGTAGCCAGAAAACAAAAGGCATTAATTAGTAACCAGAAAACATGAAAATTTAATCCTTAGTAAAGATAAATATATAGTAAAGGTAGATTAACCACTTATAAAACCAGTATGAAGGTAAAAAGATGAAAGTGGTAAAAATAATATAATTTTAAAGGTTGGTTAAGAGATATACAAAATTAAAAAATGTAAAATGTGACATCAAAAACATAAAATGTGTGCGGGGGGAGTAAAAATGTAGTTGTAAAATGCATTCAAACTTAAGTTGCTATCAACTTAAAACAGACTATTATATAAATATCTTTGTATGTGAGCCTCATGGTAACACTGAGCAAAAATTTAGAGTAGATAGTACAAAAGATAATAAGAAAGGAACCTAAACATAACTCTAAAGAAAGTCACTAAACCACAAAGGAAGAAAGCAAGAGAAGAAACAGAGAGAAACTACAAAACAACCAGAAAACTATTAACAAAATGGCAATAAGTGCATTCCTATCAATTATCACATGTAAATGTGATTAAATATAAATGGATTAAATTCTTCAATCATAAGACAGTGGCTGACTGGATTTTAAAAAAAAACGACCCATCTATATGCTGCCTGTAAGAGACTTACTTCAGGGGTAAGAATACACAGATTAAAAGTGAAGCAACTGAAAAATAATGCTTCATGCAAATGGAAACAAAAGAGAGCTGGGGTAGCTTACTTGTAACAGACAAAACAGACTTTAAAACAAAGACTGTAATGAAAGACAAAGAAGGGCCTTACTTAATGATAAAGGGGTTAATCCCACAAGAGAATATAACATTTGTAAATATTTATGCACCCAACAGAGGAGCACCTAAATATATAAAGCAAATATTAACAGATCTAAAAAAAGAAACTGACAGCCATACAACAATAGTAAGGGAATTAACACCCACTTAAATCATTGAATAAAACCTCCAGACAGAAAATAATAAGGAAACATTGGCCTTAAAGAATAGAGCAGATGAACTTAATACATACAGAACATTCCAACCAAAAGCAACAGAATGCACATTCTTCTCAAGTGCACATGGATTATTCTCCAAGATAGATCTTATGTTAAGCCACACAACAAGTCTTAATAAATTTGAGACTGAAATTATATCAAGCATCTTTTTCAACCACAGTGCTGTGAAATTAGAAATCAATTACATGAAGAAAAATAAAAAATATGTGGATATTAAACAATATACTACTGAACAACCAAAGAGTTAACAAAGAAATCAAAGGAGAAATAAAAAAATATCTTGAGACAGATTAAGATGGAAATACAATATCCCAAAATATACAGAAGGCAGCAAAAATGGTTCTGAGAGTTCATAGCAATACAAGCCTATATCAAGAAACAAACATCTCAAATAAACAATCTAACTGTCCACCTAAGGAACTAGAAAAAGACCAAGTGAAGCCAAAAGTTAGAAGGAAGGAAATAACAAAGACTGGAGTGGAACTAAATGGCATAGAGACTAGTAAGGAGACCGAATCAGTAATCAAAAACCTCCCAACCTTCCAATATACAGATGTCCAGGACCAGACAATTCACTGATGAATTCTACCAGACATTCAAACAAGATTTAAAACCTATCTTTCTCAAACTCTTCCCAAAAAAGGAAGAGGAGGGAATGCTTCCAAACTCATGAGACTAGCATTACCCTAGCACCAAAACAAGGACACCACACACACACACACACACACACACACACACACAGCCAATACACTTGATGAATATAGATGCAAAGAATTCCTAACAAAATATTAGCAAACCAAATGCAACAATACATTAAAAAGATCCAATGTAATAGCCACAATACTCTAGTGGGACTCATGCCAGGGATACAAGGATGGTTCAACATCTGCCAATGTATCACTACATTAACTATACATACTATATTAAGTGATATACTACACTAACAAAGAATAAAAATCACACCATCATGTCAATATATATAGAAATAGTTTAAAAAAAAAAAAAAGAAAAGAAATAGCTTTGACAAAATCCAACATCAATTTACAATAAAACTTTCACTGAAGTGGGTATAGAGGGTACATATCTCAACATAATAAAAGTTATATAACAAGCCCAAAGCTAATATTAGTGAAAAGCTAAAAGTATTTTCTCTAAGATCAGAAACAAGACAAGGATGCCCACTCTCACCCTCACTATTATTCAACACAGTATTGGAAGTCCTAGCCAAAGTAATTAGGCAAGAAAAGGAAATAAAAGACATCAAAATTAAAAAGGGAGAAGTAAACCTATCACTGTTTGTAAGCAGCATGGCTTTATATACAGAAAACCCTAAAGACTCCATCAAAAAATAGAATATAAATTGGTACAGCCATTATGCAAAACAGTATGAGGGTCTTAAAAAATTAAAAATAGAACTATCATACGATCCAGCAAATTCCACTCTTGGGTATATATGCAAAGAAAACAAAAAAACACCAATTAGAAAAGATATATATGTGCTCTTATGTTTCCTGCAGCATTATCTACAATAGCCAAGATATGGAAGCAACCTAAGTGTTCATCTATGGATAAATGGATAAAGAAGACTTAATATATAATTTATGTATTATACATATATACATATATATGTGTGTATATATATACACATATGTATTGCTATATTCACACAGTGAAACACTACTCAGCCTTAAAAAAGAATTAAATCTTGCCATTTGCAGCAACATAGATGGACCCTGAAGATATTATCCTAAGTGAAGTAAGACAAGGAAGTCAAAGACCGTATGATTTCACTTATATGTAGAATCTAAAAAAAAAAACAAGCAAACTCATTGATACAGATAATAGAATGGCAGTTGCCAGCAGAAAGGGCAATTGGGAGATAGATGAAACAGGTGAAGAGATACAAACATCCATGTATGAAATACGTAGGTCATGGGGATGTAATATGGTGACTCTAGTCAATAATATCATAGTGTATTTTTGAAAGTTGCCAAGACAGTAAATCAAAGAAGTCCTCATCACAAGAAAAAAAATTTTTGTAACTTTGTATGGCAATGGATAGTAACTAGATTTATTGTGATCATTTCACAATGTATAAAAATATCAAATCATCATATTGTACACTTGAAACTAATATAATGCAATGTATCAGTTACACTTCAATTAAAAAAATATTAGAGAGGATGTGAAGAAATTTGAACACCTTTGTACAATAATGGTAGGAATATAAAATGGTACAGCCACTACAGAAAACAGTATGGCAATTCCTCAAAAAATTAAAAATACAATTACCATATGATCCAGCAATCCCACTTTTGAGCATATATCCGAAAGAATAGAAAGCAAGATCCCAAAGAAATATCTGCACATCCATGTTCACAGCAGTTTTCACAATAGCCACGTAAGCAACCCAAATGTCCACAGACAAATGTAGGGATAAACAAAATGCAGGACGTACTTTTAAAGGAATATTTTTTTCAATCTTAAAAAGGAAGGGAATGCTGTCATGTGCTACAATATGGATGAACCTTTAAGATATTATACAAAGTGACATAAGCCAGTCACAAAAAGATAAATCCTGGGAGACCTGGGTGGCTCAGTCACTTAAGCATCTGCCTTCCGCTCCGGTCATGATTTCTGTGTCCTGGGATCAAGCCCCACCCCCACCCCCAGGTCAGGCTCCCTGCTCAGCTTGGAGCCTGCTTCTCCCTCTCCCTGTGCCTCTCCCCTCGTCCTGCGCACACTCTCTCTCAAATAAATAAAATCTTTTTAAAAAAGACAAATCCTACATAATTCCACTTATGTGATGTATCTGAAGTGGTCAAACTCATAAAACTCGATGGTGGTTGCCAGTTGCTGGGTGAAGTGGAGATGAGGATTGCTTACTAAGCAGCATCAGCTGTGCAAGATGACAAAGTTGTGACAGTCTGCTCCACGACAATGTAAATATACTTAACACTACTGAACTGTACACTTAAAAAATGGCTACAATGGTAAATTTAGGTTGTGTTTCCTATCACAATTTTTTAATGCAACAAGGCACAGGCAATAAGTGACATATGTGAGGTTATGAAGTCAGAATTCATAGTCTTGAAGTATGGACAAGATTCAGAAAAGGAGAAGAGAGGAAAGTCCAGGCAGAAGACCCAACCTATTCAAAGGCATTTGGAGGAGAACAGCAAAAACTCAGGTGAAAAGGAAAATAAGAGTAGTGTGGCCCAGATGAAACTAGAAAAGTAGACTGAGGATCCTTTAGTAAGGTGGTCAGTACTCAAGAGTCCCTGAGGTGACAGAAAAATAAAGCTCTGGCCAGACAGAGCAGAGGTAAGAGAATGTCATCAGGAAAACTTACAAGATTGTTCAGTGCTAACCAGAGAAGTCTGGCTAACAGCAAATAAAATTCAGATAGATTATTTCTAGACATAGTGTATGCACATGTGAGATGGGAACCCACAGGCAACCAAATCAGGTTGAGTTTTCCATAAAGGAAGACATATCCTAGAAAACCTTTCAAAGCCAGTATGGACTTACATTGCCTTTGAACTCTATCAAGGTAAAATTTTCCTCACTCCAAATGCTTTAGGAAGAGGAATTATCTCTTAATCCTTCATCCAAAGTTCAGTTTTATGCTCACAGAAGGCATGTATAAGTAACTGGGCAATGAATGATGATCATTTATTGCTGAATGTTTACATGAGGCTATGCTAAACACTTGAAACTACCAATAAAATATAAATCCTGAATATAACAAAAAGCAGTAGATTCATAAAAATCATACTAATTATGAAAGATGAAATAAGGTTAATAATTTCACATACTTCTATCTTAATTAGAAAAATAGAATTTCAAAATGTATATTTCAAACAAATATTGTCACCATTACTAAACATGTGATGTTGATAGGGACTTCTCATACTATAAAAAGTAATGTTGAAAAAAATGTATACTTTTAGAAGATATTTAACTACAGCTTAAACTTGAAGGCTTTGTCTACAAATATTTACATTTAGCTTTACTTAAATTATCATTTCTGAATTCCCCAACCATAATCTAGAGTTTTGCCTTCAAAGCTACCAGAGGTTAAAAGATTTTTTTAAATGCCCTTGTGAGGTCACAGAGGCTGCCAAGAGGCCAGTAAGGGAAAGCAGACCTCACTGCCTGAATGTCAATTACCCAGCCCCTGGGCACTTGCTCACAGAATGCCACAGCTTAAAATCATTATAAAGATAGCATTAAGACAATTAAACAAATTACTTGGAATCAAGAGTATTTAAAATCTATCCTTAACCTGAATAAAAGGTACCAGAGGACAACCTCAGAAATTGAAGGAAATTACAGAAAAGTGTTACAACATGAGTAAGTACTCATTGGTTTTCTTCTTGCAATTTAAACTTTTCAAGCATTCCAGAATCAAACCTCAGGTTATTTCAGCAATGCATACAAACTAAAGAAGGTCTTCAAGTATTTTAGTAATGCCCAACACCCAAACTAGCTTGTGTATATAGTAAACTAAGTCGTTTAAAAATTGTTGACTAGTCAGTATCCTTACTGAACCAATCAATTCTTTTTTATATGTGTTTACCTTGTATGAATCTTTAAAACAGTGGAGGGTTAAAGATCCTTTTCTCCAGGATGAAATTATAAGTGAATATATAATAAATTATTAAATCCCAAAGTCCAGAAAATCATAAAAAAGAGATTCTGAGGTAAAGCTATTAGATCATTTTTCAAAATAAAAACAATACACAGACTACAGAGGGACAGAGGAAAACATAGATTCTCTTCTCTTTTAGAAATATATATATATCTGTGTCTGTGTGTCCGAATATTTATATGAAGTATATATATGTGAATATTTATATAAAATATATATGCATACTTCATAAATCATATAGGACATCGACAAAATATTAATAATCTTGAAAGTGAAATATTTACATATAAAATTATGAAGTAAATGTTGATCCTTAAAATAGCAGAAAGAATTAACAGTTTCAAGTTCCAAATAGATCCATATTTTACTATATTAAGAATACTAGCTTTACAAAAGTATACACATTAGTTCATTTTATCTTCACAATAAGCACACAGTACTTAACATAGAACACAATGCAGAGCAGTGACAAGCCAAGTCTTGGAGTTAAACAGTCCCTGGGTATGAACGCCCACTCTATATTTACTGGCTGTGTGATCTTGGGCAAGCCACTTAACTTCTCCAAGCCTTGGTATCCTCACTTGTTAATGGGGATAATAACATCTAGCTCACATTCATTGTAACAGTTAAATAAGATAATATACATGCAGCACATGACACAATACCTCTATAACACACATACACACACACGCACGCACACACGCACACAATCATCATTGTTTACAGGTAAGTGCCCTTGTAAACTACAGAGTCTACTTCCTTCCTTCCACTGTGGACATGGGAAATCCCAAACTGAGTCAAGTTAACCTTCTTTGTATCATCTGTTTTAGAGAAAAATCTCCCAGAGTAAGGCCAGAATCCAAAGCAAGACTTTCAGTTACACTGGAGCAATTTTCAACTTACCATGCTAATAAATTTTGCCCAAAGAATATCAAACGCAAAGATAATGCAAAAGTCTCATTGTAACAAAAACTTTTAAATTTACTCTCACATACTCAAGAACGTTTAATTAACTGATATATCATTTCGTTTTCTTCCCAATTCTCCATTTTCTAAGGTATAGCAAAACAACCCAAAGGACTGAGAAGAGTAAAAAAAAAGCTAAGAATGATATTAATCCAAAACATGCATGGAACTTAAAGCTGACAGTTTCTATTATAATAGTAATTCCATAATCATCATACAGCAAATAGCATAACCAACTAAAGATGTTCTCTATCAGAAGTGGTCAAACTGGAGTTTTTTTTGTTTGGTTGAAACATTTCAAAAAATCTTGGCTGAAAATAGAGAAAAAGGGAAGTCAATACACTGAGAGCTACATCAGCAAGACACTACACAGACTCAGTGATTAAGAACTAGTGTGTGACTATGATGGCCCTCGAGAGCCAAAAACCTATTCTTCGAGACTGCATTCCAAGTTTCACAAATCAAGAAAATCACAAAAACAAGCCCAAATACGGCACTAAGTTCACACTGCAGGAAGAGTGAAATGAATTTTTATCCAAAGGTTTAAAAGAAAAATTTAGTTAAGACTGGTCACAGTTTATAAAAATAGAATTTTAAAAGGCTGCTAAGGACAACAAGATAAATTTCTTGTCTTTAAAACCTAAATTTCTCTGCAGCTTCTATAAGAAATGTAACTTTTTAAACACACAGCACGTATTTTCAACCCTATTACCGTGAGGCTTGCTAAATATCACTTGAAAGCACTACTGAAAATTTGTTCGATCTGAAAGATATGAGTTGTGTTTTACACAAATACTGACCAGAACTCAAAGAGGAAAGAGGTGCAATTGTTCCTTGTGACTATTCATTAAGCTTTGCATCTTTAGAAAAAATAAAGGCCAAGCATATATAAAACATGTACATTTTATAAAAACTAAACTTTTAAAAGAAATGCTTAGGTGATATCAAGAAAAATAACAAATTAAAATGCTTCCAGTTAGGAAAAGTTTTTGTCCTTAGAAAAACAGCCACATCTTATTGTACCATGAATAAAAGTGAGCCAAAATCAAACAGGCCTTTTGAACCCACACAATATAGATGGAACACACCTCTAATTTAAGTCAAATCTAAAAAAAGAGGAAAAATAGATACTACCTGGTTAAAGCATCGCCCAGATGCAAAGCTGAACGCTGAAGATACAAGCTATCTGAAGAGCATGAATTCAGACAAAGTAGTTCAGATTAAAGAGCTGGCCATACATACTTAAAAGTCTACATTTGATCATTTAAGAAAGGCCTCAAAGAAAAAAGGAAAGGGTACTTCAACATGTGATCTGGAAGAAATTTTAGCATCACAGGAAAAGTTTGACTTTTTTCTGGTGCTTAGTTATATAAAGGGAAAAGGTTTGAAGAAAAAAAAGTGTAAAATTGTTTTCATACAATATATGAATAATGAATCTAGACTTTAAAAGAAAAGCTATAGAGGTTTTATCTTTTACATTATGGAAAAAGTAAAATGAAATTCACAACTTATCATTCCAACTGTGTGTGTGTGTGTGTGTGTGTGTGTGTGTGTGTAAGATAGTAAGAAATTAACGACTGAGCCACTCAGGCACCCCTTAGATAGTAAGAAATTAATTTAGACAAATCACAGCTTTTTTAATTAAAAGAGGTTTTAGAGAAATTTAAGATACCATCTCTGTATCTGCCCTCAAGGTGCTCAAACATTTAACTTTTAAATAATTACTCCGTGGAGACTCCTACTACTATGTAAATAAGCAGTGTTAACAAGAAATTAGAAATTACAGAAGAAATTAAAGTGCAATATTTAATCCATCATGTCCAGTCTACCAAACTGGGAATCCCCAAAGTGAAATATTTGTCTAAATAAATTATAAAGTCACTAGCTGAACAAAAATACTTATCTTACTTTCCAATACTTTGGTTAATAATAAGTCAGATGCATTCTCATAAATTGAAACATTATTCTCATGTTCCAAGAATAGTTTTACCCTGCTTTTTTTTCATGGCAGTAAGCATTGGGCTTTTTGTCTTCCTTCTGCCTAGAATGGCCTTCCTCTCAAATACAACCATTAGAGTCATGCAGACCCTTCAGCACTGAAAACAAAAGATACTTCTCGGTCCCTTCAAAGCAAATGCAATCCTATTAGATCATGATCCTGTTAAATTATGATCTCAATGTGCAGCTAACACTAACCTTCAAAAATACAATAATTATACCCAAGCCATAAACATGTCTTGAGCAATGTGTTGATCACTTTTTGAAGTTAATGAAAAATTCTGTTTTCTGAAAGGTCCACAAACAAGTATTTTCAATTTGCTCCAAAACAAAACCAAAAAAATTTCATGCATCAGAAAACTAAAATTAGTTTCAAGTTAAACAAAGGTTTAAAAGAGAAGGAAAAAAAAAATAACAAAACATAGATAGCCAAAGCCTGAGAGGCAGGCAGGGAGACTAAAATAAGACTATTCTAGGTGAAAACTGAGACATATTTAACGAGGATCATAAGATGTAGGAATAAAGAGAAGATGAAGACTCAAGATTAAGATACTACAGGCAGGAAGAATTAGAGATTTGTTCCCAGATTTTTAGTTTCAGTGCTTGTGTATCTGGTGTCTTGTATAGGGATGTCACTCACAGGTAATAAATAACATAAAAGGACTAAATTTTATGGGACTGATCATGAGTTCAAAATTAGGCATATTGAGTTTGAGGTATAATGGAATACACAGAAAGACTGAAAGCTTTTAACAAGGGTCAAGACTTAAGGTGAGAGACTTGCTCTATATACAGAGTCATGTTTGTGAATGGGGCATCTAACCAAAGAGTAAATCATGCTGGAGAGAGAAAACGGTTTCTCAGAACCTCAGAAAACACATATTTACAAGGCATATGAAAAAGTGAGTAAAAGAGCCTCGAGAAGGGGGAGCCATATAAATAAATAAGACGAGAAGATAACATTAGTGAAAAGTGTTATTTTCGTTGGGTACAGGAAATACACCAGGGCCTAAAACAAGTGTCTAGGGGAATTTGGCAAATCAGTGGTCATTAGTGATTTGGCGAAAGCAATTCCAGCTTCAGACAGTGAAATAAACAATGAATGGGTGGGCAGGAACACACACAGGTCGGATCCAGAAGGAGAGTTAGAGCAGTAGTTAGAGGCTGACAAGGGTTCAAAGAAGGGTTTCGCTAAGGAAAAAGAGCTCACCAAAAAAAGGAGTTAACAGAGAAAGTGGGAAGGGGAGAATGAAAGGAGACAGAAAATGACTGAATAAGAATATTATTTCAGTGTGGAGAGGAGGCTTATACTCAAACAGGAGGAAAGGCAGTATGAATATATGGGAATATAGGGGAATGCTGGTATGAGGCACAAAACAGCTGGAGAGTTCTCATGATATGTATTCTCTCAATCAGAGAAAAGAAATGGTCAGCCTCTGAGAAGCTTCAAGGATATGCTGACGTGGAGTGCATGAGCAGGTGAAGGGTGACATAATCCTTCTTAGGAACAGGAGTGGAAGCAGACCATGGACAAACACAGCTCTGCAACTGAATGAAGATGAAGCTTCTATGACAGAGATACTGGACTTCATCTCAAAGTCAATGGGAACCACTGGAAGATTTTAAGAAATGGCATGAGCAGATTCGCATTTGAATTATATGCTACATGTTTATACTAGCTTTAATAAATTAAAATTTACACTTTCCTGAACTGATCTAGAATACACTCATAAAACCTGAAAACTCTCAAAATTCCATATTGCACTGACGTGTACCATTTATAAATTATAAAACAAACCTCAATATACCACTAAACTATTAAAAACATTTTCTTATGTATAATGTAAAAATATATAAATAGAAAAAGGCAGTAAGTTGATTTCTTGAATGTTTACCTTATCTACAATTGTATAATTTTTTTTAAAGATTTTATTTATTTATTTGACAGATCACAAGTAGGCAGAGAGGCAGGCAGAGAGAGAGGGGGAAGCAGGCTCCCTCGCTGAGCAGAGAGCCCGATGCCGGGCTCGATCCCAGGACCCTGAGATCATGATCTGAGCCTAAGGCAGAGGCTTTAACCCACTGAGCCACCCAGGTGCCCCTACAATTGTATAATTTAAATTAAAAGGCAAATCAGGCAAGTATGACTTCTTGTGACATTTAAGCTCTGTCCTGATATTTCTAAAACATAAAAAAAGCACCTTGAGTTTGTACCCTTTTTGTCAAATTCAATGATAATATAAGACCCTAATAGACCGTGAAGAAATTCTAAGAGGGGCCCCTGGGTGACTCAGTCGGTT
>CM053604.1:65132878-65182878 GCA_028646535.1 Procyon lotor | reverse complement strand
ACATATTCTTTGAATTCCACCCACTAAAAATGTTGACAACTGAAAACATAATCTGACTCACCATGTTTTTCACTTCTCTTTGTTTTATAAATACCAGTAGGATATGGACTAAAATCTGCAATAATGAAAGCAATTTAAATGTATGATTCATCATGTATACTTGAATCCATCTTCCATTACCATTAACTTCCTTTCCACATGCTAATTACCCATTTTCTGACTCTCATTCTGCCTGACAACCACACATTATCGTGTAGTCACTTAATGAAATATAATTTCTAAGGGGCAAGTATAAAATATCTACCAATATTAGAAGATGTTGTATGATCATTTAGATATGGTTTCAGGAATGCACTATAGAGCAACTCTGAAATGTGTAAATGAATCAAAAATGTATCTGCCTCTTTTGGTTGTATGATGAACAATATTTCTGAAATAAGTGTGAGTCTGGTTCTCATCACAAATGATTCAAGTAAATAAAACACAGCCACATTGTCTCCTGGAACTTGAGAAAAATTATATCATAAAATGTTTATCCACAGAAAAGTCCATGTTCAAATATATTATGTCAAAATGAAACATTAAAGGAAAATACACAACCTAAATTAGAAACCAAATAGCAACTGCAAAATAAATATTGAGTACTACTATTTTCTTCACCTTTCACTTTGAATAGCCTGAAGTAGCCTGAGTACTATTTTCTTCACCTTTCACTTTGAATAGCCTGAAGAGAGAATTTTAGTGGAAAAGAAAATCCCAATCCTGCTCTTCACCATTCCATATTGCCGAGAACAGTGAACTTCACTGCCCACTTGACTTCTCAGGGTGACCACCACCAAATGATATTCTCCAGAGCCAGATAGAGACTGGTAAATTATCTAGAAGCACCATTTCTACTGAACACAAAACTCTACACTAAAATCTTCCATTAACAAAAAAGTTACTGGGGCGCCTGGGTGGCTCAGTCGTTAAGCATCTGCCTTCGGCTCAGGTCATAATCCCAGGGTCCTGGGATCGAGCCCCACATCAGGCTCCCTGCTCAGCAGGAAGCCTGCTTCTCGGTTCCCTCTGCTTGTGTTCCCTCTCTCGCTGTGTTTCTCTCTGTCAAATAAATAAAATCTTAAAAAAAAAAAAGTTACCAAAATTTGTAATTTTCCAGCTTATTTGCAGGACCCTCTCCCATAATCACTGCACTATACTACCTATAACTCAAGCTGGAAGTGAAAAATGTACACACATATATGAAGGAATAAAGAACAGAATGGAATGAAATCTGTAAAATAGGACTTTTAGGCAGACTTAGTCCAAGAACATGTAAGATGGATCAGCAGCAGAAATGCCTGGAACCATGCACCCCAGGTCTGCCAAACTCCAAAGCTGGTTTGAACTATTATAAAACTGAACTTATTATAACCTCAATGCTTAATAGGAAGAAAAGCAAACCTCTATGAAAACTGAAAAAAAAAAGAAAATGAAATCTTTAGGTAGCAATTTCTTAAAGAAAAAAAAAAAAAGAATATGCTTGGCTACAGAAACCAACAGATACAAATAATTCAATCAATCAACTGAATACCTGTACCTCATTTTGGAATTTTCTTGATGGATATTAAAGCAAACCTATTATGTGAACCTGCTATTTAAGACCTAGGAATTAAAAAATAAATAAGAAATGGCCCTTGTCTTCTCAAGCTGCCCTGAGATTATGTATATCTCATTATATAATACTGAGATAATTATTTTAGAAATAATAACTATTTTAGAGTTACTTAAACTATTTTAGATAACTATTTTAGAAATAATATTTGCTCATCATCTTAATATTTCCGGATCTTCAAATGTTTCTAAATATACCATTATTTCTCTTCAAGTTTGTAGCATATATCAGCTAATTCTCAGACCTTATTTTATTTCGTCCCTACCCAAAAGAGACTGAAGATTTCCCCTTGGTGAAAAAAATCTGGACACAAAATAAAATAACGGCCTCGTTAATAAATTCTTTCAACCTTTAATTTCTTCCTTCATCACAAGTACTTCTACCTAGGCTAAGACGTATTAGGGAATCGTTTGTGAAGGGAGAATGGGGACAGAAAAACGTGCTTCTCTTATTCCAATTAGGAAGTTTAACCAAGGAGGTGGAATTTCAAATCAAAAAACCAAGTTCTAATTAGTTACAGATGAAAATCCTGAAAACCACCCTGATCACAATGCAAATCATTAACTGAGCTCCTGGAGATCCAGGAAGAGGATCTTTCGTGATAAAATGGAAAAGATTTACTTTTGAAATCCCAACCACAACACACTTTAGTTATTTATATACAATTAAGTAACTTGCTCACAGACTGGGCCAAAATAACTGAAAAATGTTTTGTTATTTTCACAGGTTTCTCAAGTATTGAGTTATTACTGCATGTTAACTCTTAAAACAACAACCCTTGTCACTGAACGCAGTTGCTTTAAGGTTCATCATCTTTATGCCACCTGGTTTGAGATTTGGCTGCAAAACTGCCACACTACACTGATCAAAGTGTTCACCAAAGCAAGAATGCAGGAGTTGACCATATGAGGATTCCAGTACTTTCTATCTTTGAATGTTCTAAAAATTAATGTGTACAAGTTATTCTGAAATTGTGACTTACCTAGCAAATTAATATGGGAGCGCCCTTATAAACACTACAGTACATAAAATAAGACTGGTTTATGGACTCTTCAGTATAAAAGCATCCCTCATGGGAAGAGTATTAATGTTGTGTTCTGTGGTCCTCAGTTTAAATTGCAAAAAGTGAACTTGAATAATTGAGAAAATTAAAAAAAAAAAAAAAAAGATGAACTAGGACATGCATTTCTTTCAACTTCACAATTTATAGTGAATACTACCGATCCCAACAAAGTGTAGCCTCTTGATGCTTACTTCTCACACCTCCGAATGTAACTGGCTCTAGACAGTCTGATGCGGGCACAATTCAAATTCTTCAAAAAGGCCATGATCTAAATCACTTCCAGATTTGCCTCTGTTAGTCTAAAATTCCTGCATTAATAAAATAATATGATTATGGCAATAGCAAACTATGTGGACATGTTTATCTATTAACATAGCTGCAAAAAGAAAGGTAGTCATCTCTACAAGAAAAACAAAGAAGAGAAATAGACCAATAACATGAACAAAAAATTCTTTTGGACTTAATCTCATCTGTGAATAATTAGAATTTAAGTTGATTTGGAAGAGGTAGAGGAAAGATTCTGAGGAGATAGGATTACAGCGTCCTTCACTTTGATGTATTAAAAATGAAGAAAATGAGGAAGAAGGATTAGACACACATACACGTGTGTGCACATGTACAGGCTCACACACAGGCACACTCTCAACCATCACAGCAACTAACTGCTCTGTCCCATTTTTCATATGGTTGGGGTTAATAACAACTAAGATAAGGGTTGCATTCAATTCTTTGATTAAAACAAAATAAAGGAACAAAAACAACTATTTTCACTCTATTTTGATTCAAGATAACTCCTAATTTTTTGGTCTACTGGAACTCATTCACAATTTCGAAGGAACAAATTCTGTGTATGATTAAATATTTAGTCAAAAGATCTCCCTACATACTTAAAAATAAGTGCCTACTATGGTGAGCACTGTGAATTGTGTAAGACTGATGAATCACAGACCTGTACCCCTGAAACAAATAATACATTATATGTTAATTAAAAATTATTAAAAAGTGCCTAATCACTCTGAAACAGCAAATAATCAGGACATAAATTCCATCAGAATGATTCTGTTTTATGCCCTCTAATGACTATTAATTTTATAGCTTTAAGTTTCTCTTTTTAGGTCATGATCTCAGGGTCGTGGGATGGAGCCCCACATCGGGCTCTCTACTCAGCAGGGAGCCTGCTTCCCCCTCTCTCCCTCTGCCTGCCTCTGCCTACTTGTGATCTCTCTCTCTGCCAAATTAGTAAATAAAATCTTAAAAAAAAAAGTTTCTCTTTTTAAATACATTTGTTGTATATTCTTATAAAAAAAAGTATTATATTGTTACTGAAGAAATTCCTATGGAAAAAAAACTGAGGAGTTCCATAAAAGTACAAAACAATTCTACCATTCAGAGATAATTTTAAATTATTTGGTGTATTTACTTTGATTTCACATTTTTTTTTCATTTAACATACTGTTTCCCAAATTGGTATTTAAGTAACACTCCTGTGGGAGATGTTAATACAATGTTATAATCTGTTCCACTAAAAACAATGGTCTGTGGTATTTAAAATGGTATGAAAAGGTTTAAGCAAAGTGAGGAGATGTCTATTACAGGTTTCTCATAGCCTGTAATGTACTAAGATTTATCATGACTTAATTCATAATAAATGACTTGGGAACCAAGTGTCTTCCCAAATTTATTTCCTACTAAACACATCTTCCTTGTTCATCAATTAGCTTCCAGCTTGGGAAACACTGAAACTACATCATACTGGAAGGACATTTCCATATTGTTAAATAGTTTCAAAACCATGACTTTAGGACTATAAATTATCACTACATTTAAGTGTCTCATGGTTTACTAGAATTTTTCCAATTTGTTGTCCTTATATAGTAATCTTATTACATATGCATGATTATAACCTTTAGATAAAGTATTAGGCTTTTTAAGAAAATGTTACCAAACTGTCTAAATGACTATACATTTCAAACAGCACTTTTTCACTGAGCTTGTATCAAAAGGGCGCTTGTTTAATATTTGTTAATTTGATTAGTCCAAAGTGAAAACACATTTTTATTTTCATTTCTTTGCAAAATAGTAAGGCTGATTTTTTTTCATCAGCCATTTATATTTATCTTTCCTAGAGCAGACTTCAGTTCTCTCTCCCCATATTTATGATCTTTTTTTTCCCCAAAAATGTTTATTTTATTTTTTCAGTGTTACAAGATTTATTGTTCATGCACCACACCCAGTGCTCCATGCAATACGTGCCCTCCTCAATACCCATCACCAGGCTCGCCCAGCCCCCGACCCCCACCCCTCCTAAACCCTCAGTTTGTTGCTCAGAGTCCACAGTCTCTCATGGTTCATTTCCCCCTCTGGTTTCCCCCCATTCACCTTTCCCTTCCTTCTCACAATGTCCTCCATGTTTTTCTTTATGCTCAGCACGTAATATGATCTTTTATCTCACTGTTTTTACTTCCTGATCTTTCTCTGAAATCTAAGTTCCTCAAGTTTGTTCTTCTCACCATTGGTTTAGTTTTTCAAAACATTAATTCTTCCTTCTTGCCTCCTCTAAGTCTTGAATTCCACTTTCATGGTTTTACTCTTTCCTGCAATCATCCCCCTTCATAGAAACATGAGTTAGTTCTTTCCTTGCAGCTTTTTGCCTCAGGCTCACACATACCCCACCTCCTGATGCTATGTCAAACTATTTTCTAAATGTTCTTCTCAATTTTCTAAATACTCTCCAAAATGTGCTTTTCTCTTGCATCTTCTGGATGAGGAGCCCTTACCCTGAAGTATAGTATCAGTTAACAAGTCAAAAGTTGTTTAGGTAATGGTGTCTACCATCCAACAGAAGGCTTGGCCTGGCTCACCGTGTTCTTGAAGGGCTACAGAAATCCCTTTTCAGTTCCCTAACAGGAATGTAGATAGGGACAAAGAGTTAAAGGTCCAATTCTTGGTGGCCTTCAGACATTAAGTTGAAGCTTGCCTTCTGGATGCCAAAGGACCCTTGTCTTCATATACTGCTGGTCTGAAAAATAATCATCTGAAGTCTAAAATGCGTACCATTCATTTCTCCATTTTCACTTTGAACTCTCTACCTCAGGAGACATCTTCCTTTCAGGATGCTATAGTCTACAGCTCCGATTATCCTCATCTTTAATGTCCTTGTTGTTTTCTATGTTCTTCAAGGTGCTGGACAGACAGAAAAACTAAAGAGTGGAGGCATAAGTGTTAGTCATCTACTATAGCTTCCCCAGAAAGACAACATCCCTGCAGCAGAGGGAGAGCTGCCCCATTTCCTCAATGTTTCAAGATCATGGGTGTCTAAGCAAGCAGATAATGTTACAAAAGCAGCAAACTACATCTCAGACTTTATACTGAGTTGTTTCATCAGCTAATCCTGTTTTTCCTAATCCAGCTCCTTGTAGATGGAAGAAATGTATCAAACTTTCTAGCAACTGAGTATCAGTCTCTTTTTTCCCATTTACTGTGACTGTGTTTCTAAGGTCTTCATTATTCCCTTAGCAGAAAACTGGAGGAAGCTTTCAGCAACTGCAACCAAATGCTATGTTTAATGGGAAGCCTCTCTAAAATTTAAATATAAGTTAGAATCTGAAGATTCCATTGTCAATTACAGTAACTCATTCGATCCATTAATATAACTTTATTTTAAATAAATTTATTAATGCTGAAAAGAACAACACGCAGGAGACTAGAAGGCACTGTTTATCTAGAAATCACAAATATCACCAGGGCAGAAATGCAAACTCCCTTTCTTCACTGGTAACAGTGCCAGAAGAATAAAAAGCAGACTTTCCCCACGAGCTGAAGTGGAAAGTGATCAACAAAAAAATAAAACATGATTCTCTGCTTTCTGAGTAGTATTATTCATACAGTTTTGGTAAGTACAGGGCAGTGTTTTCATATTTTCTATCATTCCAGACCACACAGGCTAACTAAGCTCACTTGCTGATTACTGATGACCATCATGATGCTGGCAAATTTGAAGGACTTGCCATCCATTTCTCATTGCCACGTTGACACTTCAATAACACAAAGTGGAATTTCTGTTTATATCCCACACATCTAACTAACTCAAAAGAATGGAAAATAAGAGGAATTGCAGATAAATACGTTATTGGAAAAGAGATAGGGAGAGCTTCTCTGAAGGTCTATACGAGGCATATTTTAGCAGTGATTACCCACCTTTGAAAAGATTCATGTGAACACCACTGAAACATAAAAGAGTAATTACTGCAAAGTCAAAGAAACCTGAGATAAAATCTGGGCTCTACTACTTAATAGTTGTGTGACCTTGAGCAAGGCAATTAACCTCCCTATGACTCTGATTTCTCTTTCGTAAAATAAAGATATTAATAATGCCTGCTTCATCAGATGGTCAGCAGACTTAAAAATAAAAGGTAAGGCAAGCAACATCACTGTTAGGTCAGTGCTCTATAAATGTTTGGTATGACCCCCCCCCACCCCGTCCCCAGCATATTTTAAAATAAAACAATCTTTATACAAAGTGGGATTCCACTTAAAGAAGATGAAAGGATGTCTTTGGTAGTCACCCACAATGATTTGCTAGCAACTAGTAATTTGCTTAGATTTATTTTCATGCCTAGATTATTTTAGCTTGCACCATTCAAGACGCCTTAGGTAGGTTCTGAGAAACAAATATGAATCGTTTGTCCTTACCTATTACATTAAAGTATTAGAAAGATTACATAGACAACTGAGGACAAAAACGATAAGGAACAAAAACACTGAAAAAATACGGATGCTTCAGAAAATATCCCTAAATTTAAAAGCTTAGTTTGGAGCAAAGGTTCTCAAGAAAATCACTTAGGACTGGCCTTTTTTTTTTTTTTCCTAAGTAAGTGATCACATTTTTGGCTTACACCATGACTAGGGAGGAGAGTATTAAGTGCTCTTCATGGGCTGAGAAGCTTGCTACATTTACTGCAACTCTAACAAGAGTCCCAAAAAAAGAATTTCCTTGGGTCCTTCATGTCTTCTGAATGAATGACTAGAGACTCGTGATGGTGAAAAGTATGTTTATAATTATCTGAATCTAGAACCTTATACCATCTTACATAAACATGTGGTATTTAAGGAAAAAATTTTGATATCATCGAATTTTTCAAGAACACAACTATATAAAGTGATTTGTTTTGCTCAGAGCTTTGTCAAAAGTGATTCAACATATTGAGAAAAGTCACACCCACAATCTCAAAACCACTCATTTTGAGTCGCTAATTTTTTTAATGGATAGTTGCATTTGTAGCTGTGATCTTCCTAGAGACGCCACTCATATGTACAAGAATCTATTTCATGGGGCGCCTGGGTGGCTCAGTCGTTAGATGTCTGCCTTCAGCTCAGGTCATGATCCCAGGGTCCTGGGATCCAGACCCGCATCGGGCTCCCTGCTGGGTGGGAAGCCTGCTTCTCTCCCTCCCATTCCCTCTGCCTGTGTTCCCTCTCTCACTGTGTTTCTCTCTGTCAAATAAATACGTTTCTCACTTATTTGTTTTTCACTTTTCGTCTCTCACTGTGTTTCTGTCTGTCAAAAACTAAAATCTTAAAAAAAAAAAAAAAAAAGAATCTATTTCACTACTCCTGGCCCAGTCATGTCCAAGCATTTCCATATTGAAATTCATGTTATTTTTGAAAATGTACTTGTTAAAGTCTTTTGCAAAAAATAAATTTTCATGTAATTTCTCCTTTTTATTATAAGAGGATTACAGTAGAATATAACAATTCTATTATCATTAGGATACTAACAGACAGTTATAGATGAGGCAACATGGGCTTTGAAGGAAAAGAAGAGAGCAGTAGAGGAACCAAGTTTCACAGACATCCTCAAACACAGGAAGACAGCCCAGAAGAAATTGCAAGTAACTCAAAGAGTTACTTTCCACCAACTACACATTGAATAGGAAAGAGTAACTTGAACTTATTAGAGTAAGAAGAATTTAAGTTAGGTATTCTAAACAGCATCCTGAAGAAAAAGACTGTCAATAGCCACAATGAGAATTTATCAACATATTTAAGCCATTTAAGAATGTGACAAGCAAAGCTTTCTTAAAAATTAGGCTGTACCATAAACCGTGGGAAGTCTATAATGATTCATTTCATGTTTTAAAGTTTTAAAATGTTTCATAATGAGTTTATACAAAATTCAGTCTTCAAGGAACAGCTTTAGAGCTCTTACAAAGATTTAAAAAAATGAAGGGTGGAGTTGACTACCCATCAGAACATCCGAAGCTTGATGGTGGCACGGGCTGCTAGTCTAACCATGACCTCCCCCAACCAGGGGAAGAGAGAAAGAGAAAATAACACGGACACTGAAAACAGCAAGGCTTATTTTGGGTATCTCTTAAGTCAAGTACAGTAAAAATTACTTTAAAAAAATATGGATTCAGTATCACACATCCATTGCATTAAGGATGGTAATATATACAAGATACACCACCACCACGAATATTCTCATCACAGAAAGATCATAAAACCACTTACATCTTGCATCAAAAAATTTAATTTGGGGTAGAAAGTAGTTCACCAAACTCTGATATTCAATGAAGTAAAATTCCATTAAATAGTTTGAGTTCTTAGATTAACAACTGAATTTATTAATTCAATTAATAAAAACCTCTGGAGTGAACAATCTCACATCTTTGACAGTGGCATAGGTCAGGCTTCAAACTGGTATGAATTTCTCCTAAGGGAACTTTTTGTCAGTTTTATTCCATGAATTCCATGTTATGAAAAATTTAGTAAACTATACAAGTTGCCCTTTATTTTTTCAAATTGCCCTTTTTAAGTAATAAGCAACACTTGTTTATTTTTAATAAATCAATGATATACTACTTTAAATCAGTACTTTCAACCAGGATAATATGACCAATGGTACCAATCTGCATTTTCAGGTCCCTGAGAGTCTGAAACCTTCAGACTGGGGACCATGAGTCTACAATATATTAAGTTCTAAAAACAAAATATGACTATTAAAAGCAAACCAATTTTTCACAAATGGACTCTCAATTTTAAATCACCCAATATGTCTTTGTCTAAATCCTAGAATTTTCCCTGTAGCTTAAATTCCACACATGGTCTCCATATCCCCAAAGAAATGCCCTTTCCAGATGAGTTCCTGAGAACAAACTACGTTTCTTCGAAGTCAGCAAGCTATTTATAAAAACTACAGTAGCCCCCAAGGGAAGATCAATTGGCAAGTATAAAATTACCTTTATATAGTGTAGTAGCTGCTCTGCCTTTTTTTTAAGGAGGACAAATACAACAATGATCAAAAAATAAGGTACATGGAATGTGATAATTTTAATGTGGGTGCCTGTCATTACAAGAAGAAAATACTACTGATTTTCACAACCGTGTAAAATATTTGAATTACCAACTAAACTGGCAAATACATAAATATCATTAAACCAAATAATGTACTTTCATTACCATGCCTGTCATGTGGAACTAGAAAAAGCAACATCTTAAATGTTAAGATATCTTATTTTTAGTAGTATTAAGACATAGCTTATTCATTTATGTAAGTTCCTTAACATCTAAATGGTTTACATTGAATATATGCTAAAATTTCTATCACAGCTTAAAATTACACACAATGTTCACATATATATATACTTGTGTGTATATGTGTATATGTATACAGCTTTATTTAATAATTTTTTTCCAAATATTCATTGAAGACCACAGATGATACTCAAAATGCTGCCCAACTGATGTGGCCTGTGTACATCCAGTAAGAATGGAAGATAGCCAGAAAGGAGCAAGACAGCCATGCCAGTGTGTCCACGCTGAACAAGGGACCTCCCTACCCTTTTCCCACCTGCAATAACTATACACTTTTGTATTTGTAAGAAATGCTAATTTCACGGAATATAAATAGGTAAGAGGGGGAAATGTGCTCATTCTTAGCACAAGTTACCGAAATAATCTCTACTTTTTCCATCCCTGTCCCTAACCTATATTACCCACTGCTCTTTATGGGCTTACTTACACTCACACAGCAAATATTTATCGATAACGTACTATGGGCCAGACCCTGTGCTAGGCACTAGGGAGAAGAAGATGGACAACACAAGCAAGATTCCAAGTTCACAGAGTTAACGCCATGTTTATAATCTAGTTGGAGGAAAAATAAATGTTTCTCTATATGTATGTTTGTGACTCCTTATTTTATTGCATAGTGATTATATGCCAGGCATTAATGTGACAGTCTACATTACAACAACTGACTCATTTATGTTTGCATAAATACACACATCAAAATTCAAGTAAGGATTAATAATTAAAAGAAAATAAAAGAATAAATATTATAAAATAAAATATCACAAATAGCTATATAGATGAGAGGTATGTGCTCAAATATCAGTTATTGCATGAGGAAAATAAATGAATTCAGGAAAATTATGATAGAAAAATTAAATTCATATTAAGTATAAAAAACATGTTCTAATACTAATATTGAATACATCCCCAAAACTAAATTCTATTGTCATTAAATTCTCTCCTTTTAATCTAAAATACCTCATATCCACATCAATCTAATAACAAAATCCAAACCAGAACTGTATTTTTAAACATGCAACTTAAAGAAATTTAGGTTAACCATATTTCTAAATCCTCAAGTCCAGCAAGTTATAAATCACATTAAATTATATTCCTTATCAGACTTCCATGGAAACCAATGAGACCATCTGAACTGTCCTTATCAAAATTATCTAAACATGGAAATCTAGCATATTCCTCTATGAGGATGTTAACTTTTCCATGGACTGCCTTATGAATTTACTTACTCTCCTGCATTTAACTATGGGGCTTGCACGATGTTCATTAGTCCTGTGAGGATCATCCCTTCACCAGCAGGAAGACAGGTATAATATTTGCTAATACAAAAGCCTGTGAATTTCTATTAGAAACAGAAGCATCTATTTACTCATTTAATAAACATTTAGTGAGCACCTTCTACAAGCACTTAACATTTAAAGAGCAGACGCTAGTCACCAGGCTGGCCACACCCCAGGAAGAAAGTCTATTTACTGCCCATATGGGAAATGAAAGAGCAAAGGCAAGTATATTCCAAGACAAAAAGGAAAAATCCCCATGAACAGAAAAAGAGATCAGGATGTAAAAGCAATCTGGGATAGCTATTTGGAATAAGTCTCAGAGAAAATGGGAGTAGAAGGCTAGATCCCTGCCAGTGGGGTCAGCCTTGGACAGAAGAGGAGCACGACCTCCTCCACGGCCAGGGTGATTCACCTGAGGACCACCGACCTGCAAAGTGTGCATAGAGAGAATGCAGGTTCAAACATGGATGGGGAAAAGATTGCATCTCTGTGTTTATAAACCTTTAGCAAAAGGAAATTCAGCCTTCACTTTTAGTACCAAGGCAGGCAACAAATCACAGTGCCGATACCAGTAACCTTGTCACCAGGGGAAATCCCAACATTTTAATATCGTATCTGAGTTGTTAACAGATATCTCAAAATACTATTTACATTACTAACTACTTTGAAATTAAGGTAGTCACACGACTGCCACTAGAGCTTATTTAACGCACAATAAAGATTCACATATTATATCACAAGTGTGTTAGAGTTCGAAAACTATCCTCTAGAGTATTACAGGCTTTTTTTTTTTAATTTAAATATTATCTTGAGGAGATGGTCCATACACTTCCCTGGTCTGCCAAAAGGATCCATGGCACAAGAAATGAAGAACCATGGGGCACCTGGGTGGCTCAGTGGGTTAAAGCCTCTGCCTTCGATCCCGGGGTCCTGGATCATGCCCCGCATCGGGCTCTCTGCTCAGCGGGGAGCCTGCTTCCCCCTCTCTCACTGCCTGCCTCTCTGCCTACTTGTGATCTCGCTCTCTCTGTCAAATTAATAAATAATATAGGAAGGAAGGAAGGAAGGAAGGAAGGAAGGAAGGAAGGGAGGGAGGGAGGGAGGGAGGGAGGGAGGGCGGGCGGGCCACCACCCAGAAGCATGAGAGGAAAAATTAAGGCTGGAAGGGTGATGTCATCTCCCTCCACTGCCTCAACTCTTCGATGGAAGTCGGCTGCACCCAAGAACCCTTGTGTTCATGGCGCTGTGGGAGACTGAGGGGACGACATCAAGAACTAAGAGGAAGGAAGAGGAGCAAACCAAAGGACAATCCTCTATGTGCTGTAGGTTTTGACTGAAAGGCTGGAACAAAGAGAAAGAGAACAAACACAATATACCCTCGGACAGGCAACAGCTGTTGTAAAAATCCACTGCCAAAGACCTTTTACTTTGTTTCTAGGGCTGCTTTCTCTCTCCAGCTTTTCGTTACTCCTCACTCCCATACCCTATAATCTTTATCTAGGACAGCCCACAGAAACTAAATAACTAAAAAAAATTAAAGTAAAAAACACACACATAAAAACAAAAAAACACCTCTCTGACTTTATCTTGCCTCAGCACAGCTAACTGCCGCACCTCCAACTGGGCCCACACACTCTAAGACCCCTCTCTCCACCCGCCCCACAGGCCCATCCTTGCACTAGATCCCAGCTTGTCTGGCTGACTCAGTAACAGAACTACAGCAGTTCCCCACCACCCCCCACCCCCCCGCCCCGGCCCTCACTTTGTATCTCCCCACTAGATCATTCCCATGCTTGAACTGCTTTCATTTAAAAAAAATCAAAACCAAAAATTTCTCTTGGCCTCATTTCCTACCCCAAATACCATTCATTTCTCAGCTCGTTTCTCCCTCAAGAGAACTGTCTACACTTGCTACCTACAATTCCAACCCTTCAGGCTTTCCATCAACTGTAGTCGGCTTCGTCAAGGTCATCAGTTGACCACACACACCCCCCCCACCCCGCCCCTACCTTGTTGTTGAACTTTAAACAGGATTTAATAAGGTTATCAACTCCTTCTCCTTGAAATGCTGCCATCACATGGCTGCCTGGATACACATGAGCTCCTGAATGCCCTTCTACCTCACTAATTCCCATCCCCCTTTGCTGGTTCCTCCTCATCTCCCCAACCTCCAAACATCAGAGTGCTCTAGGATCAGTCTCCAAGTTTCCTTTCTATCTATACTCAATCTCTAAATGTCTCATTCAGTCTAGTGGTTTTAGGCAATATCTACATGATATAATGATATAATGAAACTCAAAATTTCTTTCTCCAGCCCGGCCCTTCCCTGAACTCCCGCCTCACATGCTCATTTTAATTGATACCTCTACCTGGCCGAAAATGAACTGCTGATTTTACCCCACACCTTCACATCTCCGTCTCCCTCGGCCTCATAATGAGAACTTGAACCTTTAATCTAGGAAAATCTTTGTACTTGTTCCTGACGTCTCTCCATTTATCTCCCATGTACAGCTTAAATTCTTTTACTTTTTCCTTTATCATACATTCTGAATTTATTTTTTCTCAGCAGCCCCACCGCGGCCACCCTGGCTCACCCTGAACTGCTGCAGGAGACCCCACAAGGCTCTATCTTTCCCGTCCTCTGCCAGGACATCACTCTCCACGCAGCAGCCAGAATGATCTTTTTAAAGCCAATGACAACTCATGTTACTTATTTGATTAAAACATTCCAATGACTTTCCATATCACTAAAAATACAAGCTAAAGTCCTTACGAATGCCTACAAGTCTGAACATGATCTGCGACCTCTCTGAATGCCCTCAGGACTCTCCCCTTGGATCACTGCACTCCAGGCTCCCTGGCTTCCTCACTGGTTGGTCTTCAAGCACTTTGGTCACATTGCTGCTTGGAGTTATCTGCACTTCTTCCCTCTGTCAGGACCGTCTGTCCCCAATAAAAAATGAAATGTGCCTCAAAATCACTATGGTGATTATTTCTTTAAAGTAACATTTTCGGGGCGCCTGGGTGGCTCAGTGGGTTAAAGCCTCTGCCTTCGGCTCAGGTCATGATCTCAGGGTCCTGGGATCAAGCCCCGCATTGGGCTCTCTGCTCAGTGAGGGAGCCTGCTTCTCCGTCTCTCTCTGTCTGCCTCTGCCTACTTATGATCTCTCTGTCAAATAAATAAATAAAGTCTTAAATAAATAAATAAATAAATAAAGTAACATTTTCCCACTTTTTAATACTACCGTTACCGAAAAAGGTCCCCACTGGGTACTTTGGGGGATTAATTATAAAGAACTCTTCTATACAGAGTTCAGTTAATTTTAATTCTCCTCTTAAAATGGCTTTCATAGACTCGATAAAATAATTAACTGAAATTAGCTTCATGTTTCTTTGAATTCCTGACTGAATACAAAGGGTTGGATAGATAGACTAGAGAACTGCATTTATTTACCAAATACCTCAACTATATAAATACGTATTTTTTTTACTTCAACTATATTAAACTGATATTTTTATTTTTACTTCCTCTGAATTTGCAAGAATCTTTCTAATATGCTTCTTAAAGGAACAAAAAACATAGATTCCTAAAGAGAAACTGTTTTCCAAAATTCTTTACCTGTATCCTGATCCTCTCTTATGTCTAGATAACAACACTTGCTTAGTATTTCTTCTTACAATTTCATGTAAGTGGACTAGATCCCAACATTTTTCTTACATCTAAGAATTTTAAAAAAAAACTGGTTTTAAAAAGTTTAAATAGAGAATATAAAGTGGAAAGTTTAGACTGTAATTGAAACAAATAAGTTTTGAAATGGTCTTTCCTAAAATAAGAATTTCCTAGTTATTTTCAGTCTCACCTTTTCTAACCTGACAATTTACTTTGAACTGCCTTCAAGTTCAACTTTCTTACACTAAATTAAAATTATTAAAAAATACAAATTTAAATATATTAAATAGCCAAGATGTGGAAGCTATTCAACGGTCCTTCAATTAGACAAATGGGCTGATAAGAATAAAGATGTGGTAAATATACATGAAATATTACTGAGCCATAAAAAACAGGAGATCTTCTCATTTGCAATAAAATGGATTAGAACTAGATGGTATAATGCTAAGTGAAATCAGTCAGTCAGAGAAAGACAAATACTGTATGATTTCGCCAATGTGCAGGATTTAAAAAACAAAGCAAATGTGCAAACAAAGGAAAAAAGAGGCAAAAAGAAAAACAGATTCTTACACAGAAAGCAAACGGGTTGGGGGGAGGGTAAAATAGACAACGGGGATTACGAGTATGCTTATGGTGATGAGCACTGAATAATGTATAGAATTACTGAATCATTATATTGTACACCTAAAATGAATGTAACACTGTATATTAATTATACTTCAATAAAAATTGATACATAAGTACTTGGTAAGTATTCACAAGGTATTTAATTACCACCAAATACTAAATAGGATACAAAATTAAGTGAAACAATTCTCTATCCTCCAAGATTTTATAATCTAACCAGGAATTAAAAAGAAAGGAAAGGAACCAAAATTTGACTCATACTATCATGTGCCAGGCACTGAGTAGGACAGGAGACATAAACTCTATCAGTTAATCCATGTAACAACTCAGGGAAGAACTAAAAAAAAAAAAAAGTATGTGTGTGTATATATATACATATATATACATATACACACATATATATACAAGATATATATTTTTTTCTAGGATACAGAATGTTATATATATGTTCTACCCATCTACTCCTTAAATTATATAATTTTAATTCCTCTAAAAATATGTCATCTGTGATATATTATTTTACAAAATTCTAATTATCAATATTCTGCAATGACTTTCTTTCTCCTGTCCCTTAGTCTTAACATTCTATTTTGCTATATTTTAACTGGTGACAGCACAGAAGTCTTGCAAGAAGCTAAACCAGAAGAACGGTACAATTACTAATCTAATTCTTGCTCTTTCTTCCTCTCTTGATTTTCCCTGAAGAGGGGCATAGGTGGAAATACATGCCTTCTAAGTTCTGGCCCACTATTACTTTAGCCACATACATCAATCTTATCAATTTGCACTCCTGATTAGTGAAAAACATGTCTCACTGAGAATTAGCCGGCGATCAATATGAAATTGATTTGGAATCCAGAGCCATTACTTTCTTTTCTTCCAGCACATCCTTCTTCCCCAGAGCAAAATCCTGTATCAAATTAGCCTGCCTATGGCTGGGAGTTTGCAGGGAATCCAGAGGGAGAGAGAGAGAGGGCAGAGCAGAGAGTCAGAGAGTGGCCAACATCCCATCGGCACAGCCTTTCACGGCAAGCTTCTCTACGCAGCACATACCCCCCCATTCCTCTGGCCCAGAGATGGGCTCAAGTGGAGAACTACCAACCAGGGTCCTCCCACACTTTCTGCCAGACACTGTAATCTTGAAAAGAGAATGTGACCAGAAAGAATTCATCCACTTGAAGGATGTCTAGACATATGTCAACTGGTAACTGCCAATCCTAAAAGCTTTGTTGTTCAAGTCTTTCTTTGGGCCACTCTGACTCCTCCTGATAAACCAATTTGCCTTAAGATCAGCTTCTGTTTCTTGTAACTGTAACAGGGGGCTGGGGTGGGTGCAAGACAGGGCAAGAAAAAGCCACAAAGGGAGAGGAGTAAAAGTAAACAATCCACAATAAAAGTATGCAAATAATTACTCAAATAAGTTACAGTTATTCAAATCATGCTGATGATTCAAAATAGAAAAGTATGTTTATATTTAATGTTTCTTCAAAGTTTCTGGCCCCAGCTCATTCTTTACTATCCCAACAAGACTGGAAATGCATCATGGCACTGACAGCAGCGTGAGGTGAGTACCCAAAATAAAGAAGATGAAGGTAAGCTACATGCATCTCAGGGAGGCTCAGAAAACAAATCATTCTTTTTCTCTTTTTTTAAAGATTTTATGTATTTGACATAGAGAGAGAGATCACAAGTAGGCAGAGAGGCAGGCAGAGGGAGTGGGGGGAAGCAGGCTCCCTGCTGAGCAGAGAGCCCGATACGGGGCTGGATCCCAGGGTCCCGGGATCAAGCCCCATGTATAGCTCCCTGCTTGGCAGGGAGCCTGCTTCTCCCTCTCCCCACTGCTTGTGCTCTCTCTTTAAAAAAAAAAATTTTTTTTAAGTTATCTAATTTATCACTGAATGGACAAGCACATAGAACAACCACCAAAAAATGAACTTTATAATTCAATATTCTGATTAGTTAACATAAACTTCTCTAAACCACCCAGCATATTATAAGCAACATAACAAGAATAAAAGAATCTGAGTTCTATTTATTGGTAAAAAATGGGCACCATTACCATTCATTTGAAGTTAGACACCTGAAAGCAACCTGGACAGAAGAAACACATCAAAGACCCAGCAAAGCATGACTTCAAAAGGCACAGCACAGATGTGACCTTCTAGCAAACAGCCTGCTCCCAAGGCCAGGACCCAAACACAGGGTTGGCCACTCACTTTCAAATGAAAAAGAGACTCTGAATTGTATCACCACAAACTGCTTTCACAATAAACTTCCCTAGATGGACCTGGCAAGGGTTTCCTTTTTAATTAATAGAAAAACTGGAATTCAACCCTGTACAGTTAAGATCACGGGCCCCATCATCTTGTTGCCTGGGTTCTCCTGTGTGACTCGTGTCTAGCTATGTGTTTCACTCTGGGCAAGACATTTAATTGCGCTAGAATCTGACTTTTTCAGGGTTAAGGGCCAAATGATCCTATTTGAAACATTAAAACAGCGGCTGGCACCCAGTGAGTCCTAGTCCTGCTTGAAAATGATCAAGAGTTTCTCTTTACTCTCCAAGGCTTGTATGAGATCTGGGTATCAGAGTAAATGGGTAACTCTTATTTCCTAAAAACAGATAAGCCTAAGTGTGTTGTTTGTGTGTGCATGTGCAAAATTAAAATATCATTAAATTTAAAAGGTATTGAACAGTACTGTGAGACGCTTTCATTAATGAAGATAAATAGTTTTTTTCGTAGTTACTTTTCATGTATAATTACCTCAGAGAAAACTGGGGTGAAGAGTTCAATTCTGGTTTTTAAAATGTCCTGCAGCACAATTACAGCTACTAAACACATTCACAGACTAAGTTTAATGACCCAGGATACAAAGCACGTTTTGAAAATAAGTATCCTCAGATATTTTTACTATGGTTATTAATACGCAAGAAGTAGTTCATTCCAGTAGTTATATGCAGCTGTACATAAAAATGAATAGTGAAAAACTTACCCTGAAAGTGGACAATATTTTCATGGCTTAAAATATATCTAGGACATAGTATTTAATATCTGTCAATGTTCTCTTAACACATCAACCATGTGTTTATATTAAGGAGTGTTGGCTTAGGATTATGTAAGACTTGTTTACAAATGCCTACTGGCACTGAGGGATGTTTGAAACACACGTTAAACAATAGCTTTGAAATCATTCCTTTTACTCAAGGATTTTAAGAGAATTTTTGATTTATACTAAAGTATATTGTGGAAGATAACATAAAATTATAATTAATATTTAACACAAAACAGGAGACATTAATAGTTATGCTTTAGGCTACATGTGCAAGGTCCCTGGGGTGTATGTTCACTCTCCTTCCCATTGGTCCTATGGGAACTCGTGACTGGATCATCAGTCTGTTTTCCTACTTGCCAAGAAGCCCTATCTTGTGGGGTTTGGGGATGCTTGTAATCCTGGGACGGAGGATGGAATGTGTCCGTCAGCTGCAGTCCAATCAGACTGAGTCTCCACATTCTCACTAGACTTTCTGGAGTGAATGCACAGGGCTGTTATTGGACAGCATGGCATGAAGATGTGAAGCAGTGAAGTAATCCCAATTTCTGTAATGCTGCTTCCTCCTCTTTCAAGATTTAACACCAGTGCCATTTCAGCCACAAAGCCTTTTCCTACCTGCCCCTGTGACTCACCGTACAACTTACTGATTTCTATTGTAGACTCATAAAACTTGATGACAGCAAATTTTATCGGGTTTAAGACTGCAAATTTTTTTTAAATGCAAGCATGTAGAAAAGCAGTAGCTTTTTTTAAAACAAGTTTGTTTTTCTTTTTTTTACATTTAAGACAGAAAACAATCAACTATTCACAGAAGGTCTTGGTCAATAATAGGCTTATCCAGAAAAGAGTAATAGAGATCCAAGGTATTTAAATAGGCTCTGGCCTTTTGCCCATCTTTCTGAAGTTGGGAACCCCATAAAAACATGATTCCACATCTAGGTGTTGCACCCTGCCTTAGGGTTTTGCTATGCCAAAAATATTCCTATTAGTCTAACACTCTTTACCTAAAACCCAATCATAGTAAATAAGTATTCTTATTTTTCCAGGTGGAAAAATATAAATAAATCAATGTATGAATTGTAAATATCACCTTTTCAGATATGTTTCTTCCATGTCTAACATTTCTTTCATCAAATATATAAATCTGAGTATAAAATGCTTTTCTAACTATAAGAACAAATAATTATCCATTTTACTTTGAAGTAAGTATTAAATCAGTGTTTCTATTTGGAAAAAAATTACAATTAAAATTGATACCTGCTAAGTATCAGTGTCCCACTTCGGGAAGAAAAAATCCTGTGAATTAGAATTTTTTTGAAAAATTATCAGAAATATTACATTTTCGCTCTTTAAGGAAAACAGATTTAGGCAGTGTAGTAGTTAAGAGAGTAGGCCTTGGGATCAGACTAAGTTCAACGTAGCTGTGAGATTTGAGGCACTTAACTCCTCATGGCTTTTATTTTTATTTTCTGAGGATTCAATGAATTTATTAAGAGAACAAATTAAAAGGTTTTAAAGAGTGCTTGGCACAGAGTAAATGGCAAAAAAAAAAAAAAAAAAATGTTAGGTATGCTTCCAGGTAAAAATTTCTTCTGGGAAGAATTACCTTCTTCTAGGTAAAAATACACTTCAAAAAACCCCCTCATATATCAAGTTAAATACAAACGGAGTTAAGTATTTCCAAATCCTCACAAAGGGCTATTTTTTTTCCCTTGAATATAAGAAGTTCTTAAACAATAAGCAAGAACAAAGACCAACGACTGATGAAAACTAGTCAATCGACACAAATGAATAACCAAACTTAAGTAGTTTTTAAGTATATGAGAAGATACAGAACTTTGATAAGAAAAATGCAAAGTAGGGGCGCCTGGGTGGCTCAGTGGATTAAAGCCTCTACCTGCGGCTCAGGTCATGATCTCAGGGTCCTGGGATCGAGCCCGCATTGGGCTCTCTGCTCAATGGGGAGCCTGCTTTCCCCTCTCTCTCTGCCTGTCTCTGCCTGCTTGTGATCTCTCTCTCTCTCTGTCAAATAAATAAATAAAATCTTTAAAAAAAAATTAAAAAAAAAGGAAAAATGCAAAGTAAAACATCAAAGAGAGAGAATTTTTTCTTTACCAGCTTAAAAGTTTATGAGTACGAGAACAGTCACCGGTAGCATCTAAGTAAGTAGACAGTCACGGACACACTGTGGTGGGCTTGGAAACAGGCAAAAGCCCTGTGGTGTACAAACCCTCTCTGCTCTAGGAAACGTTGTTGCAGTTCTATGGACACACATATATAAATAAAGAATGACTAGAAAAACCCAACACTTTATATCCACACAGTGCATTTAAAAGAACTATATGTAGCCTTTAAAGGAATGATGCAGCTTTATATGTATTAATTTGGAATGCCTAACATTCATTGTCAATTGAAAGCAAGATACAGACAGTGTATACAGCTACTCAAATTTGTATTTAAAAGACATGTAAGGGGACGCCTGTCCTGGGTGGCTCAGTGGGTTAAGCATCTGCCTTCAGCTCAGGTCATGATCCCAGATTCCTGGCGATGGAGTCCTGCATGGGGCTCCTTGCTCAGCAAGAAGCCTGCTTCTTCTTCTTCTGCCTGCCACTCCCCCTGCCTTGTGCTCTCTCTGGCAAATAAATAAACCTTTAATAAAAAAAAAAAAAAGATTTAAAAGGCATATATGTTGTATATACATATGCTATATACACCGTTGTATATCATGTATATGTGTATATGCATATATGCATTTAATATAGATATACACATATGCACACCCTTTGGAAGAATAACAAGACGCCGTCACAGCAGTTGTCTCCGGGAAGGATATCCAAGTGGATGGGAGAGAGGAACAAGGAGAGAGCTTACTCTTTGCAGCTTTTCAGTTTTGTACCATGTACCTAAAAAACCTATTCACCCAGGCAATTGATTTTTTTTAAAACCAAATTTCTAAGCACTTCTCATTGTTGTGCCAAGCCCTTAACAAAGCATGTATCCATGCTCAATGACCGCGTGTAGGTGACAATATCCTTCATTTTTTCCAGCAGTCCTCTCCTAGAGTGACACCCTAGAGAAGAGTTTCACAAAGGTTAGAATGTATACCAGAAAACGTTCCTGAAAATGACTTCATTTACAGCCATTCCAGTCATTACCTGATTAACCACCAACAACAGGAAACATGATAGCTTTTAAGTGGTGGGTGATCTAGCTTTTTAATAACAATGAGCAGGTATTAGGAGATAAAATCTTTAAATAGCAGAATTTTATGAAACTTATATTTGAATATTTTCAATATAAATTGGCACCTAAAAGAATCTTTCTGACCTGCATCTTTCTGACCACATTTCCTTATCACCAAAGACATCCCATTGACAACGTAAAATATTCTGCCAACTGATAAAATTTATTACATTTCTGAAAACTTGTTAATATTGCTAGATTATTCCACTTTTAAAAGTCATTTCTTTTACAGAATAATTGCAGGCAAAATGTTAGCATGTGTAGGGAATAACTCTGTCATTGAACATCTTGTGTGCATACTGCTGCAAAAAAAAAAAAAGTATCAACAAAGCATGTCTTACATTTTAAAAATTGCCGTAAAGATAATTCCTACTGTTCTGGGGAATATTAAAACACTCTGCAGAAAAAATCTTTACAACTCTCTACATAATCAAAACAGACTCAGAAAACCAATAAAATCTACAGATCTTCCAAAAGAGGCTCGGAAACTGCGAAAGTGAATGACTGTCAAGTAGATAAGGTTCATCAATGTGAGAAGAAGCTGTTCCCTATCTGGGAAGGATATTTTCATAAATCAAAGGACAACTAACAAGCACCACAGGGTCCTCTGTGATTTTAATGACAGCCTCCTTCTTGGGAACTGTTGGTTTCAATGGGGGCTGGCGGGCTTGGGGAATGAGCTCCTTTTGTCCTCAAAATATCTACAGTAGGCACTGCCACTTCCCTTTCCGAGTAAGACATGGAAGGGCCACTTGCTGCTGTGTGTTGCTGAGGCTGAAGGTTCTGTGCCGGAGAAGCAGTGATCCGGAGAGGATAAAACATACCCGTTCTGCTCAGCCATTTTATTGGTTCTGGTTCACAAGGTTCTACACTATAGAATTTCATGTCCTACACTAAACCTTAAGCTCCAGGTGAAACGGAAGTCTAATGTCTTTAAATGGGTTTCATTTTGATCAGGTTTTCACTGCCAATGTCAAAGCTATAGAGGTCTTCAGAGATTCACACAAAAATCTTACCGTTTCAAAGGAAGGGGGGGAGAAAACCTCCCCCAGCTTTTCAAAGAGGAGGTGGAGGGGAGAAAAAAAGAAAAGTTTCCAAGTGAAGCAATGTTGCAGGAAGGCAAGGAAAAGAAAGGACAAACATACTGAGAGTAGGGAGACAGCAGGACGAGTGTAAGGAAACAACAGGCACAGGAGAAAAGGAGGATCAACACAGATCATGAACTGCCCCGTCCTCTAAAACAAATCTGTACTTGTAAGACTGTGCCAGAGCCTCGGTGTCCAACTTGGCCTGATTCTCAATGACTTCCTGCAGGCAACGGCCTCAGGGTGATCACCTGCAGATGCACAGACACTCTGCTTTCCACAGCCCCAGCCCCGGAGTAGCTCTCCCAGGCTCTCCCCGGGAGATTTAGATCCCCAGGGACAAGGGAAAATGACTGGCAAGGTTCAAACTGGGATTAGCATATTTCAAGTATAATACTTCTACTGTGTTTTGCACAACTAGCAAATATAAAAAAAAGTTTGTCATTGAATCAACCAAACCAAACATCATACTGTGTTTGGGTAGTTCTCAAGTGCACTTGCACACAGTGAAGTATTGACCTTCTCAACTTTCAAGAAAATGAAAAATGTCTAATCTCATGTATCAAGATTATGTAGTATACGTGTGTTTATAATACTTAAGTATGCATAGTTCCCACGTGTATACATGGCAATTTATTCATTCATAATTCACTCACTCCCTCACGCACATACTCCACAAATATTTTTCTTTGTACCTATGCGCTAAGAAATAGTTCTGGGTCCATACTATGCTCTGGAGTGGAAAGACAACAAATAACCTGATTGTATCATTATAAACTGTAAAATTCTATATGGGACACAGCTAGTAATGGGGAGGGCAGCATGTAGTTTGGGATGTGCAGGGCTGGTGGGACTATCAGCAAAGGTTGGGCTAAGGACATGCTTTTTAAGCTCAACACTGAAGCATGAGAAAACAATGAGTTGGCCAAGGGAACATGAAGAAGAGAGTGTTTTACGAGAGAGAATAAGAGCAGGTGCAAAATACCCCAAAGATGGTAAGGAACTTGGGAAGTCCAGGGGAAAAAAGTGTGGAGAAGGGATAGTGGCGAGATAACAGGGCTGTCTTATGAACCTTATTAAGGATATTTTCGGTGCCTGGGTGGCTCAGTGGGTTAAAGCCTCTGCCTTCGGCTCATGTTGTGATCTCAAGGTCCTGGGATCGAGCCCCACATGGGGCTCTCTGCTCAGCAGGGAGCCTGCTTCTCCTTCTCTCTCTGCCTGCCTCTCCGCCTACTTGTGATCTCTCTTCTCTCTGTCAAATAAATAAATAAAATCTTTAAAAAAAAAAAAAAAAAGGATATTTTCTATACCCTGAGAATAATGAAAGGTTACTGAAGGTCAAATGAAGCATGATAATTACTAATATTTACTGATCATCTACTATGTGCCAGGGACTATTCTAAGTACTTCATAGTAATTAACTTTTTTAATCCTCGTAACAACTCTATGAGCAGGTAGTATTTATACCCACATTTAAAGAAGAGGAACCTCTAAAAGCTCAGAAAAGTTAAATGATGGGCTCAGTGTAACTGCAGAGTAAGATCTGACCCATACAGTATGACTTTTTTACTGCCTTTATTTTTGAGACCAACCTGATCAAATAAATAAATCATCTGCTCCATGGTACAAATAAATCTCCCTCTATCGGCCCTTAGGGGCTCTAGTTAACTAGAATAATAACAGTGCCTGGAGTAGATAACCATTTACCTTAAGCAGTAAATCCAAAAAAAAAAAAAAAAGGAATAATACTTAAATTAAAATTATTAACATCTACCTTTACTATTTCAGACATTATGGCAATATCTATATAGAGGTAAATCTTCCAAAAGGAGGCCCCAGAAATAAAAGTACCTGAAATAGTTTTTATAAAAGAAAAGGGAGGGGGAGGGGTGACTGGGTAGCTCAGTCTGTTAAGCGTCTGACAACTGATTTCGGCTCAGGTCATGATCCCAGGGTCAGAAATCAAGCCCCTCATTGGGCTCTATGCTGGGCATGGAGCCTGATTAAGATTCTCTCTCTCTCTCTCTCTCTCTCTCTCTCTCTCTCTCTCTCTCACCCACCCCCCCCAGAACCTCCCCCCAATCATGATCACATACTCTCTGCCCCTGAAAATAAAGGGGAGGAGGAATCTAAAATTATAAACTACACAGAATCAAATCTTACCTATGATGCTGATAATTAATAGGTAATTAATGAAAACTAGTGACTCAAAAAATTTTAAACATTAGAATTTTAAAATTAAGTCTAGCTCTTTTTGACACAGTATGAATAGGTTCTTCATCAAAAGAGACATAATTATATTCACAAATACAAAATACACTGAAGCACATAAATGTAAACACATATATGGGTAGAAGTCTATAGTCACACATGGTTTTACACATTAACATTCCTGAAAAAGGTTTTAAGTCATAAACATTTATAATATTATTTTCCCTAAATCTGGAATTTTCCTTTTTAAAGGTACCCAAATATAAGATTTATTATTTGTTTCTAAGGAAATTCACTATAACTCAAAAATATGCAAGATTTATTTAATAGATTTATTTTCCTACAAAAGCGTAAAGATTTACTTATCAGAACAGGCCCAGATAACTCCACGATCACATACTTAATTTAAACAAGTTTCATCTCCTGTCATTTTTAAATTTGGGATAATTGTGGTCTTTGTTTTCTCTACAATTCAACCTACAAAAGACAGATGCACTGAATTTTATGTGACACGATAAACTGCCCACAACTTAAAGAGATGTTTCCCAAACTGAGTACTGTTTTTCCTTCCCAAGTATAGAATTGTGATAGAATATTCCTGTACTATTTTCCAAGTTAATCACCGTGCCATATAAGAAACTGCATGGACCATATCACGATGTTTTATTCTACATTTCCTCTGGAAAAACCTTCCCTAATTCCCAAGGTCCAGAATACGTGCCCCTTCTTTTCCTTGACATCTTGGACTTCCTTACCAGAGCCCGTCACTCCTTAGGTAATACCTATTTCCTTGCCTCTACCTTCCCATACATTGTAAGCTCTGTGATGATTAGTACTGCATTTACCTATGTATGTCCAGCCTGTAGCACAGTACCTACCAAGGCCTACCATGCAACCAGTAGGTAATTGTTGAGAATTTCCTAAGAGCAGAATGATAAGGAAATCATAAAGAAAAGAATGATCTGCTAGAATAAATTGAGACAAGATAGTTTAAATAGACAGACAGACAGATAGAGGCATAATTCCTTATGAAAATTAAAAATTAAAATTCTGAGGAATTCCACTTTCTAATCTACTATGTGCAAGTATGCACTTCTTCAATTTACAGAAGTATGAATCCGAAGTAGTCAGGGTGTGGTATATAAAGTCAGATACATAATCTAAAGCTAATCCAACTCCACTTTTACTAAATCCTGAATCATAAACTTTCAACACCTTTTACATTCTACCACACCTTTTCTACTTGGCAAGAATGAAGGTGCTTTTTTTTTCTTTGATGATTTCTCTCTCACACACACACACATACACACACGCACACACCCCTGCATGAGAAAACTTAAGACCTAAATATCACTACTCAGAATAGAATAGCGACTTTCTTTTAGAAGTGTAAGTATTTTAAGTTCATTAGCCTTTATTTTCCAAAGTATGTTCCAGGAACCCGGTTCAGTGGTCCTAACATGCATCAGATTCACCTGGAGGGTTTATGAAAATACAGAGAATCTGATTCCATAGGTTTGGGGCGGGGTCCAAGTCATGGTGATGCTGCTGGTCTTGGGACCACACAAGGTGTGCTGTGAAAAGATGTTTCATGAGAGGAAAACATCCATTCCCAAATACCACTGGAAAATGCTATATATTCTGTATGCCTCTTAAGAGTTCACTATACACATTAGCATATTAAAAGCTCTGAAACATTCTACAGTAAATTAAGTTTTACAATGTTAATCAAAAAATTATTTAACCCCACAACCTTTTAATCCAAGAGCAATCATGAACATCTTACCAAGTTCTGTAGAATACACTTTGAAAACAATCTACATTGGACTCTTTAGAACTGTTTCCTTAAAATGTATTTTAGCAGAAAATAATTCTGTCCTTGGATATGATCCAACTTCATACCATGTATGATTCCTGTCCATATACAGTAACATCTCATTCTCAGATCAGGCACAGCTCATCCAATCGGTACCCCATTTCTTGTGGTGCTATTTTTGTAGCTCTTGGTGTGAAGTAAATACCAAGATCACACAATGCTTCAACTGTCAATCCAATTAATTAGTAATCATGCATAATTTAATTTAATTTTTCAGTTGAATTACTGAAAGCCACAAATCTATCTTATTTGTTCACATTTACTAATAAAATGCTTAGAACAATGGAATAAAAGAACCTAAGTTTGTTCAGGTCAAAATATTCTCCATACGCGATCTTATCTGGTGTTCAGAAACACCTTGAGTGAAGCTAATCTGGCAGGCATTTCACTCTGTTACCCCTTTGGCTTACTGAGAAAAGGAGCAGCCAAGTGAGTCACCAATTCATGGAACTAAGTGATGACATGTCTTTTGACTAACATTCCAGTCATCTCTCATTACGCTGTACCGCCTTGCTGTAACTTTCATGCTCATCTTGTTCATTTTATCCAGCAACTTTTCTCTTTCTCCTTTTAACCACAAAAATTGCATGTGAAATACATATTTAATATCTTTCACCTTACAGGACCTACAGACACATTCAAATCCTGCTATATTAGAAGTTAAGCACAGGTGGCTACCATGAGAACTGCAAAAATGAATTACTAGGAAAATAAAAAGGCAGAAAAGAGTCAATTCTAAATTAAGGTATCAGTGAGTACTAAAGAGCATTTAAAGAATTTAATCTCCATGAGGAAAAAGGTTTTTTGTCAGTTCTGGGTCCTAACCCAGTGCCTGGCAGCCTGCAGGATTCCCCACATGTATTTAGGAACTTGTGAGTCAGTGACTGAGAGGCAGTAATTTGAAAACAGCACAGAAACAAATAATACGTTTAAAAGAGTTTAGTCCTTTACACAAACTTTAACTTAAAAGGAGCATTTCTATTTCCAAAGGGCAATATAAACCTTATATAACATAATCATAATGTCTAACATCAAGGACAGAGGATCTACTACTTAAAACTCCTTCCCTACAGAAAAAGGAGCTTTTCTACTCAAGTGTCCATGAGCTCCATCAGCGAAACACAGATCAGGGATGGAGTCAAGAGAACATCTATTACGCAGAATGCCCTCGGAGGAACAGTATGCATTTAATGATCCAAAACAGATTATATTTCATATTAGAAAAATTACTTCCCTAAAAATGCATAGATTTTGGGGCGCCTGGGTGGCTCAATGGGTTAAAGCCTCTGCCTTCGGCTCAGGTCATGATCTCAGGGCCCTGGGATCGAGCCCCGCATGGGGCTCTCTGCTCAGCAGGGAGCCTGCTTCCCCCTCCCTCTCTGCCTGCCTCTCTGCCTGCTTGTGATCTCTCTCTCTCTGTCAAATAAATAAATAAAATCTTTTTAAAAAATGCATAGTTTTTTTAGAATTCAATATTTGGGGCTTATTTTTATAATTATATCATTTTCTAAACAGTAATATGCCACAGTTTTAATCACATAAACTATTTTAGTTGAAGAATTTACATCTGTTTGGCAAGTCATATCAAAGTTACTGTATTTTAATTCCTCTATTTTATTAGCAAAATTGTTACTCTTGGAAATACAAGATTTTTCACTGAAATCTCTAAGACTAAAACTATTCATTTCAGTTTCAACAATATTATAAGCATATATTTACCTTTCCTTGTGGGTAGGCAGAATAAGATTTTTCCTAAATTACTAATAACAGAGACTTCTGACAGAAGTCAGGGTAGCAATTATGCATCTGTTTCCATTTTTATTATTGTACAGAACTTTCCAGATGTTCCTTCTTCTTTGGTAATTCCCCAAAGAATACATTTACTAGGTTCCCTTTATAATCACCTTGCTAATGGTAGCAGTAACTGAATGGAAAAAGAAAAAAAAATGTAATAGGAATCTCAGTGATTCCGTAATTTTTATATAATGAGAAAAATCTGAAATCCACAAGAACAACGTTCCCTCCAAAAAAAGGCTTAAACAAATGAGAGCAAGGACACAGTGAAAAAGCACAGTGGGAAAGAGAACAAAGTAAGCAGGAAGTAAATCTGGAAGCAGTCTGGCCCCCAGTGAGCTTTTATGCATGTTGAAAGAAGACCCAGTGCTGCAGGTGTGCAAATGACTGCACTTGACAGAGGAATAACATCTGTTATATCCCTTCAACCCTTATTTAACCTTAACATTCCTCCCAAGCTATAAACTCTACCACCAGTAGACTGCAGCCAAAAATCTCATGTAAAGCTTCTAGTTAGTCCGCAAGTATTTAACTAATGTTTCACTTATGCTTCACCATGTCCCTTCGAAAACCTAAGTTCTACCTTCAGTGCCGTTCTGTCGATTCACTTATCAAAGAAAATAATTAGTAAAATATGATTTCTTTTTTTCATGTGTGTTGTTTTTTTTTTAGAGATTATTTATTTATTTATTTGACAGAGAGAGACAGAGAGAGATCACGAGTAGGCAGAGAGGCAGGGAGAGAGAAAGGAGGAAGCAGGCTCCCCGCTGAGCAGAGAGCCCAATGCGGGGCTCGATCCCAGGACCCTGAGATCATGACCTGAGCCGAAGGCAGAGGCTTTAACCCACTGAACCACCCAGGCGCCCCCTTCATGTGTTTTTAAAACTTGCTGTACACAATTAAAAAGATACTTTTAAATCTTGTCCCAGGAACTGACATGGGAAAAAATAATATCCTTAATGCAAAGGCCTGAAATAAATAAGAAATGTTATCATATGCCTGGCTTTAAAGTTTAAAAAACTAGAAAAAATTCCTTTGTTGTGGTATTTTTTTTAATTCCTAAACATGCAATGTATATTCATGACATCTGCTTTTATTTTCTCATAAAACTATTTTCATTCATGTGCGATGAAATCCATTTTGCTTCCATATTCAGCAAAACATTCTGACATTTGTATGTAGGCAGTAGAGCCTTAGCTATTATCGGAGCTGCTCTGATTTCACTACAAATAAATCTAAACCAGTCATTATAATACATTTCCCTTGTCAATACTGGTTTAGGAATAGGCTAGTGGACTAATTCTTGCCAATGAGAAGACAGGGCAAGTCTACTGTGGGGTCCCTGGGGAAGATTGCTTCTATACTGGGAAAGAGATATAACAGAAGATGCTATCTATTCTTCTGGAAACATTCCCATATCTGAAGGAGTATGAGGTGGGTACAGCCAGAGAATGAGGCTGACACAGAATTGGTCAGAGACTACAGATGAACAATAACAACGAAAAAACAAGCCTGCAATGACATTACTGAGCCCCTCGTCTGAATCACCCAGCTTTGATACCACCCTACCTGGACATCCATCCACTTCAGAGCTCATAAACTGGAGACTTGCTTAGGACTTTGCCATAGCCTGTTTATCCTGGATTATAATTCTCTGTAATTCCTAAATAAACTCATTTTTTCTGGCAAAAAAAAAAAAGGAGAGAAAGAGAGAGAGGGAAAGAGATTATAAACTCCTTTCTTATTCAAGTCAGTCTGAGCTAGAGTTTTCTATTTGTATGCAAAATTATTCTGATAAACCAATGAAATAAAATGCTAATTTGAATTAGTTAAACTGACTCAAGGACTCCTATAGACAACAATCAACAACTAAAATTTTGTAGAAAACAGAAACTGGACAGCATTTTAACATTGCACATAATAAAGTAAGTGCTCCTCCCTACTACAAAGAAGGGAGTAATCTAACTGAGGAGTCCCTGAAGGACAAAGTTACAGTGTAGAAGGTCTCCTCAGCTTCCTCCTGAATAACAGGTGCAAGGGGAACCCCGGCCAGGATCAGACCAGTCATGTGCTAAATTAATGCATCAAAATCCAAACATTTTTGTTTTGGTTTAAACTGTTAAACCCTTGGATTCATAGCTCAAGTATACATCGGGTTCCAATGCACTCTAATTTTGAAACAAATTTAAACACGAATGAGACTTCAAAAACTAAAAGGACACTGAGATACAGTATCCTGTAGCCTGCTCGGATATGCACATCTAATCTTTCCTCTGTTCCCAACCTGAGGCAGAAACCAGCCGTGGGAAATAAATGCAGGGCGAGGACTTCTCCATGAAGAGAGGCGGGGCTGTGTGTGCCTCAGTATGTAAACTCAGGTCTTTTTATTTATTTACTTATTTATATTTTCTTCTGAATCTATGACCACTGCTTCTTTCTCCTCTACTAGTTGCCTCTAAGAATCACTTTCCAGCCACTGGCTCCTCAAAGCACAGATCTAAAAATAGCTCTGCCCCCAGCGTTTCCCTATAGTTCTCACATAGCTACCCCAGAACCCAGCAGTCCATCCGGAGAGAAGCTCAGACGTGAGGGGAACCAAAGCTGATTTTCCATTATGTCAGTTCTCCCACTAACCCCTCAGCAGCAAAGCACCCCTTCCTTTTGACCACTCCACTCTAGTTCCAACCAAATTTTGAAAAATAGCTTTGTCTCAGAAATCTTTAAGACCTTATATTGTTCTCCCATCAGGCGAATTTAGGTTGTGGGCTGAGTGAGAAAGGGCACCACAACCTCAAAGACAAGTGACTCCAAAATATTTGATCTAAGCATTTCAAACAGTTCCCGGTTAATAGGCAAGCCTGTGGTATGGCCCCAACAGTGGCTGCCCGTGGAATTGTTTGCCAAACGCTGATACCAAACATTAACTTGAAAACACTTCTTTCTTAACACCAATGCTTTTTCACTAGCAGGCAAAAATATAATTTTACCCAAAGCACCCATTTTAGGAATATCATTTCCCATTCAAATGCAAGCATCGTTCAAAGCAGAGCTGACACACAAGTCGTCAGAGCACTGTGGGAAGGACCCTGAGCTGAAGAGCTTTACAGTAAAAAAGCCCTGGTAACCTGCACACTGGCTCAGCGGCTGATGAGGTAACGCAGCGTCAGGAGACGAAACGGAGAGGGAAGCAGGTCCCCCAAGTGCCTAGCTCAGAGTGCATTCCTGAAATGCACCCGAACTAGTCATCTAGGTTCAAACCTACAATGAGAGATGCTTCTGTAAGTCTGAGACTCGCCTCGGCCCAAACCAAGCTCTAATGGCACTACCGTAGTGCCAGCCCCCTCAGCCCCGGGGATACAGAGTCACACTAGTCTCGTCTGAAGAGGACAGGGGAGAAAGGTGGGCTGGCCATCTCCTATTCTCTCTTGTATTTCCTCTTCTCATTCTCTCCTACCCTGTCCATTTTCCTCCTTATTATTCTTTCCTCTCTCTTTTCCCACTTTCCCTTTCCTTCCAACTATTAATTTACCCATCTACACAACCACAGGTAAATATCCCCACTGCGCTGGGAAGCTATAGTCTGGAAACATAAAAGTGGTCTCTGCTTTCCAGGAGCTCACAGTCCAGGAAAAATTTAGACAGACAAGCAATCACCACACAATCAATGGGTGCTACCACAGAGCTTTGTACCAGCATCTAGAAAGGAGTATCTCATCAGCTGGAGAGAGGGAGGCAGGGGAATGAAGATTCACTTACCTATCACCTGAACAGATGCATGTGACATGAATCTACCAAAAACAACCCAGCTGTAGTTGGTTTATTTGTTTGTTCTTTAACTAGCTGCTGATACACAGCTCCACCCGGACCACAAGAAGAAAACATTTATGAGCCGTGTCCTCATTACACTTCTAATTAAATCCATACAATTTAGCATGTATATCTTGTTCATTCCTATATCCATGATGCCTATTCTAGCAAAATGCCTGGCAAATAGGAAGTACTCAAATGTTTTATATAATTGACTCCAACAGCTTATATATACTGCTATTTTACTGAATTCTTATTAATTTTGATTGTTTTAAGATCCTTATGGGGAAGAACCCCTTCCCACTCTATCTTCAACCAAACATTAACTCTTTTGCATGAATTCTGTCTGGGATTAGAGCTGAGAATTGTTTTACGTCAAAAAATTATATATATGTATATATTGTAGCTAAAATTGTTCTGAGAAAGCTTTACTATTAATATCTTTAAATCTTTTTTTGTATTAAACTTCAAAAAAGCTAAATAAGACTTACTTCTTAAAGTGCTTACTAATGCTTACTAGTTACAGAATACATGTTTTCAATTAGTAGGTTGCAACACCTTTTGGCTTTATTTTCGCCACAATTTTCTGTGGCAATAAATTTAATTTCAAAAGAAAGTAGCTATAGATTATGGAACCCACTATGGCTGTGTAACACATAAATAAGTCTCAGACAGCTTTAAAGCATATTAAAGAGAGTTGTGAAATATATGTGTAAACATGAAATTCTGAAGTGTTAATCCAGTAACACTTAAGTATTGGTTCCAGTTTATAAACAGATTCTTTTAAAGCTTCTAGGCAAAATCTGAGGAATAGCAACGGCTTGCCCTGTCACAGCTGGTAAGAGTTAAAGCACATTGTGAGCTCTAATGATCTCTCTTCGAATCCATTATTCTAATTATTGTGAATACCACATTTTTTAAAAACTCCAGTTTTAGCAGCATACGTTATTTGGTTGAAGTTAATGCTAAAAGTAAATTAATCAGGTTCCTTTTTCTAATCTGTTCAAGTGTAACTCTTTTAATTCATAAAGTTTCTGAGTATAACTTAGGTAACTGTGATGTTTTTTTAAATACCTGTACAAAGTGAAAATATATCTACTAGATTTGTGACTGTCTTAATTATTATTTTACAACCTCAGTTAAGAATCTTATGTACAGAAAAGAAAGGAAAAGAAAAGAAAAGAAAAGAAAAGAAAAGAAAAGAAAAGAAAAGAAAAGAAAAGAAAAGAAAAGAAAAGAAAAAGAAAAGAAAAGAATGTACCACTGCTCTCTAACAGTAAATCAGTATCCTTCCCAAAGGTTTGGATCTCATTTCAAGTACAGAGAGAAAAAGTTTTCTGTTGTTGATGCAAATTATTACTTTATCTTTATAAGAGAGATGTTTTAATCATAAGGCATTAATTAATTTAAAACATTTGTTCATGGAGGGGGCGCCTGGGTGGCTCAGCGGGTTAAAGCCTCTGCCTTCAGCTCAGGTCATGATCTCAGGGTCCTGGGATCGAGCCTCTGCTCAGCAGGGAGCCTGCTTCTCTCTCTCTCTATCTCTATCTCTCTCTCTCTGCCTGCCTATGATCTCTCTGTCAAATAAATAAATAAAATCTTAAAAAAAAGAAAAACACTTGTTCATGGAGTAGTCTCCATAGTCCTGAGAATGAATGAAGACTTCCCCCTGCACCTGAGGTGCTTATAGTCCCACTGGAAAGAAAACAGCAGGTTATATCAACTAGTAAATTGCTCATAGGTCATAAGCTCTATAATGCTCCCCAAAAAAGCAAAGGGTTTTTGTGGGTGGTATATATTCCAGTGGCTGTTAATTCATTTAATCATTGATTTTTTTGTAGATAAAGAAGAAGTGTATATGCGTACACAAACACACACACACACACACACACACACAATGGAATATTACTCAGCCATAGAAAAGAACGAATCTTGCCATTTGCAACATCACGGATGGATCTAGGAGGTATAATGCTAAATGAAATAAGTCAAAGAAAAACAAATACCACATGATATCATTCCTATGTGGAATTCAAGAAACAAAACAAACGAACAAGGAAAAAAAAGAGACAAACCAAAAAACGGACTCAACCACAGAAAACAACTTGGTTACCAGAGTGGGTGTAGACAGAGTAGACGGGTAAAATAGGTGAAGGGGATTAACAGTACACTTACCATGATGAGCACTGACTTAAATGCAGAATTACTGAATTATTATAAAACATCTTCTTTGATAAAGTTGAACTGTAAACTTTGGAATCAGGCCACCTAGGTTAAAAACTCCTATTCCCCATAGTCAAGATCTAACACCCCAGCAAAATCCCTTCCCTTCCCTTTCCACAGGTATATAATGAGGTTCTTGATGGACTGCACTTTGGGAAGTACTGGGAAAATACACTGAACAGGATGTCTTTCCTGGCTTCAAGAATCTTACAGTTTTGTAGTAAAGACTGATCACTAAAAGCAGGCAATCCTGACGTGTTTAGCTACCCACTAGTTATGAGGCAAACTGGATGGGGCTAAGGAGGATGAGCTGGAGAGAATAAAAGCTCAGAGTAACAGACCATTTCAAGAATTGTTCCTTTTGGCCAGAGAGCACTCTTCTAAGTACAACTGAATAAAATGTTTTCAAGAGAACCTTTCAAAAGACACAATTTCAGGGGCGCCTGGGTGGCTCAGTGGCTTAAAGCCTCTGCCTTCAGCTCAGGTCATGATCTCAGGGACCTGGGATCGAGCCCCGCATGGGGCTCTCTGCTCAGCAGGGAGCCTGCTTCCCCCTCTCTCTCTGCCTGCCTCTCTGCCTACTGTGACCTCTCTCTCTCTGTCAAATAAATAAATGAAATCTTTATAAAAAAAAAAAGAAAAGAAAACGAAAAGTGTTGCTATTAATATTATGTCCCTGAATAAAAAAAAAAAAAAAAAAGACACAATTTCATTAGGTGAATTGTTCTACTATTAAGGTACTACCAGCTGTGTCCAAAGGAACAGTACTGGGGGAGCTCCTTGTTAAAAGGTTTGTTTCTCACCATGAAGCAGATACTTACATATTCCCATAAAGTCTCTGTCAGCATGTACTTGAAAATCTCAAGAGCATCCAGATTAGAGTAAAAGGTCACAACTCATGCTATATTTGTGAAGGACCGAATAAGGGTCTCAAGTCTAGGTCCTTGGGGAGGAGGGAGAAGAACTTGTTTACACACACACAGAGTAAGCAGCTGTTGAAGTGGCATGACTGGAGGGGGTGATGAAAGGACCCCTGGGCTAAAAATACTTGCAGTGGCCGGGCCACGGTGCCAGCAATTCCCACACGGTTCCCTCCGTGCAGCTCACATGGAAACTCTTGCTAAAATGCAACTGGTCTCACAATGGGTAGCTCCTGAAGCTGTTACCAGTCAATAATATCTTAGCTCAACTTAGCTCCAGTCTTCAGTCACTTGGATCATTTCACAGGGCTTGGAGAGAATGAGAGGCCACAATGAGAGGTTGTAAAGGTGAATGAGTGTTGATAGAGGTCTGGATTCTTGACATTTTCTAGTGAGGGAAAAAGCAGGCAAAAATACATGAAGTCCCTTTACTGTGAGAGAACACAGCAAGTTCGAAGGTATAAAATTTTATTCTCTAGCCCAAGCTACCTCTGTAAGAGAAAACTAGAAAAAATTAAATAGACTTATAGTCTAGACAATGGGTGTGGGATTTTTTTTAATAAATGTCCACTGATTTATCTTGCCCCCCAAAAGAATCAGTCAAGATTAATAAAACATTTCTTGAAGTAAGGATATTACGTATTTTCAACTATGCTATATATTCTATGTATTTTAATTATTTCAACAACTATACAATTACCAGTAATTACATAAGATGAGGGAAACAGCTTAGCGGTGTAACATTTGCTAGAACAAGACCTTGACTAAAATCAGTAACACACTTAGGAATTTCCACTAGACTGTATGCTCCCCCCAAGAACAGGATTTCTATCTGTTCTGTTCACTGCTTTAATCTCAGCACCTAAAACACAGAATGTCTCTGGTACATGGCGAGTATTCAACTACAGAGACCGTATAGCCTCAAAGCTAAAAGCTTAGACGCGATCAGTGAAAGCCAGCTCTCCTTCTAACTAGCTGGAAAACACTGGGAAAAGTATTTAGCATCTTTGTGCCTCCAGATCCTCATATGTAAAATGAGGGTGATAACAGTACCCTGTCCTACGTAGTTGTAATGGGAATTAAATGAGTTAAATATATAGAGTACTTATAGTAGTGCCTGGCACAGGTTAGCAGTATGTAAATATTAGATATTATTACTTGCTGAATAAATGAGGAGACTTAGAAGGCTTAACATAAAATATTAAGACTATAAATAAAAACACAAGACAAAGGCACTATAATGAATTGACCATAGGGATATACCTATAAAAGCCCTAGTAAATGGAAAGAGTTAGAATACAAAGAACAGTACTGCTTTTATTAGAGAATTATTTGTCCTCAAACCCATGTTAACAACAGAATCATCAGCAGGGCCTTTGAAAAAGCTAATGCCTGGGACCCACTTCAGTTTCTGACTTAATTTTTAAAGTTTCTCAGGTGATCCTGAGAAGAGTTAAAACCACCTACCTAGAATTATGGCTTCTAGTCTTTTCCATCCCAATGCATTTGGGGCATATAACACATTCCATCACTATGAGAAGCTCCCCCATGGAAGGGGTTGGAAAAGGGTGTCTCCATCAGAGAAGAGAGAAGAAGAAGAAAGTACAGAGAAGTTTTTCTGTACGATTCTGATAGCTTCACTTAAGGGGCATCTATCTCCCACCACCATCCCCCTGAACCTGGAGCATATAGCAGACACAGTCTCTCATCCTCGCTGTAACCCTAGAAAGCAGAGAAATTTTTCAAATAATAGCAACCAATTAGAAACAGATCAATCAGAATGAACAGCAGCTGAATGCAACAAGAGTTTATGGATGACTATCAGCCTCCCCTACAAGGGAGACATTAGCTCTCCCATTTCACAGACCAGGAACAGAAACTGAGGCCTTAAAGTTCATATCTCAAAGGTCGCAAACTGAAAAAGTGAAGCCAGAATCTGAACTAATCAAAGAATGAAAGGAGCAAATTTCTGAAACTACGAAAGAAAAATGACACATGATATTTGAAAAGTTCAGTACCTAAAGACACATTTTCTAGGAATTTTGTGCTACATTCTTCTCAGACTTACGCTGTTGTCTTTCGTATCAGCCAGGAATTCGCAAAAGACTTTACGGGTATGAAATGGCTAACTTTACACGCGCACACATGGAGAAAGAAAATTACCTGCGCTTTTCTTTTCCAACTTAGGACTTTAAGAATGAGAACGAGCCTGAATCACTTTGTTTTCTTCGATAACAGCGTCTTCCTTCGAAGCTACGTGACTGTAACTTGTAACTTGTGCAAAATTTGCTTTTCAGTGTAATATTAATAACCTTATAAAATGGTATTTTATACATACCATCTAACATAGTCTTTATAATAAGCATGTTAAGCAGGCATTATTCACACTTTATAGACCAGTAAATCAACACAGAATAGATAGGTAACTTTCCCAAGTTCACATCAGGTGTGATTCTGGGATTTGAACCTAGATGGCCCAATTGCAGCACCCATGTTCTTTATCACAGTGTCCCCTCAAATTAGTAAAATGAAAATAATATTGCCAAAGCCGCTTTGCCAATATTACTAATAACCATCAATTAGCAAAATAAAAAATATTTGCAATATTGACTAGGCATCATTAATAGGATATGCTGCATAGTTTTGAAAGAAATTTAGCAACATGTTTCCAGAGCAAGAGAGCATATATTCTTTTTCCTAATAATTCCATTTTTAGGAGTATAACTTCAAGAGTTACATAAAATTAAGTGAAATAAGTCAAACAAAGGAGAATTATTTGCTGGAAAATATGCAAAATTCCAATTCTTTAATAGCAGTATTTATCATAGTCCAAATATCCATCTGTAGATGTATAAGCAAGTAATTTTGTTCCATTGAAATGTATCATTATGACCATACATTGCAACATGGAAAACTGACAAAAGAATATGATAAGTATACAAGGTGACAGATTGGAAAGGAAGTAAAACAGAAATGAGGACACCTCATTAATCAGAGATGGTAGAGTTCACATGAATTTTTCAAAATTTAGTTTCTCATTAATGCTATTATTTTGTTCAGTAAATATACTCTGTGCAGAAAATAGAGTTTAAAATTATGCAATACATTTATAAGGAAAATTCCCAGTATAAATTTTGACTGATAGTAGTCATTTAATAGCAGATAATTACAGCTAACATTAATACACTTACTACATGCCCCATACTTAGGACTTTATATGTATTCACATCTTTAATCCTCACAATAATCCTTTCCTTGTACTCTCTCTAGTTTACCAATAAGGAAAACAAGGCAGAGGGATAGTAAGTAATTCGCCTAAGTTCAGCCAGCTAATAAACTGCAGAGCCAAAATGTGTTCCAGATTCCACACTCTTAACAACTAAGCAGTTCTGCTCTTTGGCACTCACTATGTGATCCTGTCAAAAACTCTTATTACTGGAAAGCAGAATAAGGACATAGGTAAATAATTAGTAAGCATAATGTTTATGTATGGCAGTAACACGCTGTGGATTTCAGAAAGCTTACTTTCTGAACCCAAATTAAAGATAAACCATCTCTTAAGTTCTCCTTTACCAAATTCTGGATTTATAAAAGTGAGAATCTGTTAAAAAATAATTTTAAGATAATATGAATAAAATAGGAAAAGGTCACTGAGAAATACATTTTTATAAAAACAACCTATTTTTCCATGTCATAACATACTCATTTTTGAATGCTATAATCTTTTTAAATATTTATGAACAGATGATATTTGAGTTATTTGTAACAGTTTAAAATTCACTCTCTTTTTTTCTCCCGACATAATGACAACATGTCCTACCCATACTTCTACTCTGACCTGCAGACTTCCAGGGTAGTCTATGCTTGACAACTCTCCCTTCTAGGCATTTCCACCTGCATGTACTACATATGGACACAGCAACTTAAAGATCTCCAAAACAGAACTCCTGATGTTTCCACCCCACATTCCTGTTTTCCTCATCTTGACATTGCAAACTCCATTCTTCCAGTTGTAAAGGCCAAAACCCCTGGTATCACTCTTGACTCCTTCCTCTCATCCCACATACCCAACCTGTCAGCACGCAGGCTGTGAATGTGACTCCTGGCTTCCTCCTCCAGCTCTTCTAGTTGAAGCCACTGCCTTCTCTCTTAACTCTACAGTCAAGAGAGCTCCTCGCTGCCTCCCACCCCGGCCCCCTGCACTCTACTGTCAACACAACTGCCAATGCACTATCCCTTTAAAACTTGAGGCAGATGATGTCACATCTCTACTCAAAAGTCTCCATCCCGTTCAATTCTGAGAAAATGCCCCAAATCTCCCCAAAAGCCTGTAAATTTCCAGGGATCTGGCCTCCACCTCCATCTCGGACCTTATGGCCTTCCCCTTGTCAGACTCCTGCAGCCACACTGCCATGCCCAGTGTTTCTCACATGCAAGCCCGGTGGGTGTTAACTCAATTTTGGCACCGGCTGCTCCCTCTACTTGGAAATCCTTCCCCTAGGAATCCAGATAGCTTGTTTCCTCACATTACCTTCTCTGAGTGGCCCTCCCTGACCGCTCTGGATAAATAAGAGACCCTTCAACTGCTACCGTGTCCCTTCCCCCGCTTCATTTTTCTCGATGGCTGTTATGATCACATGCCATCGTACAGATTTTCTTGTTTATTTGATATATTTTCTGTCTCCCTTAAGACAATATTAAACCCCATGCAGGCAGGAGTTTTGTAATTTGTCTTCACAACCTAGATCATCTCTGAGCATATGGAGGTGCTCCTTAAATATTTATGTAATTAACAAATCATTTACTAAAATTAGAACAATGGTTAAAATCCTTAAGTGAGATGAAGCAAGGGAGGAAGCCTTAGAGTAAATTATCAGATATTGGGGGCACCTGGGTGGCTCAGTGGGTTAAGGCCTCTGCCTTCAGCTCAGGTCATGTTCTCAGGGTCCTGGGATCAAGCCCCACATCGGGCTCTCCGCTCGGTGGGGAGCCTGCTTCCCCCTTTCTCTCTGCCTGCCTCTCTGCCTACTTGTGGTCTCTCTCCTCTCTGTCAAATAAATAAATAAAATCTTTAAAAAAAATTATCAGATATTGTCCTGATAAGAACCAATAAAGCCATCGTCAATTTCTTGTATACTTTTGTTTCCCTGGATGTGATATATGATGCAAAGTCTATACACTACATTTAAAATAACTTTATTAAAGTCTGGGTTAAATATGTGACTCAATTTTACTTACCATTATCTTGTCAATTTCTCATGACCAACCAAAAACCACTTTCAGAAACGAACTGTTGACAAGCTTTTGGCAATTCTACCTGACCACACTGAGCTCTCCACTCCCAGTAAATGCCCTCATCCTCTCTCTACTGCCTCTGGTCTTCTTAATGTTAACACATCACTTGCAGAGCTAAAAGGGATCTGATTATATCATTGTCCAGAATAATAGAGATCTGCTTATATTATTTTTCTAAAATAGAGACCTGATTATATTATTGCCCAAATTAAAATACCGACCCAATACCACAGGAAAAAAAGCAAAAGCCTTGGTATGATCTACAATACCAGTCCAACCTACTGGGAAGGTCATATACCCCAGAATCACTCCCTAGATTGTCCTATTTCTAACATTTCAGAACTAATTCCAGGTTCCTAGTCGTGTCATGAATTTTCAAAACTTCCATCATTTTGCCCGTGCTGTTCTTTGTTTTGAAAACTCTAACTCCTTTCTGTTCCAAGCAAATACCAATTGATTACCCAAAGCCAAGATGACACCTTCTCTATGAAAACTCTACAAACTCTCTTCAAAAACATTAGTCTCATCCTCCTTCACCATTTCCTCTGTAACAGACTGGATTATCTCTTAGAGTTCATAGATTAAGCGCTTCTCTCCCCTAACTGACTTTAAATTCTCAAGGACCAGGGACTTAAGTGTGTGTACTTCGTACAGCACGCAGTTGGTGCCCAATAAATGTTTAATGAATGAGAATATAATACAATATCCTCCAGCAAACAAATATTGTAGTTATGAACATGTAAACTAGAAGAAAAAAGCTTTAAATGTCCTCTAGTGTTTCTATCATTTCTATAACAAATTTTTGGACTTTAAATATTAAATATTTTCAAGATTCCAAACTGCACAAGGATTTTATGAGGACCCTTTACATCTCAAAACCTATAAAATTTGATGAAAAAAATAAATTTCCACATCTCTGAATATGGTAAAATTGTGTTTATATGGAAACCCTGGCACCATGTTTCAGTCGAAAACTCTTTTTGGCACTCATTCACAGGGAGCAATAAATCATTTCCTTCTGCAAATGAATGTTATTGTGGGTGGGCCTTTTACACAGAAAAAATATTTGGATTCAAAGGTTCCCTCCTTGGCACTGGAATTGTCGTGACCAAGGTATCAAAGCTTAGCAGTTCTTGAATTTAGGAATTTTGTACTTCAACGTTCAGTAAAAGCTCAATTTTTTAAATAGCCATCAATTCTCTTAATAATCAGCCTGGAATGGAGAACAATAATCACACTGGAGTCATTTTATTCACAAATGAAAAAGAAACAGTAATTAAATACACGGGGTTACAGGTAATTATCTGTAGTCTAGCACATCTAGCTAGAATATTCCTTGTCCCCAGCAGTTAGGTGAGGACCTATGCATGAGTTCTAACCAATGGGATGGGAACAAACACACAAGCAGCACCTCTGGGCCTGACCCATGAGATCCTCCAATATGCAATAATTTCCCTGTTCCTTCCTTTCCTTGGCTTGGTGCATGGAAGCCATACATGAAAAATGATGGAGTCATAAAACTAGATCAGCACGGGTCCTTGAGACATTAGTCAAAGAGGCAGCCACTGGTCAGAAAACCTATTTTGGACTTTATGTGTGTAAGAAAAATTTACATCCCTTCTAAAGGTTAAGCACTGCACATTTTGAGATATCCTTATTATGCAAAAGTTAGCATTATCATATCTAAATACACTCACTGAGTCTAAAGATAAACAATTTGAGAACTTTAAAGAGTATTCATTCATCTTTATTATGCTTTTTTTATCATTTCAAAGAAAATCATGTAAGCATCTTTTTCCTTGTACCATAATCTACCTAACCTTCCTTCCTAACACCATGTTAGGCACTCTAAAAGGATTTCACGTATATAAATTACATATTATACATGAGATATTTGATTCCTGCTTTATATATAAGTAAAGCTTATAAAAATATATTGAGTATATAAAACAGAATTTATACACAACTTATAAAATCAATATAAATTTGTATGTTAATATATGTAATTTGATCCCTGCTTTAAAGAATCATGCCAAACTAATTCAATTAGCATCAGTTAGCTACCCTACTATGTGCCTGGCACTGAGGTAGCCACTCAACACACAAGGGTGAAAAGGACACAATGCACCCCAGTAGGATTGCGTACTTGGCATATTTCTTCTCTGGCTTTACTTGTAATCACCAGCTTCAAGAAACACAGTTTAGGTCTTACCTTTATAGAATAGATTTAGGTATAAAGTGTATTATAAATACGTTGAGAACAGGCTTTTTAATTTGTACATCACATATAAAATGCAAAACAAATTGTATTTGTCTCCGTGAAGTGTTTGATGTAGGTTTATGTCCCAATCTTGCTGTATTCCTGACCCTGGGACAAAAATAACCAACATAATTTACTGCCAGTTCCCATTCATACACCAAATTTGTACCTTCTCCCTCTGCACTGATTTTCTAATCCTGGAACTAGACACTACTCTAAGAGAGAGGAACAAAATGACTTATTCAACTATTGGCAGTATCTGGTTCTATACATATATATGTATAGCATTGTAAGTTAACGTGTTTTTCAAATTTCCATGTATTGCTTGGCATTCTGAGTATAATCAAGTTAATATGGTACTCGTTAATGACGAGTATGTGCCCAACAACAGTTGAACAAATTGTAGCAGTTCTTTACAGAACAGCAAAAATACTTTGACTGGCTTGGAAGCAAATAAATGCCTACCTGCAGAGTGACAAGGAAACGTGACTCAAAAAGCTATATTTCTTGGGAGCCTATAGATAGCAACAGCCTACATAATTCTTTCTCTTCATTCCTTGAGAGTTTCATTTTAAAGCAGAGAAGACAGAAAAAACTGTGCCCTTTGGATCTTAATCCATTGCCAATCTGTTTTGGGGTCAAAAAAGCTATAAATTCGCCTGCTCCTCTGGTTTTAGACCATTGCAAAATAACTGAGAGGTGACATTGACACACATACTTCAAGAATTCACGTTCTAGAGTAAAATAAACAACTGCTGCCTGAGTCCCTGTCTTTATGGGTCAACGTTCAGCTCTACTTTTGCCTCAAATCTTGGATATTGGCAAAGACCAGATGGGTATTTAACTTTATGCAAAAGCTCATTTCCACTGGTATTCCTGAGTCCTTCAGATTTGTGGCCAGGTTTCTGAAGTGTAAAACAAATTTGTTTTAGAGAGAGAAGGATAAACTTACTCATGCAAAATACTGTTTCCCTTCTCTACAAGTTGGAGGGGAGGAACTGTCGGTATGTACACAAAAGGGAGAGGAAATACACAAATGGAAGAAAGTACTCAAGAATATTTAGCACGAGAAACGAAAACAGCTCTACTGGGTATTGGTTGCCTGTGCTCGGTCTTACAATTAGCTTGATCCTTAGAGACCTGAAAGTGATACCATTTGAAGCTCATACATTATGAAAGAACTGATGGGTTGTACATTTCACAGAGTGCTAGTAACCTCATTACATGCAAACTTGAGGGTTGTTTTTTTTTTTAATTATAACGCTGTGAAGGGGAAACCGGAAAGTGTTCAGCAAAGACAGTTTTATATAATGTTCTACCTACATACAACACTGAATTAACAAGTATTCATTAAACACTTCTCATGAGCCTATAGCATATTGCTACTCTAAACTGTGATTAAAATGTTATAAAAAGTAAACTAACCAAAAAAAGTCACTGGTCAAATGCATTTATAAAGTTTCGACCATAGTAGTAATCAAAGAAATGTAAACGTTTTAGGTTTTTAAAAGTATCCAATTAGCGAAACCTTCTGAAAATACAATGTCAATCTTAAATGGCAGAATAAAACAGGAACTCCCACCCAGTGCCAGCGTCAACAAAAATAAGCACAACCCTTACAGAGAGTAATTTTGGAAGTAACCCTCTAGAACCTTATACTGTATATATTTCTTTGGATCATCAAAATTCTACCATTAGGCTAAAGCGAAATCATGACCGCATAAAAAGTCATAGGCCAAAACTGCTCATCTCAACATTACTTATAAGAAAAAATTGCAACTAAAGTAAAGGTCTAACAGTATTGGACTGGCTGAGTAAATTATTGTACACCAGCAGGATATAACATTAAGTTGCCATTAAAATTATAATTATGTTATGTTGCCATATTATAAAATAATAATCCTGACCCATCTAAAACATGTATAGAGAAAAAGGTGAAGACTAAAATACCAAAAGAACACCAATAGTTTTCTTTGGATAATGGAGCCATGAGTAACTTTCTTGTCTAAGTTTTCTGTGAATTCCAATTTTTTTATATTGGGTATATAATGCTTATATAGGACAGAAAATGCAAAAACCTTTAAAATAGCATTAGGAAAGAATTTGATGTTCACTAAAGTTTTGAAATGCTATCAAGCAAAAATTACAAATAACCACAAAATGGAAAATCACAAATGTAATCACTACAATATTGCGATGAAAAAATTTAAGCTTTCCTTATTATTTACTATTTAAGTGCTGAAGTAATATAAAAGAAGTTCCATTAAACACAATGCTAAATATAGATGAATATACTTTCTGTTCTCCACAGATCACAAGACATTGTATGTTATACTCTCTAGTCACAATGTCCCAAGTATGGCTAACATGTTCAAGTGATTTTCTGCTACTACATTTCATTCTTTGAAGTGAAATTAAACTATTCTTAATTACCTAAGTGTGATTTGTTTCATTATTTATTTATGACTAAAAAGTACATTCACAATTTCCCCTCTACTATTGGATTCTTACCTTTCTCTTTCTCTCAGTGGTTTTTTAATTCAAGAATTAAGACACAGGCATTTATAATAAAATGCATACCAAATTTTTATATCAAATCTGATTTGAATGTATATATGACATAACATATAACACTGTAATGCACAAATAACTAGCAACTAAATATTTACTATTCATTATGAACTTTTTTGACAGTAATATCTTTATTTTTTAATTAACATATAATGTATTATTGGTTTCAGAGGTAAAGGTCTGTGATTCATCAGTCTTATATAATACTGAGTGCTCATTACATCACATGCCCTCCTTAATGTCCATCACCCAGTTACCCCATCCTTCCACCCCCCTCACCTCCAGCAACCCTCAATTTGTTTCCTTTGATTAACAGTCTCTTATGGTTTCATCTTGTTTTATTTTTTCTTCTCTTCCTCTGTGACCTATTTCTTAAATTCCACATATCAGTGAGATCATATGATAATTGTCTTTCTCTGACTGACTTGTTTTGCTTAGACATAATACCCTCTAGTTCCATCCATGTCGCTGTAAATGACAAGATCTCATTCTTTTTGATGGCTGAGTAATATTCCATATGGCTCTTTGAATAGTTTGGCTATTGTGGACATTGCTGCTATAAACATTGGGGTGCAGGTCCCCCTTCAGATGAACAGTAATGTCTTTAACATAATAAGGAAAAGGAGTATCAATTGCTAGTAATGTAAAATTCAGCATGTAGTAATCAAGTTGCCAGATACAGAAATAAAAATACATGATACTCAGTTAAATCTGAATTTCAGGGGCACATGGGTGGTTCAGTTGGTTAAGTGTTTGACTTCAGCTCTGGTCATGATCTCAGGGAACCCACACTGGGTTCCCCACTCAGAGGAGAACCTGCTTTTCCCCTTCCCTCTGCCCATCCCCCTGCCCATCCCCCCACTCATGTTAATTCTCTCTCAAATAAATTTTTAAAAATATTTAAAAATCTGAATTTCAGGTAAATAAAAATAATTTTTAGTGGAAATATGTCCCATGCAATATTTGAGATAAGCCTATACTAAAAATTTATTCATTTCTTTTTTAATCAGAAATTCAAGTTTAACGGATTGTCCTCTATCTTATCTAGCAGCCCTGGAAGTAATAAATGGAATATTAAAGCATTGGAAGCATAACTAACTCAATTATTTACATTTTGTCCACAACATAGTAACAATAGAAAAGAAGATAAGTGAAGAAGGAATTACTAGTTACTGGTCCAATAACTTCCTCATGAACTGTGTTAGGCAGGTAACATATCAAATGATCCATTTTATCCTCATCAAAACCCTGTTAAGACAGGTATTACTATTAAAAAAAAGAATCTCTATGAGCTTAAGTAACTAGTTTAAAGTCCAGCAGCTAATAATAGTTTGCTACAAACAAAGGAGACTAGGGTCAAAGTGAATGAATGAGCCAACTAATTAATTCCCAGTTATGAGGAAGAAGAAAGTTAACTCTGGATCTCACCTATACAAACTCACTATCAACACTGACTGGATTCACTGAATATTGTTAAAAGTGCTGTAACTTAGTCTGAGTTTAAGTTTTACATATACTCTCTTAAGATCAACTCGACAAAATAAGGAGAATATTTCATTTATATAATAAGAGACTGGTTTTCTTGAATAAAGCTGAACTGAACTGCACTTATAAGTTACCTCAAAAAATATATTGCTTGGAAAAACAGGAGAGGAAGGAAAGCTTACAAATTCATTGTATGAGGCCAGCATTACCCTGATGCCAAAAATCAAATAAAAACACTACCAAAAAAAGAGAACTACAGGCCAGTATTTCTAATGAACACAGAAGCAAAAATCCTCAGAAAATACTAGCAAACTGAACCAAACAGTATCTTTCAAAAAATTCATTCATTATGATCAAGTAGAATTTATTCCTGGGATGCAAGGGTAGTTAAATATTTACAAAATAATCAACATGATACATCACATCAACAAGAGAAAGGATGAAAAAAGCATAGGATCATTTCAATAGACACTGAAAAAGCATTCAACAACAAACAACATCTATTCATGATAAAAACCCTCAACAAAATAGGTTAAGAGGGAACACAGCTCAAGATAATAAAGACCATAAATAAAAAAACTCAGAGCTAATATCATACTCAATGGTGAAACTGAGAACTTTTCTCCTAAAATCAGGAACAAGACAAGGATGACCACTCTCACCACTTTTATTCAACATAGCCACAGCAATCAGTCAAGAAAAATAAATAAAAGTCATCCAAACTGGTAGGAAGAAGTAAAAATGTCACTATTTGCAGACAGCATGATACTATATAGAGAAAACCCTAAGGACTCCACCAAAAAACTACTAGAACTGATAAATGCATTCAGTAAGGTTGCAGGATACAAAATCAATATACAGAAATCCACTGCATTTCTATACACTAATAATGAAGCAGCAAAAAGAGAAATTAAGAAAACAAACTCATTTACAATTACACCAAAAATACTTAGGAATAAACTTTACCAAAGAGGTGAAAGGCCTGTACTCTGAAAACCATTAAACACTGAAGAAAGAAAGTGAAGATGACACAAACAAATAGAAAGATATTCCATGTTTGTGGCCTGGAGGAACAAGTATTGGTAAAACATCCATACTACCCAAAGCAATCTACTGATTTAATTCAATCCCTACCAAAATACCAACAGCATTTTTCACAGAACAGAACAATTAATCCTAAAATTTGTAAGGAAGCACAAATGACTGAATAGCCAAAGTAACCTTGAAAAGGAAGAATCAAAATGGAGGTATCACAATCCCAGATATCAAGATATATTACAAAGCTAGAGTAATCAAAATAGTATGGTAATGACACAAAAATGTACAAATAGATCAACTGAATAGAACAGAGTGCCCAGATATAAATCCATGATTATATGGTCAATTAATCTTTGACAAAGAAGGCAAGAAAATGCAATGGACAAAACAGTCTCTTCAATAAATGGTGTTGGGAAAACTGAACAGCTACATGAAAAAGAATGAAATTGGACCACTTTCTTACACCACACACAAGATAAATTCAAAACAGATTAAAGACCTAAATGTGAGATTTGAAACCATAAAAATCCTAGAAGAGGGCACAGGCAATAATTTCTCTGGTATCAGATGTAGTACCATTTTTGTCTCGTGAGGCAAGGGAAACAAAAGCAAAAATAAACTACTGGAACTACATCAAAATAAAATGTTTCTGCACAGCAAAGGAAATAACCAACAAAACTAAAAGACAACCTCCTGAATGGGAGAAAATGTTTGCAAAAGACATATATGATAAAAGGTTAGTGTCCAAAATATACATAGAACTTAAACAACTCAGCACCAAAACATCATACAATCCAATTAAAAATGGTGAGACGACATGAACAGACATTTCTTCAAAGAAGACATAAATGGCCAACAGACATTGGAAACAGTGCTCAATATCATTGATCATCTGGGAAATGCAAATCAAAACTGAAGAGGTATCACTTCACACCTATCAGAATGGCTAAAATAAAAAACAAGAAACAACAGAGGTTGGTGAGGATGTGGAAAAGGGGAACCCTCCTACACTGTTGGTAGGAATGTTAAACTGGTGCAGCCACTGTGGAAACAGTATGGAAGTTCCTCAAAAAATTAAAAATAGAACTACCATATGATCCAGTAACTCCACTATGGGGTATTTACCCAAAGAATACAGAAATACTAATTCAAAAAATATATATGCACCACTATGTTTATTGCAGCGTTATTTACAATAGCTAAATTAAGGAAGCAACCCAGGTGTCCCATTTATCCAGATGAATGGATAAAGAC
>CM053604.1:65113387-65132378 GCA_028646535.1 Procyon lotor | reverse complement strand
GCGTGCATGCGTGCCACACACATGCATGTATTCAATAGAAGATTACTCAGCCATTAAAAAAAAGAAAGAAATCTTGCCATTTGCAACATGTTTGGATCCAGGGGGTATAATGCTAAGTGAAATAAATCAGTCAGAGAAAGACAAACAGCATATGATTTCACTCCTATGTGGAATCCAAGAAACAAATGAACAAAGGAAAAGAGACAAACCAAAAACCAGACTCAACTATAAAAAACAAACTGATGGTTACTAGAGGGGAGGTGGGTTGGGGGATGGGTAAAATAGGTGAAGGGGATTAAGAGTATATTTATCATGATGAGCACTGAGTAATGTATAGAATTGCTGAATCATGATATTGCACACCTGAAACTAATGTAACATTGTTCACTATACTAGAACTAAAATTTCTTTCTAAATACTTAGTTATAAAAGTGAAAAATGTATTGCTTGGAAAAATATCTGTTGACTTGCAGTGGATTCCAATATATATGGTTTGCCACTATATCTGGACAACGAAAATATCAGCTAAATGTACTGTAAGGAAACTGAGTATCTTAATTGTATGGAAAATCTTCTATTACACTATTATTGGCTACAATTTTCTAGTTCTATTTTTCTTTTTTTTTCATTCATTATACATATAACTTTTCAGCTGCTACTGTGCGTTAGGATATGGAAATTTCAAAATGAAGAATAAAGGTTTAGGACAAAATATAACAGATTTATTCATTCCCAGGACATTTTTGGGTAAAAGCTAGCTTTTGCCAGAATCTCCACCTATTCCTCACTGCTCTCCCACTTTTCACACTACTCCCCATAGTAATTCTCCTAACCCCATCAGAACAATAATTAGTCTGTGACTTTTCTATTTAAAATCCATTTCAACTGCTGGGAGCAAAAGCATAAATCTGATTTATAACTACATTATAAAATCGTTCCACTACGGCTCATGAATACAAACGATTCCAAGGAACAAAATCTTTTTCTGAGGAACAAAAATCTACGACAAAGTAGTATCTTTCATTTACCATCAACAAAATAGTCTCATTTTCAGAATAAATTAAAATTCAAGGCTTTCTTCACATATTTATAAAACTTTGCAAATACACTTCCTTGCAATAAATAAAATACAAAAAGAAAATGGGAGATTTAACATCCATAATGTGCATTTGGTTTTAAGATCTTAAAAGGAGGGATGCCTGGGTGGCTCAGTCAGTTAAGCATCTGTCTTCAGCTCAGGTTATGATCCGAGGGTCTGGGATTGAGCTTCACATCAGGCTCCCTGCTCAGTGGGGAGCCTGCTTCTCTTTCTCCCCTCTGCTCATTATCTCTCTCTCTCTAAATAAAATCTTTTTAAAAATATCTTAAAAGGAATCCAATTCCTTAAGTGTAATATTTTATCTGAAAATAAAGTTACCTAAATGTTAAATCATCATTCAGTTTACCAACAAAGGTAATATATTTTAGTGTTCACTACAGAATCTTAAAATTGTTATTTAACTTCTCTGAGCCTCATTCCTCTTCCTTGATACATAGTACAGAGAGAAACTGGCTTAGTTTCTTGCAACTCCAAAATTCTGTGCATCTTTATACTAGAATTCTAGGTCAACCTATTCCTTTAATAGGCACATGTTTAATTCTTCATTTTGTAGATTATAGAAAATGCTTAAATAAGTACTATTAGCTGGTATATTACTTCAGACACTGTATATCCTGGGTATTTCTGTCTATAATGAATTATAGAACTTTTATAAACATAAATATTATTAATATTATGCTCTTGGTCTGCAGAAGGCTATTTGCTCTTGGTCTGCAGAAGGCTGGCGTAGATGAGGTCCCAAGTGAATCTGTTTGCCTATAGCCAAGTGAAACATTTCAGAGTTTCACATTGAATCAGAAGAGAAAACTAATTGGATCTAACAAAAGACTCACTGCTTAGGTATATGTGTTACAAAATAGTTTCCACACCATATAAACTATTTTACCAAAAAAAAAAAAAAAAACCAGCTACCAAGAAAATGATTTCTACCTAGAGTTCAGTTCAAAGTAAGTAAGAGGTGAACAGGTTTAAACTATATGTTTTACCTTGAAAAATACTTTCATTAGCAGCTCTCTCAGTAATGGTCCTTGGCCAAAAAAAAAAAAAAAAAGTCATTATAAAGCAAGTTATATGAATAGGCACTCAAATCTCTGATTTCTCTTTGGTTCTAGGCTCTAACTGGCATGACTATGGATCCTGCCCTGTATTTAGGTCACTTGTGGCTAACAACTGTTTTCCACTATGAACTAGTAGGTAGTTAACATTTTTCAAGCCTTATGGTCAAAATTTAAGATACTTTTTTAAATTATTTATTTTAATTCCAGCATAATTAATATATAATACTATATTAGTTTTGGGTGTACAATATAGTGATTCAACAATTCTATACATTACTCGGTGCTCATCACAGTAAGTGTACTCTTAATCCCCTTCACCTTAAGATTTTTTTTTTAAATGCAGGACTTTTCAGAAACTTTAATAAGCTAATATTTGTTGTAACTCTCCAAGAGGGCATTATCTATTAGCCATGCATCCCTTTGGAAGGAATCATTTTAGGCATGCTATTAACTAACCTACAGTACTCACTTTGAAACGCCCAGTTTTAAGGGCCTAGGTCAATTTCCTGAGTCACTTTTTACCACTTCCTACAAACATACTTTTTAGTGTTAATGTTGTTTTTTCACTTTCTGACTTTTTGAGCACGTGACCTCTTCCCATATCTGCCTCAAATTTCCATCTTGGATAGATTAAGATTTATCACAGAACTTAAAAAAAAAAAAAAGATTTATCACACAACTGCTAATGCAAGGATCAAGACAGAAGAAATATTCTAATATTCAGATAATAAGACTTTGTATCAAGACAGGAGATTTGTAATTAAATTACTACCTTGAGAGAAGATTTCATAAAGCCCTTTATCTTTCCTTCACTATCTTTGCTGAGCTAAACCAAAGAATCCTATATGAGAAAGATCTGAGAGGAAAAGGAAAGAGGAATTCTACCTATTTCTGACATTGGAAGAACTGTGAAAACAAAAGAGGAGAGAGGTAGGAAACAGAGAGGAGTAGACACACGTCAATTCTGCTTACCTTCTCACAGGTCCACTCTGATCACAAGCTCAGTGCTCCATTTGGGAGTCTTAGGACTGGGTAGAGCCATATCCAAGTACACCACAGTTTACAGGCATACAGGGGAGTCACGGAGGTTTAGTTTTCCTGAACGTGCTAGATTACTATGTGGGGTAGACCAGACACAGACTAGCTAAGAATCCAGCCAAGAAACTTCTCAGAGGGAGATCACTGCCATAAACTGAGGTAGCTCTGGAAAAAGGTCTGCAGGGTGGACTGCTCCGGACGTGACCAAATAGATGTCACAGCCAGACCTCCAAGAGTTTCATGGTCCAGCAAGAGCCAAGCAGAAGTCTGGAACTGGCCAAGGAGTACTCAGTAAGAAAAATGAAAACAAATGGACCATCAGTCACAAGCATGAGCACTGGAGGTTGTTAGGACATTGAGCAACCAGGGAAGCAGAGACTTTGCCCCAAAGATAAAGGCAGTGGACAATGGACACAATGTCAAGAACTCTGCCCTGCTATCCTATACATCTCATAGATCTCATACCATCTTGGAAAAGTGCTAGGAAAAAGGATGAAAGATCTGAGAGATGAGCAGTGTTTCCTAAAGAGAAGTATTATTACCCAAGGAGATTTAAATTATAGACTCAAGCTACTTTCAATCTAGATTAGCTTAAGACTTTTTGCCCCTCTTAAGCAATGAGTAAATGAGCCAAACCAGACAATCCAGATCAATTTGACAAGAAGTACCTATTTCTCCATACAACCAAGTCAATAATCTCAGGGTCATGAGATCAAGCCCCACATTGGGCTCCATGCCCGATACAAAATCTGTTAAAGATTCTCTGCCTCTCTCTCCCTTTGCTCCTCTGCCCCACCCCCTAAAATCTGTAGATCTTAAAAAAAAAAAAAGTGAATTTTATGACCCCATGAACAATTTTCTCTAAAATCAAAACTTCCACTAAGACTGTCAATATGGTGTCAGTTCTAGATCTATGCTCATGTGCTTTGTGCAACACATCTAATTAAATCCTACCATCCCTCAAAGTTCAGCTCAAATTCCTACACTTTCACAAAGTTTTTTTTTTTTATTTTTACCTCACTCATCTCTCTCTTCACTGACCTCCTTAGACAAAGATAATTTTAGGCTAGATTACCAAACTCCTGGGATGACAAAGATCTCTTTAAACACACAGATACACACACACACACACACACACACACACTCTCACTCACTCACTCACACACACACACATGCACACAATACTGAGGAGTTGACCAGAGTGACACAACTCACTGAGCTCCTGGAGCCCCTCCAGGCCTCTCACAGACCCTGCTGCCATGGGGGACAGTCCATCTGTCACAGTCCTAAGTCAGACCAACGACAACACAAATACTGGAAGTTCAGCCAGAACCAAAGACCTGGAAAAGGCAAAAGTCAAACATCCAGTAAAAGTGATGTCCACAGTACCACTCTCTCAGCACAATTACAGTAGGCAACTACTGCACCACAACCAAATACAAAATATTCCTTGCCCCCAGGAAAAGTATTCCTCCCAGCTAGAAACAAAGAGAATCACTTTTAAACAACTAATCTATCTGCCTTGGTATATATTAATTCATTTGTAAAATATGAATTAACAGAATCCTGTGACCAGAATAAAGAGTTCTTTGGACTTACATAGTATAAAATTTCACACAGTGAGAAAACACTTGAAAACCCAAGTCAGTTGTAATTAACTCTTAATCATTTCAATGTATCATTCATTTATCTCTATTTAATCATAAAGTCCATTTTTATCAGCAAAATACAGATGGGGGAAAATAGGGAAAGTTTCAAAACTATCTGTGGCTCATTTTTTCTCTATATTTATATGCAAAAACTTCTTAAAATCAAGAAATTAAAAAGTATTTTCCAGGGGCACTTGTGTGGCTCAGTCAGTTAAGTGTCCAGCTCTTCATCTCAGTTCAGCTCTTCATCTCAGGGTCATGAGTTCAAGCCCAGTGTTGGGCTCCACACTGGGTGTGGAGCCTACTTAAAAAAAAAAATTATCTCCCAATTTTCCATCAGTGGAAAAAAAAGGTAAATAAGCTTAGTTCAAGACCCAGTACTTATTGTTAGCTTGTGGTCCTTGGACAAGTCCCAGGAATTTTTATTATTATTTATAAAATAGGGATATAATAGTATTACTAGCTAACTTATGAAGCTTTTATAATGACAAATGAAATGACACATTCAAAACACATGGCACCATATCTTACAGTAGCTAATGCTAAGTGTCATAAGTAATGGAGTGCCCCAGAAGTCACTGTAGGGAGAGAGGATAGCAGGTTTCACTGTGCAGCAAGGCACCAGTGTGATGATACTTCATCAGTTCAGAGAATACAGGACACTGGATTGGAGGGTGAAGGAGATGGGGGAAGAAATCCATGAAGAGCAACTATTATGTGCAAAGTGGTAAGGTGAGTCCCAGATGCCATGGGGATCCACTACGTAGGGCTTTGGATAATATACGATCGTAGTGGGCACCTGGGTGGCTCAGTTGGTTAAGCAACCGCCTTCAGCTCAGGTCATGATCCTGGAGTCCCAGGACAGAGCCCCGCACTGGGCTCCCTGCTCAGCGGGGAATCTGCTTCTCCCTCTGACTCAACCCCTTCTTGTGTGCTCTCTCTCTCATTCTCTCCCTCAAATAAATAAAATCTTTAAAAAAAAAAAAAAAAAACTATGAAGGCAGACAATTGTCAATACCATGGCACCTGAATGAAATCAGGTTGATCAGCTTACCACCTTCCTACCATCATGGATGACTCTCTGCACTACCCAAGCTCTCTGCCCTACCCAGCTCAGACCCCCGGTTCTCCTGGAAGCCTCCTCTGACTAATCTACCTACGTGCATCTCTCCTTTTCCTGATCACCTTGTAAATCACAGAAACTGCTAAAGAAGAACTGCATTTGGTTGTATCCTATTTTACACTATAAATGTTTGTTTTATATAAAATGCTATTCATACAAATTAAAAGTTCCTCCAAGATACAGACTTGAGTTACCAAATATATTATGATATATTAAAAAACAAGGGTAATAATACTACCAATTAATTTTAGATGATTGCTTTATAGTTTAAAAAGACAATTACTTTTTTTTTTTTAAGACAATTACTTTTGATAAGCAACACAGCCCAATTAGGAAGCAAATAGTGTCCATATGACAGTTCTATTTTATAGCTGAAGACTGGCCTGAGGTCACAAAGATAGTAAGTGGTGGGGACCAGCAGACCAGCATACTGACCTCACTCTGTCACAGCTGCCTACATATATTCTAGAAAAGTGTGGGACTCCTATGTGATGCCTAATAGTTCTTGTCTTGTTTTACTAAGAGGCCAAAGTTTGCTGACCAAAGTAAATAGTAAAACAACTAAAAGACCTTAAAATAATTTTGTTTCCCCCTACAAGAAAATGCCTAAACAATCCTTAAATTTTTACACTTGGGCTACTTCCTAATCCCTGAAATGGCATATAATAAATCATCTCCCACACACTCTTCAAATATAAACTCTAAACTACTATGAAACTTTACATCTGGATCCAAAAGCTTTTCCTACACAAATGGTATCTGTGACTATAAATGTGTAAACCTTGGTAAAAGAGCAATTCCTGATTTTACGTGGCCAATGAGGTACTGAAAATAGTCTGGAATTTTTTTCTGTAGACACAGCAATGTAAGAATGCCTTTTGCTGAAAACGACAAAAAGGCAATGCCAAGAGAAATCTGAGATCACCTCCAGTTCTACCTAAACAGAAACACCTATCCCAGCACAAATATTACACTACTCTAATTGAATTCCACTTAGAAAAGGTGACATCCATTGAATCAAATGGACGCAAGATAACAGAGGAAAAGAAATCACGAATTTAAAAACATAGTCATTTTAAATCACACAAAAGTGAAATTCTTTTTTTTTAATTGGCTTTCAATTTCTCCTTTGTCTAAAAAGTCTGAAGGAATATCCCAAAGTCTTCTTTCCTCTCATCTTCTCTCCAACAAAGGGCGGGTCAGAATTACTCTCCAAGGTAGTCATTGTCAATCTAATTCAGCATGCCATCTCAAAGATAAGATCTTTTCAGTCAGGAAGAGAACAATCAAGAACAATCTCACCCAGTATGAATAAGGGGGGGGGGGGAGTGCTGCATTGGAGAAATTTTGTCGTAGAAGTGTATTATGAGTACTAGTCATTGTTTTTCTTTTGTTTCAAACTGGATTAGAGAAAAGCTTTATGGATAAACTATGCTAAAACTCACCTGGGATACTTGATGGGAAATTTTAGATGAAAAGTGATTCACATAAGCCAATATCCTACTGAGGACACTACCTAACTTCTCTTCCTCTCTGGATGCTTTCTTCTGGAAAAGCAACATGAGTGAACAGATACTCATAACTAAGGTGAATCCATCTGACCTTTTTTTTTTTTGCATAGTTAACACACAACGTTACATTACTTTCAAGTGTACAACACAGTGATTCCCCAAGTTTATACACGATGCTGCTTTAAAACATGAAGAGTGGGTAGGAGGGGGGAGAAGAAAAACCTTCAGTAGCTATCATCATGAGGACTCCAAGGCTAACCTAACCTCTGCCTCTCTCACCGGCCCCCACAGTCAACACCTCAGATTAACAGCACCCCGATTCAGCTCTCCACTCCGCAGCTCTGACAGGCAAATGTCACTGTAAAAGTTAACACTTAGCACCGATGCACTGAAACCTACCAACGGTCTGCCAGTAAGTAAAAACACATGTGAAGGATTCTGCTGTCTGGCTTCAGGAAAATGAGGAGGTGGGAGGCTGGATGCTGGATTCTTTTTTGGGGAGTGGTGGTGGTGTAGTGGTTTTACGTGCAACTCTCAGCTGTTATTTGGAGACATAACTAAAAACGGGGGATACTCGATTATGATGTCAGGCCACTTGCATCTCTCTCTATACTCCAAGCACTTCTTGAGAGCTGTGGGACTCAGTTGACTGGGAACAGCAACAGTCTCCTTACCAAACTCCCAATAGCCAACAGTGATTCTTTTGGGGGGGGGTTTAAAATTAACATTTAATAATGTATTATTTGCTCAGGGGTACAGGTCTGTGAATCATCAGTCTTACACAATGCACAGCACCCACCATAGCACATACCCTCCCCAGTGTCTATCACCCAGCCACCCCATCCCTCTTCCCCAACCTTCCAGCAACCCTCAGTTTGTTTCCTGAGATTAAGAGTCTCATAGTTTGTTTCCCTCCCCAGTCCCATTTTGTTTCATTTTTCCCTCCCTTCCCTCCACGATCCCCCACCCTGCCTCTCAAATTCCTCATCAGAGAGATCATACGATAATTGTCTTTCTCTGATTGACTTATTTTGCTTAGCAAAATGCCCTCTAGTTCCATCCACGTCATTGCAAATGGCAAGATAATCAGGTTTTTGATGGCTGCATAGTATTCCACTTCCACTGTGTGTGTGTGTGTGTGTGTGTGTGTGTGTGTGTGTGTATCACATCTTTTTTTTTTTTTTAAGATTTTATTTATTTGACAGAGAGAAACACAGTTGGAAAGGGAACACAAGCAGAGGGAATGGTAGCAGGAGAAGCAGGCTTCCTGCTGAGCAGAGAGCCCGATGCGGGGCTCGATCCCAGGACTCTGGGATCATGACCTGAGCCGAAGGCAGACGCTTAACGACTGAGCCACTCAGGCACCCCCACATCTTCTTTACCCATTCATCTGTTGATGGATATTTAGGCTCTTTCCATAGTTTCGCTATTGTGGACATTGCTGCTATAAACATTTGGGTGCATGAGCCAATACTGATTCTTACCAGAATTGCTTTCTTATTACAGGGATGCTGGGGCTGAGGAACTCAGAATTGCAGACTCTTTTCAAAGGAAGATGGAACTGAAGCATAAGATATACCTAAACTTTTGTTAGGAATACTAACTCTGGCAATGAACTGCCTGGGTTTAAATTGTACCTCCCCTCCCTAGTCTACAACTAGACCCTAGTTAAGTCACAACACTCAGTGTTGGTTTCTTCATCTCGAAATGAGATAAAAATAGAAAAGATAAATAATAATCACAAATGCTATATGTGATCAACATATAATATCTGCCATATCTTAATAAAGAAAGACTAGCTATTATGAAGAAAGAACAATGCAATTATATGGCTAGAGCTATTTCTCACCATCAGTGTTAAAAATGTATCCACTAACAAGTCAAAGAGTCCTCAAACAGCAGAAATACTGCTCTTGAGTGCAAGCTGCAGTCGATAGGCACTATCTGCCAGCCTCTTTATCAGTGTTTGCCAAACCTGAAGAACCATCTCGAGGGCTTGTTAAAAATACAAATTCAGACTTCATCCCAACCCTACTCAATAAGAGTATCCTCAGGAAGGACCTGAAAATGTGTTTTAAAGTATACATAGCCTCACTCCACCACCCAAGAAAGATGAGTTATTAAGTAAATTTGGGAAATACGACAAAGTCCACCCCAGACTGATGTGAATTCACTTTGCCATTAATCACCAAGCCCAAAGCTGGTCACAATTTTGGTCTCAATTTTTCCCAACACCTTGTGAATTCATATTTAATACCATTGTATCATTTCTTCTGTATAAAATAATCACAGCAGTGACTTCAGTTTGCCAAATAGATACTGCAGGAATATACACACTGCTAAAAATTTTTCCTGGGCACCTTTAAAATAAATATTCTAGAAACAGAGTAATAATGGTTCAACTAAATTGTATCACTTACACATATATCTCTTGAACTCTAAGTACTCCAACAAAGGCTAAGCTATTTATACTTTATACTGCAATTCTATATTACATTTAATATTTAATAGGTAAATCTTATTAAACCAGACCACAATTACAGGTTAAAGATAAATGAAAGGTGAAAATTACTTAGGGGGGTTATTTTTTGTTATTACTCCTTACAGCACACATCACAATTTCAAGAAGCACTGGAAAATAAGTATTGTAACTATGGAATCACTAGAAACTCAGGGAAGCCCAATAACGGCACATGGAGAACGTAAGAACTAAAAGCACAGGAAGAATACACTCTTCTGGGAAAAACTTCTGTTACTCTAAAAGTCTGTCTTCGATGAGATGAAAGAGCAGACATGTGTTTAAGCAACATCCCTTATTCCATTCAAAGTCCTGATCTTTACTCAACCTAAAGCAAACATTTTTTAAAACCTTTTCTCAAAGGCTTGAATTATTTCCTATTTGTATATAATCTGAGGAAAGCTCAAAATATGGATTTCCTCAACATATACTGATTCTAGTTGTCTGGTGTATTCCAAAACACAGTGACGCCACAAACATCAGTCACAAACCTCCTGTTTTACCAAACTGACTGTTCAATAGAATAGGGTCAAACCTGCTGTTATAAATGTGACTTCACCTAAATACTCCTAACTGCATGGCATGTCTGCAAAAGATCACATGTTTAAAATCTCATGGAAACTTAGCCCGACAATTTACTGCCCATCTCCAAACATGTGAAGTAACATCACCATTGCCATGAATGCAACATGAATCTAATAAACACAGAATTTAAACAGCAAAATCTGAGGCTAAAACATTTTATAGTTCTGCTTACTGTCCTCTGACTCCCCAACTGTTTTAGTGTACTCAGATGTGCCATAACTTTTTCTACTTTTTTTAGATGTTAATCAAGATCCAAATCATTTTTTTAATGTTTCAATAAGGTTTCTACGTATCTTTCCATCAGAAATTAGGTGCACCATACTTTCCCTTTTTTGTGACTATCTGAATAATGCCATTGCTTTGAGATAGTAATTTTCTAAACAGTAAACGCAGAACCCCTTTGCAGACAGTTGTATATCCTTGGATATGCGTCCATAAATAATTCTGCTTCAAAATTTGTATGGAACCATTTAAAAGTTATATTTTTACATTAGCATCTCAACTAAAGTCATGTTTAATAAGAATATTCAACTCCCGGGTGCCTGGGTGGCTCAGTCGACCGTTAAGCTTCTGCCTTTGTCTCAGGTCATGATCCCATCTTCCTGGGATCAAGCCCTCTCTGCGAGCAGAGACTGCTTTCCCCTCACTCATTCCCCCTGCTTGTGTTCCCTCTCTTGCTGTGTCTCTCCCTCTCTCTGTCAAATAAATAAATAAAATCTTAAAAAAAAAAAAATTCAACTCTCTAACCTAGTCAAGACTGAAAAGCAAACAATACCACTAACCAGTTAACAGAGATACCAGATCATAAGCATAATGAGATTTAGATATTGGACTCATAACAGAATCTCTTGGCTTCAGATTAAAGCCTAATTTTAGTTCCTTAATCCCAGGATGTCTTTTCCAGTCTTAATAATGCCATAGAGATTGGCATTGGCTTAATAATGCCATCCTCTATTTGGAATAGCAGGGACCTCTCCTCCTGCCTCGGTTACCTATTAAATTCATATTCATCTTTCACAACATAGAAAGGCTGATGGGACCACTGCATCTTAGAGCCATTTTTTTGAAGTAAAGAAAGATGAGCAATTGTTTGTCTCCTTCCCACTTGCCATCTCTCATTAGGCAGTTGGCCTCCCCAGGGTGTGATCTCCCTCACATTTCCAGGATGTGCTTCCTGGCCCCTCTGGGCAGCTTCCTTGGCAGCCACAACCTCTGCATTCAGAAGGCACCTCGGCACTGGAGCTACTGACACTCTTGCCCCATTGGGAGTGACGGAGGTGGGCACAATCAGGCCCTCGTCTCCTCGGAGGTGGCTCAGACGGAAGTGATAAAGGCAGAGGCAGGCCACCACAGTTAGGATAGGAGAGATCTCGAGGCTGCTCCACAGAGGGAGAAGGGCAAGCTGATGACACGTGGGCACGTGGGACCCAAAAGACATGGAAAGCACACGAAGTGGACTTAGTATAATCCTACCCCCTCTGCCACTTAGGTGACTTGCACTCTCTTAAGATACAACAGATCTCATATGAGAAGAAGGCTGTCATTACCTCTTCTTAAGACATATAAGTCCAATTCTTCATGGAGTGACTTGCAATCAAGGAAAAAGAGTTCTTAATAAACCAAGTCATAGTCTATGCCATTTGCAGCTGGCTCTATAAGGTTATATTTATCATCCCTTCTCCACCTCCCATTTTAGTTTCTCTTTTCTCTTCACCCCTGGCCAGTGCTGAGTAGTCTGGGCGACCCGTACATCTATTCCCAAGGGGCTTGGGCCCATCAGTGCCTTGCCTTTTGGTGCTGTGGCTGTTTAAATTGTCCATTCACCATTGCCACAAGGCATGGAAATACCAGAAGATGACCCAGAGTATTCCCTAGGCCTAGGATTCCTCCCCTGTACCTAGCATCTACTAGTAGCCTCAATGTCCCCTTGTATTCAAAATTGACTGGTCTAGCTGATAATTCCCTTAATGCCCACTGGTATACACTCATATGCCCAAAATCAACAGGGGGTAGTCTCCGCTTCCCATCAATGAAACTCTTACTGTGTCCTCTAGCTAAAGTATTCCTCATCCTGCCCTCCAGGAATCAGAACCTATTATCCAGCAGAGCCTAAAACTTCAGGGACAGAAGACACAAGTCGGCAAGTAGGTCACTGTGACTGACAATAAAAGGGAAATCTAACTTCCGCTCCTTGATTGCAGATTATATTCATCTGTTACTAGCTCAGCACTATCAGATCAGCACCACACACAGTGCAGCCAACCCCAGAGCTGTGCACAAGCTGCTGCTGCCTTCACTGAACCTTTCCTCCATTCCACAGGCTGTTCCATCCTTCTATCCAGATGCTTTTGGGTGTTGGAGAACCTAGCAAGACCAGTGAATCCCGTGAACGTGGGCTCAAGTATAAAAAATCCCTTAGCCCAAAGAAATGCAGCAAGGTATACCATGTTGATCTAATAGGCATTCGGTCAGTGGACTGGGTACTCAGATGGTGATATTAGCAAGTCTCTTCGGGCAGTGAAATAAAAAACCTCTTATCTGGTGGGTGGGTGTGTGGGGGGGGGAGTGTGTGGGTGTGTGGGTGTGTGTGTGTGTGTGTGTGTAAATAAATAAATTCTGTGAAGAACAATTTGCTATCTTTTCCAATTTCAAAGATGTCCATGACAATCCATCTGCCACCAAGGGTGGTCTGGACAGTGCCATTTCAAGAGCTCAGTGCCTAACTCTACTTAGAGCAGGTTAGGCATTCAGTAGAAAGTTCAACAATGCATTCCTCACTGCCTTGGTGAAGGGAAAGTGCTAGAGAATATAAACGGTAGATTCTTAAGTCTTACAAAGCAAATCTTTTTTCATATTCCTGCGCACTAAGACTTTTGACTCCTTCTCCAATCACATGTCAAGGAAATTCTGATATTTCCACAGGTCCTGGTCCAAGCATTTATTCCCAAGTCACAGTTAAGTGCCATATAAAAGTGAATTTTCACCCAACAGTGCCTTCTATTACATGTCCTACCGTCATTTAACATCCTCGAGACCTACTCCCACAAATGTTCACATAATCTCTGAAGTACACACTATCTTGCTATTATTTTGACATACAGTATATTTCTTCTTGGAGTAGGGAATCCTAACCCCCTCATTGTGCTGAGACTGTACTCAGACTATTCAACCTGGAAGGAGAGGTCGTCTAGACAGATCTTGAGGAGCAGAAGCATCAACTTACAATGCAGTAACTTCAGGTAAGGTCACTGCACAGACTCTAACAGAGGGAGGGATATTTCCCCCCTAAGAAATGCAGGGAAGTTTAAGGGTTCAATACTGTCAGACACACCCACCCAGTGTCTCCGTTGCTGGTCTGTCACAGGGTTCTACTGTGTCTCTACCAAAGTCCTGAATTTGACTTAGGTAGCCCATCAAAATTATGAATCTAGTCCACTTAGGAGCCCTGGCACCCTTACAATTATATCCTGAGCCTTGTTTTCAACACAGTATTCTCTGTGCATATAGAAATGAATCTCCTAAACCAATTGTAGAGGCCCCTTTTTTGCTTTCACGGTATGCCTTAAAGTTCACTTTCAGGTGCCCTGGGCCTATCCTTTTCCTTCACAAGGGCTCTAATGCTGTCAAAACATCAAAATCCCTACAGTTTTCCATGTCCAGTGCCCAAGTGCAGCAGCCACACATTTTTCCCTTCACACACACCTTGCACCAAATAGTCATAGCTGAAAGCTGGAGTCCCTACAATGCCACGCCATGCTGGGGATCTTTGTCAGCCCCCTTCCAAGTGGCAGTCCTTACAGCCTTCCCAGGGGTAGGCAATCAAACTGTAAATCCCTTCCAAGCATCAACTTCTACTTCTGTTTCCTGGAAATCAGAGTTTAAGACTAAGCTTACAAGCCAATGATTTTTTTTAGTGAGGAAGGGAAGAATAAGGGTAAAGAAGAAATGAGGTAGGACAGGAGGGAAAATAACTCTAAGGTGATCCGTTAACAAACTGACCAAAGCTTTGTAAGAAATCACAGTGGGATGAATATCACTTCAAACAACTCCAGAGGCCAAATGGAAGCATGTTATCTCCCATCTTCTTCCTCCCTCCCATCACTCATTGGTCAGCATCTGTTACACTGCAAGATAATTCCCCGGTGTGTCCAGGCTTTTACCTGTCCCCTCCAGAGCAGCTGCTGGGGAAGTCTGAGGCGCTGTACACCTGGACCTTGCCAGGATTTGCTGTGGCTCCCACCTCCAAAATCATACAGAGTCTACACCAAAGTACAGAAGAGAAGCCTAGGATGAACTATGGCATCAAGGATGAGGTTAGGATAAACACCTCCAGAGCTTTACAATCATGGGAACAGCATGAGCTGCTATTGTGATCATTCTACAATCAAAGTAGGGCAAACAGCTGAGGTCTGAGGTGGTCATGAAACCAAATGAAACTGGGGAGAGACAAACTAGGGCCAACACAGGCCTACCCTGCTTTATTGGGCTTCACATGTTGTCTTTTTTACAAATTGAGGATTGTGGCAACCCTGCATTAAGCAAGTGTATTAGTGTCATTTTTCCAACATTTTCTCACTTCGTGTCTGTCACATTCTGGTAAATCTCACAATATTTCAAACTTACTCATTATTATATTTGTTAGAGTGATCTGTGATCAATAATTACGACTCTGAAAGCTCAGATGGTGGTTAGTAAGAACATATTTTTAATTAAGGCATATGCATTGATTTTTTTTAGACTTAGTGATGTTGTATTAATAGACTATGATATAGTGTAAATAGATCTTTATATGCACTGGGAAACCAAAAACTTTATCTGACTTGCTTTACTGTAATATTTGCTTTATTGTAGTATTCTGGAAAAGAATACCTCCAAGGTGTGCCTGTACAAAGTTTATCCCAATATATATTAAAATTTAGACAAAACAGCAAATTCCTATACATATATACACATATATGCATGTGTGTGTGTGTGTGTGTGTATATATATTTGAAGAACTGACTCAAAGTGAAATAGAAGGCCTGAAAACTCCTACCAGAAAAATATAATCAGTAGTTTAAAACTAATCCCACAGGTTCAGATGATTCATACAGTTCCATAAAACTGTCAAGAAGCACAAGATGCTAACCTTATACAAGTGTCTTTGTTCAGGCTAGTTTAACAAAGTACCATAGACTGGGTGGCTTACAAACAGAAATTTCTCACAGTGCTGGAGGCTGGAAGTCCAGCACTGTCGAGTTTTGGTTAAAAGCCATCTTTCAGGCTGCAAACTACAACCTCATTATAGTCTCACAGAGCAGAGAGGGGAAGCAAGCACTCTTGTGAGGTTTATAAACGCACTAATTCCATTCACAAGGGCTCTTCCCCAGGACCTCATCTAATCCTAATCGCCTCCCAAAGGCCCCACCCCACTAACACCATCACACCAGTGGGGTGTGGGGTGGGGGGGCTTCAACATACGGATTTCAGAGGAATACATTCAGTCCATACCGATAATTTCATCCAAAGGTCAGACAAATAAGTTACATTATCCATCTCACTCGATTAGGCCAGTATACCTTTGATACCTAAATCTCTGATGGACAACAGAAAAGTTAAAAATTAAAAACTAATTTCACAATAATCCACTTCCAGAACAGTAGCATAAGGAGCTCTGCAGAACTACTCCTTGGTCAAAAAAACTAACCAGTGAAAACTACTTAAAAATTCAAAAATTTTAAAAACCTTTGAAAGGGGGCACCTGGGTGGCTCAGTCATTAAGCATCTGCCTTTGGCTCGGGTTATGATCCCAGGGTCCTGGGATCAAGCCCCACATCAGGCTCCCTGCTCTGTGGTAAGCCTGCTTCTCCCTCTCCCACTCTCCCTGCTTGTGTGTTCTATCTCTCTCTCTCTCTGTCAAATAAATAAATAAAATCATTAAAAAAAAAAAAAACAAAACATTTAAAGTCTCCAGAAATTGTCAAAAGGGTATAATGCAAATCAGGATACACTTATTTGAGAAAATATACTAAGTCTTGGTAAGAACACTGAGAATCTATGGCACCAGAGCCACAATCTGCCACCTCTTTCTTCACCGCCAGCTCAATGTGAGAGAAACTCCACTCCATGTGGATGTGGCCAGGAAAATAGGGACCCCCTTCCCCTCAGCTCCCAGTCAAGGAATACTGTCTCACCAGAAGGGAGAGGCCACCAGCATTTGTCATTCCCCCAGCTCTCAGGGGCAGTGTCCACATTCCTGGTGAAAGTAGCTAAGAGCTTGGTGCTTGCTTCCTCTACCAACCCCCACTCACAAAGTGAAGGGTCTACACTGAGCATGGCAGGCAGAAAATGTTGGGGTTCTGAAGGCCTTCACCCCAGCTCACTCACAGAGCAATGGTTCTATAGCAAGAAAGGCAAGATGAGAAGACAGGGTTTACCACCTCAGCCCAACACTATGCTTGCAAAATAGTGGTCTCCCACCGAGAGAAGCAGGCCACTGTCCCCTCCCACATTCCAGATCAGCAGCTCAGAGATTCTGCCCCCGGAGGAGAAGCAGTCCATAAGAACAGGGCTTCAAAACTCTTACCAAACAGACTAATTTTAGCTGAAACCATAGAGTGCAGGAAAGCTCAACCCTAAGGACCCTTGAAAACAAAAGAGATTTTGGTGGTAACCTATTAAAAGGAGGCTGGTAGCTCCATGAGAGATATAAGCCAAACCACTGGCCAGCTATTTACCAAAGAGAACCAACGAAAGAGCTAAGAGTTCTCTTAGTGTCAGAACAAACCTCAAACACTGGCCTCAATGGTCTAAACTACCCCTAAAAAGCTAAAAAGTGGTCTGAAATTCATTTTACCAAGTTGTGAAGAAATGTATGCTCCAGAGCATTATCACAAACAACAGGATTATCAATAAACAGGATATCAATAATTAATCAATAATTAGTAGAGCCTAAAAGCTAAGTGTGATAACAGAGGGAGACAAATTAATCAATGAAAGAGGCAGTAACAAAAGATCTGCCAAAACCATTGTAATCCCAGGGTGACAGTGCAGATGCCTAAGGTTGCACCTTCTGAGGACAGATATCAAAGACTTCACATTACAGGGGGAAATAATTAAAACAATCCAGCTATGTCACTAGAGAAATAAGGAAATAACAACAAAAACAAGTGCCAGGGGGAGATAGGAACCAGATTTTAAAGTTGCTATATTACCTAAAATGTGCAGTTACTAACAAAAAATTATAGGACATACAAAGAAACAGGAAAGTGAGCCATACATGGGGGGAAAAAAGCAGGCACCGGAAACTATCTGTGAGAGGGTCCAGATGTTGGACTTAACGGATAATAATGTAACAAATAAAACTTTCAAAACCACCATTATAAATATGGTCAAAAGATTAAAGGAAATCATGCTTAAAGAAGTAAAGAACAGTATGAAAACAGTGTTATCAATCAGGGATGAATAATTTTATTGATAGAGTGAAATTACTTCATTAGTGGAGATAATTAGTAGAGTAATTGTTAAAGAAAACTGAATTAGAGGGGCTTAACAGACTTCAACTGGCAGAAGAAAGTGTAAACAAACTAAAAGGCAGAACAAGGTTTCACACAACCTGAAAAACAGGCTAAAAAATGAAAAATAAGTAGAGCTTTAGAGAAATGTGGGACACTATTAAACCATATTAAGTCCATGTGTAACAGGACTACCAAAAAGAGAAGAAAGAGAGAGAAAGGTGAAATTTTTTTGAAAAAATTGACTGAAAATTTACCAGATTTGATGAAAAATACTTAAACTAATTAAAAACAATAATCAAAAAAATTCAAATTGCAAGTGGAATAAATATAAAGGAGGAGGTCTACACTCAGATAATCATAGTAAAAATAATTAAAGATAAAGGCTATTTTGAAAGCAGATAAACAAGAATGACCCAGGATGCACAAGAAAACTGCAGTAAGATTAACTTCTCATCAGAAACAATGGAAGCCAAAAGGCACTGGAATAACAGTCATGTGCTCTTAAAAAAAATGTCAACCATGAATCTTATAACCATCAAAACTGTCTTAGAAATAAGAGGGTGAAAACTCTCATAACACCCTGCTCCTATGTATATACTCAAGAAGAATGAAAATAGATGCCCACACAAGACCTTGGACATGCATGTTAATAGCGATAGTATGAATATTAGCCTAAAAGAGTATGTAACCCAAATGTTCATCAACTACTAAATGGATAAATATTTGGTATTTCTATACAATGGAATATTACTAGCAATGCTTAGTTTGGCAAAACTGAGTACTGATACTGCCTCAATATGGATGAACCTTGAAAATATTATGCCAAGTAAAAGAAGCCAGTCATAAAAGATCATATGTTGCATAATTGCATTTATATAGAATGCCTAAAAAGGAAAACCAAAGAGACAGAAATC
>CM053604.1:65086489-65112887 GCA_028646535.1 Procyon lotor | reverse complement strand
GTAATTTAAAATAATACAATTTACAATAGCAAAAAAATTAGGTGCTTAGGAACAAACCTAACAAAATATGTGCCAGATCTCTATGAAGAATTTATCATATCCTGAGATGCTATTTAAAAAACTACCTAAAAAAAAATAATAAAAATTAAAAAAATAAAAAATAAAAAACTACCTAAAAAATAGTGAAATATGCCATATCTCTTAGTAAAAAGATTATCAATAAAGATGACAATTCTCCCCAAATTCATATCTAAATTACCTGCAATTTCAATTAAAGGCTTGTGATCTCATTCTAAAATTTATACAGAGAGTAAAAGCACCAAGAATAGCAAAGATTCTCCTAAAAAAGGAGGAAATGAGGAAGGGACATGCCCAAAGAGGTATCAAGACTCACAGTAAACTTTCATAACTAAGGCAGAGTAGTATTATCAACAGAATAGAAAAACAGACCAATAGAACAGAAATGAATATATACATTTACACCTTGATGTGTATACATAACAGAACTGACATAAATTGATCATCACTCTGAATGAATAACAGTTTAAACACATGAAAATAAAATTATATTTGACCTTAACTCACACCTCACAAACAAAATTCAAGTGCAGATGGATTAAGGATATAAGCGAGTATCATTATGACCTTGGGATGGACAATGGTGATTTCAACAAAAGACTAAAAATATGAACCATACAGAAAAAAACCTGAAAATACTGACCACATTAAAATTGAAAACTCTGTCATTAAAAGCTACCAAACAAAGATTAAACAAACTACAAGTCAGAAGATGTCTACAATCAATTTAATTGATTAAAGGATTAGTACTCACAATAAACAATAACAACAAAATCACTAAGAAACAGCAAGCAAGGTAACAGATACCCAGCAAAAACCATCAACAAGCAAGTCACACTGCTGGCAGTTGGGTGGGGAGGAGGGAACAAATGGACAAAGAAAATGCAAGAAAATATGCTCATTATTTTCAATTAAAAAATTTAAATTATGGGGGCGCCTGGGTGGCTCAGTCATTAAGCATCTGCCTTTGGCTCAGGTCATGACCCCAGCGTTCTGGGATCAAGCCCCACATGGGGCTCCCTGCTTGGCGGGAAGCCTGCTTCTCCCGCTACCATTCCCTCTGCTTGTGTTCCCTCTCTTGCTGTGTTTCTCTGTCAAATAAATAAAAATCTTTAAATAAATAAATAAATAATATAAATTATGATCCCAGTAAGATATCATGTTAAACATGGATATTAGTAAATATTTAATAAACTATTAACATCAAGCACAGGTTAGGAGGTGGCACAATAGCAAACAGCATATGCTGCCAGTGGGAGCATCAACTACTTTGGAAAACAGTACGGCATGATCTCATAAATGTGAAATGTGCCTTTTCTGTTCCAAGCAATCACCAAGTACCTGATAGCTGTGAACCAAGAGACAACACAAGAATCTCATAACATCTTTCCTTATAGTAGCAAAAATCCAGAAGCAACCAATTTAAAAGCAAATGAGAAACTAAATTGTGGTCTATTCACCAACAGAATAATACAACATCATAAAATTAAGTGAAACGCAGCTTTGAGCAACATAGAAAAATCTCAGAAACATAAATTTGAGAGAGGAAGAGTAAAAACACAGGATGCTAATTACAGAATGATATTATTATAAAGTGCAAATATATACTGTTCAAGAATACACATGCATATCATAAAATTATTTTTGAAAAATAAATGAATTATGAAGACAAAACTCAGGTTAGTGTTTGCTCAATGGGAAGGAAAAGAACAAGATGTGATTGAGGAGTACCCAGGAAGCGTAAAAGATACTGGGATTACTTTCCTTCAAAAGCTGACTAGTAGATGTAAAGCATTTGGTCATATTCCTTAAAATGTACATCAGTGTTTATGCCCTTTACCATGGAAAAATGTTTCATTTAAAACAGACATTTTGTGGGGTTCTCGGTGGCTCAGTTGGTAAAGCTTCTGCATTCAGCTCAGGTTGTGATTTCAGGGTCCTGGGATCCAACCCATCGGGCTCCGGGCTCAGGGGGGGGCCTGCTTCTCCTCATCCTCTGTTGCTCTCCTCCACTCTCACTCTTTCTCACTATCTCTCCCTCTCTCAAATAAATAAAAAATAAAAATAAAAAAACTTAAATAAGATAGACATTTTTTTAAAGCAAGAAAAGAGCAGGACTCAGACAACTTGGTTTCTGTACCTCTGCTATAATATGAAAGCATTTCCACAAAGCACAAAATCATCTTAAATTTTATTTTGCATATCAAATAAGAATTTGGATTAGGTTTTTTTTTCCCTGAGATAACTGCTGCCTTTGACTTCAAGGATTTCTGTGTGAACTAACAGCTTTTTCCTTAAAGTCATTGTTACTGTTACAAATTAATGCTCAAGCATAACAACAAAAATAACTGCAGTTAATTTGTATTTCTTTAATACATTTTTTGACATTATGTATCAAAAGTAATGGTATTACTATATCGTAAAAACACACACACACACACACAAATTCATGCTTTTTCCTTTTTTAATTAAAAAAACATGAGGTAAGGGGCACCTGGGTGGCTCAGTCATTGAGTGTCTGCCTTGGGCTCAGGTCATGATCCCAGGGTCCTGGGATCAAGCCCTGCACAAGGCTCCCTGCTCTGAGGGAAGCCTGCTTCTCCCTCTCCCACTCCCCCTGTTTATATTCCCTCTCTCACTATCTCTCTCTCTCTCTCTCTCTCTCTCTCTGTCAAATAAACAAATAAAATCTTTCAAAAAAAAAAAACCATGAAGTAAGTTCCCACATATCCAAAACTACTTTACTGTTTGGGTCTTTCACATGTTGTTCTGAGTTTTTCTGAGTCTTGTGGAGATTTCAAGGATATAATTGAGATATTTATTAACCTATCTAAAAATATGAGTAAAATTAAATACCCTGCTGGTAAGATTATAAATTGGAATGACATGACTAGAAAGCAATTTGGTGTTATAAGAAAAAGCCTTCATATAAATATTCAAACATATATTCATAAAGATGTTCGTTGCAGCATTATTTATGATGAAAAATTAAAAAGTAAGCAAATGAATATTTTCTAGTCATTACAATATTTAGAATATTTAATAACATGATAAAACATCCATAGCATAATTTCAAGCAAAAATAAAACAAAACACAAAATTAAGATAATCATTTTTCAGTTTTTTAAAATCTAAAAATACATAAGATCAAAGAAAATATGTTAAAATGGAAAAAAAATGGACTCCAAGTAATACAATTTCTCCTTTGACTTCTTATGTTTTACAAAATTTCTGTCAAACAGGAATTCATATAATAATCAGTTCTTGCAGAACCGAGACATAGCAATATAGTAAATGAACAAATTCTGAACCCTGGGATATCATAAGCTTTGTTTCCTACCATTTTCGTGAGCACATTTTAAAAGAAAATTAAATTTTGATGTTCTTTCTCTAAATAGCATCAAATGTTGTCTGAGTGAAATATGATTTCAAGATTTTTTTCCAGAACTAAGAGTAAAACACATATACAATTAGCTGAAGATACGCATTTCCTGAAGAATTTTCTACTGTCACTGAAGCATCACTATTGAAATTTGCTTTTTAACGTAAAACAAAGATGAGTCTTATTTTATTGGTCTGGATAAAATACCTCCAAACACTTTTCTGCTTTTCTTCAGTACAAATATTAAGAAGATAATGAATGTGATTTTTAAAATAACCTTAACATCTCAAAAATATGTGTACAGGGGAAGAGTGAGAAGACAGAAACAAAAGTTTCCAAAAAGAAACATTCAGACTTTCAGAGAAAAAAGCTATTAATTTCTAACTGTAGTAATAATATTTGAAACAGATGTCTATCTACTTTCAAATCCAAACTGGATCATGGTTTACACAGTTTAATAAAACTTTAATTAAGGTTCTGGATCAATGTAAGCTGATCATGTCATGCAACTAAACACTTGCTTAATATTAACATCTCTTCAATGCTAAACTTAACCAGACTGCATAATTCATCCAAGGGAAAATATCATTCAAATTAATAAAAACATACAATTTATCCTCTTATTTCATTATATAAACTTTTTTTTTAGAAGTAAACATTTGAAATAGAAATGGAAGAATCCCAAACTGCATAAAAAGGAAAGGAAATAACTTTGTTTCTAAGAGTCTTTTGTTTCTAACTAGACATTTGTATTTTAACATGAATATCTGTGACCTAAAAAATTTCTCATCTGGAAACACTTTTTAAGAAAGCTTTCTCTTAAACATTGATCAATTAACTCTGTAAATTTCCTTCATTCTATTTTAGAAGAAGAATTTCATAGAGATACCTCATAAAGGAAGCCTGAGTGCCAGTGCCACTTAAAAAACCTCTAAAACAAAGGAGAAGAATGAACACTTACTAAACAATTACTGTATGCCAGGAACAGTTTTAGGTACTTCATTTACTTCCCACAAAATCCTTAATCAGTAGGTGCTCTTACTATCCCCATTTTACAGATGAGGACATCGAGTGGGAGAGCCAGAGTACAAACCCAGGCATCCACCTACTGGTGTAGAAAATCTACACTGGCATTAGTCAAAATAGAGAATTTTTCCCTATTTCATGTCTCAGAATGTATTTTTAAAGCAAAGACAAAAAACAACTTTTTTTTTCAATGCTAAGGCTTCTCACATATTCTCAAAACAAAATTTTTCACAATCATAAAGAAATAAAGATGAGAGCCATACCAAATAGAGAAGTCAACTGACACTAACCAAGTGACTTTTGGGTGTTATATTCCATCTTATTATGAAATATGGGGGAAAGTGAAGAACAGAACACAGTTCCTAGCAGTCAGTACAGGATAAATGGTGAGGATGCTAATTACACTAACAATTCAAGGAATAAGCAATTACCAACAGATACAGTGCAGAATGCATATGAATGGAAGAGGTAAAAGCAGAGAGAAGGAAGCAAATGAGTCCATTTGAATGGGATTCAAAGAATATTTCCTGAAAATCAACTATGAATTAGGTTTCAAAAGAAGGGGAAAGCACAAGCCTAGCACCGGTGTGAGAAACTGAAAAATGAAGTGATCTATGCTGGACATAAAGGCAATTATATTTTTTTTTTCTTCTAAGAAAGAGGTCTAAGAAAACTTCTAAAGAAAAAGGTCCCTACAAAGGAGATCTGCCCTACTCTGTCACATATTCATTCTCATCTCTGATTTAAAAGTTTTAATATCATGAACCCTGACTCATTCGCTATGGACAAGACCATTTTCAGCATTTCTTAAGAACTTCCATTTTTTCCTTGTTTCTCTTCTCATAAGAACAAATAATTCATATAAAACTATCAACTCTAGGGGCACCTGGGTGGCTCAGTGGGTTAGGCCTATGCATTTGGCTCTGGTCATGATCTTAGGGTCCTGGGATGGAGCCCCACATCAGGCTCTCTGCTCAGCAGGGAGCCTGCTTCCCCCTCTCCCTCTGCCTGTCTCTCTGTCAAGTAAAAAATAAAATTAAGGGGCGCCTGGGTGGCTCAGTGGGTTAAAGCCTCTGCCTTCGGCTCAGGTCATGATCTCAGGGTCCTGGGATGGAGCCCCACATCGGGCTTTCTGCCCAGCAGGTAGCCTGCTTCCCCCTCTCTTTCTGCCTGCCTCTCTGCCTGCTTGTGATCTCCCTCTCTGTCAAATAAATAAATAAAATCTTTAAAAAATAAAAAAAATTAAAAAATAAAATTAAAAAGAAAACATCAACTCTATAGGTTCCAGTGGAGGCTTCTTACTTTATATTAAGAGCAAATGCTCCAGGATGAATTTTGAGGGTCTCTGATTCTTTGTTTTCTCAATTTTATTTTACTTACCTTGATAAGTGTAATACACCTATTAGTACATAGACTCTTTCAATACATACTGACATACTATAGGGAAAGGTTACACAGAAACAAACTGGGATTAAAAATTTGCTATGGATAATTTAGAAAATACCGCTAAAACCTTAAAACATATAAAAGTAATAGAGTTGATTGCTGATGAAAACATAGTTCTTAAAAGGAAATTACTAACCAATTTGAAAATAGTACTATATCTAGTTGCCTGAATGTTCTAAAGTAATCTGAACATTAAATCAATCCTAGAACAATACGAAAAAAAGAATATTTTAAGAATAGAATGGGCAGTAACTTCTCATAGAGAGAACCAGCACAACTGCACATCTCAACCTAGTTCAATCTCTACATTTATATTACAAATCATTTTAAATGACAATACTTAGTACAACGAGTCACAGGAACAAAGGTAACCAATAAAGTATACAGATCAACTCATTCATTAGTGAAAAGTTACAATCACAAAAACTAACTTACACTGTGGGCATGCTCTGCATATTTTATCTCTAGTAAAATTAGCCATTATAATCCAATACAGTCAAACAGGAAACTGAATCTGACTTTGGGACAAAACCTTTTTAACAAGTGCCTTAAAGTTCCTAAAAATAATTTTTTTTTAAATAAAGAGCATAATATTGATTGCAGCAGAACTACATCCTACTCACCAAAATTATTTGTAACCCCCAAGCAAAGGATTTATAGAAGCATGTAAAATGGTGTATAGATTAATTATATGATTTTTCAATATCAGTCTCTCATGCAAAGAATTATAACATCTCAGAGGTTGATAATGTTTGGAAGGGACTTAATTTGTGAACATTCTCTTTTGTCCCTAAAATTCCAAAAACCACCTGAGGAGGAAAAAAAAAAAGACAAACATGCGACGTTTATGGTGCCTTGCTCTAAAAAACTAATGTCATTCTACAATTATTAACTATGATAAGATTTCCCCATTTGGGTTACAGAATCATAGCATTTCAGAGCCAGAAGACCTTACAGAGTTTGACCAATCTTTTATTTAAGTGATCAGTCTGAGGTTCCAAAACTAATTATGGCCTTTCCAGCCTCCCAAATGCATGCTCTTTTCAACATACTACTTGCTTTCCTCCCTTGAAAGAGAGAACAGATGTAAAACGCTAAAATGAGAACAATAAATGTACTGAAACATATTAGTCTATCTCATCCATTACTGTGATGAGAAATTGCGAAACAAGAATTATTTGACCTGAGAAATGAGAACACAAAGAAGACTGGAATTATATGAGATTATGAAAGTTAAAGTAAAAAATAACCAACTAGTCCTTCCTTATTATATGGTTTCATAATAAAATTATGAAGGGTCATTCAATGATTTAAATGGCAGGTAAAATTAAAACAAATAAAAGGAAATACCCTTGACATGCATAACAAGCCTCCAGAAATACACAAGGTCACAGAACAGAGGTCGCGTCGTTAAATTCAGTAACATGATTTTAAAATAATCTGGGTCATTAGTGAAGCAAATATCTGATTATTTATGTTCAACATAAATATAATTTTCCATAATGGGAAAATTGTATTTTGGAATATAAGCAGTCACTAAGGAAGCTTTCTATTTGTTACAAATTATACTATAGCTTAGTATGTCTTTGTGATATTTACACTCCATACTCCTTTGAAAAGTCAAATGGCGATTACTGGACTAGCAAAAATGTGTTCATTTAACACATATTTGGTATTTGTAATACTAAAATTTTTCGATTTACCCTTTTACTTGTAGTGCCTAAACCGATTTTAGGTTTTGCTTTTCTCATTGCACTTTGGCTTCACGTGAAACACATGTTTCGTCCGCTAATTCTGAACACTAAAGTTGCTTTTTTACTTTAACAACTGCCTCAGCGAAACTCCCTGGCCAGAGCCAAAGACCTCATTGCGTTTGCCCTGCAAAACACACAGTATTATGCTTCAAACAAAAAAGCTTTGGGGATTCCTTCTAGAGAAGATGTGCGTGGAGATGAGGCCCAGGTGGACAGGCTGCAAACCAGCCTGGAGGACCACGGCACAAACTGCGTTCCCATCCACCGCCTGCTGGCAAAGGAAAATAGAAGAGAGAAAACATGGGGGGTACCTCTTTACAGATGATGATCTAGACCGCATTTCAATATTTTAAAAAATTATTTACACCAATTTCAATATCAAACCCTGCCTGGTGGTTTTTATTGTGGTTTACAGCATGTACCCCCTGAGCCCTCCCAACAACTGAACTTTGGCCAAACGCCACAGTCCAGTGGACTATAAGGCATACATCATGGTGCCACCTTCGAAATAAGGTTTTAAATTTAACCACATCATTTCTGATAAGTTGATCATTTTTAAGTGATTTTTCACCATTTGCATCTCTATATCCTTAGCGAATTATTCAAGGTATTTGATTTCCCAAATTCACTAAAATGTCACTACATTTAACTCATGTTGAATGCCCGTCATCTCTTTCTTTCCTTATCTTTCCTCCCTCCTTCTCTTTCCCCCTCCTCTGGCACGCACTCTCTCTCTCTCTCTCTCTCTCTCTCACACACACACACACACACACACACGGATCAAATCAATTTCACTAAAAAGGTAGTAACTTTGCTCTAAAAAACAATGCCAGTACTCTCTGTATAAAAATGTTCCGTAACTGAAAGGAGAAAAAAAGATTATACCATTTAAGGTTCATAATGTTTTATCCAAAGATTTTCAACATTTTCTCTCTGTAGCAATCTCTCCTCTCAAAACATGATCAATAACCCAAGTCTCTCTCTTGAAAACTCTAACAGTCAACCTTCCTCTGTGCTCTCACAGCGCCTTCCCCAAGCAATTACTGTCTCACACAGTTGTTATGCATAGGTTTCTTCCTGCCCTCAGGAGTCTTTCCAAACTCTTGGGCTCCCACAACTAAGCTGAGTGCCGGTTATTTTGCATTATCAGTAACTAACACATCTGGCTCTAACAGGCCTTCGACATTTAAACAAGGATTTAGAATTAGACGGGTCATATGCTAGATACAGATTAGGGTCTAAAGTAGGTCCTACCATCTGCTGAACTCACTGTGCCTTAAACAGCTTCATCTGTTAAATTAGGAGATGACAATCACTACTATCATAAAATGTCTAACTTATTTAACACGTTATCTGGAACATAAGAAAAACTCAAACACAGTAAACTTTTTTTGCTTGCTTACATAAAATTGCAATTCAACTATCCACATCAACGCAAAATTTCATCTCTTTTATCCACTGTCTTTCAAATTTCTCCGATTTAGTGTTTATTTCATGGTAATTTGGCAAAGTTGTGAGGTTTACATATGCTAAAGCATAAGGTCACTGAAAAATTTAGCAAATATGGGACACAGGGGGGCACTAGCTTTGAATTTTTTCAGGGGTATTCCTATCTTGGCAAATTAAAAGATGGATGGAGCCTCAAGGGAAAAACCAGTGGATATAATACATCTGTTTGTTTGGTTTTTTTTAATGCCCCTTGACAAGGTACTACCACAAAAGTTATTAAAAAGAAAGTGTCACCAGAGGATTACATGAACTTTTGCTGGAGAAACAAAGACAGTGAAAAAGAAAATGGCATTGCTTTGGCAGGAAAACTATAAATATGGAAGGTGCTGGAAGTGGTCTTATTTAATATCTTTATAATAATGATGTAGAAGAGAAAATGTAGATTAAATTTTCCAGGTCTGCAAAAGACACTAACTTTTTCCAATACGTGAAGTGCCAAGTCAATGGGACAACCTACAAGATGTCCAAAACTTTATGAGTTACTAGGGGGAAAACATCAAATAAGATTCAAAGTGGAAAACTATAGGTTTATGCATGTAGAGAAGGAAGTTACAGTCTGTACTTCTCAGGATAATGGGCCTTAGTAATCATAAAAAGGAGTTTAAAAGTCAACGCATTAATGTGTTCCCATGGTCAACAAAGCTAACCATGGCACCAAAATTACTCAAGAAAAAAAAAACATGGTTTTCATCCTATTTAAAACCACAGTTCATCTTTACTTGAAATATTGCATGCAGTTCTAGTCTACCACAGCCTAGCACTCCAAAAATATCTGCTGCAGAATGAAGAATGAAGAATTTCACCAAAAAAGAGAAAGGAAAAAAATATTTAGAAGCTAAGGAAAATCCAGGGCACCTGGGTCACTCAGTCAGTTAAGCATCTGGCTTCGGCTCAGGTCATGATCCCAGGGTTCTGGGACTGAGCCCCACATGGGGCTCCCTGCTAGGTGGGGAGCCTGATTCTCCCTCTCCCTCTCCCCCTGCCTGTGTGCTCACACAGGCATGCATCCATGTGCACATGCTCTCACACTCTCTCTCTCTTTTTCTGTCAAATGAATAAATAAATCTATGGGAAAAAAAAAAGCTAAGGATAATCCAAGCAAATAAAAACAGATGATCAAGTTGACCACAAGGAGTCTTCTGAAGAAAAATAAGAAAGATCAGCATTCTGTCAGCCTAAAAAGGTGAAGACCACAAGGAAACATTACAGATGTCAAGACTCCTGGGCTCCATATGATAATGGAAAGTAGGAACAAGACAAATTCAGAGCTAAGAACTGCTGCTATACTTCAACAAGAATTCATAATCTGGTTGAGAGGTGAAATATAAATATAAATCCAAGAATTTAAACAAACTAAAGAATTCTAATCAGTTTTAAAAAAGAAGGTAGTTTATACAGATAAAGACTAAGGTATTCGGAGAAAAGAAGACCAAATCTTACACCTGAAAGCATGGAACACCAACCCCAGCCTTCCCTAAACATCCCCTGATGGCACTGCCTAAAGAAAGAGTAGAAGACTCAATTAACCTGGCACTTAATAATGTTGTCATCAACTTCTCATTTTGTCTTTCCCATATTCCATCTATTTGTGCTCTGCACTTATTTTTTGATAGTATAGCATCTGTAATTTTAAACATCTCTCCCCTTACAGCAAGACTCAATTCTCTCTTTGACATGTAAAGCATCAAGTTCATTCATATTGCATAAATATTTAATAATTCCATTTGTAAGAAAGACGTTATTCACAAACTAAAGATACAAAATATTATTGTTAAACTGCATTACACCTTCCAGGTTTAGGACAGATGAGCCAAAAAAGGAAGTTATAGGCTCATGATAAGTCAAGCTGCATACTCGCTGAGTTATAAGAAAAATGTTTAATATATAATAATAGCTTTCAAACCATAACTTTAAAGACATGACATTTCAAATAAAATAGGGGCTACAGAGTATTTGGAGACAACCTATTAAATGCAACTACAGATTTTGGTATACTGAAGAGACTGTATATAGGAATAAAAATTGTCTACATCCAAGTAATATCTACAATGTATTTTATATAATACGTCCATGCCATTTGTTAATTTTTTTTTATTTTATTTATTTACTTGACAGAGAGAGAGATCACAAGTAGGCAGAGGCAGGCAGAGAGGGGGAAGCAGGCTCCCTGCTGAGCAGAGGGCCCCATGTGGGGCTCGATCCCAGGACCCTGAGATCATGACCTGAGCCGAAGGCAGAGGCTTTAACCCACTGAGCCACCCAGGCACCCCATTTGTTAATTTTTTTAAAGATTTTTTTTTTACTTATTTACTTGAGAGACAGAGAGATAGAAAGTGAGCACAAGTGGGCAGAGAGGCAGAGGGAGAACGACAAGCATACTCCCTGCGGAGCAGAGAGCCCAATGTGGAGCTCCATCCCAGCACCCAAAGCCAGGACCTGAGCCAGCCAGAGGCTTAACTGACTGAGCCACCCAGGCGCCCCAGGCCATTTTTAGTTTTAGCTATAAGAATGCATTTCTTAAATGTTTAATACATGGACATTTCATAAAGATATGGAGTGGAATTATAGTTATATAAGTGATTTCACAACAAAATAGAAATTTCTCTTGCTGTTATTATCAGTCTGTGATATTATTAAAGTATTTTAAGATTATGTCTACAGTATATCAAATCATCATTTCAATTAGGCTAACGCAGTCAAAACTCCAATCAGTCAAAGGATGTAAAGCTAGTAAGGATGTGGGACTTCTCTACAGGTTCAGAATCCTAGAAATGAGCACGTTTTAACCCCTCTGGGGTTTTCAAATGTTTTCAAATCAAGTGCAAAAGTGAGAGAAAAACAGAAGGGGAGATGGAGGGAAAAGCAGAATGGTGTAAAGAGTAAAAAGGACACAAATGAGCATTCGTGTATTCACAAAATAGCTGCAATTCTAACATCCATATTATGGCAGATACAGCAAAGCTTTTTTAAAAGCTAAATATGTTTTAAATATCTGTAAGCTGCTAAATATGAAGTAACAAGAAATAAAGGCATTAAGTTATAGTCCTTGTACCAAAGCATATAAAACATGTTCCCATGCTGTTGATCACAAAAGATAAATTTTACAACTAAAAAACTTGAAAACTAAGTTCTTCTAAGCAGTTTTCAATTTCTTCATAGTTTTGGAAAACAACAGATTACAATGTAAGAGAATGCACAAAATCTTTGATGTGCCTGAAATGCAGAAAATTTCAAGGCAATATATTTTTTAAGAACTGTTGGATCACCTGCCATTTTTACAAACAACAGCACCGGCTTCTATTAGTAAAAGAGTCAAAATTTAAATTCTACGAAACATTTTCCAGGAGAAGTTAATTTATATATGACTTATCTTAGCCTTAACGTACTGATAAAATTAACATAATAACGCAATGATAAAATTTAACAAAGCTTAAGTTAAAGAATTAACAATTCCCTACACCATCTGTATCCAAAGAAGAAGTGTACATTATTCCATAAATATGCATAATTATGGGGTAGGAAATGCCTAATTTGCCTACAAAAATCACAAGGGTTTGATGACTGAAGCAAGGAGTGAATCAGGTCCATTGAGAATTACTAAGAAAAACATAATCAGACATAAATGGCACAGAATACAAAGATCATTTTCCAAATTGGTTCCAGAAACAGCTCCTAGGTAAATTTCCATGAAAAGCTAATTTAATTCAATTAAACAGTGTAGCATGGTTTTCCTCTTTCAAAAAGAGTTTAAATATTTTCATTTGGTAAAGATATTAAAGATAAGTGTTTTAAAGAGGGGCTGATTTAATCTTGAGTGAGATGAGGATTCAACATTGTGGAAGGACCTCTGAATGTAAAAGGGCTTCGTGAGCAGATATATTTTCATCGCTACAGCATAAATCCATCACTTATGAAGTACACAGAGTAAAACTTACAACAGAATATTTTTTTACATCCTGCCATATAAATACAGTATTATTTCCCACTCAAAATTGTAAGAAAAAATATTTAGAGACACTGCTTGTCCCCCATATTAGTATAATTAGAGCCCTACCTCCAACATGCCATAAAGGAAACAGATTTATCATTTAAAAGTTAAATAGTTAAGTTTATTTGGGATAATTCACATTTCCCTGGATAACACTTCCTAGTTAATCTCAAGATTATAGAAGCTCACTCCCAGTCACTCAGGATGAGTAAGTAAGGCCTCCAGAGCAGCCTGATCATGGATTTTTCTGCGCCCATCTGGCTGCTGGCTAGAACACTGCAATGACTCATAAAAATGAAGCAACCTGAGGTCACCTACTCCAGGTCTTTTAAAAAGAATTGCCAACTGCTTACCAGGTGGTTCCAATTTCCGAATGAGAGAGAAACTCATTCTAGATACACCATTTTATTTTCATATTGTCTCTGGCCACAGAATTTGGGGAGTAAGGAAGGAAGCTCTTTTGAAATGTAGATTACTAATCATCTGAAAGCCAGAAAGCACTACATTTCTTGGATTAAGAATTTTATATAAATAAAGTCAAGTGAAAAAAAGAAAGGCAGGACACAAAACCATCTTATATTATGTTCCCAATTTTGTAAAGGAAAAAAAAAGAACTGAAATATAAATAGTGGCTATTTCTGGGGAGTGGAAGAGTGAGTGATTTTTATTTTGTCACAGTTTCCTGTATCCCAAGTTCACATCAATGAATATGCATTCTTTAATATTAGAAAGAAAGTAAGAGTAAGTAGCTTCCTAGAAAATATTATACAGTATAAACTTTGGGTTCAAGAAGCCCCAGAGGTCCAGGGTATACTTACATATATACTTACATCTATAATGGGTTCAAGAAGCCCCAGAGGTCCAGGGTATACTTACATATATACTTACATCTATAATGGCAAAAAGTCTTTCTCTGCGTAAGAAAAATATTCATTTTACTTTTAAAAAGAAAAAGGGAAAGAAAAAAACCCCAAGGACTCTGTTCCTATTCGAGGATAGGTGTGACGCGTAGAGGAAAAACTCCTGGCAACAAAAATGGTCCCTTTCTTTCAGGAGACAATAGACTGGTGAAATGTTTAGTCAATTATTTATGGGATCAACTTTTCCCGAAGTATGTTCTGAGGAATACTAGCTCAATGCTAGCATGGAACATATGCAGGGAAAAATACAAGTCCCACCATTGAATCCCTCTTGAGGGACTGCCACAACGCACACTAACATAATACAGGCTGACAGAAGGATTGCAGCTGGAAAATGCCAGCAATCCTCTGATCTTTGATCATTTATTTCCTTATAGAATGCTTCTGTGGTGCTTACTACCTACCTGGCATTGTTCTAGACCCTTTACAAATATTCACACTTCGGATCCTCAAGTAAACCTATTAAGTAATCACTATTACTGTCATCCCCATTTTACGGATGACGGAGAGACAAACAAGGTTCCCAGTCACTTGCCGCCCAAAATTAAACAGCTAACAAGCAACAGAGCCAAGACTCAAAGCCAGTCAAACTCCAGAGGCCCCACAGTTAACCAGTGGCAATGCTGCTGCCCATGGGATCCTTCTTGGGTTATACACCTGACAGTCACAAGACCACTGTTAGGCCTAAAAATCTCTGGAATATAATTATTAAACCAAAGAAGTTTGAGTAAATTTTTCCTCTCTGTTGGCATTTAGTTTTATCAGACATAATTCAAAGGAGTTTTGATGAAATAAAAATCCACATAACTTAAGCCACTTCCATACTCTCAAGTTCCAAGAGACTCATAATTTCCAGGTTATTTATGTGATAGCATTATCGGCCATTTTCTTTTCCTTCAGGCCTATCTAACTTTTTAAAAATCCTAACAAATATAACCACCAGTGATCATCAGAGATCAAGATATTCAGTAAATGTTATGTTTTAAAACGAACAGACTGGTGTACAATGGTGTTGTCAATGTGTGGCTAAGTTAAAAATGCAAGTAACAATCTATGTGACCTTACTTGTATTTAACAATACGTAAAAACACACAAGAAAACTCTTAAAGGCTTATATATGTATATCAAAATACTACTTTACGGTAATGGTATAAGGCAACTGTAGGTTTACCTGCAATTTCTACTTCTTCCACCAAGATTTATTATTTGTGTCATTAGGAAAAGCTTTTAAAATTCACACATAAAGAGCCTGAAAAACAGATGCAAGCCAACAAAAGCCACTTAGAAAAGCCCCGTGCAGGTGCTTGTGATCTGGAGCAAAAGAAAATCTTTCCTATTACTCTCTCCCCCTAGCCCTTGTTTATCTCCTTCACAGCCCTAATCACAAACTTGATTTGTAAATACTGTTTAGGTCTTTATTTCCTGCCCCTTCCAATCCTCATCCCAAATAAAGGTAAACATATCTGCCCTTTTGTATCCACAATGCCTTGCACAGCACCTGGCCCCAAATACTGACTTCGCAAATATGCACTGCATTAATGAATGAATAAAAGAGTCGACGAAACAATCAAATTACATACTTACAGGAGATATATGGATGATGGTCAATTAAGTGTTTTTTTTTTTTTTAAGATTTTATTTATTTGACAGAGAGAGAGTACAAGCAGGGGGAGCAGCAGGCAGAGAGAGGAGAAGCAGGTTCCCCGCTGAGTAGGGAGCCCAATGAGGGCTTGATCCCAGGACCCTCGGATCATGACGTGAGCTGAAGGCAGACGCTTCACCGCCCAAGCCACCCAGGCACCCCTAATTTAAGCATTTAAACCAATAAATCTGTTGACAGAATTATTTATATGACATCTTAGGTTTTCTATGCCAATGCTGCATGAATAGAAGCATAAAAGTTGGGGTGAAAAGCAGACGTCCAATAGGGGTAAGAGTGGCCAAGGCTTTCACAAGCTTAATCAACAGAAAACGAGATCTTAAGTGTTACAACTTCTGGTAAGTTGGAGAGGATTTATTTAAACCAAACAATATAATAAGGTATAGACAGGAGTGTAAAAGAATCTTGAAGGGCGGGGCAGTAAAGCGGGGTAGTAAAAGCAGAAGGGCTATTACAGAGATTACTGGAAGGACAGAATGACAGAGGGAAAGCCTACCTTCTGAGAAGCAGTGCCTTTCAGTGCACAGACACAGGCAGCCCAAGTTGATCTAGCAGAGAAGGAGCCAACAGAATACCCTCTTCTCCACCCTCCCCCTAATCTCCTGCTCAGGTTCCCCAATGACCTAAGCCATCTGGAAATGAAAACGGTTCACCCACCTGTCTTGGGCAGAGAGCATAAGGTAGAAGGGTTGAGAGTGGTACTGGAGAGGCAAAGAGAACCCTTCCGACACAGAAAGCAACAGGAATAATACAGGAGGTTTTTAACAAAATGGAGTTAGACAAGAGAAGACATTCAGGTACAGAAGGGACTCCTAATTGAAAAGGACTAAAACTGTGAAAGAATTGCTAAATATGTTAAAAAAAAAAAAAAATAAGGTAATGCCAAGTTGTCTGCAACCCCATTCAAGTAAAGCACTACATTCAGTAATAAGAGGAAGGATTTGTGGATAATCCCTCATTATGTGCACTATCATGACCCAATGTTTACTGGACAACAGACTAGTAGCTTATTCCCAGAAAAAAAAAAAAAAGGTAATTTAGTATCTTTTATAGATGGCTGTAAAATATATTAGATAAAAGTCACTGATTTCTATCAAGATATTAATTTAGACAAAGGCATCCTCATTACAGACTTCCTTGGAATCATTTTAGATTCTCAAATCAACAAATTAACTAGTGACAGATGTGTCTGTACTTATTTAAACCCAAGTCTATGTAACTGCTATAAAAATGATGAAAATGTTTATCTCAAGACAGCCAGGCAAGAAAGGTTATGAAGAGAGTTACTGGATTGTATCTTTCTTCTTTTAGCCAATAAGGAAACTCAACCTTCAGAAAAATCATTTCCAAACTTGCTACTTAATATCTTCTGAAGCTGAAGGCCCATGCAGTCATATGTTTGCTGAAAGACAAGAGAAACAGTCCGCTGAATCAAAACTATAGGTTCTCTAGTAGTCTGCATCCAACAGCATTCCACAAATATGTGCTGAGCGCCAACTATATACTAGCTCTTTGCAAAGGGCTGGGGTACAGGACCGGATGGCTGAGATCCACATCTAACAATGCAGACTTCATAGTGAAGTTCTTAAAGAAGCATGTCATTTTCAAAGCTGAGGGGCAGAGAAAAATGCCACTGAAACCTGATTAGAGGAATTTTGACTTGCTTCCTTTCCTTTGTTAACCAGAACACAAATTGTATGTAAAACAAAGTGAGTTGAACGATTCAAGAATCCCTGGGGAGTCCAAAGACTTTTTTTTTTCCCCTGAGCCCTAAGGGAACTTGGCCACAACACTTCTCAGGATAAGGTGCAGCCCCTGAATCAAGACACTTGTGGCCCAGGAGATACTTGGAGGATGGTAAGGAGGTGAGGGAACTGAAGGCTGAGGTGTGCAATGTAAAAATAAAAGGAACTGCTGAGCCAGTGGACTGCGGCAATGTAGATCAAGGGGGCGGGGAGAATGATTCAACTCAGTGACTCTTATTCAGTAATAAGAGCAATGTCTGATCAATTTCTCTGGCTTCCACCCTTGGCCAAACCACCAAACTATCCGCTAGATCCTTCTCATGGTCTCCCACAAGATCTTACTTCAGACATTCCTGCTAAGTCACATTCGTTGACTTCTCTGTATAAAATCTCCCACGGTGCTTCAGTAAGATAGTCTGAATAAAATGCATACTACATTACACGGGCCTAGCTATCCCTCTGACCTCATTCTTACCATTTCCTCTGCTTACCAGAATCCAATCCCACTGACCAGTGCCGTGCCCAACTTGCTGCTGCTTTAGAGACAGCTTTGATGTTCCCTCGCCAGGAAGCTCTCTCTCGGATTTGCATTGGGCTGGCTCTTTAGGTGTTCAGGGACATCCTCAGAGAGGCCTTCCCCAACCACCCCACATGAAGAACAGCCCCAGCTGTCACACCACCCTGTCATATTATCCTAATACCAATGTTCACATTAGGAATGATCTTACTCCCGTGTTTGTTCATAGTTGTTTTCACTCTCTGGAATGCAAGTTCTAGGACCATGAGAACCTTGTGTCTCTTATGGTTACAGCGTCCCTGAGGTATATAATAATGCCAGGCAGAGAGTAGGCACTCAAACATTTAAGTAAAATGAATAAATGTAATTAAGATCGCTGGCCTATAAAGGAGATGCTCTAAAAATCATGAAAACAGATTACTGTCTGATGTACATTAGAGAATACCCTTTCTTTAATCTTTAATAGTATAGAGGAACTTAATACTCAGAAGCAACAAAATGTCCCTCTTGCCCACTCCCAAATCTTCATTTCTCTCTCCAGACTCTATCTCTAATAAGTTTGAGTTCTTCAATTTTAATTATTCAGAGTGAAAGCCCTTTAAGTGCATTATTTCTAGCCCTGTCCCCTCCTCCCTCCGAATTCTAGATGACTATGTATTCCAACAATTCTACTTCAATTTCTGCCATCACGTCACATTTAGCATATGAAAATCTGAAATTAGTATCTCTCTCAGGCAAAATCAGTTTCTCTTTCTATCCTAAAAACTTTCTCAACCATCCTCCAGATACTCGGATTTAAAAGCAAGAAATTATCCAAAAATAAATAAATAAATAAAATCAAGAAATGATCTTGATCATGAAATTCAACAACTGCAAGGGAGATTGGAAAAGTGGTCTTGAGGCGTTTTTTAAACTATGTTAGCCTGTTTTTCAAACAAAAGCTCACAGGGAAGTCTGATATGTAAAACAGATGAATTCGCAGTTGTTCTAGGAGTTAAACCAGTGGTCTCTGATGAAAAACTTCAAAAAGTGCCCCTAATCTGGTCCAAACTTCCTTTCCTTTTTCCCTACCCCCCATTCAATGCACGCACGGGAATTGAGAGAGGAGAAAATTTAATCCAGAGAATCTGAATCTTCTTTTCAGGTAGAAATAAATACTCTGCCCAAGACAACACAGTCCTCAACACAATGCTCAGCATGAAAGCACTTAGAAATCATTGTTCTAGAAGACAAAGATGACCTCCGTGACTATGTATGACGAGTGATTACCAGATACTCCAAAATGGTAAGTTTCATGCATGACTTAATTGGTCATCAGGAGAAGAAATCTTCAGAGTTGAGATAGTAATTGTTAGCTCCTGGAAATAGATTTCTCTACTTCTGGTGAAAGAAGGCAAGCAGGGAAGTCCAGGGAAAAGGACTGTGGCTTCATTGTCTATCGCTGAACAAGGTTTTCAAATGTTTTAGGCTTCATCCTCTTCATCTTTAATATTAATGTGTGTGAAGAGATGCTTTCTAAACCTCTTTCATCCCTAGTCTGTACTCTGTTCTACGAGACTGCAGTGTCTCCCTTGAGCTACTGCACCTACAGAGAATTAGCATCAAAAGTTACAGACAAATAAATCATCATTCCAGAATTTTCTGACCATCTCTCATATGGCAGGTATTGCACTGGGCATCTGAAATTCAGAGAATGAAAGAAAAAGGACATTTTACCTCAATGAAAAGACAGCCCAGTGAGGAAGTCAAGCAAGTAACCAGAAAAGCAGAGGTAAACAGAGAGAGGTTTGCACAGAAGCCAAATGGGGAGGCTAAGAAAATGAGGCAAGGCTTTGCCAGGTTGGAGTGGGTGGCAACGAACTTTAGATTTGGATGATAAATCCGAGCTGAACACTGGAGGGTCCTATATATACCAAAAGATATCACATTCTAAGTTACCTTACACTTTTAAATAACGAAATCAGCATTTACTCTAATAAAAATATTGTATCAGGCCATCTCACAAGGTTTTCCAAGTTTATGAGGAAAAAATTAAGTCAATTTCCTCTTAATAAATATTATTTAATGACTGGAACATTTTGAGGGACCTATATGAACACACCACGAGTAGAGGCAGCACGTCACTCAAGAACAATAATCTACCAGGGAATTCAGACAACCCTGCCCAGGCTAAATAACGCGCAGCACCTGGCAGACAAGGTGGCAAAGCCCCTATAAATAGTGATGATTCACTAACGTGACATAAATCAGGATTTTAACTCACCAAAAGCTAACATTTTGATTTAAAATACCAAATCAGTGCTGTTAAAATTCATCAGGAGACCCTAGCACATGAGTAATGAGATCATATCAACTTATATCTCATGACCGAAAGGAAAAGGTGGTTTTCTAAATGGTATTTGAGATTGGACAAATAACACACTGTATCAAGTTTTGTAGCCTTAGGCCATATTTTGCTAAAAACAAAGGTACATTATGCATGACTAAAGAAAACAGTGAAAATCAGAGCAATTAATTTCCCGGCTATGTTTCCCATAAAAAAACCATCACTACTATGATTTGCTTACAGCACATAACCTTTTTTTGCATCACACAATGATCTAAGTGTGTAATAACTTGCATATTTCACAAAGATGTAATATCCTTCAAAATGTCCTTGTAGTGAAAGTTTTCCAAAGAAATTATTGATCTCTGTTATGTCTCATCTTTTAAAATTACGGGCAAATCCTCTCCTATTTTCTTTGCAGTTAAAAATAATTCTTCTTGATCACTGGAGTGTAAAGAGGTATAAGAGTACAAAGACCGAATATTTTCTTAAAAACAAATGTCCCACTTGACACAGAACATTTCTCATAATTTTCTCAAAACAATAATTAGCAGAGTTGTCACCAGGATCCTAAAAATATACGTAAGAAACACAGATGCTAGCTGGCATCAGTTTAGTATAGCAGAAATTTCCATAAATGCTTTTTCAAATTATTTTCAAATACTCTGCAGCTGACTCCTCTCATTATTGGAGGCTTTTGTGTTTCTTTCCACAATTTAGAAACATTTCTCAGGTGGTTCTGCTTCACTGCAGATACATTCTCTTTATACGTTGGAGGCAATTAAGCAGCTCTCTTCTTCTGTTTTCTTTCACTGGCACCTCTGTGGCTGCTCAGTCACTGACCTCACCTTGGTGGAAAGGTGACTAAGAAAAGAGCAATTCCTAATAACTCAAGGAAACCACAGAGTTCCCATTCTATGGAGAACAAATACGAAGGACCCAGAATCCTGCTGGAGCGGTGCAGCTCCAAAGGAATAAGACACCACACTGGACAACTTCCGGAGGATCTTCTCTCATGTCTGAAACCCTAACACTGCAAGGGACAGACAGAAATATGGAGCCCCGACAGACACGGTCACCCGTAGACTGATGGGCGATGAGAGCGAGCGACAGAGAAAAGGAGAGAGGGTGAGACCAGCAGCAGAAAGTCAGCCTGCAAACGAGAGTCGCTGAAAGCGTGTAGGAGACAGAGAGGGAAGAAGATAAGGAGACCGAGAGGGAGGGACGGGAGACCGAGAAGGGGGTGGGGAGAGGGACGCACACACACACCGAGGGAGAAACAGAGGAGGTGGGGAGAGGTGGCAAGACAAATAGAGAATGGGAGGAAACGAGGGAAAGAGAGAAACACTTGAGAACTTAACAGAGACAGTAACAGAGGGAAAGAGACCCGCAGAAGCGGCAGAACCGCACGGCCAAGTCCGAGACACCGGGGCAGCCCGCTGTGCACTTTCTCCCGCCGCAAAGCCTGGTCTCCGGAGGCTTGCGAGGCAGGTGGCTCTGCAGAGCTGGGTGCCTGCCGGTCCTGCCTCCCGGCCCATTTCATCCCCATTCCGGGGCTGCCCTTCGCTCGCCCTCCCAACCCCATCCCTCGGGGCGCGCGTCCCTCCTTCCCCAACTCCGGAGCACGTGTCCCGCCCGCGGCCGCCTCTGCCCCCCAACTCCTGGCCGGCACCGGCACGAGGTTTCGGGGTCCCGGCAGCGCCGCTCGCGCACAAAGCCCGGGAGCCACCTCCTGACCGGCTCCCACCCCCCACCGCCCGCGCCCGCGCTGCACGTTCTCCTCCTCTCCCCGCGCGCCGGGTCCCGCCAGCCGCACCGCCACCCGCTCCGCGCCGCCTCGGCCGCCTCCCGCTCGCTCGCCGGCACCGAGCCCCGCGCAGCCGCCCGCCCGCGCCTTACCCGCCGCTGAGCTCCGGGCACCGGCGTCCAGAGCGCCGCTGTCCCCGCGGCCCCCCGATCCGTCCGGGCGTCCCGCGCAGGCTCCACGCCAACTCCGCGCCCCGCGCCGGGCCGCACCGTCAACTTCTGGCAGCCGCGGCCTCTCTGCCGCCGCCGCGGGACTTTTTTTTTTTTTTCCTCTCGTTCCTCCGCTGCCTCTGGATTTTTTTTTTTTTCACTTGCCCTCTCCAGCTCCCACTAGTGATTGGAGACTGAGAGCCAAGTACTTAGCGGAGGGATTACACTTCTCGACGCACTTGGAGCTGCCCCAGCTCCGCCGCCTGTGCGAGGAGTGGTGAGCGGACTTGGGGAGCTGCGCCGTTCACGCCCTTGCACAGCGCAGGATGGAGGGGAAACTTCCAAAGCTGCGCCCGCTGCGCGAGCATCACTGCCGCGCGCTCGTCGATGCCTTCTTGGTCGTGGATGAGAAGGAGTTTCCAAAGAAAGGCTAGGTTTGAAGAACGAAGATTCGTGGAATTACTGTACATCGAGAGCGGAAAGGGGCTCCCAGAGATGATCCCGTGCAGTGGATTTAAACTTCTCAGGGCCATTGACGCTTTTGAGAAGTTGATAAAATGCACCTCGTAAAAAATACACATACACATCGAATCATTTCTGCTCTTCTGGGCGGAGGTTTAGGAACGCTGAAACATACAGTTGGACCTCCTAGGGAAATGAAATATTTCCTCTCCTCAAATATTTTGAAACTGGTAAAAAAAATAAAATAAAATAAAATAAACGTCTTCCATTTATATTTGATGAAATTTTACAATTAGTAGTCTTTATTTTGGGAAAGTATGTAACCTCTTTACTTTGTGGTCTCCTTGCTAAAATTTTCAGGGTTGAAATATTAAGGAAGTAAATATAAATTAAGCTAATATACAGTCTTTCAGGAGACTGGGGGAAAAGAGTTAACTTTTTCAAATCAGCTGTATTGCCAGCTCTGCCTCCCAGGGGAATATCTTGTGACTTCTATTTTTTTTTCTTCCCCATGCCTTTCAGCTGCCTAGTCTCAGAATTAATTTCCTTTTTTTGAAAATTTTTCTAAATAAACTGATAACTACTCCCTAGTTACCAAATGTGTGATTTAAATAACTTGATACAGTTGCACTCTGACCTAGCTTTTTTCCAATTTTCTTCACCTCTGTCTCTATTCCCTATTGAATTCTTGGCAACCAGTTTTCTTTCAACTCCCCCTTTTCTAAAATTATTCTCATTACTTTTTTTTATGTTAGGTAATAAATATAATCCTCTGAACTCATCAATAATTCCATTGTGAATAAATTTATTTTACAAACTCCCACTGAGGAACAGGGGGCACTCTAGGCATTTGTTGATGAGCTTGTGAAACGTGGGCACATTCCTCCAAAGAAATATTAGGATCCTCAACAAAGTATATTTGCCCTATAATGTACCTGAATCATGATATTATCATGACTAAACTGAACTCTGGTGCCTGGTGCCAGACAGGAAGGAGAAAGTTCTGTTTAATGTAATACTAGAAAATGTTCTAAACAGGCAGCATTTGTCACTGGCATCATTTTGCCTTCCTTACTCAGCCTTCATAATCTGGTCCCTGGTGCCCATTCAATTGACCCTCACCTCAAGTCCTCTCTACTCCAAAATTCTTTTACTCCTTGTCCTCAGTCCTTTTTCCTATCGTTTCCATACTGATATTAACCAGGTTCCAACAGAAAAGAAGTCTCATTTAATCAATCCCCTGTATTGTGTGAATTACTGATAACTTTTATTTGGCAAAGGTATTTTTTTCTTAGAATTTCTGTCCTCACAAATGGCAGTGAAATATCAGACATTATGGGAGCAGACAGTGTTAGGGTATATATATCTTTTGCAGAAGCTGTGCTAAGGATTGGCTTTCCTTGGCTTAACTCTATTCAACAAATATCCTAAGCATCTACTGGACATAAGACAGTGATTCCGGGAATACAGGCATCTCTGGATAGGGAAGACCCAAATTTCATTTCAGTTGACTTATAAATAAGTAGATATTTTTAAATTATAAGGTACCAAAAAACCCAAATCAACAGGAATAGAGAAATTTCTATAGTTTTCCATTAAAGGAAAAAAGCACTCTGGGTGGGAGAGAATCAGAGAAAGCACCATCAAGGAAACAGTTTGAAGTGAGCCTTGGAAAGTAGCATTTAAATAGTCATGGGATGGGGGATCTGAGGTATAAGCCATTCAACAGTCAACATTTATTGTGCATCTATGGCATGCCACAGACTGGTGTTTGAGATTCAAACCCTGTCCATTCCTTCTTGAAAGTCACAGAATGACTATTTATATATTATATACTCTCTCTTTATCTCTCTCTCTCTATGTGTATATATATGTATATTTTAGTTAGAATATGCTATAAGCACAGTAATCAATACATGAAGACACAACTACTAGAGCACAGAAAAAGCAACTATTCTGCATGGGAATGTCAGGAAAAACTGCACAGAGTGGTTGCATCTTATCAGGGTCCCGAAGGATCTGTAGAGACCAAAGGACAGTTGGAAAGAGAATAAGCATTTTAAGCAGAGGGAACAGTATGAAAAAAAAGCATAGGACGTTTAGGGAACAGCTGGTAGCTCAGAGCTGCTACCGAAGTTGTGAAGAGAAGGTGCAGAAGATAAATCTCAGGCTAAGGAGGATTCCTTAGCCATTCTGACCTTGTCAGAAATGGTAATGAAATAGATACTTCTTTGTTAGGTGATAGGGAAACATTAGAGATTCCTAAAGTAAAGAGTTAAGTGCTGGAATGGAATTTTCAGAAGCTCATTTAGAGGTACCTAGAGAGGGAGAAATGGAAGCACAGAACCAATTAGGAGTCTTTATGTAAAGAGTGAAGGTCTGAACCAAGACAGTGACGTGGCTACTAAGGTCAATAGTGGACTTGAAAGACAGTTCAGGTAGAGTTGGAGACGCTGATTCCCTGTGTTGCAGCCTGGGATGATGGTGCTTTTAAAAGCAAGAGAGACCACGGGGTAGTGGAAGCTATTGAAAAGAAGAGGAGGGAGGGAGGGTTTCACTTTGGCAGAATGACAAATTTGAACAGAAACACAATTTCTTTTTTCATCTAATTGTAAAAGTAAATCATATAAAAGCTCCAGGTATCTCAGGAGAGAACACCAAGACAGCAAAGGCAAAGACTCTCAAAGAATTACTTCCCCATGAAGGAAGACACTTGCCCAGCTCTGCTAGACTCGGACTACTTGGGGAACTTGTATGCAGCTAAATAGACAGACGAGAGAAACAAAATAATGCAGTGAGCTTGCTTCTGTGTTTTCAGCTTCCCTTCTCCAACTGTTTCCTCTTCATTGGTATCCTTACTCTCACATCTTTCCCTTCTCCGTCTCCCCTCTTTCAAAACTGCAATGGATCTGACAAGCATTAATTCGTTATCATTAATTAACTTATGCTGTGTTAAGTAACATTGTAGAGCATGTGCTTTTAAATTGCTTTTCTCTAAAGGTGGAATAAAATGTCTCATTTTTGACATTTGAGATCAGATTAAAGAAATATTTCAGCGGAAGCAAGAAATCTTTTTCTCCACAATTCATACAGCTGTGGCTGTCTTTTGACCCACTGCTAATGTGTTGACTCCGCCTATGCAAAAAAAAGAGATTGAATCTCTCAACAACTGGAATACTTCAGTCCTCACTTGTTAATATAAGAATGTATAAGTATTGGTGAAATATATAGCTTCTATAATAAAAGCCATATTGAGCAATCACCATGTGCTAGGCACACTACTAAGTACTTCATACATATTGACATACTGACGTCTCATAATAAAGTAGGTACTATTTTATCCTCATTTTACAGATGAGGAAACTGAAGAACGGAGAAGTTAGGTAACATGTTCAAGGCCATTCTGCAAAGTAGAAGAGGCAGGACATGAACTTAGGCAGTATGGCTACAGACCTCAGCCTTACTCAGGTCACTAAACTACTCTATAGGAGTAAGAACATTTTTAAGTACTCAATGAACAGACACTAGACAAAAATACCTAAAGATTTTTTAATCTAGGGGCAGCTGGGTGGCTCAGTCAGTTAAGCAGATGACTCTTGATTTCAGCCCAGGGTCATGATTTCAGGGTC
>CM053604.1:65072257-65086389 GCA_028646535.1 Procyon lotor | reverse complement strand
AAAAAAAAAAATGAATCTAATCTATGAGCCTGATCCTAGAAAGTATGAAAAGGCAAAATACTTGAGTCCTTCATATTTTGTTATGTGGTTTCCTGATCTCCTTGGAAAAGTAGCAGCTGGGTGAAATCTGGTGATGCCAGGGACATGGGAAGCAATAGGGTTCATGGCTTTTAAAATTTCCTTCTCTGGTCAGCAGTGTGCCTTTGACTAGGCCCTCTACCAAGTTGTGAACTCCCTGAGAAACCCATTCCTGTCTTTTACTACTCCTCCAACTACCTTTCTTTAAAACACAACCACTTTTATTAGATAGAAATGGGTGAGTTTGGCTCAAAAATCAGATTTTTTTTCGTGTTGCATAGTGGATTCCCATCATAAGTATTCAAGCAGAAGTGATGATCGACTATTATGGAAGGTGTTCTTACAGTGGGTGAGAGGGCAGACCAAAAATCTCTAAGACCCCTTTCTACTTTCTGAATCTATGTTTAACATAGTTAATTTGAATAATTCAAAATGTTAACACAAATATCAACATTAACATAATTTTTAAATATAAATATTAATGTGTATAATTAAATACATTTAATGAACAAATGCAGATTAATATATTTCTAGCAATTCACTCTGGTACATAACAAGTCAGTCATAATCTCACAATTAAAATACAATTCAAATTACTCCCAAACTCATGGCCTAAAACTTCTACTCTCTTTTCTGGTGGTCTCTGTTTTATATAAAACAACTGTGACTATAAACAGGAAAAAATAACACAGATTCTAGTTCAATAACAAATTAATTTTGTTCAGCATGAAAGTTTAAGAGAAACAGAATTCCTCAACTGAAATGGGAACTAGCCATAAAAAAAAAATCTGAAGTAAAAATGCTGAAATGATTTTGCTTTCTTGTGCTGTCAGTAACGTTCCAATTTTTCTTTTTTTTTTTTTTAAGATTTTATTTTATTTATTTGTCAGAGAGAGAGAGAGAGCGAGAGAGCACAAGTAGGGGGATCAGGAGAGGAAGACGCAGACTCCCTGATGAGCAGGGAGCCCGACACAGGGAGTGATCCCAGGACTCTGGGATCATAACCTGAGGTAGACACTTAACCGACTGAGCCACCCAAGTGTCCCTATTCCAGTTTTTCTTAATAAAAACAGATATTAAGCAGATATTGCTGTCTACCTATTTATATGCTGCCAAAACATCCAGATTCTCTCATAAATTATTCCCTTTGAAATCGGATCTGAAGGCAATGTCATTTCACTTCAATATTTAACATTTTTTTTCTAAATTTCTAAAGTCCAAGCATCTTTTTTTCTGAATCATCCTAATCCATACACCTACATATTTTCTAAAACTGGAAAATTAGGAAAAAATTTTGCAACACAACTTATAAAAAGCAATTCTTACATCTGGTTCTTTGGAGTCTCATGTTCCTGATGACTTTTTCCTTCTAAAATGATTTGCCAACCTTGGAACTTTTCTGTGTTTTCCCCCTGACTCACAGTATATTTACAGTGTGTTCCTCAGCAAGAAATATACAGCAACTATTTTTCTTTGTACTAGAAAAAAGAACAGAAAAGTTAAAAGAACAAAAACACATAAAGAACAAATCCTCAATTAAACTACCTGGGGAAAAAAAGTGGGTTTTGACCCTCAGCAAAAGCCAATTCTTTCCATCATATATTCTTTTTTTTTTTAAAAAAGATTTTATTTATTTGACAGAGAGAAACACAGCGAGAGAGGGAACACAAGCAGAGGGAATGGTAGCGGGAGAAGCAGGCTTCCTGCAGAGCAGGGAGCCCAATGCGGAGCTCGATCCCAGGACCCTGGGATCATGACCTGAGCCGAAGGCAGACGCTTAACGACTAAGCCACCCAGGCACCCCTCCATCATATATTCTTAAATTATAGAATTGTTTTAAGCTAGTTGAGAAAAGGAATTTAACTTCTGTTTCATGAATTCAGAGATTGTGCCTTATATAAGTCATAAAGATTTAACACTGTTAATGCTAGAAATAATATTGACTATAACTAAAAGAAGACATTTTAGGAATTTCTTCTTGACATTTCTAATAATAAAAAAATCATATATATTGAAACGATATTGAGGAAATATTCATACTAGAACATTGAAAGTTATGTAAATTTCCATACTACAAAACAGCCAAATTGGTGATCTCTGGGGCATACTACAGGATAAAGCCACAGCCCTCCTTGGCGATATTCAACAAATCCTGCAAATTTCACACTAGTAATGGAAAGGAAAAGACAGAATTGAAGTCTAAGGAGGAAAGAACCAAAAGAGAAAACAAGTCCCCCATGTAACAAAAAAAATAGCAGGAATGAGGAAGCAAAAGATCAAGGAAGAAATTTAAGGAAATTGCATTCTAAAATATATTTTCTCCTTCTGCCAGCAGAATTATTTAACACAGAGATTGGATTTGTGATTTTGTTAAGTAACGCTATTCATTAAATTGAGCTGGATATTTATACAGTAAGTCAGAATACATGAAATGGTGAAGATCTAATTATAACTCCTCTGCTTAAAAAATTGTAAGGTTCTCATTTGCCTACAAAATAAGTCCATGCATCCCAGTGGGATATTAGGGGCCCATGACAATCTCGCCTCAACATCCCTTTCCAGCCAATCTGCCGAACATTCCAGACCGACAGACTGCTTGCCAAACATCTTGACAATTTCTCCTGGCTAGTATACCATCTGGCCCCCTGACCAATATCTCTTCATCATCTGACATTCATCTTCTAGACCCTTGTCAAATGTCTTTTCTTTCGTAAAATATTTCATTTCTCCAGGCATATTAGTCACTCCTTCCCACACTTCTGCATTGCCACTCTATTTTATAATTTTTAATATTCTTAATACATAACACGGTGCCCAGCACATAATAGGTGCTCTATATATCTTTGCTGTCAGAGGATAGAAGTATAAAACCTCTCCATTGTGTTAGAATTTGAGAACCATCTCTAAATTTCCAACTGTATTGACCATTCAAAAAAGGTCTCTTGAAACAATTAACATCCCACAGATATGATGTATAGGCAGTAGGAGACATGGGATTTTGTTTAAAATTTATAAAAAACAAAGAAATAAAAGAAAGAGGGAAAAAATTTAAATGAAGGAAAAAGCCGCACGAGTTTATTTACTCTCAGGTCAGGGAAAGCAAGAGCCTAGTGCAAGATGGCCAGACCAACCTGAGTAGCAATTTCAGTTGGGTATGGGATGGGAAGGGTCCAGAAGGATAGAAGTTCAGTCAGGCATGGGAGTTACTGTCTCAGGGAGTAAGACTTACTGTCTCAGGAGCAAAACTGCTTCTGTAACTGCCTCAGGAATTTCAAAAGACTATTAGCCCATGCAGGCTGTTCTAACAAAAATACCATAGACTGGATAGCTTAAGGAATACATTTATTTCTCATACTTCTAGAGGCTGGGAGTGATCAGGATGCCAGCATGATCCAATTCTTGTGAAGACCCTCTTCCACGTTGTAGGTGACTGATTGTTCATTCTATCCTCACATGGCAGACAAAGCAAGCTCTGATTACCTTGCCGCCTTATAAGGGCACTGATTCCATTCATGACTTAATTATCTCCCAAAGGCCCAACTGTTTGATACTATCACTCGAGGGGTTAGGATTTCAATATCTGAATTTGCTGTGGGGGTGCAGGGGGTAGACACAAACGTCCAGTCCATAACAACTATTATCTCTAAATGGTAGAGAAGGATCATCAATTGTATACTGCTAAGATTACTGGTCAGATTTTCAGGGCATCCTATATCTGAACATAGAGCACTTCGAGATGTTTTCTGATGCAAAGAAAGCTTCTTGAGAACAAAAACACAAAATAATCGGGCACCTGGCACTTACTAAGAAATTAATAAGCCTACGAGGAATGAATGAATAATGTTACATGACTCTGTATCAATTTTATTTTATTTTTTCAAGGATTTCGTTTATTCATTTCACACACACACACACACACACACACACACACACACACACACAGAGGGGGCATGCACAAGCACAAGCAGGGGGAACAGGGAAGGAGAGAGACAAACAGGTCCCCCGCTGAGCAGGGACCCAACATGGGACTCAATCCCAGGATCCCAGATTATGACCTCAGCCGAAGGCAGGCACTAAACCACCTGGGCCACCCAGGTGTCCCTGTGTATCAATACTATAGCATTACTGTTTCACCAACCAAGTGCTCTTAATGCAAAATAAGGACAGATTGATTCTTCTCACATAAACTCCCATTATAGATCAAATTAAACAAAATTTAGGGTGAACTGAAATAACAAGAACAACAAAATGCTAAGAAGAATGGCTATTAATTGTTCATTGCTTACTATGTACCAGGTACTACAGCATTTACTTTGTTATCTAATTAATATCTATTAATATCATCAGTTTACAAATGAAAAAAAAATGACGTTTTGAGAAATTAATTAACTTGTTAAAGTACCAAGCTAGTACATGATGGAGTAGATATTTAAGCCCAGGACATTAGCTCACATTCTTAACCAGAACATCCTTCTAGATCTTCTGAATACCACCATATGTTTAGCTATAGTTAAAAGTGTAAGCTAAAAGTGAATCAACTTAGGTACTTCTAACCGAATTTATCATTTTGTTCTTTTCTGTTACTAATAGATCTTTCTAGAACCATGAACTTACCTTAGACGATTGTTCTTTTGTGAAACAAAAAGAGGTAGACAGTTGCAGACTAAAGATACTTTACCATTTGCTTCACCGCCTTAAAGTTACTTCATCACCTCTACCTATGTACATAATGCCACCGACTGAAATGTTAATGACAAAACGATCACTCAGACACCACAGTTGACTTTCAATATCACTTGATGTTAAAGATAAAATGTTTATGCTTGATTGAAATTTCAATATTAACAAGGAATGAGGAAATATTTTAACTTAGCATCTCCCTTTCCTTCTGTTGAAGGTTTTAAGACATTGAAATTATATTGAATTTTAAGTTTTTATTTAATCTTTCTCTTCAGCTTGCTGCTAAATGTCTTTAAGTTGAAACTACATATTCACATTTTTTTGTTTCCCCAGCATTTAGGGCACTCCATAGCATATTGATATTAATGCCTGTTTAATAAATAGGTAAATCGTGTGATTTTTTCACCCCATTTTGACTCATGCTATGTTTTTCCAAACTATATGTATTAGAAATAGATGTCAGGAAGCCTGACCTTCCTGTCGCTGGGCCGCGCGCCGAACCGACATTGAGGCGTCCTCGCGATTCGACCCGACGCGCCCCCCCTCGCGACATCATGGTGGCGTACTGGAGACAGGCAGGACTCAGCTACATCCGGTACTCCCAGATCTGTGCAAAAGCAGTGAGAGATGCACTGAAGGCCGAGTTCAAAGCAAATGCTGAGAAGACTTCTGGCAGCACCGTAAAAATTGTGAAAGTGAAAAAGGAGTAATCTACCCTGGTCCTAGACCCTGGCTAAAGCTCGAAATGCTACATTTTCCGAGGTGAACATGTGTGGGTACATGCTACGGCAGATTGAAACCCATCTCCCTGCATGGAAAAAAATCCCCGTCTTGTTCTAGATTGACAATGCCAATAAATTCAAGTATGGCTCAAAAAAAAAAAAAAAAAAGAAATAGATGTCAGAATTAAGGAACAAAAGAAATTAAACCATGTTGCTACTCTATGAGTTCTGAAATAGGGGCAGATCATTCTTCAGATTCCAAGTATCAGCCCTGCTAAGAGAGAGAGGTCTCAAAGCTAACAAGAAGCCTGGTACATTGGTGACTTGAGTCTACTGTGTACATGATACCGAAATCAGAGGCAGTATTTTGAATGCTGCTAACAAGCCAAAGGACAATGATCAAACATGAAGAATCGTCTCTGGGCAGTGAGAAATCCACTTGGAGAAAGGCAACTTTTGCATTTGAACCCTCATTAACAAGGTTGCTGTCTCATGCTGCCCATGTCACTGTATTCTTTTGAGGGGAAAGCAATGGAGACAACCGACCAAAAAGTTAATGACTGTAAAGGCTTTCAATGACTTTCGAATCATTTGATAGAACATTTCCCGTGAGTTGTGACTGTATCTGCCACTCAATTTCAAAATTACTCATAATTGTATTTTTACATTTAGCAACCTAACAATTTTTTTTTTAAGATTTTATTTATTTATTTGACAGAGAGATGGAGAGAGAGCGCAAGCAGGCAAAGCGGCAGGCAGAGGGAGAGGGAGAAGCAGGCTCTCCACTCAGCAGGGAGCTCAATGCGGGGCTCGATCCCAGGATCCTGGGATCATGACCTGAGCCAAAGGCAGAGGCTTTAACTCACTGAGCCACCCAGGTGCTCCCTAAAAATTTTGTGTTTAGAACACAGTACTTGTTAAAAGAGGTAAGTATATAATATACATAAAATTAATATCACGGTGTCCAAGATATCAACGAAGATATTATTTTTCTATCACTGTCATTTTAACGACCTTCACTCACCAGGATGACATCCCTTAGGAGTGTGATAGCATAGTGCACTTGTGTGGTGCTCACGGAGAACTGGCAAGATTAGTAATCCACATACCCACAAGCTTTAGCATCTACTACACCAAAAGCACATGAACCTCAGAATTCCTTGCCATCCTATTACTGCTTTACTTACCAATTAATGAGTAACAGCTCGAAGGCTTTATTTCAGGGTACCCATGAGTGAATCGAGTTCTGAACTGAAGATTCCCAAGTTTTGCTCAGTTATTAAAAAGCAGCATTCATTTCTATCTATGACCAGGCTGGACTGCATTCAACCATATTGTGTACATATACTCTAGGTCGTGCTATAGTGGCAGATGGGACATCCTGATACATTTCCATTTCCTTAACATGAACTCCCAGGATATTATTTAGATCCTTTGTCTGAGTAATCATGTCACGTGGAACTAGAATATGTCAATATAAATATAACGGATTTGGAAGTGAAAGAAGATTTGGACAGCTGACGTCCCAAAGCCTCGCGACGTGGCTCTCTAAGTGCAGGGGACTCACCGAACAGCAATTCACAGGCCTTCCGTAGCCTCTTACCTGTTTTTGTTTTCTTGTAAAGCAAGGTCTAACCAAATCCTTTAGTCATGGGCTATTTTGTTGCAGTTGTACAGGTATTACTATGAAGGTGAAAAGCTATGACTGCAGCAGGAAAAAGAACTGATGTGTCATGAGTTATCGCCCTGTTTACACTCCTACTTTAACCATAATCATTTGTTTAAACAAAAAGTTCTGCATTTGAACTTCCACACTTGTGTGCATATTATAAACATCTCGTCTTTCATCTGGACTCAGCCAACACTTGAATGTATTGACGCTCATTAAGAAAGAAAATCTTGTACTAACAAGTAATTATTCATCATAAAAGAATGTGAATAGAACGCTGGTTCATTAATTTGCTAATTAACACTTTTGGTTGCATGTATTAACGAATATTTTTGCTAAAATCAGTAAAACTTCATGACATGCGAATCATTTACAACTTTCTCCTTTATCTCTCAAAGGGTTATCTTCTCATGTTTAGCTTTGGTGGCTGATACTACCGATTTTATATTTAAAAAATGGCCATATCCCTCACCTGTGCACACCGATACAGCTGTTACGTATACATTACATATCTTTTCCTAGATCATATTCTAGTTCATGTAATTTCCTCCCGGTGTTTTTTTTCTCAAAGGGATTTATAAGATTTAGGATTCACTTTAATGTACAGCATATTCTTTCACTTTGGTTTTCCTATTGAAACCAGTGTATTTTCATAGAAAACACATTAGTAACTCTACCTTGCTATGCTCTACATCTGGAATGCAGCCTCCTTCCCAATGAGCACCATAATTACTTCATTCCCTGGACTTTATCAGAATTCATGAGCAAGCAGAACTGTTAAAGGCAGCTCTCCCAGTAATCAAGCCCAACAGGGTAATCAGCAAGAATTTTTAAGGGGAGTCACAGTGTTTTTCTCATTCTCTAATAAGGATAATTTATTCACATCTCTTATTAAAGGCTTACCTTTAATAGGTAAGGCTTTACCTCTAAATCTTTGAAAGAAGTTGAAGTTTCACTGGTGTCACTAAAGTTTTAGTGGTGTCACTAAAACCAGAAAGAATAACCTAGAATTTCATGGTACAAATTTACTTTAGTAACTGTGCCTGAGAAGATGAATAGAGAAGAGCGATTAACTCAGCTAATGAATGAAGCTGAAGAACATTCATTTCCCAGTTAATGCTCACAAGATCTTTGTCTACCTAATTTACCAGGTAAAGAGCATATTCAATTAATTATCTAAATGTTAAGCTTTTCCAAATTATTTTTGGCCTCATTGAATTCAGCACATATTACATAAATAGACATTATGCTATATACTGAGGAGGCATTAAGTAAGATAAAAGCCCCTGGCTCCGTTGAGTTTATGGTCCCAAGAGGAACCATTTAGTAATTTGTAAAACAAATTACTAAACACTGTGGCTCTTTATGATTTATTAGCCACTGTGCTAGGTGTTAGTAATACAGCAGTGAACAAGACACAGGCTTCTGCCCTGATGGAGGGTGCGTGTTGAGTTCTAAGATAGCATCAGACATCACATCCTATCACACAGGGAGTACTCAAACCAGTCTTTAGAGGATAAGGAGGTCATTCTGGAGGCAGTGACTGCTTAGCTGAGACCCAAAAGGTAAATAACGCTCAGCCAGACAAAGAGAGAGGGAAGGCAGAATGTTCTAGTGCACGTGCACAAACGTCAGAGAAATCAACTCAGAGCCAGAGCATGAGAGGGAGTGCAGGATGGCTGAGGTAGAACCATGCAGCACAGAAATCCAAGAAAGCAGAGGTAAGCAAAGTAATCAGGAACCAAATCATGAGGGCATGGTAAGGTTGAGCACTATACAATCTGAGGCAGGCTGTTCATGTTCAGATCCTGGTTTGGGTACTCATAAGCTGTGTTTTGATGTCTTTAGCTGTGCTAAATCATTCTATTAGCAACTTGGTTAACTTGAGAATCATATTTCATATTCTCTTTCCCTAGATTGTTCTATTAGCATTGGCCAGATAAAGAAATTATACAAGAATTAGTAGGTAGAAGTAAAGCAGCAGCCATTACTCTCTGAAGGTCACCTTGGTAGAAAGTGATGGAAAGTCCCAGTGGTGCCTGGAGGGGATCAGCTTGTCCCCACTCTCCTTTGTTCATATCCAGCTTTTCTCCTCCTCAACTTTGGTTCCTCTGACCAAAAGCAGCCCTACAACCAGCACCAGATGACTTGACTACAGACTCACAATGACAATACCTCCCACAAATTTATCTGCTAGCCACCCTCACAGTCTCACCTGGATAGCTGGATGTTCTTGGCTTTGCTTATTGACTAGGTCGTGATTCCTCGGATCTTCCAGGTTCTCCTTTAAGACCTCGGATCTTCCAGGTTCTCCTTTAAGACCTTCCTTTCCAATATCTCATAATACTATATATATATATATATATACATATATAGAGTATATATATATACTATATATATACATACATATGAGTATATATGTATATATATATATACTTGTATTATAATAATCCCTTACCCCATAACTCACAATGGCTCTGTTTCTCTAGTATATTGGACATATTACATAACCTCTCCACATCCCAGTTTATCTTTAAAAAGGATGATATTTATTTATAATGGTATCTGCTGTCTTGAGGAAATAATGTATGCTCCCTAAATGATCTTTATCTTAAGGAGTTTATACTTTACTCTGAGGTAAGTAAAAGTCAGTAAAAGATTTTTGGTGAGGAAGTGACATGACTAGACTTGTTTCAGAACCTTCAGTCTGAGTGAGATTTGAAATACAGATTGGAGGGGAACAAAGAGACACTTAGAAGTCTGATACAGTAGTCGGAGTTTGAGATGTTGGTGTTAATGACACTGGGATTGGATATCAGTAGACAGATTGGAGAACCACTAAGAAACTAGAAATGTCTTTCTCTGGCTTATTTACTAGCATGATATCCCCAAGCTCCATTCATGTGGTCACAAATGGCAAGATTTCTACTGTATGAATGTAGAATCTAAAAAAGAATCTAAAAAAGCTGAACCCATAACAAACAGTAAAATGGTGGTTACCAGGGGCTGAGATGGGGGAGGAGAACAGGAGAGATGCTCTTTTAGGGTAGATAAGTCCTAGAGAGCTCATGTACAGTACAGTGATTGTAGACAACAATATTATATTGTAAACATCAAACTCGCTAAGAGACTAGCTGTTAACTATTCCTACCACCAAGAAAGACATGCTAATTATGTGACATGAGTTGTTTACAAATGCTACAAGGGCAGTCACATCATATTATAGGAATCAATCAAATCAACCTGCTGTATACCTTAAACTTACACAACAGTGTATATCAAAAATACTTAAAATAAAAATTTCAAACTGAAAAAAGATGAACACCAAAAAACAAGATACATGACACATGTATCAAATGACAAAACTTGGTAAATTATTAATATGGGAACAGAGGAAAGAAAGGCATGGTGGATTACTTTCAAGATTCCAGCTTAAGACGTTGGGTAGATCATGATATCACAGTGAAAGTAGAAGAAGAACCTGTTTGAGGAGGAAGTGATGAAATTTTGTTTTGACATGATAAGCCTAAACAGCCCATGATACCTCTAATTAGAAATATTAAGAAGGAAGTACTCCCGTGTGCCACCATACAAGGCTATTACAATACCATTGACTGTTTGCCCTTGCTGTACATTGGTAGCTATACTTGTGGGACGCATAGCATAACGTACAGAGTGATTGTATGATATCTATATGTCACTTTTTAAAATTTCTATATATATTCTTTATATATAATACAATAAACTTATATAAAATAAATTTTATATATGTGTGTATGTACATATATATGTGTATATATACAAGGAAGTTGCTATGCTGGACAGTTGAACATGGAGATCATACATGAATTGTGGCCCCTTGTTCATCCACTATACTTACAGGGCAACTGTGCCTTTCATAAAGGCAAGGAACTAGAGGCTAAGGTATTGGATTTTTGTTCTTATCTCCCCCAGTATTTCTTTTTTTTTTTAAGATTTTATTTATTTGTTTGTCAGAAAGAGAGAGAGAGAGAGAGAGCACAAGTAGGGGAAGTGGCAGGCAGAGAAAGAAACAGGCTCCCCACTGAGCAAGGAACCCAATGCAGGGCTCAGTCCCAGGACCCTGGGATCATGACCTGAGCCGAAGGCAGACACTTAACCAACTGAGCTCCCCTCCCTCAGCATTTCTAAATCCTTTTGATCTCAGGAAACCTTTATACTCTTAAACTCTGAGATCCCTGAAAAGATTTGTTCATGTATATTTACTGGTGAGCAATTTAAACTCAGAAATTTTAAATTAAAAAATACATACTAATTCACTTCAGAATAATAAACCATTACATGTTAGCATAAAGAACACATCCTTATGAAAAAATAACTTTTCTAAAACAAAAAGTTAGAAATGAAAGTACTATCATTGGGATGCCTTGGTGGCTCAGTCTGTTAAGCATCCAAGTCTTGGTTTCAGGGGCAGGTCATGATCTCAGGGTCATGGGATCAAGCTCAGCAGGGAGTCTGTTTGAGATTCTTTCCCTCTGCCCCTCCTCTCGTTCTCACTCTCTCAAATAAATAAATAAATCTTTAAAAAAAAAAAAAAGCACCATCATTTACTTCTTATGAATCGCGAATGTCTGGCTTAATAGGAAACAGCTGGAGTCTCATTGGCTTCTACATTCAGGCTGTTGAAATATCACACATCATGTAGCCTCTGGAAAGCTCTACAGCATACTTGTGAGTGAATGATAGTGAAAAAGAAAAACAACAGCTTAGAATTATTACAAAAGTAGTTTTGACTTCCTGGACCCCCTGGAAAATTAAGTCTCTGAGAACTTCGGGAACTCCGGACCACACTGTGAAAACCACTGTGTGCTGTGAACGTTACGTCAGAAGGTATGATTCTCAGGATGGGAGTGGAGAGGCAGACCCAGAAAGTCAAGTCCTCAGGGGAGAAAGTGAGGAGCTTGGGAGCTTGGCAGCTGACAGTGACAGAGAGGAAGCGTGGTGTGGCTGAACAGAGCATGGCTCAGGTAGACAAGGGGTCTTGGGAAAAATGGGAGAATTAATGAGTGGTCTTGAAATAGTTTTGGGAAATGAGAGCCATTCCAGGTCACACCTCCACTGCCTCAGTGGGTGGTACTGGGGAGAGAAAGGAGCGTGTATGTGAGAAGGCTGTTGGGGAAGCAGTGTCTCCGTGAAGGGCCACGTTTTAGCTGCAAGCACTAGAAACATAAATGTCATGTTAATGAGGGGAGGGAATTTCTGTACTACCTGTAACAAGTGCTGGTAGTTGCGTACAAGTATCCCATTTATCTTTCTTCCTCAGAAACAGAAATCCTAATTCCTAAGTGGGCATATTGCCACCCAGACAAATCCTATATCTTCCAGCTTCCCAAAAGATGTGACTCATTCATGGCTACTGAGGTATAAATGGAAGTGCTGTGCGAGGCTGGAGAAACCTCATAAATGCAGCTAAGTCTGTGGAGAAACCCTTTTTTTTTTTTTTAACCTTCCTCCTCACTGCTCCTGGAATACGTGACCGCTTGAAAGCCCGATCGGATAGGCGTACATGGAACTTCGCACTCAACAAATGTAGCATAAACACTCCTTTCAAGCACACGGAAAAGAATGCCAACATTCTACCACTTAATGCCAATATCAATTCACTTCTAAGGATTGCTATCACAGACCGTGATGACTTTGAACACTCTATCTCCTAAATATTCCCCAAAAAAGGAAGGGAACGTTTTCAGGCCTAAGAAATCATCTACATCCTGGTTTAATTGTGCCCATGAAGGAAATCTTGCCTTTCGAGCAGGAAGACAGAAGCTTTTACCTCACTCGCAGCACGCCCAGCAGGTACTACAGACAGCAGAGCGACGGGATCTAACAGGACTTTCAGGCCTTTTACAATCAGGTGCAGACTAAAAGGCCTTAAAAACTCTGAAAGATCCTAAATCGGGTAACCCCGCAGGCATCACGGAGGGCGAGGCTTCCCACCGGAAAGTGCACGCACATCACCTGAGGAGGAGTCTTGTTACAATGCTAATTCAGTTGTTCTGAGTTCTTGAGACTCTACATTTCTAAAAAACTCCAAGATGCTGGTGATACTGTTGGCCCAGAGACTCCATTTTGAGAAGCAGGGATAAAGACAGTGTCGAAGTGAGGTACCTGGGTGGCTCAGTGGGTTAAGCGTCTGCCTCTGGCTCGGGTTATTATCCCAGAGTCCTGGGATCGAGCCCACATCGGGCTCCCAGCTCTTTAGGGAGCCTGCCTCTCCCTCTGCAGCTCCATCTGCTTGTGTGCGCATTCTCTCTCTCTCTGTCAAATAAATAAACAAATTAAAAAAAAAAAAAAAGTGAGAATAAGTCTATGGCATCATTGTAGGCCACAAAGCCAAAAGTCTAAATATCAACCTGAAAAATGACTCCTTGCACACATGACTTTATTTAATGAATATTTATTAGAGGTTTATTATGTGCCAGGTATATGCTAGACTCTGGAGAAGACAATGGTGAACAGAACAGAAGTCCTGCCACTCAAAGAGTTTCAGGTTTGTTAGAGAAGCCAATAATTAAAGAATTACATAAATAGGCATTTACTTCTGAAACGCATGTGCCTAGAACGGCACAGTCATTCCTCAATAAGGATGTGAGCTAACTCGAGAGAACAGATTTCCACGGCTGCGTATAATCCAGAGACCAGAGAAAGTTTCTCATATGAAGTGATGGTTAAGTAGATACCTACCTCTGGGAAACATAAGAGTTCTAAATGGACAGGTGATAAGTAGCGATAACAGGAAACAAGGGAGAAGAGTCCTCTTGGAAGAAAGAGCGATTGAAAAAATCGCAGAAGTAGGGAAGGACAGGGCACTTCAGGGAACATATTAATTTTTAAAAATACATTAAAGACATATTTTAGTCAAGTGAATTTCATTAGAAACGAAGTTTAAATTAGGTCAATTTTTCTAAATTTGCAAAAAGATAAGAGTTTATGTGGTTTTGTTA
>CM053604.1:65020452-65071757 GCA_028646535.1 Procyon lotor | reverse complement strand
TACAAGAAACATGTGCTGCCGAGGAGGGGAGGTGATCCCTGTGAAGGTTCAGGAGTCTGCAACATCAGGGACATTTTCTACAGCTTGCAGAGAAATCTGCTAAAAAATAAAAGACAAGTTGTTGCATCTCTTATCTGCTGCCAATGAGAAAGAATAGTGCTTTGTAGGCCTTTGTGAAATTTGGAGATAGCTTGTCAACTCTCTCGGCCCCAGTGCCCCTTCTTATAATGTATGTCATCTGATGCCCCATTTAGGAACCGGAGGTTAGATTAGCTGGTAATGTATCCTCACAACATGTGTGCTCAAAATATTCAGTAAAATATTCTAATATGAGAGGGGAGTGATTTTTAATAAGTTAGTACTATTTCACTGTGCAGTAATCAGATCCTTGAACTCCTATTTCTAATTACCAATGTGATTACAATGTAGACTGATACAAGTTATGAAACTCAAATATCATGAATGATATTGTCATCAACTGTATGATTTCTAAAATAGTAAGCAAATCTTGGTAAAGTGCCAAATGTAAGACAGTGCAATTATTTATCAGGGAGTTCTGTTCCTGGGGAGAAATGGTCAATGCATATTGAAACCATGAAAAAAAAATCTGTTTAAAATGGAATCAGTTTCTGGACACAGAACAAGCTTCTTGTAGGATCGGTATCTAGTAGGATAATCAAAAGTCATGCAGAATGTAACTATGTATTGTGTAGAACTGTCCTTTCATTGCAGAACACTAAATGCCAATAGGATTTCCAGTCATTGTAATGATTAAAATTATTCCCCTTTGAAGCAGTATCACCCTTCTCCCTTGATGGTCTTCCTTGGGTCTACTGTATGTTTGAATTTCTCTAATTTCCTCTACTACTCTTTTCATGCTGGCAATTCCCAATCCATATCTCCAGCACAGATATCTCTTAAGCTCAGACTCATAGCTTCAAACTTCTGCAGGATATAGACCCAGGATATCCCAACCATATCTCTGTAGACCCCTGAATATCCTCCCTATGTCTCAAACTCATCATATCCAAATCATTCTGTTAACTTTCATCTAAAGGTATTCTATTTCTGTGGTCTTAGTCTGTGGCACTATCATATATCCAATCACACAAACTAGCATCTGCGGTCATCTCTGACTGTCCCTATCCTTTACTCTGGCATCATTCCCATCACCAAGATCTTCCGATTGTACCTCCTTTCTATTCTACGACCATTGCACAAGGTCAGGCCCTCATCATACACAAAACATTCATCTTACAACCAGAGTGAAATATCTGGATTGTGGTTGTGACATGTCATTCTCTTGATTTATGCTCTTCAGGCTGACCTAATGCTTTTGTGCTTATAAATAATGTCTTGCATGTAACTCAATCATGGCCTGTACGACACTGTGTTTTAATTACCTGTTTCTACTTCTGCTCAATTAAGCCATAAAATCCCTGGTGTTAGGGATGGTGTTTCCTTTATCTCTGTGCTCCTCAGTGTTTAGACAGTCAATAAATCTGTGCCGAATGAATGAAATATTCATATGTGACCGTAATATTGATAATTAACTTAACACGAGTAAAATAAGAAATAACTTGATTATATCAGATGCAGATTTTGGTACTGATCTTTAATAATTATTAATAAAAGGCTTTTTTATCTTTGGAATTATTTTTTGACAAAATTGAGATTTAAACTTAATATGTTGTTAACTTTAAATGAATGAAAAAAATGCATGGCCTGATAACATGATGAGTTTATTTTCTCTAAATAAGCAACTATTAAAAAAAAACCCTCTTTTAATTGTAAGAGCAAGTGGGTTCCCTACTATCCTTTTTCTCATTTAAAAATACTCATTAAGTATCAATCATATGCCAAGCAATATGTCAGAATATGGGAAAATGTAGAAGGCCGGAGAGATAACAATGGGGATGAAGATACGGTCTTTCCCTTGGGGTGTTCAAAGTATGACAGCCACACAAACAAAACCACCTGTGCTGTGGCAAATGTAACAACCAAGTTACGACAAAGCATTTCGGAAGCCCTGCAGAGCTGTGCTCAATGTGCCTTTGCAGGACACATGTGGAACAAGTTCTAGATACAATAACTGAACCTAGTTCAAATGTTAGTTTAGTGGTCAGGGTAGGTGAGGTTAGGCCATGGTAACAAACTCCCCCAAAATTTCTGTTGATTCAACAAAAACACAAAATTTCTTTAAAAAAAAAAATTATTTGAGAGCCAGAGCAGAGAGGTGAGAGAAAGAGAGAAAGCACCAGTAAGGGTGAGAGGCAGAGGGAGAAGCAGACTCCCCATTGGGCAGGGATCCCAGTGCTGGACTCGATCCCAAACTCGACCCTGAGCTTGTGGCCTGAGCCAAAGGCAGATGCTAAACTGACTGAGCCACCCAAACGCCCCGACACAAAAGTTTCTATCTTTCTTGCATTTGACATTGATTCTAGTTTGCAGAGAACGGGTGATCAGGTGAGAGACTGCAGTACATGCCTTCTTGATAGAAGAAGCAACGGAAGAAACGTGGGAAGGCTGATCCCTCTCAATATCTCTGTCAGGGAAATTCTGCCTGATCCGTAGCACGTCTGCTCACACGTATTGGAAAAAGCAAGTAAGTTGCATGACCTCATCCAAACTGGGATGGAGGAAGAGCAGTCCGTGTGCGAAAGGGATCACCTGTAAGCAGCCCTAAAGATCGCCAATTATTAAGGCTGAATGAGATTCTCTTACACAGAGAAGAGAAGGCAGATAGTTCTAGACAGAAGGAGTGGTAGATATGATGTCACAGAAGTGTGCTGTGTGATATATGTGAGCAATGACATGATGGTTAATGTAGGCTGGGGCGTGAGATTCCACAGCTGGAGAGGGTCCCAAACTGTGGCAACAGTAGGCTGGGGCCACATGATTAAAGGCCTTGTTAATAGGTTAAGGAGTTCAGACTTATGCGTGATAGTACTTTTCAAAAGCTTTCAATCAGTTCAATCAGTATATCCCACAGTAAACTGGGAAACATTAAAGAAAGGGTCGACTGCTTAGAAGCACTAAAGCTCAAAAGAGAGACTACATGAGAGAGTAAAATACCTTCATATCCTTAGATCTCCTAGATGCAAGACCTCACGCTGAATATGTGTGTGTATGTTGGTCACTGCATTCTGGCTACAAGCTCTGATATGGCCCATCAGGGAGCCCCCAGAAACAGGGTGTTTTGAACTCTTGATTCACCCTTGAATAAGAAAACCACAGGGGGACCTGGCTGGCTCATTGCTGGAGCTTGCAACTCTTGATCTCAGGATCGTAAGTTCAAGTCCCATCTTGGGTGTAGAAATTATTTAAAAAAAAAAATCTTAAAAAACAAAACAAAACAAAACCCACACAATTCTCCCTGTGGCTTAAAGGTAACCAAAGTTTTGTTTTAAAATTCGAAGGTAATTACTTATGTAAAAGATGCCCTAAAGACCATTAGGTAGCCGTCACTTAAAGCAAACCAAACAGACACTTAAATTATTAGAATTCCTCTAAAGAGTACATTTCGTTGTCTCCTAGTGTCCATTTAATAGCCTGGTTGTTAGAAACTTGTGAGAATTCCATATCAAACTTAAAAGGTTTTTCCATCATATAGATCATATAGAGAAGGTCTAAATAAATAATAAACACAAGAATAATGAACTTCTCTTTCCAACAGACATTAATGAGAGATTTCAGACTCAATTTCCACTACAGCAACTAACACTATATATAGGCTTTATTATGTTTCCATCACAAACCAAGTTTAATAGCTAAATCGAGATATATATGAAAAGATAGGTACCAAAACCCCATCACTCACTCATTTTTTCACTTACTCAAATTTTAGCAAGGGTTCAAGCTTGGTCTCAAATAAGAAATTGAACATGACAAACTTGCCTAATAAGTTGATGTGTTAGGGTCCTTAAGAGTTGCATGAAAGTTTTTCATGAGCACATGGAGTTAGAATTAGGAAAAGAGGTCAGCAGTCTACCCTTCTGCTGCCTTAGTCCCACTGGCCTTGAACGGGCCTTGCGCACAGAGAGGCTGTGTGCAGGCTGTGTTTGGGGAAGGGACAGGACGCAAACAGTGCTACTTCAGTGGCTCAGTCCAAGTGAGACAGAGCGCAGCGGCAAAGAGCCCTTTTCCCATTTCTGCATTAATACACTTGCCGTCGGCAGGTCATGGACTCCAGGGAAGACAGCACCATTTTTTTTCATACCCAAAGGCTGTGTCTGCAAAGCCACCTTGTAGCACAATTCCGGCAAGTGCCGTTCACATTAAGTTATGGAAATAGTGCTCCCTCAGGTTGTGCTGGGCATCACCTGTATGGTCCTACATGGGCCTAAGGGCAGCCCTGTTCGGAATATCGGTAAGCTACGGCTTAGCAAAATTATTGGCGGTGCCATTTCGAGCCCCTCAAGCAGTTTCTAATCTGCAGGAATCCAGAAGGGGGCTGGAGTAGAGAACATGACAGGCTTACTCTTCAACTCAAATAAGACGTTTGTTTTAAACTCCCAGAGATCACTGGGTGAGACAAAAAGTCAATGCAGTTCACCCTGAAACTTTGTCTGTAATCAGAGATTTCTCTCTATACAGCATCCCATCCGGGGCTTCCCTCATTCGGTAACACAGCCACTTCTGAAGGGTTCAGGAGACAGTTCATACACACAGAGATGTACATTCAGCTTCTTCTTGCTCTATTCATATTTTAATTTAAACAGAAACACTAAAATCCCCAGGGGTGCTCTCTTTTTTCCTGACTACATTCAGCATAAGTGATAAAACAGAAAAGATTTTCTCTCTTTCCTTCCAAATTCCAAGTGGTATTAAAAAAGAAAAAGTTCCCATAAACATTGGTTGTGTGGCCAGGTTCTGTGGAAGCATAGTCTTTCCTTTTGTGTTCCAGTTTATTGCCTTCCTCTATTTTGGTCTACCCACAGAAGGTCACGGCCAGAAAGGTGGTGTTGAGAATGGAGGAACTCAATTCACATACATTTTGCCCTCAACATAATTTCACCCTAAATATTGAGATCATTTAATAAAGTATCATCTCCCCTTAAAAGTTCTTGTTTTGCCCTTGGACTTTGATCTCTTACATGAATATGACTAAACCTGTGAAAACGCCTCCTAGAGACAATTTATTCTCCACATATGTAAAATCTCCACTTTACTTTGATGTCCAGTCTCCGTGCTACAAACCAATACAACATAAAAACAAGAAAAAAACCCCAGGAAACTGCCAGCAAAGTCAACTTTCCCCGACAAGATCCAAATATCCAGGTTCACAGCACACATAAAACCTTTCATACTCTTGCATTGGAAAAGATATTTCCAGCGATCCACCCATCTATTTTTTTTAACCTTTAAATATCTTAATCCCTTGCATCATACTTCACACTGTAGTTCTCACCCTGGACATGAAACTGTTAAGCTCTAAGTGACAGATTTTTATTTAAGAAAAGGCAGCTCACTACTTAACAAAATAAATTCATTTCCTCATATAGATTAAAGTTTGAAGACTTCCCCTCCTTCCCCAAGTCTTAGCCTCCAGACTAAGCTAATGTTTAAGCAGCAGTTTACCTGGTACTCTGACAAAAGTTACATCAGAGGGCCTTTGTTAAATGTCCTTTCAGAGGTGATAAATGAGAAAGCACTTTACCAGAAATTGATTTAAGCAGAACTCTTGGCCCACTTAAGGCTTTTGCTCACACCCTTCTCTCTACTGATGTAAAGGCCAGGTTTACAATTGAGGACAGGGACATCTTAGAGGCAAAAATATTTCTTACAATATAGTAAAGACGATCACGAGAATTGAGATTGCCACTAAAATGAAAATAGATTTCTCTTGATCTAATGATCAAACGGGACTATTTCAGAATGGATTCTAACTATTAGTAGGCTTTCTGTTTTAGTCATATGAGAACTTATTCATCTTCATGAAAATTACTTAATTCCTATATCTGAGGTAACCATAACCATTTGACGTAATCATTTTTTTATGAGTGAGCTGGGATGCTTTTGCAATAGTAGAAGTCACTTGCATTTGCTTGATATAAAGAATATATTTCAATATGTTTGTGACTCTGCCACCTTTCTTAAAACTTCTATGCTTATTTGACACCTGGAAAAGTGAAGCTTCAATTTTAAACTTTCTGATGGAAAAGCAATTACATTTTAAGTAATATTTCAGTTATGCATTCCGTGATTCCCAGGGCAGTATATCTGAGCTCTTTTTGCTTCTTAACACCTACTACCAACACAGATTTAATGAAGAACTGAATATGATAATATTGTGCCCAAATATTGGAGATGAAAAAGAGAAACCATATTTCTGGCTTCAACTATGCTAACCACATAAACCCGTCTACTGTTTATGATTAAACTAAATGGTCAATTTAATATGGAAAACAACAACTGTGGGTCAGATCACTTAAAAGAGTCAAACTGTTTGACAATATCATCTACATTTATATTAATTAGGGTTCCCAAAACTCTAACTGTAGAATCTTTCTTTTACCAGTTAATGAACAAAATTTTTAATCTTAACAAGACATGAAATGAGCAATAATTGAGAGTAATAGCAAAAAACTGAGACACGGATGCTTGATGTTGTGCAAGAACAGAGGGGGTTACCTCACAATGGATGAGAATTACGGCCTGGTTTAGGCAGCATAAAAAATATAGTTTGGGAGCACCTGGGTGGCTCAGTCGTTAAGCGCCTGCCTTCGGCTCAGGTCATGATCCCAGGGTCCTGGGATCGAGCCCCGTATCGGGCTCCCTGCTCTGCGGGAAGCCTGCTTCTCCCGCTACCATTCCCTCTGCTTGTGTTCCCTCTCTCGCTGTGTTTCTCTCTGTCAAATAAATAAAATCTTTAAAAATATATATATATAGTTTGAATACTTTTAATAGACAATATGTGAATAGGCTGTGTATTTTTATGTAAACCAACATAAATATCCACGTATATTTTATGAAAGGTAAGTACCAGGATCCAAGTAGCAAACTGTAGCAGGAGTAGGATTCACAGTCAGTTTTGTGGTTCTTCCCATCTCCCCTCACAGGAAATGAGAATGTGGGGAGGGTGGATGAAACGGTCAATATGGTCAAGGACAACTGATGCTTATAAGTATGTGCTAAACTTTCCTGGCTGGCATTTTACAATCTCGCTTGCCTCATAACAAACTGAGAAATCACTTCCACAGAAAGTTTTGTCATAATACAGTGACACGGGCCTATCCTTGTTTAGGAGGGTGGCTAGAGGCAGGCAGGACAAGCAGGGATGACAAGCCCAGCCCAATTTAATAAAATGTGTATAGAAACATTAAGGAAGTAAAGTTTTTAATTCTCAGTTATACATAATCAATTTAAACTAAAAAATCAGGGCCATTAATGATTAGAATGAGAAGAAAAACCAAATCTGTCTTAGGGAGTAGAAAAAGAGAAATCCGTAGTTTAGTTCAGGAAACAAAGCACAACAAAACACACAACCAGGCCTCCCAACAGAGCCGGGGAGTGTGATTGTGCAGGTTGTGGCTTGCACAGGGCCCCCATCCCTGGAGGCCAGGGTGAGCTGAAAACCAGCCCGTACTCCTTTCGCAGAGCCATAGGACATTGGTAGGGGTCTGCGCCTGCTCAGAGAAGGGGCACGTTTTTCTAGTTCTGACAAAGGCAACCTTTGGACAAACAGAGGTCCTGCTTTAAGGAAAATGTTCAGTGTTTTGTAGGGCTCAGGAAAGTAAAGATCACATATACTGCTATCAGAGTAAAATTAGAGCATGTTGCCTAAAGAGAAATTCAGGAATAGGTAGAAGCCTGAACGTGCTCCATATCACTTGATCCTTCAAGTCTCATCTTTTTTTTTTAAATTTTATTTATTTATTAGAGAGAGAGAGAGAAAGTGAGAGAGAGAGAGAGGAGAGGAGAGAAGGTCAGAGGGAGAAGCAGACCTCCTGTGGAGCTGGGAGCCTGATGCAGGACTCTACCCGGAATTCCAGGATCATGACCTGAGCCGAAGGCTGTTGCTTAACCAACTGAGCCACCCAGGCGCCCTTCAATCCCATCTTTAAGACTTTATTTTAAGGTTCATCATGGTGGTTTTTAAAACGTGTCCACAGAAACTTTTCACTCTCCTCCCTTCAAAGGATGGAATTCCCTGCTTCGAACATGAACCAGATATAGTGAGGACTACTTCTAACAGACATAACATGGCAGAAGGACAGCTATGTGAATTCTAAGGCTAAACCACAAGAAGAACAGCTTCTGTCTGGCTTTCTCTCTCTGTCGCTCTTACAAAATGGCAGCTGGCGTGTTATAAGAACAGTCAAGCAGCAGGCAGAGGGGGCTGCATAAGGAGGAACTGATGTCTACCGCCAAATTCCATCACCAAAACTTGCCAGCCACGAGAGCAAGCCATTGAAATGAAGCCTTCAGCCTCTGACGAGATTTCAGCTGACTCTTCAATAAACAGTGTTGGGAAAACTGGACAGCCACATGCGCAAAAAAAAAAAAAAAAAGTAACTAGACCCTTGACACCACACACAATAATCAATTCAAGATGGGTTAAAAACCTGAACATAAGAGCTGAAACTATAAACCTAGAAGAAAACATAGGAGGTAGGCTCCTTGACATCAGTCTTGATGATTTTTTGGATTGACACCCAAAGCAAAGGCAACAAGAGAGAAAAGAAACAAGCTGGACTGTATTAAACTAAAAAGCTTCTGCACAAAGCAAATAACCTACAAAATAACCTACCAAGTGTGAGAAAATATTTGCCAGGCATATATCTAATAAGGGGTTAATTTTCAAAATAGATCAAGAACTCATAAAACGCAATAGCAAAACCCAAACACTCTAACTTAAAAATGGGCAGAGGATCTGAACAGACAATTTTCTAAAGAAGACAAATGGCTAACAGCTACGTAAAAAGGTATTCGACATCACTAATCATCAGGGAAATGAAAATCAAAACCATAAAGGGATATCACCTCACACCTATTAAAATAGCTATCATCAAAAGACAAGGAGTAAGTGTTAGGAGGATGCAGAGAAAAGGCAGCGCTTTGTGATTCTTGAACTTGGGGTTGTGAGTTCAAGGCCCATGCTGGGTGTAGAGATTACTTAAATAAATCAAAAACAAAACTTTAAAAAAATAAATGGAAAAAAAAAAGAATGCTTGTGCACTGTTGATGAGAATGTAATTCATCATAGGGTGCAGCCCTTATAGAAGACAGAATAGAGTTTCCTGAAAAAGGTAAAAATAGAGCTACCATATCATCCATCAATCCCACTTCTGGGTACATATCCAAAGGATCACAAAGAGGCACCTGCCTTTCCATGTTTATTGCAGCATTGTTTACAATAGCAAGAAAGAAGCAACTTCAGTGTCCATCAATGGATGAATGAGTAAAGAAAATGTATATTCATACACAATGGAGTAGTATTTAACCATGAGAAAGATGGACATTTGGACATTTCTGACAACATGCACGGACCGTGAGGATAGTATGCTAAGTGAAGTCAAACAGAGAAAGACGACTACCACATGATCACACTTATATGTGGAACTTAAAAAAGCCAAACTCAGAAAAACAGACTAAAAGGGTGTTTCCCAGAGGAAACAGGAAGGTATAGGGGAAACAGGGAGATGTGTATCCAAGAGTCCAGACTTCCAGTCATAAAATGAATAAGTTCTGGAGCTCTTATGGTACAGCATAGTGACCACAGTTAATACTGTATATAATAACAGTAATAACAACAATAATAATAATAGAAGACTTCAGATGACTACAGCTCTGGCTGATACATTGACTGCAGCCTGTGAGAGATCTTCAGCCCAAACCATCCCTCTGTGCCTCTAATATCTTGACCCAGAGAAAGTGTGAGGGTTAAGAAGTATTTATCCTTGTTTAAAGCCATTAAGTGCGGAGTAATTTGTTAATGCAGCAACAGATGATACAGATTTATACAAAGCTTTGACTATATGGCCGTGTGGTGCCATATTGTCCATAGTAATAGAGTATGAAAAAATTTAAACATTTACTATCAGAGGATGATTAGACTATTATCATTTGCTTACCCATAAGATGAAATAAGGGGTAGACATTAAAATTGTATTCTAAGTAAGATTTACTAACATTGGATATTTGTATTAATATGAGGTGAAAAGTTCATTTATACACTACTAGGCACAACATAATTTCTCTCTTATAAAAAAAATTCTATCTATTTATATCTCTATAAGAAAGGCTGGAAGACTCAAATAGAATGTTAGTAGCGATAATCTACGAGTAGCATAGAATTATAGTTGTTTGATTCTTTTCTTTCCCTTGTGGGTCTACATTTTTCAGGTATTCTGCAATAAACCTGTGTTACTTTTGTCAAATAAAGACATTTTTAAAAATCCAGGTGGAGGGGCAAGTTAAATGATTACAGCTGTGGAATCCCAATATTTCTGATGTTTGGATCCCCTCTACAGTCTTCCTAGGAGTGAGTCTGCCCCTTATGCTCAATCCCTCTAGTGAGATGCAAACTTACCCTTCTCCAAAATGACCTGTTCCATCAAAAAGGAGCTTTGAGAGAAAGCCGTTCTTTATATGAACTGAAATCAGTTTTTCTACAACTTCCCATTCAAAGTTTCTGAGAGGGAACACACCCTCTGTGTGATACAATTTGTGAAGAATGGAAGGAAATTTATATGTCTTCTTCTACATTTAAACTTATCAGTGAAGCATAAGACCTTACTAACTTCTGGCCAACTCCTTACATTATCAATGCATTCAGAGCTTACTGTCCAATACCAACCATAAATTCTTCCCAATTTTGCCAAAGCACTTTCCCTAAGGTCCCCTTAAAAATAACTGACATGTGTGCAGAAAAAAATTTCAAATATTTTGTACACGAGGAAAGGGTCTTACTTTAGTCATTTAAAAAGATTTAACGTTCAGTAAACTGGGTCCCGGGAAGCCATACTGTTAATAACACCCTTTGAGGATGATTCAGAATCTCAAATTGCACTTTAGAAAACACTGTTTTTGAGGCTTTTGTAGACATTATAGAGCCTTGCCTCAAATACACAGTCACAAACTTTGCTCATAATTTTAGCGGCTTTGTGGACGTTTTGAAACCCATCATCTGTCTTGTAGGCTGGTGAGTGCATGGGTCCGTTTAGGGGGTTCCTACTCTTCACCATAGTTTACCTCTTTTTTTTTTTTTTAAGATTTTATTTATTTATTTGACAGAGAGAGAGAGAGAGAGAGAGATCAGAAGTAGGCAGAGAGGCAGGCAGAGACAGAGGGGGAAGCAGGCTCCCCGCTGAGCAGAGAGCCCGATGCGGGGCTCGATCCCAGGACCCTGAGATCATGACCTGAGCCGAAGGCAGAGGCTTTAATCCACTGAGCCACCCAGGTGCCTCCATAGTTTACCTCTTTGACTGCAGACATTCAATCTTCCTAACTTACTCAATATCATGGCATACACAGAAAATGATCATGGTTGCAGTGCTAAGCAGAGAAGGCCAGATTGCGGGTTGTTTTAGCTTTCCAGACTTGGCCCAGATGCGAGGAGGAATCCATATCATTGCCTGTGTGTAAATGGTTGGTGGCACACTTGTAGGGCCTACTATTTAGGAACCATTGGCAGAGGTCGGGTATTTTGAGATAGAGAGCCAAAATAAATTTTTAAAAATCTATCATGTTAACTTACGCAATAATAAAAGGTGATGTCTAGATGGCTAGTTAAACTGGTTCTTTTCAGTATGCACGATGCATAAAAAATGGCAGGGAGTCTCAAACGACACTTGAGGAGTATAAAACACCCCAGTGTGAGGCAATTCTTAGATATCTTTATTCACTACACATTGATTGGTGCTCACTACACCTTGGATTTTGTTAAGTGCTTAATAAACTCCTGGAAGTCATAGATTTCTTTACTCTGAACATTTGACAAAGTTTTTTGAGAAAAGGACAAGATGGACAAAAAAAATGGGCCTGTTTATATGATTTGGGTTTGTAAATAAAAAAACTTGGACCAATGGGTACGATCTCAGTACCCTCATTGAACGATTCAGGCAGGTCACCTGTGTATCAGAGATTCAAAAAGATGAGGCAATGTTGACCTAATGAAGAGAATCAGAAATTTCTGGTTGAAGGTGGCATATTGAAAAGAATTTTCCACTGCTGAGTACTCCATCAAGTTAGCCATAATACAAATGAAAAGATTATCTGACACTCATTACACATTTGCCACATGCCAGAGACTCGTCTACCAGCTTTACATGTATTAACGAATGAAATGAATAATTTCTGAAACCTTTTCGGAAAGGTGCTCAACAGACTGGCGAACTAACACCACTGAGGCCAGCGTCTGACCCCAAGGCTCAGAGTGGGCAAGTGGTGGACACTTGAAGCCAGGCAGCATGGCTCAGGAACCCATGCCTTTATCCATTCTGCTCAATCTGCCTTTGTAGTTTAAAACAAATGTAAAAAGTCAACAAAACGAGAAATTCATCAAACCACCGAATAAGGGAAGAGGCATAATCTATTGCAATAAGAAACAGCTGATTTTGGAATGAAGCAATGATAAAAGACACAGCTTGGCTCAGAATCCAGCCCTCAGCTTTCCAGAAACCATGATGGTAGGTTCGCAAAAATCTGAGAATTCCCACAAAAACTTCCAAATATGGAAGAAAGGAAATTGAGTTGGTTTTATTATCTAACTCCTCTCCTCCTTTTCTCCTGACTGAGGAACAGAAGAAAAGGAGGAACGGGTGAAACAGAAAACATGTCAAAGCGCAGGAGTGAATGGTGTTGAGTCCTGATGAGTTGGAGTGAACTCTGTTACAGGAGATGTAATAAAATCTCAGGACCTCAGGTCATCCAACACAGCCTGCACACTTCTTTCCTCTCCCACCATCCCTTTAGGGTACAGAAGAAAAGGGAAGAACATATAGAACCCCAAGCTGTAGGTGGGATGTGAAAAAAAGCCACCTTCAGATATTATGGAAATAGGTAAGAAATCACTCCTGCATTATCAGAGCAAATACAGTGGAGAGCTCACTGAGTCATGAACAATACAAAAAGAAACAGCACAGTGGCTCTGCAACATGCAAACATGAAAATGGAAGGAAACACCAGGCACCTGGGTGGCCCACTTGTTAGGAGTCTGCCTTCGGCTCAGGTCCTCAGGTCGTGGTCCCTGAGTCCTAGGATGGAGCCCTGCATCCGGCTTCCTGCTCTGCGGGAAGCCTGCTTCTCCTTCTCCCACTCCCTCTGCTTGTTTTCCCTCTCTCACTGTGTCTCTCTCTTTGTCAAATAAATAAAACTCTAAAAAGAAAGAAAGAAAGAAAAAAACCAAAACACCAATAAAATGAAGGAAAAGGAAAGGAACAAACCACCCAGAAGAAAAAAAAAAAAAAAACGAAACAAAAGAAACAAAAACATTCAGCCACCCTCCCCCCAAAAGAGTCAGATAGTATTTCTTTTCTTTTTTAAAAGTTTATTTAAGTAATCTCTATGTAGACCCAACCTGGAGCTCAGACTCATGACCTTGAGATCAAGAGTCACAGTTTCTTCCTACTGAGCCAGCCAGGTGTCCCAGAAAAAAAATGCAAAACACAAGATTCAAACACACACACACACACACACACACACACACACACACAAAACCCAAAAGACTCCTCCCAAGCGCTGTGTATTGTCTACCTTAATAAGAATATCAGAACAATAATAAAAGAGCTCAAAGATGGGATTATACAACAAAGTAGATGAAAAGAAACATGGCAGCTGAAATGAAACAAAGTTAATTTCTTAGGGAAATGAAGCCAGTTTCAAAATAAGGATGATTGCATTCTCTGAAGCAGGACCCAGGAAAAGAATAGAACATCTATTCAACGGTAATATAATACAAGAAAATTTCTCCAGAATAAAGGGGAGAAATGGGGTACTTGCAGCATACAGACTATATTTCAGCAAAGTCTGATATAGAAATCTTCAGCCTGATCTACACCTCAGTTAAGTTACGGGGCTTCAGATTACCAACCAGCCCCCTCAACCCCCAAAAATACACACACACACACACACACACACACACACACACACACACACACACATCTTCTCAGAAAATCAGTCTAGACTCAGTCTAATTTACAGTAAAGTTCAATGTTACAAGTCAATGAAGCAATGTTTGGCAAGTTCTGAGGAAAAGAAAAGCATGACATAATTATTATAGCCAGTCGAGATACTCAAATAGAAATGCAGCAGGCAGAATTCTCAAAGATAAAGACAAGAACTTAAAAATACAGCCAAATGTGCCCTTCTGAAAAAAATTACTTGACAATGAAATCAGCCCTTTAAGATTTGATTCAAGATACAGAATATAGAAATAAGAAAGTTGTGAGAAGAGATGATAGCACCAGGTCAATGTAAACATAGAATATATAAGAATAGGCAGGTATTAAAAAAAAATAGGCATCTGTTCTATAGAACACAGCGTTAACATTAGAAACTGGGCAATATAAAAATGAATAACAAATATCAGGATGTGAAGGAGAGAAAAAGAGGTCCTGTGGGGGCGCTCACGTTCCATCTTTCATAACCAAGGATCTGTTCCTACTATTTATTTATTTATTTTATTTTTAAAGATTTTATTTATTTGACAGAGAGAGAGATAACAAGTAGGCAGAGAGGCAGGAAGAGAGAGAGGGGAAGGCAGGCTCCCTGCTGAGCAGAGAGCCCGATGCAGGGCTCGATCCCAGGACCCTGAGATCATGACCTGAGCCGAAGGCAGATGTTTAACCCACTAAGCCACCTAGGTGCCCCTGTTCCTACTATTTAAAAAGGATTTTTTACAAAAATCATGACCATGTCAACTTTTTTTCCCCAAATACTTTTATTTTATTTTTTCAGTGTTACAACATTCATTGTTCATGTACCACACCCAGTGCTCCATGCAATACGTGCCCTCCTCAATACCCACCAGGAGGCTCACCCAAACCCCCACCCACTTCCCTCCAAAACCTTCAGTTTGTTGCTCAGAGTCCACAATCTGTCATGCTTCATCTCCCCCTCCGATTTCCCTGAATTCACCCTTCCTTTCCTTCTCCCAATGTCCTCCATGTTTTTCCTTATGCTCCACACGTAAGTGAAACCATATAATTGACTCTCTCTGCTTGACTTATTTCACTCAGCATGATCTCTTCCAGTCCTGCCTGTGTTGATATGAAAGTTGGGTATTCATCCTTTCTGATGGAGGCATAATATCCCATTGTATATATGGACCATATGTTCTTTATCCATTCATCTGTTGAAGGGCATCTTGGCTCTTTCCACAGTTTGGCGATTGTGGCCATCACTGCTATGAACATTGGGGTACATGTGGCCCTTCTTTGTACTGCATCTGCTTCTTTGGGGTAAATACCCAGCAGTGCAATTGCAGGGTCATAGGGTAGCTCTATTTTTAATTTCTTGAGGAATTAAAAGTTGACCAAGTCAACTTTTAAAAAGTTATTTGCAAGTTATTTTTCAGATATACTTGTATATTCAGATATACTTCAGATAAACTTAGCATAGTTTAGAAAATAAGATCTCTGGAGTTGTGTATATTGAACAGTTTATTCCCTTCTGTTTCAGCTTTTCTTTTTCTCTTCACATTCAAGTAAAATTAAATGCTTTTGTATTAAAAATAGCACCTTTGGAATGATTCTGGCTTTATAAAAGGACTTCTACATGTTTACAGGCATAGGAATATATTGTAACTGATGTTCACCTAATGTTGATGATGGGTGTTTCTGGGTATGGGGTTTGGATTTTTTCCCTTTCCCTTTTGTATTTTTCTGCATCCTTCAAGTTCTTCGTAATGAATTATGAATCATTAAAAAGAAAGAGTGATGAAGATGAAGGAAGAAAAATTGGAACAAAAAAAAGAAGGATATCGTGGAAGATTTGTTAATTCTGGATGGTAAAAATCTGAAATAATATATTCTTGTGCATTTTTCTCTTTCTTAAATTTCCAATAAAAAATAAAAGAGGGAAATAGAAGCATAGGCAAGACGGAGGTCCTCTTGTGTACACATAAAGTCAAAGGACTATGCATAAAATTTACTTGTTTGGAATTAACAGATGATATTTTAGAATGTCAGGGACTGAAGACCTCATTCACGCCTGTGCTTTTACATATTGTGATTTAGCCATCCCCACACGATTGCCTGCTTCTCCTACCACCTGTCATGGCTCCATGGCTCTCACAAATACCCCTAGAAAGTACTGAAACTTTGATCCTAGGCAGTCTTTCCTTTCAAGGTACTTGGAATGAAACAAGACAATGAAACTCTCAATTCTTTTGCTGTTTTTGTTGAGTTAATTGACCATTGCAAACTAGCAAGAATATTTTCTATGAAACTAAAATCAGACACATAAAAAAAACCAATGAACCAACGAACCAACCAAAACACAAAGCTCATCAACATTTCTCCTTCCCCTCTGGCTTGGGTTGAGAGTCACATGTGGTGTTTGAGAAAACCAATTTTTCTCCTCTATCCTCCCTTCCTGGAGATTCCTAAGACACATCTCATTGTGCCCTCATATAAGGTGCTGCTATGAAAATGGCGAATACCCTTTTGAAAATGCTTTTGTTTTTTAAAGATTTTATTTATTTATTTGACAGAGGGAGATCACAAGCAGGCAGACGCAGGCAGAGAGAGAGGGGGAGCAGGCTCCCTGCTGAGCAGAGAGCCCGAAGCGGGGTTCGATCCCAGGACCCTGAGACCATGACCTGAGCCGAAGGCAGAGGCTTTAACCCACTGAGCCACTCAGGCGCCCCCCCTTTCAAAAATTCTTAAAACAACTCAGCAGGCAGGGCAATTACTCTGAAGCTAATGGTTTATCCTTAACTGGAGAGTCAGAGTCAAGATATAGATCGAGGGAACCACTTCTGGCCTTCTGGCATTTCTTTCTGTCTGACTATATATCGTGTGTCCTCTGATTTTCCTATAGCACTTGCAGAGGCTATAACTCTGTGCTACTACTAATGCTCAAAGGGACTACAAAGGTAGAATAATGAGTCATCACAGGACCTAATAGTTTTTTTAAAAATTCAGCAATAAAGTCATACTTTGGTTTGGTTGAAAATAATTTTCCAGTAAAAATACTTTTGCTTGCTAAAAAATGATCATCAGGCAGTAATCTATTCACTGACCCTAAGTATCTGATAATTGTAGATGCACAATTGACACAGTCATGAGTAGAAGGATAAAGCTGGGCAAAAATACTTAATTTTATTTGCTACTGAATGTATGTACCTTCTACCTCCAGCTGTCTTCATTATCTGTTCACTGCCTGGGACTAGAAATAATCAACTAACACATGCAGAGAATCTAAATTATATTTCAAAGACACATGTCCCAAGAATCAACAGATTCCCTGTGAAGAGTGGAACTCCTACTGAATGAGTAATCTGTGCAAATTATTCCCTCTTCTCACTGAGGAGTGGAAGAGAGGAATAAATATTCTTTCTTTCATTTGTTCAATGTGTATTGAGGACTAGTACACCTCTAGCTTTTCTTTCCTCTCTGCTTTTTCTAATAACAGGAGCTATATGTTCCTTTAGGGAAGAATCTCTTTCCCTTTTCCACTTGCAGTCTGCTTGGTTCCATTGGCATATTTCCTTTCCTGCACCTTTCCCAAGATCGGTCCATTAGGGTTTTCTATCCCTTTGGCCATGATGATTGAATGAAGGATGTCCAAAAAAAAAAAAAGAATGAAGGATGTCCCAGACCCAAAAACAGCTCCATGGGACTTGGTTTGGGACTTTTACTGGAAATATTGGCAAAGAGAACTTTTTTTTCATTGGGTTGGCAAGGTTGGGGGGGAATGTAAATCTGAGGCCACCAGCAGCCATTTGTCTACCTCAGTTTTATTCAGTTGGCAGCTGGGATCCCTTGAACTCATGAAGTCAGGCCCTTTCTTACGGGATCATGATTGGTGTTTTATGTATAATAGATGTCAAATTCAGCGCACGTTAAAATACCTGGGAAACTTAAATCTGACGATTGGACCGCACTCCAGAACAATTTCATCAGAATCTCTGGAACGGAGACTCAGGCATCAGTATGTAAGTCTCTCAGGGTGATTTCAATGTGCAGTAAAACCTGAGACATGGTTGACTAGGTCAGTCATGGTGATGGCGATCCCTTTCCTTTTCCTAGTGAGTGGTCTGGGGTAGGCAGGTGGCCCAGTTTTGGCTAATGTGGGTGGGCTCAGTTCGAGCCAAAGGGATGTTAGAGATAACTCACTGCTCTAGAAAATTAGGTTTTCTTCTCAGGTGAAAAGACTGAGCCTCCTGTGGCAAAGGCCTTCTACTGCCACACTCTCATGCCGCTTTGAGCTGGATGAGGAACAGTGACAGCCAGACTGTCACCATGATAAAAGATGGTAAAACAGAAAGGTCTTTGGGTCTTTGGTGATATAACCACATTGTCATGAAAACTGCAACGGCCTACCTTCACTTTTCCTGTTGTGTGAAATAATCAAATGTCTTTACTAATTAATCCACAGCTAGTTGGGTATTCTATTACTTCTTGCTGAAAGATTCCTAACAAAACCAACAAAGAGTTTTTATAAGGGAAAGAGGTCTTAGAAACAATCCAAAAGGGCTTAAGACATGGTCTTTGTATCTATCGAGCATTTACAACACATGAAGTAGAAATGAGAAGCAAATTTGGAAGTTCTGTGGAACGTGATGCTAAGAAACATGAAAGCATTTACATAAGAGAATGGAATCATCAACGCAGGACTTTTCTGACTCTTGTGTGACCTCCAATACCCCTGGCTCTCTTAGCCCCCACAATGGGCAACTAATCTGCCCATTTCACACCCTTAACTCTAAGATTGATGCAGAGTTGAAGCAGACAGTAAGTACTTAAGCAGCATTAGCCATATTCTTCCTTCCCATCTGAAGAAGCTAAATACTGAGGTGCTTCCCTTTTTAACCCAAAGCAGGGCCTCCACCTTCACTCTGTACCAAGTCAAATTACAAAAAAAAAAGTTAATATCTTTGTCTAGTTATTTTACCACATTGTTCAGCCTCTCATAATCCTACATTTATTTCTAGGGCTGGGTTTCCTTGTGTGAGTTTTCCTTCCTCTGCCTGCCTTAGTCCGTGTAACTGGGGTTTTCTCATGGGCCTAAGTAACGCCTGATACCCTGGGTAGCATTTCAGCACATTCCTAGTACTGAAGTCCTATCTTGATCTTATCAATCATCCTCCCTTAGATAAAATTCTGTCCTTTGACCCCTGACCAAGGTCTGATTTCTCCTTCTTATGGTTAGCCCTCTCTCATATAAACTTCTAAGAATCCCCTATCTTGAATTCTCAGTTGCTAGGAATTCACTTCTTATAAGATCTCATTTCTTATTGGATCTCTATTCACTTCATAGTTCATCAGTAAGTCTAAACTTGTTGGGAACTGTGAAGGGTCTGATATTTTATATACATTTATATATATATTGGGAACTGTGAAGGGTCTGATATTATATATATAATATATACATAATACATAATATATAATATTTAATATATGTTATTATATTTAACATATAAATATATAATATATATTTATACATGGCAATGATGCTTTGCTTAGAAGCTACCAAGTTAGCCTCAGGATTATGGATGCCGGCTGGCAGAAGACATGAGAATTTTGAGTTAGAGACCAAGAAATTATTACTCAACAACTACAGCTTGAATATTAGCATTGTTTTACACCAATTCCTAAAGCTACAATTCCTATAGGGCAAAGCAATGAGGGCCATAAAATCCTTGTATACCTGTTGTCGCCCCCTGCTCCCTTTCTCTTGCAGTTGACTTGTTGGTGCCTCATTCTTCTCCCTTGCGCCCTCAGGAGGCGGCATATACCAGGTGGGTTGCTTTCCAGGAGAAGAATCTTGAACTTGGAGGAATCAAATCTTCTATAATGGTGAATAAGCATGCCTGCCCTTTGCTCTAGAGGAAGATACTATTTCTGTTCTTCAAGATTATTCCCTATACAGAGGGATATAGTTTAGAAAAGATCACCCAAAACAAAAATCACCAGTGATTCTTCTTGTAAGACATGCAGAAATAGGAAACTCCTCTCGAGAAGTGTTTCCCAATACCCTGCCATAAACCACATATTCAAGTATTTATCTTCTATTTTATTCAGTACTACCCGCCTCTCTCACTGAGACTGTTGCAATAGAATTGTAAATGGTCTTCCTGTTTCCGCTATCATCTCCTTATAATCCAATCAATGCACAATATGGTTAGAATGCCATTCTTAAAATGTAATTCAGACTCTGTCTTACAATCTCTTCTCCAGCGGTTCCCATCACGGTGTTGATAGTAACCCTCTCCATAGAGCCAGAAACCCTCTGGACATGCAAAGTCTTATGTTCTTGCCTAGAACCTCCTTCTTTGCCTTCAACTTCTCCCGCTTGCTCTCTCCCCTTCACGGTGCTCCGGTTCCCCGTCCTCCTTTCTGTCCCCAAAATGGAAAGCTCCTTTCCTCCTCAGGTGCTTTGCTCCTCCCCTTCCGGCTGGAATACCCTCCCCGGGATCTTTGCAAATTCTGGTTCTTCCCAGGGCCTCCTTGACCCCTATCTTCGCTAATTCTGACTTCAACTGTGTTTGCAGTTAAAGCTATCTACTGAGTTTTTAGTTTCAGTGTTCATTTGTTTAAGCTCTGTTTGGTTCTATTAAAGGAACTGCTAAGACCTCTAAAACAGTTTGATCCCTGCAGGCATTTTCAAGTTTGCCTTTTCTTACCTCAGATAGGACTCGTTTTAAACATAAATGTATACTTTTATTTACACTAAGATATGTGTTTCATATGAACATTTGAAATGTGTACAGGTCTGTTTTTGTTGCCTATTGTTTCCGGTTCCTGCCCATGGTACCTTGTTCCCTGTGTACTTGATTACCTTTTACTGTGAACTACATTTTTCCCTTGAAAAGTTCTATGTGGGCAATCTGTGAGGTCCGGGCTGTGGGTAGGGGCTCTACAGAGGAAGCTGGCATTTCCTTGTGCCAGGGACACAGGGTACTACCAGTCCTGGAACACTTCAGGTTAACATCAAGGCTTGAACTTTTGGGGGGCCTCCCAAATGCTGGAAATTTTGCCTATAAAATACTTTTTAGGACAAGGCTTGTGGTCGCTGCTTCTCAGGCATGGCTTTACTGTTTTCTTCCCCATATCCTGCTTTGCTCACTTTCTATGCAGTGCTCACAATCTCCTGAGGTTGGGGGAATGGAAGGAGCGAGCAAGCTTGTTATTAGTTTACTCATACATCCTTACCTATAGGGCATGACTCTCTGAGATCCCGGGTATATTAGGAATGTACTTGTTAGACTGCCTGGCTTTAGGTTAGAAGAGCTCTGTCTTCTGCCCTTCACACTGCACAAAGCCCTGAGGTTAGGGCTAGGTTCAGCATAAGAGCTCTGCTTACCTTCCTGCTTACCACCCATAGGGGTGGATTTTGGTCTCATATTTCCTGACCATTTTCTCCGCATTTTGATGCTTAAAGAAACATACACATGTGCACAGCATTTTGTGGTTCTTTCCATTGAGGAGGTTAGTATAAATACTCTGATAGCATATTATAGATGTGGAACTCTTAGAGGCTACCACAGTTCCAGAATATTTATAAAATCCCTTTGTTCCTCCCTGTTCCTTTGGCTCCTGCTCTTGTTGAAATCATTGCTTCTTACCTGAATCATTCAAGTGTCTTTTATAGTGCTTCCCCAGCCTCCCATCACTCCCCTATTAAGTTCATTTTCTACCTAGCAAACAAATACTTTGATCTATCATGTGACTGTTTTACTCAAAAATATTCAATGGCTTCCTGTTGCCTATAAAGGTCAAACTCTAGTCTTGTTCCAACTTGACTTGACTCATATTCAACCACTTTCCTCTCCACACTCCAAAATATAATGCTCATCCCCAAACCACCATGTAGGTCCATTCTTCCAAGCCTTTGTTCCAACCAACTCTCCTACCTGCTACGTCTGGTCTCTGCTCACTAAGTTTCTTCTCACTCTTCTTGGACCAGGTCTCAACTCTTCACTTCTCTGAGGCCAGCCTTTACCATGCACAGAGCGCTACCCCTCCCTCTCACGACTCTACCATCTCACATATTAATACTTTGTTTACATGGTCATCTGCCAAAACAGAATACAAGGCTGAAGTAAGTCTGGGAATGAGTGCTCTATCTTTAATTAAAAAATGTCTAGCCTTGGGGTGCCTGGCTAGCTCAGTCACTGGAGCATGTGACTCTTGATCTCAGGGTTGGGAGTTCAAGTCTCACATTGTATGTAGAGATTGCTTAAAATTAAAATCTTACTCCCCCCAAAATGTCTAGCCTTTAGCATACTCCCTGTTACCTAACCAGTGTTTAATCAATAAATGAAGGCAGCTGGGTCGGCCTTTATAAAACTTCAATGTGAAGATTTTTGCTTTAAATTCCCTGCCTGTGGCAATGCAGTCATAGCATTTCAGTTAAAAGGTACTTTAGAAGTCATTAGTACAATTGCCTTTATGAGTATAAAATACTAAGGCCCAAAACGGTTAAGTGTAAAAGTCTATGAAAACTCAATGGATGTTTGTTGTGAAAATGAATACTATTTATTCACTGTTTACTGGATACCAGCTTTCACGAAGTATGCTTTATTTTATTTCATTTTCCCCATGACCCTATAAATTAGGAATATTTTCTTCATTTTATGTGTGGTGTTTATCAGTTATACCAACTAAACTTTGTGCTCTGAAATAATGCCACAGGTTCAAGTTATTGGACCTTTTCATGGCCCCTGGCACCTTCTCCTTCAGCCAGTTGCTGGCTGCCATGTAGAGGAAAAGGTTTTATTGCCTCCTTAACACCTTCTGGTTACTCTAGGCTCTTAATTTTTCTCCCCTAGGGCTGTTCCTTACTTAGAGGCTAGAGCTCAGAGCCTCTGTGCACTTCCTGCTTTTATCAAAATGGTGGCAAATCATTTCGTAAGCCACCTTCCTACACACATATGCTTAGTGAGGAGCCACTTCTTCCTGGAACAATTCTTACTTCTGGCATCCTGGCTTCTTAAAGGGACCCCATTTCTTTTACATGTATTTAGAACCTTTTTTCCAACACCATGTCAACCAAGCTGAACAATTAACTGATTTAAACAAGCATCGTTGATTTAATCAAGATTCATTTGGCTGTAACAGTTTTCTAATTCTGTGGTTTTTATGTCATTATACCAAATTAGGCTAGCTCTATAAGTCTTTTAATTGTCACAAAGTATTTTTGTAAATTTTCTAGTTTCTGCATGATTTTTTTATGAAATTTCATAAGGCAAAAACAGTTGGAGGTATTCAGTAAATGAGTAGATTAGACACTAATTTGGAGCAATTAACTGTAGGATGCCTCAGTAATTCAGCCTGGATTTCCATTACCAAATTGTTGTTTTTAGTAAAAAAGATTTTCCTGAATATGGTATCATTATCAATCCCAGGCCAAGTATCAATTAAGAAATTATAGACTTCTTAATAAATGGAGAAGGAAGGAGATAAATAGAAAATCACCACAGGCTAACATTGTTTTAAGGCAAGAACCATCGATGGATATCCAATTTAGTGAGCAAATGCACAAGGAGAGACAGCCTATTTGCCTTGTCTGAAAGTATCTCCTCACAAGATAAGTTTTTAATAACCAGGAGAAAACTATAACTTTGTAGTGGAGAAGCCTGGCCAACTCCCCATGAACCAAATGAGCAAAGTCAACATTACTGGTAAGAAGACACACGGACATGATATAAACTGACGCAATGCACCTAGAAGGGACAACATCCCTTGTGCGGTGTCCTTGCTGACAAAGCTTAACCTCAAATTAATCCTAGAAAATTGGGAGGCATTCTATAAAATAGTTGACCATTATTCTTCAAAAGTGTCACAGTCATAAAAGGGGAGCCTCAGGACTCTAAGGGACAGGGACCTGTGCCTTTCTTTGGCCTTCTTAGTGAAAAAGCACAGCTTCAGAGCCCTCCCCACCATTTCTCTTTTTGACACAGAGAATGTTCACAACTGTCATAGTTCCTATTTTTCAAAATGTAAAAATAAAGGAAAAAAGTTTCGTTATTCCAGTGCATTTGCTTTCAAAATATACAGTGATTAGAGTGAGCTATGTCATTTGGCAATGAATGTTGGACCACCCTTTGGTTTTGTCTGTTCCATTCTTGAAGGCCATGGGAATTCTTGGCGCTCAGCTTTCTGTTTTCACAGCTTTGCCCCAGCACCTGTTCCAAAAGCAATTGAAAGGACTTGACTGGATCCTGATTCTTAGTTTTCAGCTCACAAGCAAGAATGTTTAGGATTTTAGGTATAATAACATATTTTACAGTGTAAGAATTGATGCTTTTACGTGGAACTATACTATAAAACACTTTTCACAATTTAGTGAAAACAGTATATTTAAAAGGGATTTTGTCTTTACTACAAGAGTACAAGTATAACATATATGATAACCACATAAGGCGTGAAAAATACATATTTGTATGACCTTGTATTATTTTGAGCTGTTCATTAGATTATAAACTTTCCTCTTATGGAATACTATAGAGCATGAATGCCTTATAAATGTTTCATCCAACAATGAAAGAATAAATTAAGAAAGACTTATTCTGATATGTCCAGATATTTGCCCACCTACATGAATCAAAGATCTTTCCTATCTTATAAGTGTAGGAATGAAAGCATAATAAGAATTTTAACTACTAATTAATTCAGTAAATACATAAAATAGGGTCCAAAAGTTACCCAAGCACTGGTAAGATTCATCCAAAGATGACATATCAAATGGTTTTGGAAAAGCAAACTTTTAGCATATTTTGGTGGACTTAGCAACCAGCAGGGAAAAAAAGAAAATAATCTTGAGGGGGTTTCTTCTGTTCTTCTTAAGACTAAAAGAATTCTAGCCTAAATCAATATAAAATGATTTTAAAATACAAACTGATTTCTCACTTAGAATTCACTCAACTTCAAAAACATACCATAATTATAAGTGGTGCTGATTCAATGGGACACTGGCCTTCCATGGGGACTCCATTCCTGGATAGTTGTTTCTGCTGGAGTCAGGTCAAGGGCCTGGGCAAGTCTAGGCTGGGCCAAAACTTGTGCCTGTGGAGAATCACTCAAAACAAAGCAAGGGACAAGAGGAGGCCTGACCTATCCCGTGCAAAGGAGCATGTGCCCAAACCTTAGAAATTTTGCTTACAAACTTGAGAATAGGAGCAGGGAGGACAGAAGTTAGGAGTGAAATATTGAGTAGATCTCCCAGGCAACCTGCACTGGGTTAAGGAAGCTGTTCTCAGAGAGAGGGCAGCCCCAGGACCTCCTGCTGGGAATGGCTGTGGGGCCATAGGTGGGGGCTGGGTCTAGGGTGCCAAAAAGGAAGTACCCAATGACACTGAGTGCTGGCAGCAAAGACACTTAGGAGAGTGAGAACAAAAAGACAAAATGGACATTCACACTCTGCCTTTTTGTAACCTAACAGAATGTCGCTCTGTCTCCTAACAGTAGATTCTGAATTATGCATGAAATGGCTCATCTGAAGTCACATGTGATAGGTGTGTCCCAAAGCATGTCCCAAAGGACAAAAAGAAGAAATGGGAACGAACTCTCTCATGTATGGAATTTAAGAAAATGTTTTTGTTTGCTCACTTGATACAAATGCTAAATACCAGATTAAAAGCCCTTTTACAGCGTCACCACTCAGGATTATTCTCATTTAAAGTGTGAACTTTTGAAACTCTTGAAACATATTTACTAAATTGTTAATGTAAGTAGCAATAGAAAGGACAATGGTACACAGACCCGTGGAAAGTTTTCCTAAGTGTATCTGCGAGAGTTAGTTACTTCCTAAGCTTATAATTTTTGTGCTTCTAAATTAAACAACCATGAAAAGCAAACTAGTTATCTCAAACAATTGAAAAATCTCTCTCTAGTTTTATAAGGATTCAAGAAAACTGTGTATTCTAGAACTGTGAATTAACTAAATAAAAATAATGTATTCCACACTTTTCCAGATGGTATGTTCTGATTTTCATAGCGTAAGATTTTGTTTAAACAGAGTGTTGTTAGCCTTTAGAAATTTGGAAATCTCTGCCTTCGTCCAAACTGAGCATCTAAACGAACGGCGGTGTTATGACTAGAACCCAAATTTCCTGACTTCCATCCTGGTGCCATTTCCATTAGAACATACTTAGGCAAGTAAAACAAAGTTGATCAAACTGATGTTGAACTTTAAAAAATTACAATATTCCAGATTTTGCCAATGTATTTGCAATTTATCTTTGACAAAGAAAAGGAACCTGGAATCTTATTAGTTTAATAAAGAAAAAGTTTAATTTGTAATAGTGATCTAAATATAAACTTTATGGATCGGGCCATGTTGCAACGTTAAGTTCACATTCTGGCCCCTAGACATTAGAGTATAGTGAAAGTATCTGCTACAACTGTGGAGGAAGATTGTGCCAATGTCATAAAATTCAATACCATAAGTCGTCAATTTTATACCAAAAATATAAAAAAGTAAACAAATAAGAAATTGAGAAATTATGCAGCAACCTATTAAATGTTTAAGGGGCAATAAAACTGCCACCAACCCATTAAATATTCTCTCGTAAGCATTAGATCAGGAGTCAATAGTACCAAATCTCCCAAAATTAAAACAAGAAAATTCTAAAGGACAGACTTACTGAAAAACTATAAAAATGGCTTAGTTAGGGGTGAGAAAATAAATGTATTTAGTATTCTAAACATTGTACCTAATTTTACTATTGTGCCCCATAAGCAAAGTAATTGTTGCAGGAAGATGAGGGTTGAAGATAGGATGTTTTAAGTCAGAACAAAATTAAGAATTGGGAAAAATCTTCAAATTCCTTAACAGAAACCTAAGAAAATATAAGCCAAACAATACAACATGCAGTTTATTTGCTCGAAACAAAGTTAGAAAGGGAACACACATTGTGTTCTTAATGAGGCAAAGACAATGAAATCATTTTCAAATACAACATGTTGTGTAGAATATGAATGTACTTTGTGAATCAAGAAATGTCGATTTGTGATACACTTATGTAATGTTAAAGAGAACACGTCATTTGTTCAAATATTTACTGGCAATATGAAAGGTTCTCTAATATTTGTGAGTTGTTTTGATCAGACTTGAGTCTGGTTAAAAGGAGGGCTTTATGGTTAGGACAGATGTAAAATCTTGGTTTTCTAACAAGTGTTCTCAGAAGGGCACATGCCACATAGAAATATAGCCATGATCTACCAGCAGGAGGGGGACATCTTGCTCTGATTAACTTGCCTTTGTGTCCGCTCAGCTTAGGTAAGCTCTGGAGTCAGGCTGTCTGAATTTGAATCCTGAGCTCAGCACATGCTAGCGACGTAAAATATTTTTATTAAAAGATTGTGTGGCTTTAATTAGGAAACATAGCACTTACATTCATTACTTTTGTCTGCTATTCCTCCAACAACTTCCAAATAAAATTCACAACTTACTTAAATAGCACAGAAGAACAAAAAGCAATCAACATCTATATAGTTTTGGGAATATGGCTAATGCCTCTTCCTTTAAGAGTTTCATATCTGCCAATGTTTCTTTAATGGCCTCGCCAGACGAAGGGAACAAATCAGAGACCTGGGTCCACACAAGATAGAGAATCATTCATAGGAAATCCTCCTGACAAGAAGCTGGGGTGCGACTGGGCCACGTCTTCAGGATGAAGTTGAGCTACAGGTAAACCAACGCTTACTTGGATTTGCTATCCAAGTTCCTACCATCCAGGTTATATAAGGAATTAAGGTGCTCTATATTTGCAGTGTACTCAGGGTGGGGTAACTGTACTATGCATTAAGGAAAAGAAAGAAAGAAAGAAAGAAAGAAAGAAAGAAAGAAAGAAAGAAAGGAAGGAAGGAAGGAAGGAAGGAAGGAAGGAAGGAAGGAAGGAAGGAAGGAAGGAAGGAAGGAAGGAAGGAAGGAAGGAAAGAAAGAAAGAAAGGAAGAAAGGAAGAAAGGAAGAAAGGAAGAAAGGAAGAAAGGAAGAAAGGAAGAAAGGAAGAAAGGAAGAAAGAAGGAAAGAAGGAAAGAAGGAAAGAAGGAAAGAAAGAAAGAAGAGAGAGAAAGGAAGGAAGAAAGAGGGAAAGAGAGAGAGAGAGAAAGGAAGGAAGAGGGAAAGAGAGAGAGAGAGAAAGGAAGGAAGGGAGGAAGGAAGGAGTAAAGACAATAATTTAATAAAGACAAAATATTTAATCACTGGGAAAATATAACAGTTTTAATTTATAAATACCTCATAGCTTCAATATATATATAAGGCAAAATGACAGAATTAAAAGGAAAAATGAATGAGAGTTTTATGAGTAATTTGACAGAATAAATGAACAAAAATGAAGATTAAAAGAGTTTATACAATCTGTTAACAAATTTGACCTAGTGGAGATCATTTTTACATGATTATATATATGATATATATTCATAAGAACTTGTAGAATATATATCTTTTTCAAGGATACATGGCACATTTACAAATGTTAAGTATATCTTGGCCATAAGACAAGTCTCAACCAATTTCAATGAATTGAAATCATATAGAGTAAGTTCTCAAACCATAAATTCTAGCAATTAAGCTAGAAATAAATAGCACAAAGATAATTAGAATTCTACAGTGTTTGGAAATAAATCATTTAAAAGTAAATTTCTTAAAGGGTCAAAGAATAAATCAAATTAGAAGTATCTTGAGAGCCCATACCTAACATCATACTCAATGTTGAAAACCTAAAAGCTTTTCCTCTAAGATCAGGGTCAAGACAAGGATGTCTACCCTTGTCACTTTTATTCAACAAAGTATTTGAAATCCTAACTAGGGCATTTAGGCATAAAAGTAAAAGCATCCTAATCAGAGGGGAAGAAGTAAAACTGTCTCTATTTGCAAATGACATGATGCTATATACAGAAAACCTTAAAGACTCACCAAAAATGTTAGAATAAATGAATTCAGTAAAATTGCAGGATACCAAAATCAATACACAAAAATCAGTTGCATTTCTATATACTCACCATAAACTAGCAGAAGGAGTAATTAATTGCATTCACAATTGCATAAAGAATAACTAGGAATAAATTTAGCCAAAGAGGTGAAAGATCTGTACAGTGAAAACTGTATGATATAGATAAAAGAAATTGAAGATGACACAAATGGAAAGACAGTCCATGCTCATGGATTGGAAGAGTACTGTTAAAAGGTCCATACTGCCCAAAGCAATCTACAGATTCAATGCAATCCCTCTCAAAATTCCATGGGCATTTTTTTACAGAAACAGAACAATCCTAAAATTTGTAGAGGACCACAAAAGACCCCAAATAGCCAAAGCAATTTTGAAAAGAACAACAAAGCTGGAAGCATCACGCTTCCTGATTTCAAATTATATCGCAAAGCTATAGCAAGTCAAACAATGTAGTATTAGCAGAAAACAGACCCATAGATCCATGGAACAGAATAGAGAGCCCAGAAGTAAACCCATGCATATACAGTCAGTCAATTTCTAGGAAAGGAGCCAAGAACATACAATGGAAAAAAGACAGTTTCTTCATTAAATGGTGCTGGGAAAACTGGACCTGGACCACTATCCAGTGGACCAGGACCACTATCCTGGACCACAGAAATCAACTCAAAATTGGTTAAAAACCTGACCATAAGACTTGAAACCACAAAACTCTTAGAAGAAAGCACAGGGGGTAAACTCCTTGACATCAGTCTTGGCAATGATTTTTTTAGATGACACCAAAAGCAAAGGCAACAAAAGCAAAACAAGCAAGTGGGACCACATCAAACTAAAAAAACTGCTGCGCAGGAAAAGAAGCCATCAACATAATGAAAAGGCAACCTCCCAAATGGAAGAAAGTATTTGCAAAGCATATCTGATAAGGAGTTAATATCCACAGTATATAAAGAACTCATTATTCTATAGCAAAAAACAAAACAAAACAAAACAACCCAATTTAAAAATGGGCAGAGGAACAGAGTAGATGCTTTTCCAAAGAAATATAGATGGTTGATGGGTACATGAAAAGGTGCTCAACATTACTAAGCATCAAGTAAATGCAACTCAAAAGCCACAATGAGATATCACCGCACACCTGTTGGTATGGCTGTCATCAAAAAGACAAAATAGTGACAAAGATGTGGAGAAAAGGGCACCCCTGTGGAGTGTTCGTGGGAATGTAAAATAATGCAGGCTCTATGGAAAGCTTTATGGAGATTCCTTTAAAAAAATTAAAAATAAAACTACCATATGGGCTAGCAACCCCACTTCTGGGTATGTATCTAAAGGAAACAAAAATACTAATTTGAAAAGATATCTGCATCCCCATGTTTACTGCAGTGTTATTTACAATAGCCAAGATATGGAAACAACCTAAGGGTTCACTGAAGAGTGAATGGATAATAAAGAGGTTATATATACACACCAAAATATTTAGCCATAAAGGAAATCTTGCCATTTGTGATGACATGAACAGAACTTGAGGATATTATGCTAAGTGAACTAAGTCAGACAGAGAAAGATAAATACCATATGACCATAATCTCACTTATATGGTGAATCTAAAAAACAAAACAAAACAAAACAAAGAATCAAATTTATAAGAAAAAAAAGAAAGTATCCTGAATGGGAAAATCATTAAAACATTTTCAAATTTTGAAGAAAGGTATAGATAGACAACACAAGGAAATATGGGGCTTCAAATATTTATATATATTAGGAAAAAATAAGAGTTAAAAATTAATGAGGTAAATATGCATTTGTAGAGGTTAGAAAACAAATAGTTAAATAAATCCAAAAGGAGCCACGGAGACAAAAACAAAAGCAAAAATCAACTAAATAGAAAAGTATATGATAGATTCGGTGACATACCTCTGGTGAGATTTTGATCAATAGAAGTGAGAGAAGACCTAACTTAACAGATTATGAGAAATGAAAGTGGAATATTATGACTTAGGCTGCAAACAAAAACAAATTAAAAACAATGTTATCCCAATAACCTAAAAATAGGTTTTTATTTTCATGAAATGAATGTATTTATGGAAAAAATGTAACCCACCAACATTTAGGAGAAAATAAGCTACCTTGTGAAATATTCTATAATGCTATAATCAAATCATCAAAAATTCTTTCAAAACAAATGAAAAAAAAAGTAAACTCTCTAAGTCCAGACAGCTTAACCAGAAACACCTACCAAACGTTTAATAAAGAAATCACCCTGTCTTACACAAACTATTGCAACAGAAAAAGAATAACACTCTTAATCATTTTATTCTTTTTCACTAGCAAGAAACAGTAAGAAAATAACATTTGAAAGAGTCCTGGAAATGTATATAATACAAGGTATATGGGGGGACTTTCTGTGGAAATCTATAAAACCTTGCTGAAATATTTTTTCCCCCAAATATGTTTATTTTATTTTTTCAGTGTTACAAGATTTATTGTTCATGCACCACACCCAGTGCTCCACGCAATACGTGCCCTCCTTAATACCCACCACCAGGCTCACCCAACCCTCCCCTTCCTCTCCCCCAAAACCCTCAGTTTGTTGCTCAGAGTCCACAGTCTCTCATGGTTCATCTCCCCCTCGGATTTCCCCCCATTTCCCCTTCCCTTCCTTCTCACAATGCCCTCCATGTTTTTCTTTATGCTCTGCTGAAATATTTTTAAAGAGGCCTAAATAAATGGAGAGATATACTCTGCCCATAGATGGGTTGTCTTGACTGGTGTATTGATGAAGAACAGTAATATGAGCATGAGAAGGTAAGTGATGAGAAATACACTGCAGTGTATTTCTTCATATACTTCATATACCTCATATACTTCATATACCTCTCTCAGTCCAGGAGAGAAGCTTAATCTTCAGAGCTTAAGCAGAATGCTTTACCAATGGCCCCAGGAGTATTTGGGCCCAGAAAACTGGGAGTCTTGACAGGCTCCAATATCCTGAGGTGATTTTCATCCGGAAGCCAGTGAGGAGGGAGGGATTGGGTCCACAGAATGACCACCAGGAACACATGCAGCAAGTTTTTTTGCTGCTTGAAGACACTTCTTGGAACCCAGTGCTGGTGTGCTGCCCCCGGAACTTAAGCTTTTTCCTGCTGTGAAATAGGTTTAGTCCTGGCCTTTTGAGACAGGGAAAAGTCATCTTACATCATAATAAGAAACGTAATCTGCTTGATATTCTTGAAATGATGTTCTTCACCCTTCAAAAAATAGACATTACTTTCTAGAAAGTCATTCTCTTTCTCTAATAAAAAATTTTTCTGTGGTTAAGTGTATGAGTTGTCAGGGTTCTCTGGGAAAATAGAACCAATAGGACATACCGGAGAGAGAGAGATTTATTTTAAGGAACCAGCTCACACAACTGTGGGGGGCTGTGAAGTCTCAAATCTGCAAGACAGGCCAGTAGGCTGGAAATCCTGGCTCAAGTTGATGCAGTCTTGAGTCAGAAGGCAGACTCGAAGTAGAATTCCTTTGCCAGCAGGGACCCAGAGCTTTTCTTTTAAGCCTTCAACGGATTGGATGAGGCCTGTCCATAACATGGAGCTGGTTTACCCAAAGTCTACTGATTTAGCTCTTAATTACATCTAAAAAATACCTTCACAGCAATATCTGGACAGTTATTAGGCCAAACAGGATCAAAGCCTAGCCATATTGACACATAAAATTAAGTATCACAGTAAGTGAGCATTTTCATTCACTTGTGAGATGGGGCACCGTTAGGGCCTGTTGGAACCTTCACTCAGTAGTTTTGTCTACACTAGGTGGCCTCTGTGATCTGAGAATGACACTCCTGTTGGAGCTGATTCCTTTCTGTTTTACTGTGGAGATGTCTTACTTAAAAAAATATATATATGATACCATAAGAAAGGAGGACAGGAAACTAAGGAATTTCCCTAACAACGTGGTCGATGATCATCTTACAAAAGTCATGAAATAATTATTGTCTGGGTACAGCACAGAGCTATAACTTTGTATGCATTAACAAATTGTGTCTTTCCAATAAGATAAATCATTTGAGCTAATAATAAAGATCCTGCTTCTGAGCGGGTCATAGGAAGAAATAGGGCAATGAAAAGAACCCCGCTTCTGAATCGCTTTAGTAAATGGAGATGGGCCAGTGGGGAACAGGAACCTTCATGATAAAGGCAGTCTTGGTGACTTCGCAGGAGCAATCCATGGGAACAATGCACATTTATTTATTTATATGGTTGTTAATTCCTAATTCAAACCTGCAGTTTGCTCCTTTGAATCAATCACCAAATGTATGGGATTTAAGATCAAGAAAAAACAAGTAAAAGAATGGGAGAGGCAGAGGTGCTAACCCCATATTTAACCACTCATGGGCACCAACTGATCAGAGCAGATGCTCATGGTAGCTCAGGATCAAAGATCCGGAATACACTGGTTGTGACGGTCTTCAACCTATAGGCTGCTGGATAGTGGAAAGGTTCAGGGGGCACCACGGGCAGGGGCAGGCTTCTGGGTAGCAGAGGGCACTGGGTCAAAAGGGGGACAGGCAAGCCGTAGGGCAGTGATTATTCTCCAACCAGTAGAAACTAAGCACAATAATTTGGGAACAGGTGCCACAACTTGGCGCATATGAGCTGAACCTCCGTTCAGGGAGGGACGGGAGGCACATGGAACTTCCTTCTTCTCTATCTCATTATATGCTCCTCTTTTCCTTTTTGAAATGCCCAATGCTAACAGAGGTCAAATTGATTGCCGAGGAGAGTCAGGGAAGAGTCATTATCCTTTTCCCCTTTTTGTGGTCAACTCAGGTCATCTAAGACTCACATTTTCTGAGGGAGCTCCTCCATTTATTAGTAATTCAAAATTAGAAAGCATGTCTTTTACAACTGCGTTTCTCTTAAATTTTTTAAATCAGAAATTCAATGTGTGTCAAGGCCCAGCAGCAATTTAAAAAAAAAGAATAAGTCAAATCGAGCCAACAAATGTATTGAGAAGGCAGTGATTGGCTGTTCTTACTTCCTTCACTTTAGCATGTCAGAGAATGCAATGATGGGAGTTTGTATTTTCTAGACTAAATTTGTTTAAGGAATAAAACTTACTAGATGTTTAATTGTAAGCAAATTACATAGTTTCTGGGTTTATTTTTCCATCAGTAAAGTGGGGTTGTTACAAATAGTACCTGTCTCATAGGTTTGTAAGAAATAAAAGGGATGATCCATACTAAATTCTTAGCACAATGCTAAGCACGTAGAAAGTGATTAAAAACAGTTATTACAGTGCTTACTGGTAAAATTGTGATTTTGAGAACCCTGAATCAGCTTTGTTCAATCTCGTATTCAGGAATCAACAGGAAGAAAAAGATGCGTGTCAACAGAAATAATTTGAGCTCACACAGACAAAGCAAGTAAGAGGCAGTAGCAACCATTAGAGTTAATTTGTGATTTTTTTCTATGTGGTGAATTTGAATTAAATCTCTATTATAAAATGCTTCTCATAACCACAATTTTAAGATGTCCTTGTTTCATGTGGAGGGGATCAACAAGATTTAGTTCTCATTGTATTCATGTATGAGTCAATTTATGGAGAACTTTAAAGCCCATAATCTCTTTTTAAAATATTGAGCCCCTAAAACTGTATTTTTATAGTACCCTCTGTGTGGTTCTTTTCTATTACATACCTACTCTATATTAAAATATAATAATTTTTTTCTAATTTATTTGTTGACTTAAGCTTTGCAAGCATCTTCACCCAGACTGTGGCTTATCTTTTTATTTTTTAAAGATGGTCTCTGATCAACATAGTTCTTGTATTTTTCCCTAGGTTTTATATTTTATTTTATTTTTAAAAGATTTTTATTTATTTATTTGACAGAGAGAGAGATCACAAGTAGGCAGAGAGGCAGGCAGAGAGAGAGGGAGAAGCAGGCTCCCTGCTGGGCAGAGAGCCTGATGCGGGGCTTGCTCCCAGGACCCTGAGACCATGACCTGAGCCGAAGGCAGAGGTTTAACCCACTGAGCCACCCAGGCGCCCCTAGGCTTTATATTTTAAAGAAAAAGATTAATCAATATTTTCCTTTGTGTGATATTTTAAAACTCTTGTGCTACCTCAGAAAAAATTAAAAAAAAAAAAAACCACCTCTAGATTTTATTCTAGTGCTTTTCAAGGCTTACTTTTCACATTTCCATCTTTATACACTTGAAATAAATTTTTATGTATGAAGTACAAATTCAGTTTTCCCCTTTTATAGGCAACCAGTAACAATAGTGCCGGGTGTTGAAAAGGTGACTTTGTCCAGCTGATCAGCAAAGCTGCTTGGATGTAGATCAAATTTTCCTGTGTTCTTGGATTTGAATCTAGACCTTCCACGTTTTTCCATTGATCTCTTTGTCTATCCTTGTGTCAATACTCTAATTACTGTTTTAGAACATATTGGTTATACAGAAAATTTACTACAGGAGAATTAAAGTGATTAAATCCTGTAGGGCACTAACAATTTAATTGTAAAAATCTGATGCATATCATTTCAGGAACCATCTATTCTGTCAAACCCAAAAGCTACATTACTGCGTGATCATACTATTTATCATTTACTTCTCACAGGTGAAAACTCTGGTCACCTCGGAATATCTGTTGAACTCAATACCTATGAATGCAGTGAATGAATGCATGATCGAAAATCAATGGATGTAGAATTCCTGGCATGTTTGTTAGAAACAACTTCATTACTCAATTGTACTTTACATTTGTAGTTCGGATGGCAAAGGTGTGTAAGCTTGTCCAAAGCTCAGAGCTTCTGGGAGGGAATGGGCTCAAAGGCATGGATCCTTTAGTCCTGGCAACTCACTTCTGCACTGGGCTTCAAGGAATTCTTCCTGTGTGTGTGTGTGTGTGTGTGTGTGTGTGTGTGTGTGTGTGTGTGTGTATGTGTGAGAGAGAGAGAGACAGACAGACAGACAGACAGAGAGTATGAACATATGTGCCGAGGGGTGACGGTAAAGGTAAGTTGCGCTTATCATTCTCAAATATTTTTCTATTCAGGTTTTTCAAAACGAGCACATAGACCTAAGCACGTTGAGACCCTCAGCGCCAGCTGTCAGCAAGCAGACTGCTTCTCAATAAGGAGGAGAAAGGAAATGAAAGGATCTAATAGAACCTAGCCCTAAGGCAAGTTCAGGCGACTGTGAAGGATCTTTTTACAATTTTTACGGCAAATTGGCATTTCAGTTTGAATTTATGAGAAATTGATCATTCAAAAGTCAGTTGGGAAAGAAGCAGCAGGAAATGAGTCTTACTCTATGGGAATTTAGTTGTAGAGAGGAGAAGAGGGTGTGTGCAGTCTAATTTACAAGGCTAGCCCTAAATATATCACGATGATTACTAGTATAAGTCCTGAAGCTATTTCTGCCAAGGCTCAAAGAGAGAGGAAAGTAGATTCAGCTAAAAAGCCCAAGCACCCAAGCCTGGTGAGATCCTTGAACTCTTTGAATTTGGAGCAACGTACTTTTTAAGTATTTCCAAGGGTGTATACCCAATCCCTAAGTTAAATAAAATTCGGTTGCAATTAAAAGATGCTTTTGAAAATTTGTATGCTCTCAGTTACTACTTAGAAATTGACTTTTATCAAGCATTTTATAACTTCCTTTTGTGAAAACTATACAATTTCAGGTTAACAAAAATCTTTAAGAAAATACTGACGGACGGTGATAAACCTCTGAAAATCTCCCCGACTCAAACAAAGTCGCGTGCTGTGAGGGATGGCTGCTCGAGGGAAAAAGTGTTAACTGCGAGGATGTTCAGCATTTTCGTGTTTCCCCGGGTGCAGGCAGTGATAGGGGCTGTTGTCTCCAAACTTCGGGACTATGCAGGAAGGTTATACTTTTTCCATTTGGCAGATGAGGAAACAAGACAAATTAAGTAATTTTCGTAATGTTGTATTTCTAGTAAGTGGTGGATATGAACTGGAATTAGGTCTGATTTGAATCCAAAACCTATGCCATTTTTTCTAAACCAAGTGGGTAGAACCACCATCTGACAGCTGAGATAAGCAGAGGATGGCACCTAACGATGCCTACATCCTAATCATCAGGTGTGGTATCTGCAGGGCAAGGGAGGCTTTGGAGGTGGGAAAATTAAGGATCTCGAGAGGGAGAGATTATCCTAGATGAGGAAGGCGGACCCAGTGTAATCACAAGGACGCTTATGCACAAAAGAGGGGAGGCAGCGGAGTGAGAGTCCGAAGGTGTGTGGAGGGAAGTGGGGGTCATGGTGATTTGATTGTTGGCAACGGCCAAGAGCTGCAAAAGGCAAGAAGGATTTTCTTCCCTAGAGCCTCCAGAAGTGTAACAGCACCTTGCTAAATCCTTGTTGTTAGCTAAGATCCATTTTAGACTTCTATAATTGTGGTACCAATTTTAATTCTGGCATGCGCTTGCACGTGCTTTTTCCACACCACCAAGTGATTCAATACCAGCGAGCTTCCTACAACTGAACTTACACAACTGAACTCAATTCTGACACTGTCAACCTGGAGATAGTGGCAGGTTCCACAGGCTAAGTGTTCCTCAGTCCTACAAGGCCACCCTCCTTCCTACTTCAAATGCCAATCTTAAGTCCAGGGTGTCACTGTGCTTCTGACCTCTTGGCTACTGATCAGGGATTCCAATGATCTCCCACCTTGGGTTTGATTACTTTGCTAGAGAGGTATACTGAACTCAGATAAATAGTTTCCTGACTAGATTACAGATTTGTTATAAAAGGATATATCTCACATAACCCAGGAAGAGCTGCGTGGAAGGTATGGGTAGAGCAAGGTATGGGGAAAGAAGGAGAAGCTTCCATATACTTTCTGGGCACAACACTCTCCCCCTTCTCCACATATGCACCAACCTGGAAGCCTTCTGACCCCCATCTGTGGTAAGGTTTTATGAAGGCCTCGTTAGAGCGGCATGATCGATTGAATCATTGGCCATTGGTAATTGAACTCATTCTCCAGCACTTCTCCCCTCCTCAGAGGTTGGGGCAGTGGCAGGACTGAAACTTCCAACCCTCCAACCACTTGGCTGGCTCCCCCTGGAAGCCATCCCCCATCTTTAGCGGCTTTCCAAAAAGTTGCCTCATTAGCATGACAAAAGACATGCCTATTGTTCTTCCCAGGAAATTCTAAGAGCTCCTGCTTAGAAAAGGTATGAAGAACAACTCTGTTTTTTAATTATAAGTCCCAGTCTAACAACTTCTGACATCCAGAACTGTGAGATAAGGAAATGGCACAGTTTTGAACCACAAAGTTTGTGATCATTTGTTACAGCTGAAATAGGAAACAACACAACAGCCAAAGAGAAGGGCTGTCTGTTCTTAATTCAGAACCCGATTCAATGTCTAGAAATACACATACTTAGCAAGTGTTTGTTGAATCGACAGGGTCCAATGTGTCATCTGGTATGAAACCCAAAATGGGAGATACAAACAGATGTTAAAATATTATGGGGTGTGAGGACCCCAGTTGTAGGGTCCCCCTAAACTTAGGATGTTGGTCATTCTTTTGCCAAAGCCCTAGTTTTCAGTGGCTGATGAGTACCTCTAATAATATCTGCTGTATTCATAGTGGGGCCATGAACAGATATAGACTCTGTAGAAGGAACTACAATGACAATGTAATGTCAATCTCCAAGCATGCTGCCTTAGACAATTTGGACTCTGTACCTCCCGAAAGCCTGGTCTAAGCTCTCATTCAGTGGCAGGGAGGTCACCATTCATGCCTCTGTTGCAAGGTCCCAAGGACTATCTGATGGGAAGCTGCTGGCTAGATATCAGGGAGTAGCATGGCCACTAGCCATGGGACGTTCCCTCATTCAACAAATATTTATTGAATATTTACTGTGTGAGTGAACAAGGCAATGTCTCTGTCTACCCAGAGCTTGTATTCAGGTCGGGGAGGCAGCAAATAAAATATCACAGAAATCAGTAGGCCACAAATGGAATTGTGCAAAACTCTGAGACAAAGAACAGTGACGGACCTTCTGGTCTGGGCACCCCGAGTAAGTCACTTAAACTTTGGTGAAGGTTAGAACATGGTTTTGAAAATGGTTTGAAATTACTAAAAGCCAGGTAAGCTCTTATACAATGTGACTGCACAGCAAAGGCGAAGTTCTAAAATCATAAAAACATGACTGCACGAACGCACAGGATTGTTATTTTAGAAGACAAGGTTTCTGAGAGGCAAACATGAGAGAGAGCCATGTTTTTGCTTAAAACCATTCAGTGGCTTCCCTTCACCCTAGGATTATGTCCAAACTCCTTGATGTAGTCTACAGGGTCCTTCGTGATCTGGATCTGTGCCCCCCTTCCCCCTTGGCCCACCTCTACTGCCGCCATCATATTGTCCTGAGCACAGCCTTCTCTCTGTGAGCTCCTTCTTCCTTCCGGCTACCAGCCTGACCATGGCTGCCCTTGAAGTCTTCTCAGATACTTAGTCTGGCTGGGTCTGGTGCCCCTCCCCGTGTGCTTGGGGTTCCTTTTACGTTCCCTCTACTAGCACTTACCGTGGGCACCAATTGCTTATTGACATGCTTATGTAATTGTGAGGTCTTCAGAATGGGAATATTGTGGAAGGCAGGGTTCAGGTTGTCTCAGTCACTGGGGATATAAATGCATGTGTGGCTTAGCTAAAGGAACAGTGGTGGGAAGGAGCCCGATGGGCTGAACTGGGTATTAAAGAGGAATGGATATAGAGGGTAATTTTTATAATTCTTTCCCAAGAGGGACCCCTTCCTATCATTTGTCTACCCTTACTTATGGCCTTTTTCGGACTGGATACAAGGGCCAGATACACACTAGCCTGCCAGGCTGAGATTTTGGGCAAGTGATCCATCTCTCAACAAGCATGAGCTACATCTCATGGGGTTCATCTGACTCCTGTTAGATAATCCGCATGAGGCACTTAGGCACAGAGAAAGTGTTCAGAACCGATGGCAATGTTAAGTGTTTAAAACATTCAGAATCCCCTGCCACCATTTTGTCTTCAAGAAAGAAAAAAAAAAAAAAAGCCTTTAGGAACCGTACCCTTTCCCTAAAACCTCATAGGAGGTGCCCGATTTTCAGAGATTCTTCTTATTTGCCTGCTCTGCTTACATTTCTTGTTAAATCTTTCTTTGTGCATTATTCCCTTCTAGGCTCACTTGTAAAACCGCAGGACGCTGATTTCCTTACACATAATATAATTCTCACAATGGATATTTAAAATTTATGGCCAAATCTCCCACATGAAGGTGGTCTGGCAGCCATAATTCTTTCCTTCTGTACATAAATGACTATTAACTTGTTGGCGTTTTGCAGACAGGTTTTGATGAACTATGATATTTTGCTTAAAATCTTTCCAAGAATAATGTCAGACTTCGTAATTGCCTTACCCATGACCACCGGCAAGCAAAATTCACCTCCACAGCACAGCGTATGTTAAAAGGACTCAAACGACAACCACAGACAGAACTGTGGATTCGAAAACACAGGGCAGACAGCTCTTTTTCTCCAAGGTTCTGGGAGTGTACTCCAAAGAGGCAGAGCCCAGACTATAAATATCTATATGTTGATTTCTACAAGCATCGAAATATGCTGTGAGAATGGCATCTGTACCCTCTTTCAGAGGTAAAATCTTGGCAGATGGTTTCACATGAAAACAAAGCAATCATCAAAATTCAGGCACGGTGGCAACAAAAATGTTTCAGCTTGTAGTTGGGTGTTGTTTAGAACAAATGTGCCCAAATACCAGACTGTGTTAAAATGTTCATTTGTTCGGAGCAATCGCAGACAAATGTATATATGTGACATTTGTAGATTTAAAAACAAATGCATATACTTAAAATGTCAGAGCTATACCGGTGGCCATCTTTACTCGGGCAAAATGGTCAGTTATTTTGAGATTATGTCCTTTTAATTTCTTTGATGTTAGCATTTTCTTCCTCTGTGTAATGATTTCCATAGCAAATGATAGTTGTCAATCTGTGGAAAATTTAAAAATAGGCAGCTTCTAAATTCTGCTTTTTTTGGAAATGTTCACGCTCCATAAAATCCAAATGCCTCAGAACCAAAAAGTAACTGTATTTTCTATTTTCTAGGCCACTAGTGTGCTCTCATACAGACGAAGCTGACTTATCCTCTGTCAAAGAATTGCAAGGTTGGGCGGTGCTACAACCTTTTCCAGATTCTCAGACACAAGCTCAGGGCAAACAGGTTCGCTTGGAGACGCACAGCCCACCATGAGGAAATCCACTGAGGAGGGTTAGGATTTTCATGTTTCTTGAATGGAAAATAAAGAGGGAAAGAATTAAAAAAAAGTCAAGCTCAACTATGCAATGCATAGTTCCATTAGGACCTTTACTCAAAACCTGATACTTGACATCACTTCATACCATTACCAGCAAATGAACTTTCTCTCCCCTGTGTTCAACAGAGAATAGTTCTATGCCATGCAACCTTGGGTAAATTGCTTTTCCTCGATGGGTCTTCCTGTCCTCAACTGTAAAACAAGGTTTGGACTCAGTTGCTAAAATACCTCCCCACACCAACATTACACACTTACTGGATCCTTCAGCTCTCAAGCACAACTCTGCTCTCTGGAATAGCTTGTGTAATGGGAAGACATGAATGGGGGCTAGTGAATCATAAGGATGACTAACAATCGCGAAAAGTACCATAGGCACGAAATTTAAAGATCTACGTTCATGCATTACTTTGTCCTTTTTCTTGCTTCTTAACATTCTTCTGTAATCATATTATTCTCCTACTGAGAATGCTCTGTACCTCTTCATTTTTAAGTCAGGGGCATGGTATATGAGGGTTTGCTAGGCCAGCAGGTGAGGAAGAGGAGGGAAGGGTCTGTTGTGCCCGCAAGCAAACTGGGAAGTCTGTGCCATGAAAAGGGGCTGCAGTCACTCGGCTCCTGGAACTCAGGGCCAACCAGAAGGGCAAAAGCTATGAAATCTTTTTTTTTTTTTTTTTAAGATTTTATTTATTTATTTTAGATATAAGAGAGAGAGGAGGAGAGCTGCTGGGGGGTGGGGGAGGGCAGAGGGAGAGGGACAAGCAGACTCCATGCTGAGCACAGGGCCTGACATGGGGTTCGATCTCACATTTGATCTCACGACCAATCTCACCACCCTATAACGTGATCATAACGTGAGCCGAAATCAAGTGTCAGATGCTCAACCGACTGCCAATCCAGGCACCCCAAAAGCTGCAAAATCTTTGGGACAAGATAGAACTACAGCTTTGAGTATATAATCTTTCAAGTTTTTATCGTTGGCAACATTTAAAATTTTTACAACTCAATGGTCGTGTAACACTTCCAACCGGCAGGTTGCTAGGCTGCTGGTTTCCAGTTTGCAATAAAGGATAAAAATTCTGAGAGTCAAGATTCTGTCCCAGAGCTCAGACTTATTTTAGGGTCCCCAAATACATTTTCTTTTCCTCATGTTCTTGGAATCAACAGTTGGGTCCAACACTCCTGATTCATAGATGAAGGTCTAAGAACGCAGGCTTTGAAGAAAGAGACCTTGATACAAATTTTGATTCTGTTCCTTGCTACCTTGTGAAAGCTACTTTACCATTTTGTGTCTCCGTTTCCCCTGGCTTTAAAGGAAAGTCACAAATTCCTACCTTCTGGGTTGTGAAATGGTGGGTCCCACCACCTTCTCCCCCACCCCCCACCAATTCCTTCCAGATTTGGGCATCTCTTTGTCCTCCCTCAGTACCTCTTTCCCCACGGGCTGGATGCTGCAGAAACTTCACAGCTGGACTTCTGGCCAACTCCGCGCCACAGCCCTTCCAGACCAGCTCAGAAAGCATTTGGTTTTTCAGTCACCAGGAATCATCCACCCCCGCCCCCAACCTCTCTTTCTCGTTCCTTGTCTCATTCTGGATTTCAGAGAAGGTATTGAAAATGGTCAGCTTTTGTTTTCAAAATCTAACCTAACCTTGGTTAGAAAAAGTGAAATTACTTGAAAAGAGAACATGCTCAGAAATCACGTAGGTTTTGATTGTTGATGAGCTTTAAGCACCGTGCCACGAATGAAGCCATCGAGGCCCTGGGCAGGGATACAAGACTTCCACACAGGAGAACTCCAATGTAGAAAAAAGGTGTATTTTTAATGGTTGCTTTTTTAATACCCACATGGAATGATTTCAGTAGCCACAACCAGGAACCTCTTCTACCTGCCTGTTAAATAACAACGACAGCATCAATAATAATAACAAGACCGTAGGATCACAGCTGGTTGGTCTTGTATCCCAAAACATGGCCCTAGTTCTGAACCGCTAATAAGATCCTGCTCTCATTTTGCTCTGAGCTCAGTCCAGACTTGATGGCAAAATGCTGTAGATACACCAAGGTCTGTGGAAGCCACAGGAGTGTTTTTTGTCAAAGCCTTGCTTTCGTGATAAACGCTGCTCTCTGAGGAGATAAGTAATGCCCTCCTGCGGCAATCCATTTTAATATCTGTCCGGCATAGGTTTCTCTGGAGATTTATTTGCACTAAGTTCCCATGATGTCACATGGAGGCAGTAATCTGGAGACAGAGTTAGAGAGGAAGTGTTCGGGGGATTATTTGGAGGAATAAGTGATCAGGGCCAGTGGGAAAGGAGGACACAACCGTGGTGAGCCTTCCTTGCTTAGGATAAATGATCAACTGCTCACTCCTCATGTGGCTTCTGAAGCCATAAGAATTGGCCATGCAGATTGGCAAATGTACAAGATGTGCTCTGAGTACAGAAGGAACAAACACTGGCAGGAGAATAAAACAATAGGGAACAGTCTGTGAAGCTTTGAGAACTTTGTTATGTGGCCAGAAAGAAGTCTGAAGAACAAGGAGGACGTTGTCCTGCTGGACAGTAACTTAAGAAGGCCAGCAAAGGGCAGGAGGGAGGAAAGCAGCATTTTGTCGAAGCTACTAGATAAGGTTGGTGGGGGGCAGCCACACCACTGGTCCGTACCCCCCACTAGCAGCACAGAAGCCCCCAACACCAAGACCGAGTCTCTGTGTCCCCCCACTCGGAGCACGCACGTGTTCTCACTAGGCTTGTACCTGTAACCTGCTCCCAGAATTACCTTCCTGGACAGAGGTGTTAGGGGTCGGGATTACAAGACGACTTCCCCAAAGTTCGGCAGCTCTCTATGACAGCAGTCAGAATCTCTTTAAGACAGTCAGTGGAGCAGATAAAGCACAAGAGTCTCAGATTTTAAATTTCAAGTGAAATTTCACAATACCTCTGTCAGGGGCTTGGAGGAGGGAGGCAGGGGTTAGGCCCTTTACCTGTGGATCCAGGTGCATCCACTTAACCTGTGCCTTCAGCCACTGAACACACGTGGTCCTTTCGCCTACTTCCCACTCATTCCGGCCCTTGAGAATTCTTCTGTGGGAAGCCTCTCCCGGGGCGAAGAACTGACGGGAGCAGAGGGTCACGAAGGGCGTGTCTCAGAATGTGGCCGGCCCTAGGAGAGGGAGCTTCCCCCAGGCCCAGAAACCGAACGGAACAAGAAAAGGAACACTGGAGACTACTCAGTTTTGTCTTACGGAAATTAGAGGGAGTCCAGACTTGTGAAATTTCATCAGGATGAGAGCGACATAATTTCACTTACAAGCCAAAAATAGAGTGTTCAGGAAGCCCTGCCCTGTGAGCAAATCCCAGTAAAAGTGAAGGTGGTTACAAACTCCGCAGACACATTCAGGCCTTCGTTCCCTCATACAGGGGAATGCGGTCCTCCAGTGGCCAAAGACCTGCCTCTGAAGTGGGGATTGGGAGGGACGGACAGAGAGACGGACAGAATTACATACAGGAACCTGAAAGACTTGTTGACTATTTGGCATGAAAGTAAAAGCCAAAGTCCTTAAAAAGGCCTACCAGGACCTCCGGGACCTTTCTGGCTTGCTCCTTTGGCCCTCCCTAATTTCTCTCTCTCACTTAGACCAGCCACACTGGCTCTTTGCTGTTCTTTGAGTGCGCCAGGCTTTTCCCTTGCCCTGGGACAGCCTTCTCCCCAGCAGCTCCCTGGCTCCTTCCCTCCTACCATTCCTGTCTGGTTCGCCCATACCTACACACCCTTTTCTCTTTTCAGCCTCTGATTGGCACTCCATTCGCCTTCCGGTATTCTCTGTGTCCAACTTCTACCTCATGCCTTGGGTCTCTCCTGACTGGGATGGACGTTTTAGGAGCGTAGAGACCGGTGCTGAATCTCCAGTGACTAAAATGGTAGATGGTAGGTTCTAGGCACTCTGATGCATATCTGTTCAGCGAATGAACGTAAGAAAGAGTGGGCGAGGCACCAACAGATGTGGATTGTATCCTTCCAACTCCCTTGCAGAAATGTTTTCTGGGGGGAGATTTAATATTTCACAAAGAACTCAGCTAAAACACAACTGTATACAAACAATGCTCATTCCCACCCGTTTAGAGTCTAAAAACATGGGCCCTCTTTTCCACCCAAGGTCTTTCACACTAGCATCAACACAATAAGTTCCTTCATGAATCCGGGGCCAGGAAATCTTCCCACAGGGACACTTCTCTGCCGCTTTTAAAGCTTAGGATGCAGACCACGTGGCACCTTTCTCTTAGCTTCCAGAAAAATAACTTGCTATCAGGGTTGCTACTAATACCCAGACAGATCGTGTGTGTGTGTGTGTGTGTGTGTGTGTGTGTGCCAGCACACACACACACAAGAGGCCGTTCTAATGAAAATTATCTTGCTTTTTGTGAGTTTTTGCTAGCTCTACTCTATATTGAGATAAGAATGTGTATGGATTTTCTGACTCCCTATTATGTTGCATGCAATTAGAAGTAATGTTATTTTACTCTTTCTTAGGCAACCCCTCAGTCTTTAAACTTGCTCCCAAGTCCTCTGAAAGGGATGGGACTCTAAAAGAGGGCTTTTTATCATCCTACTAGAATAAACTAAAAGGAGAGTCATCTCCCAGAACGTGGGGGGAGGCGAGGGAGATGGGAAATCAAAAGAGAAGGACGCCCGTTCTGGGAGCCGGGGACTCCTGGGCTCCGGGGACTCCTGGGCTCCGTTGCCTCCAAGCCGACCTCAGGGTCTCCTGGAATCTCCATTACTCCGTTGAGAGCAGCATTCACGTTGGCGGCCATCCAAGCAGGTTTAGTGGGAAAAGTATTAACGCCTGCAAGGTGGTCCCACAGCAAGGTCCCCGAGGACAGAGGTTCCAGTATAGCTAGGAAAAAGCTGAAGGAACAGGCTGATTCCAACAGCAAGGTGTCTGTGAAGCAAAAGGCACTATGTCATAGAACCAACTGTAGCTTTAGAATGGCGGGCGGGAGAGGACTGATGGAAACCTGTCTGTCCCACAGATGCACGCCAGACAAGTGAGCAGGGCTGTCCTCGGAGAACATGAGCTACAAACCAGAACAGGCTTGGGTTTGTTTAGGTCCAAGTTACCCAGGGGCCTTGGGCACGGCGGGTGCGATGGCGTTCCTGGACTCCCTACTCCGGGCTCTGTTGTATTAGGTCTTCAAACAGCACCTAAGTGTTAAACCTTCAGTTCGTTTGCACAGCACAGCTAAGAAAACAAAGCAACTCCGAGACCTCCCCCAGTGCCTGCAGACAACCATTCCTCTTCCCCTTCCCCCTCCCAGGCTAAAGTTGTTTTCAATAATTTAAAGAGGGGGGAAAAAAAGAAAGAGAAGAAAAAAAGAAAAAGAAAAGAAAATCAAAAAACTCCAAGCTTGCTTGTTACTTTTAGGGTGGAAAGCACTGAGGAAATGAATTCTGATTAAACACAAAAACCCAAGCCAAACTATTGTTTGGGAGAAGCCGAAGTCGTTGCGGGGAATGTGAGTGGAGGTTAATCAATCAACAAAGAGCCACAATCCGCACAGATGGTTTCGTGTCAGCCTGGAAGAAATTTAGGCGGCCTTCCAGTTCAGTGATTTACAAATCTCGCCCCTGAGAACCCAAGCTTTCCAGAGTTTCCTTGATGGTTTTGCAAATTAGAAGTATTTCTGTTAGAAAACTAAAGGGCCCAATGCTCACCTCTTGCCTGTTTTAGGTGTGAGGTTTAGAAGATGTTTCAAAAGAGAGTTACTAAAACAAATAATGTGTACAAACCAATGAGCCAGTTAATTTTTATAGAGAAGGAAGGTCTGGTCAGGATTGGTGAAGTGCCATTTCCAGGATCAGAGAAATAATTAGTGATCGGCCTGGCTAAACACCCAAATCCCTTACTCCTGCCTCAGTGCACCAATTCCCCAACTTATTGCCACCGTGCGCCACCCCTCCCCCACTCCACATTAGAGTTTATTTTTAGAGTTCAGGAAAATTAACACTCCTAATCTGGAATGATGGGGGGGCGGAGAAACACAAAGTTACCATCTGAGATTTAATTACTCTCTCACCTTGTAAGGCTGCGCATCCATGGCTGGTATTTGGGGCCCCAACCCAGGCGCCAGCCGGGCTGTGTGTGATGCTGAATGTGCTCTGCTCTCCACGAGGGCCCCAGAAATCCTGGAAAGAAAGGAGGATGAAAGAAAGCTGCAAAATTCCCCAAGTAGATATTTTTTTAATCTAAGATTTTTTTTAATTTTTTTTTTTAAATCTCTCATTTTTAGACCCAAGAAGAGAGATGTTGGTTTCTACCTATGGTCTCTGAAGACTCGCCATCCCTCCTCCAAGTGTGGTCTGTGGCTGTTGGGCATCCACCAGAAGCTGATGAGAAAGGCGCCCTTATTGGCCTTATCCCAATCCCACTGAGTCAGAATCTCAGGACCCCGCGGTCATTTGCATATTCAAGTGAGATGTGATCCCCAGCAGGTTCTTCCCCAAAGGTGGTCTCCAGCCCTGCAGGATCAGCTTCACCTGGGGACTTGGTAGAAATGCACGGTTTTCACCCTGTTCTGGACCAACGAAATCAGAAACTGCGGGGGTGGGGCTCAGTAATCTCGTTGGGGCAGCTCCCAAGGACATTCTGATACTCACTAAAGTTTGAGGCTCAACTAAGTTCTGTAGTTTTCTGAGATTAGAAGGCTCTTAAGTTTGGAAGTGCCAATCGAGGAAGTTGGCCTACTGGTCAATTGCCCTGGCCGTCAATCCCGGAGAAGCTCACAGGAAACATTATGAGATGGAGAAAATTGTAATTTGCTAGGGTAATTCTTGAGGAGAGAACTTCATGGGGATTGATGGGATGCTTTGATTAGCAGCTTAGAGTCAGATAGAGACTCGTAAGGGAGATTCTGAAGCAACACCCACCACAGGGCTCCTTTGCCGAGAGGGGTGGACAAGTATAAGGAAGAGCTAAGTGGGTCAGAGCACTTTAGGACTGGATCTCCATTTCCAGGGATTCTACACCTCCTCCTTTCCTGCCAAAAATGTGCTCCGCCTTCACCCTGCGTTAGTTGTTGAATAAAAATAATAAAAGATGCAACACCACTGGTTGGGAGGTTACCCAAATGACCAGCCTCTTGTAAGTTCAAGCAGGGTGTGAGGGGAGACATACTCACATAGGTCCGTCAACGGCAGAGCCTGTGTTCCACCTAAAGTAGTCCTCTCTCTTTAAGCACTTGACATGTATATTTACATATAATTCCTATATTCATTATGGCCATTAAAACTTTCCTTTGACAATAGCCTAAGTTGGTCTTGGAGATAAACTGAACTCTACATTTTCCTTTGGCTTCCCGTCGTAATTCGTTCAAGAGTGAACTTTATTATCATCCTTCCAAGGGATTCCTTAGTGATCTTTTCCCCTCTTTGTTATTTTCAGAACACTTCCTTACAACCTGGAACTCAAGCAAGGGCTGTAACCAAGTCACGGTTCTCAAAGAATCTGAAAGTCAGTCACCCAGGTTTCTGACGTAGAATAAATGTATCATTAGAAGTCTTAAAACATGCTATTTCACCAACCTTATTTTAGTTTGAACCAGTTTAAGATCCTAACCACTTAAGTCTTAAGCAATAAAAGCCCATTCACATATTTCATAATATGTCTCATTTTCTGAACAAAGGATTAACAACTTGACTGTACGAAGCAGGTGTGAGCACTCTTGATAGGTCAAAACCTCAACACCGCCCAGACAAGTCTATAATTTCTGGGCACGGTGCATGGCATGCGTGAATTTTGTTTCAATATGTTTTCCATAGTGATAGCTTAGAAAGTCATACAGCTATATCCTACCCAGACTCCCATTCCTAGTGGCAGAAGTATTTGCTGATGACTGAAAGGTCATACAAAACAGATGTGAGGGCAGCTGGATTTTCCAGCTATGCTTTAGTGGACTTAGCAGCGGTGCCTGCCATTACCGAACAGCAGAGAGATTTTGTTTCAAATGAGTGAAAAAAAGAATCTTGGGCAACCTTGTCAGAATAATTGGATATATGTGCAGTTTCTCACTGAGCCCTCACCTTTTCCATCCTCCACTCTTCGCCCTCACAGCCCGGAACTAAATGCATCACACAGAGAAGAACTGCGGGCCAGCCATCTTGACTTGCTTTCCACCATCTTATAAATAGGTCCTCTTGACCTGTGTGGCCAGAGGTCACGTTCACGGCATCTCCTGTAGCCTTCTCATTTTTGGTACCACGTTTGGTGTTAGCTACACCGCAGACCGACTTTCAGTATTCCTTTGCAATGTACCAAAAGCACAAAGGACAGCAAATGCAGAGGGCTAACCGAGGCACAAACACCACCTGTGAAGGGCATGTGGTCCATCCATTAATGTCCCAGGTGCTGACATCCGTGTGCCAGGCAACTGGGCAGTTCGGACGGATACGGGTTTTAAGTTGTACATAGTCTGTTAAAATTAAGTAATTTCTAAACCTGTTCTTTACTAACTGAACATATGAGAATTATCCGTTATTAAGAGGGACTCTAAGACCATGTGCATGAAATAGTAAATATTCTCGCTAATCTAGTAAAAAGGCTAAGTGTGAACTTTGCCACTTAATAACTATGTTTTTAGAAAATCATTTCTTGAGGTGCCTGGGTGGCTCAGTGGGTTAAAGCCTCTGCCTTTGGCTCAGGTCATGATCTCAGGGTCCTGGGATCGAGCCCCGCATGGGGAAATCTCTGCTCAGCAGGGAGCCTGCTTCCCCTTCTCTTTCTGCCTGCCTCTCTGCCTACTTGTGATCTCTCTGTCAAATAAATAAAATCTTGAAAAAAAAATCATTTCTCTGACTTTTCATTTTCTCATTGCTGGTATTTGGGTTAAAAATATTTGACTTTCCATTTCTCCAGTTATTAGAACCTTACAGAGAATAAGTGTACCCTAGCATGACAGGTAATATAGCACCCAAAGTGCAAAGATGGTATAAGAAATGTGGGTTATTATTATAGATCCACTGGGCTTGAGCCTTCATGGTTTAGTTTACTGTGAAGGGGAAATCATTCATCTCTTTGCTTTCCATTACTGAATATGAAAATAATCTATTTTTCTCTGTGATAGGGGTTTAGATTTATAACAATAAACTTCTTATTAAAAGTAATACCGATTAATACCAACCTTCAATTAAGAATGTCTTATTCATTTTAACTGCAGGGGAAAAAACCCTGTGGTTATATCTTAGTAGACATGCGATAAATCTCTTAAATATTCAGAACTTCCATTATACTGGATGTTTAGGGATAGTCCTTAGAAAACAACAATCGAAGCTACATTATGTTAACTTTGCATATTGAATTATCAGAGGATTTTTTACAATAAAAGATGAAGTTAGAAGAATTTCTTAGGATTTCCAATTCACCAAGAATAATGGAGGTTTCCATTTAGTTAAGAATATAAAGTTTTCATTTGTACCCAGAAGTGCCTATTATCAATGTATTTGATCTTCACTTCCAAATTCATCCTTCAGAACCTGACCTGTGATAGTGAACTGGATTCTTCAAGCGTTTCTCCTTTACAGTGAGCGGTGTTAAACTTTGTTAACTGTCGGCCAAGGGAGACAGAGGAGTAGTGCAGAAGTCAGGAGCTTTTCTTCCTGGGTCCTGGTGCTGCATTTTGCTTTTCCTTGCGTCAGCTGCCTAGTTCATCCGTGGTGCCCGTGGTGGGGAGGGTGGGCAGACAGTGTCTGGTGGAGCTCTGCCCCAGCTGAGCTTCCAGAATGCACAGTCCCTTGGTAACTTCCCACCCCTGGCCTGGGCCAGTAGCCACCTTGCCACAGCCCTCTCGGTGTGAATACTGTATATTTTAGGCCATAGCAACACTCCAACTCCCTGTGCACACCCACCCACC
>CM053604.1:65004884-65019952 GCA_028646535.1 Procyon lotor | reverse complement strand
GGGATAGAGAAAACGACTGGGGTCAGATGACCTCAATATATGGTCACCTAAGCAAAGATTTCTATTTACACAAAAACTAATATCGGCCTGATAAGTCACCGGAGTTCAAGTTACTCTCCTATTTACCAAGGGAAGTTTGGCATATCAGTGATACAACAGGGGAAAAAAATCAAAAGACAGCTCTGAAGATATTACAGTCTACTAAAATACTTCAAACAAATAATGGCATTTTTGAGTAAGTGCTTAGAATAGCACCAGCTGTGTGTGCTCTACAGGCAAAGGAAAAAAGGAGGGACAAAGAAGAAAAAACAAACCTAAGTATATTTGAGCCAGACAGCAAATGTGACAATTAGAACATGATGAAAAACTAATTTGGAACCCAGTTATTAAACAGAAACTCTGTCCTTTGAAATACGGATGCATTAGAGACCAAGTCAATCAATCCATGGGCCTGGCACAGAAGTCATTTTCCTTGGGAACTATATTGCCTGAAGAGAAATTGAAAAATTATACTCTCTGTGGATTATAAATGGTCTTATTTTTCTCCCTGAGGTCAGTGATCAGTGGTTTTGTGACATGGAAATGCTTTATTCTTCCACACTAAGCAATGGCTCCAAGCTTTATTGTATGTGATTACACGCCGTTACAAGTCCAGGGAAAAGAATTGCCTCCTTGGCCAACTTTCATTAATAGGGCTCCCCCAGTGCTCTACCATTAGTGCCAATCACTAAACACACCTTGTTTTTCCTCAACTTGGTTGTTCAAGGTGTGGAAGCCACACCTTCCTTATTAATCATTGATGTAATCTCGCCACCTACTCAGACAGCTTCTAAATCATGGACCAAAGAGTAAAAGTTCAGTAACATCATGCCACAGACAAATGGTTTGTTCTAAACTCTCCTCATAAAATGAACCGTTGAGTGAATCAGACACTTGCCACATTAAAAATACCTTTGCCTCTCACCTTAATATAATCCATATACAAGCTACTTTTGACTTTTGGAGGGAAAGGGATTCTTTCACAAACTTTTGGGCTCGGTGCTTCCCGAGTTAAATGCTCTCATTCATAAGTACAACACAAAACTGCACCAGTCTGAGATTTCTGTTGGGTAGCCATGCGTCCTAGCCCCTTTCCTCTTTTAAATTTTAAATACTGCAAAGGAACCATTTTCCCTGGGCGACTCCCACACTCGGGATGAAACCTTCTCTGCGGAATTTTGGCACCCTATTAATTAGTGGTTATGAGTGGGAGCTGCTCTCTCTCAGCAACTCCTATTCTGCCATCAGTCAAGTGTGATTCTGTAATAAATTCCCACGAAGCAAACTATTTCTGGTAATTCTCCCTAATTAACACCAGGTCCCCTAATAATACATCAGTACCTATGTGTTTCTGATATAAGCAAGATCTTGTCTGAGAGTACTCAAAAAGGGAAACCGCCAACCTAAATTAAGCTTTTGCTGGCAAAAAGGATTTTATATGTAGTTCTGTAAGAAAACCTTTGATAATCTTATATTGGGGACATTTTGACCAGAAAACACTGAACGACAGGGAGGCTTGTTTCTGGTTTGAGCACTGAATGGGGATTTATTGTGAACACACACTGTTGAGTCTTAAGCCTATAAATCTTGTACTGGATTACTGTTTCTTAACGAAGGAATGACAGATCTCTTATTTTGTTGGTGCATTTTAATGTGCAATGACGTGATTGATAGAAACCAAACAGCAGCTATTAAAATGTCAAATGCAGACTTGATGCCCTTATAAGTTTGGCTTCTGGAGTTTAATATACTGTGAGCAAATAGACTTGAATTTGTCTTTTATTTCCAATATACGGCCTGCAACAGAAACATTCCTCTTAACTTTATATAGTTGGAAAAAAAAGTCTTACTCAAACCAATATACAAATAAGGAATAGATGAGCCTACCTAGTTATAGAAAAGTAACTAACGAGATCAGGATGAGCTAACCATGAAGTAATGTACCCTGGTTGATTAAAGCGTGAAAATGGACACAATGACTTATGCTGTTTCGATATGATATATGATACAATACAGTGCTTGGTATGACAGCTTATTCCAATAAACAGTTTCAGCAATAAATATTTTCTACAACAATGAGGCTTGTTTATGTATCGATTTATAAATATATATTGTGTACATGCTACATGCAGAGCATAAAAATGGATTAAAGTAGAACAAATGTGACAATCTGTTCAAATGTTTTGTTTCTGGGACATTTTGATAGGCGAATATCATAAAAAGAGGGGTTCTCCTGAGAATCATTATTTCTTTTCCTGTCCTGTGAACACTATTTTATTCCCATGATGATTCCAATGGAAACCACTTGCCACCCAAAAAAGAAAAACCAGGAGAGCTTGTTTATATCATTGCATCCATTTATTTATGGAGTATGTGCACATTAAGGCATTACTACACTGATTATATTTCTCACGTGGTTTTTAATCAGAAATATCGAAAAGCAAAACAGTATAGATGTATACAAGTGCAAAAATGTAAAGAGACAGAAAATAGAGATTAATAGATAAGGCAAATGAGGACTTTGAGAATCCAAACCCAATACCTTAAAACATTTGGAGGAGAAAGATGACAAACTGAAGCCGCACCAGATTTGGGTCAAATTTTTCATTGTTCTCCCTTCCCTTGTGTCTGAAAAGCCTCTCCTTTCAATAGAGATGATGAAAAGAGCTCTAAACCCGACAAAACTGTGACTATAACACTAGATTCAAGAGAGAGGAAAGGAACTGTTTTCAATAAAAAGTGGTCCTTATATATGACCCCTTGAAAATGGCACCATGAAAACATTTTTGTTGTAGATAATTTTAACCATAGGCTACACTAAATTTTGAAGATTTAAACTTTTATTTCTGTTTGTTTTTATACTGTGACCAAATGACTAGGCTTTAGTTTTAGACTCTAAATGTAACCTGAATCAACAAGAAATATGCATAAGCAGCGGGATCCTCTCTAGGCAGCCACTCTAGCGGGCAACATTCAGCCCTCTTAAGTCTAGAAAAAAGTTAAAAAAAAAAAAAAAGTTATACACTGGAATCTATCGCTAGTATTTTGAATCTGGGAAATACAAGTAAAGAATGTCTAAGAGTCATATACTGTAATTTATATCTGTATTATACTAAGTACAGCATTCCAAAATATACATCAAGAAATACTAAAAGTAAATGCTCTAACGTAAAGAGGTAATAATTAAAAAAATGCTACTGACATGAAATATTTATAATCAGAAAAATAAATATTCAGGGAGCTCACCAGAAGAATAAAGTGCTCTGTCACTTATTAAAAGATTAACGCTGGTGTATTAAATATGGCATTCATTCCACACTGGGAAATACAGAGATTCTTCTGGGTTACAGTCCATATTTATTTCACAGGATTAATTGTTTTAGAACAGATATAAAGCTTTGCCACAAAGGAGAAGGACAAAGCACAAAGACAAAATGATAAATTAAGAAGCAACATTATCTTTCTAGGGATAAAATTTAGAGGAATGCAACATTACGCTCCATGAAATAATGTGCACAAAGAGAAGCCTAATAAAGATAACATCCTTAATGTAAGATAACTTAATAAGAAATCTAGGTCAAATAAAATTCTGGAAAGGAAACATCCAAATGCCACTGACTTTTCAAATACTATCTTGGCATAAAATCTATAAAGGCAAAACTAAACAACACCAAAAAAAAAAAAAAAAAATCATCTCTATTAACATCCAAACAAAACCACCAATTTCTTTTATATTGTGTAAAGCCAGAGACTGATATGAAACTATGTGATAATACACATCAGCCAGCATGGACTCTACAGGTGGTTTCAGCAGCAATGAGAAATATCGCACAATTCAGTTCGAGCACTTTATTTCAAAAGTAAAACTTCCCGCCTCCCTACAGATGCAGGGTGAGAAGGCAGTTCAGGGGTGCTACTGGTGAAGCCACTTCATGTCACCCTTCTCATGCTTTCATTCCCAGTTAATCATTATCTGCATATAATATAAATCTGCTAGACCATAAATTAACAGCTTTCAGGACAGATGCCTTAAGAAGTTCTTAGGGAGGTTAAACAAATATTAGAGCCTGAAGCCTCCCTCTATAACAAACACGCACACAATGGAAATGAAGTCCTTTGTGAGTTAGGGGGCAGGGAGGACTTGGTTCTGTCTCAATTTTAAAAGCACCTTGCCCCAGACACATTAATATTTTTAGTGGGATCATGGGCTTTCATTCATTCTGGAAACAAAAAAAAAAACCTATCAAATGTCATAATCTTTTTCTCATTGGGCAAATATCAATAAGATTCACAATTTCACAACTGTTGCTCTGTCTTCATGGGTTATCTATATATAATTTTTTCCCCAAATAACGAAAACAAATAACAAGCCAGTATGAGTAACTGATCACAGTCCCCTCCTATATTACTAACCTCTGGGAATAAAAGCTTTCTAAACATCATGATCACACTTGGAAGTGGTTTATTTATTACTGAGAGAGAACTAAAAAAAAAAAAAACAGCCCTTAGATTTTATCACATCCCCAAGCCAATCTTTTACTTTTCTTAGAACTAAGAAAAAAAAAATATTCTTTAAAGAGAGTTCTCAAATCTTTATTGGTCAGTAGTACAAACCTGAAACTGATCTAATGGATTCACTGTCTGAAAAGGGGAGACTTTTTAAAAATTTTGAATACAGTCCTCTGACTTCCCATAATTCCTAACTTTACTCTTTTCTACTTACTCTTGACCTCAGCATGAGGGAAAGGGAAAAAAATGGGAGTTTGACTAATACAGGTGATAAAACATACACAATGAATAGATACGGTCATATTTTAGTAATAGGCAAAATTTGAAATTTATAAGCAATGTGGTGGCTTTTTTGGTGGCTGGATGAGAGAGATAACATCTCTTATTGGCATGGCATATTTTGATGGAAAATCTTATTAGTTTTTCCTATTGGAATGATTGATAAGATTAAAAAGTATATAACATTTAAAAAAAACTGACACCTACTACTGATAAAATTCTGGTTAAACTCCTATTTCCTCTTTTAAAGATAAGCACTATTTTTTAAAAAATACACTTAATGATAGAGTATAGGGCAATTTTCATTGCTTTTTACAGATTTACTCAGAACTACCTAACAAGGAGAGAAAATATAATTAATTCAGCATATATGTTAGAGGTTTTTATTCTAAAATTTAATTCTTCACTAATTTATTCTATGATGAATTTAATAGTCAACCAGGAAATTGGTTTTTATAAAAATTTTATGAGCAAAAAATACAGGAAAAAAGTAATCATAAATGCCAAACTGTCTCTTTGCTTTATGAAGCCAAATATTTCCTCATAGACTTGGTTTTTAAAGCTGGAATTTATCCCTTCAGGGCCACTATTACTTTTCAAAATTCCCATAAATATTAAATCTAAAAATTAATTGGTAATTCCAATTCTCCTCTTTTTCTTCAAATTTCTTCTCCTCCCCTGAACTATTGACTTTCAAAAATTCACAGAATGAGCATGTTTCTTGCAAAGTGGCTTGTCCTTCTTGGAGAAAAAGGTCTGACCTTCCAAACTTTCACAACATACCTGAAAAAGAAACATTATTTAAAAAAATATCATTATTTTATCAAATACGCCTAAAAGGGGAAAAAGACTTTTCACTTGGTGGATAAGACAAAGCACTTTTATTGGTTGTATTAGACACTCTAACATTTAACGATTACTATGATATTTCATGTAATTTTTCAAAAGCAATGAAGAATGACTTTTTCCTACAACGCATTCTAATTTATTTAAATCACTGATCATTATTTTTCTTTACTAGGCCCTAATAAGAAAACACATAAAGAGGTCACATGAATTGTAATTTCTCTTCCCAAATGCTCATCAATGCTTTAAATTTGCTTCCTGTTGCAGGGAACCAAAGCACTCAAAATGACAACACAATACAATTTCCCAAGACCCCAAACACATAGGCACAGAATACCTGAGAATTCTTTTTAATTCATTTCTTTGTTCCTTATAGTAAAAACATCTGGTTTTTACTGGTCAACATCTGGCTACTGGATGATTATACAGTCCACTTACTATCTGCATTTATGTCTTCTTGTCTTTCCTATTGCCTTTCTTAAATATAATAGCATAACAGAACAGCTCTACCAGAGAACAGGAGAAGGCAAGTCTGCTAAGTTGTTGCATTTTATAGATCTCATGAAGTCTAAGAGATGGAAGAAGTAAACAAGATGAATTTAATAGTCAACCAGGTAATGTTTGGGCAAATAATTTGACTTCAATTAACATTATTTTTTTTCCCTTCATACAATGGGTATTGAAAACTATTAGATATATTAAATCTAATTTAAAAAATCAAACATATGAAGAGATTATCTTTATTGGATATTTACTTTCTAAATTAAAAAAATCTTAAGGGAGCACCTGGGTGCCTGGGTAGCTCAGTCAGTTAAGTGTCTGCCTTCAGCTCAGGTCATGATCTCAGAATCCTGGGATCAAGCCCTGTGTTGGGCTCCCTGCTCAGAAGGAAGTCTGCTTCTCCCTCTACCCCTCTGCACATGAATGTTCTCTCTCTTTCTCTCAAATAAATAAATAAACAAACAAACAAATAAATAAATAAAATCATTTTAAAAAGTCTTAGGGTAAATGTCTCTATAGCTATCCTCATCATTAAAAGTAAAACCAAAAATATAAAAATATCAAACAAAATAGGTAAATATAGCACTACATGTTTATTACAGTCTTAAAAAGAAAAAAATATTCATGGACTATTGCTAAGGAAGGAAATGAATCAACATATAGTTTGCTTCCACTCTTAATTCAATAATAGATCTTTAGAATTGTTTGTTTCTATTTCAGGTACCCAGGTTTCCAAAAATTACTAAAAACACTCCAATAAAACAGAATTTTAAAAAAATGTAAAGGACTCTTACTGTTTTAAGAAATATGTAGTTTCTCCTTATAAACACAAACTTATTAAGAATAAGATTTTCTCTAATGGAGTAAGCACCTTATTCTGTGCCAAATAATTTAAAAAATGCCAAAACTTTCAGTGAACAACTTCCAAAATCACTGTAAAAATACTTTCATGTGTGAAGGATTGAGAGATACAAGAACTGTTCTTTCCATGAAGTGCTCAGTCTAAAACTGGCCACAGTGTGCTCCTCTAATTTTGAAATAAGAGTTTACTTACTGAGCATACAAAGCAAGTGTCGTGCCAGGTATAGCCCAGGGCCTCCAGGAACATGTCGCCGGCTTCTATGGGAAATTCACATCCATGGCATATGGTACCAAAAAGAGCATAATAATCTGTATTGAGGCAGGGCAGGGGTGAGGAGACGTAATTTAAACATGACAAAGCTTTAGAATAATAGTTCCTAGAAAGCAGCAACAAAATTGGAATTAAATGAGAAGATGAAGATAAAGTTACCGTAACTGGAAAATGCTCAGAAGCCATGTTTGGCTTGAGAAATAATGTGTAGCACGTTTCAGGGTAACTCTGAGGTATTTAATTCAGAGTAATTACCTTTGGGGTAAATGTTATTTATATAACTTAACGTCCTTTATTCCATTTTTCCACATAATACTTCTCACATATCTCCAGCTACTTAAATGTCCAAAAACATATGAAGAACAACTCTGATCCCTGATCAGTTATCAGTAGACATGACTGTTTTAACCAAAGACAATAGAATGTCCAAAAACTGGCAACAGTAAGACTAAAGAACATAAAATCAAGGAGAAACATCTGATATCAGCACATTTCATAGAGTATCTGACTCGGTAGGGAAGAAAAAAAAGCCAAAAGAAACTTCCATGAATTAAGTGCCATGACTGAGTTTCTACCTGGACTGTATCATAACAGTATTAGCCACTAGTCTTTTGCTGCGATTTCCTTTCAAATTTATGACTTTATGCTGAAAATCCTTAGGCAGAGAACACCATTTACTTGACAGAGATTACAGTTATAAAATACTAACAGGATTTCCTTCTGAAGAAAGCAGTATTTTTTTTCTTTTTTTTTTTTTTTTATTAACATATAATGTATTATTTGCCCCAGGGTACATGTCTGTGAATCGTCAGGCTTACACATTTCACAGCACTTAACAGCACATACCCTCCCCAATGTCCACAACCCAGCCACCCTATCCCTACCCCCGCACCCCACCTCCCAGCTACCCTTAGTTCGTTTCGTGAGTCTAGGAGTCTCTTATGGTTTGTCTCCCTCCCCATCCCTTCCTGTTTCATTTCTCTCCCCCACCCTCCACCAAACCCCCGCCTTGCCTCTCAAATTTGAAGAAAACAGTATTGATGAGATGTATCTTTGTTATTACTAAAGTAGAACTTACTGGCAATTTTTTTTTATGCAGCTACTCTCACTACTTGTGTTTACTCCAACGACTGGGCTGGAATAGAAAGTAGACTTTCATTTCCAACTTGATTTGCCTCTCTTAACAGTTTTCAATATTTCTTAGCACCACTTGCTCATCACATGTTCATAGAGTCCTACTATGTGCCTGGCACTGATGAGGGTTATAGTGGTGAAGACAGATGTGGCTGCTCTCTTTATGGTGCTTACAATCTCACTGGTAGTAGGATGTCGTCATTTATTATATTTTTAAAACAAGTCATAATAAATAATTTCAGACTGTGAAAAGAACCACGAAGAAAATAGCCACGTGATACAGAATAGTTGGGGGAAGTATGTAACACTCCATTAACCAGGTGGGTTAGGAAAAGCTTCTCTAAGGAGGTTAACGGTTGTGCCGAGACGTGACAGAAAAAGGAAAAATCAAAAAAAAAAGAAAAAGGAAAAATCACCACAGAAAAGCTGAGGAAGAACAGATAAGTTAGAAGAAACAGCAAGTACAAAAGCCCTGATGCAGGTAGAAATTTAGTATGTTCAGAAAAGCAAAGTGGCTAGGTTTGCCTAGAATTCAGTGACAGAAGTACGGTGGTAGAAGATAAGGTTGGCCTAATAAGGAGTGTAGTGTTTACTCAAGTGGAAGCCAAGAGGTATCAAGCATAATCTAATTCACACTGAAACAAAATATTATCATAGCTGCTATTTGACAGTTGGGGGAAAGAAGATATACCATTTTAGTTGGTAATTAGAGCGTCCAGGCAGAGAGAGTGAGCTGGATTTAGTTCTGACGATTGAGGTGGAGAGAAATGAATGAATTAATATACACTGGGGTTAGAACTGCTAGGATTTACTAATTAGATTGGATATGACAAGAGCAAGGGAAAGAGCAGAATCTTGGGTTTTGGGATACTGGACAGTGGGGCATTTACTGAGATGGGAAAGTCTGGGCAAAAACAAATGTAGGAGGTTAAAGAAATACAACAAAAATAGATCAAGTTGATTAGAAGTGACATTTAAATAAATCTTCAATAATACTGTTCCCTTTCTGTAAGCAATTTTTGGGTTTTAAAAATCTAACTTCTTAGACTACATTAAATAAGATATTAAGGCTAGTTTTGTATGTGTTTGGCTAGATAGGGACTATCTGCCAGTTAGTCCAAATGTCTTGCAAAGCTTAATTAAAAAACAAATAACAAATAACAAAAAACCAAGCTCTTTCTTCAGAAGAATTAGGTGAAATTACAAAATATGAAATATTCTGACTGAATCAGGGTAGGCAGCCTGTAGCCATCCTGTCCCAAAATAGACCATAGATGGGATAGTTCACTGGAATTTCTAGACAATTTCCTGGTGGATAGTCTGGCATAAATCTAGACTGGTCCCAACTAGGAAATAAAAGGAACTGAGTGAGCAAAAAAGGGTCCAAGTGATGTCCAATTTGGCTAGCCTCAAGTTAGAAGTTGACTGCTCCTTTAACTTAACTAGTACGCAATATTCCCTTCCTCCAGCAACACACTTTGAATTTCAAGGTAGATCAACAATAAAACTCCATAGTGGAAGTGCAGTGATAGTGAATATAGGCACAATAAAAGGGAAATAGTTTAATAGTTTAATTTTGAAACTTATGTGTGGTACTAATATCTAATATTATCTAAGTAAGAGTAATATTAATAAATATTAATAAATAATAATAATAAATATTAATAAATAAGTGTTATGAAAGTTCACTTACAGCCTCTGGGAAAGAAAAGAAGCGTTCAGAGCCCAGGTAATAAGACAAATGTAGTAGATTGGTCCTTAGAGCCCAGTTTATTAAAAATAATTTTACTAAGGGAACAATCCAAGCCAAAATTACCCTCCCATTTAGGAAGAGTAAAAAAAGATAGGGACTATCTGCCAGTTAGTCAAAATGTCTTGCAAAGCTATTGTTTCCAATTTATTGTCAAGACCATTGCCTTGAAGAATAAATCAATATCACATTCAAAAGGTGATCAGATCATTTCTCATGTTTAAAACCACTCAAAATTCACTATTAGAGTGTAAGAGGTGGCTTTAAGCTACACAATTTGGTAAAATTCATATCCATACACTAGTAGGGATTCAAGTAAAATAGTTTCCTACTAGGTAATGCTTATATGCTCATTTCTCTTAATGGAAAGTTGGGAATATCTGTTTTGATAAAGTCATAAAAATTTTACATAGTTTTTTGCTATGTATTTAGAGTAGCTTTAAATACCCTTAAAATAGTTAGGAAATGTACTTTGCCCCATATTTTCCTTTCAACTTTATAGTAGTAGAAGGGTTAATATTTTATCTTTATTCAAAACTTTAAGAAACTAACGGCTTTAGGATTTTACCAGTCTCACAGTAGGGTTCACCATCCTCCAAATGAAAAACATTGTTACGAATGGGTTTTCCACAGGCCACACACACAAAACAGGAAACGTGCCAAGTTTGTTTCAGAGCATTGATGACTTCCTGTTATAGAAAGGTAATCGGATGTAAAGAAAGATGACAACACACAAATGCTCATTTTACTAGTTGTACCAACACAGCCCTTTTAAACTGACCCAAGGTAGACACATGCTTTGTCTTTTCCATGAGCTTGTCCTCAAAGTAACAGATGATACTTAAAGACAGACTCACAAATCATTTAAACTGATACACTATATGTGTGTTTCCCATAAATACACATCAATAAACTTATTTAAGGAATGATTATGTTTTTTAAACAGTATACATGTGGTGAATAAAGTAAGCATTTCATAAGTGCTTGCTACAAAACATTCTGCTTTCTCTCAAAAGGGTGTCGGAGAACATTCACTTACAAAGGTTTCATAGTATTATCTTGAAAATGTCATGGAGGAAAAAAAGAAAATGTCATGGAGGAAGGGCAAAACATTTGAAAATTAAAACAAACCTGTGCTTTGGTGCATTATGGAAGCAATAACATAATCAGTATAATCCAATCAGTTTAACACATGTTTAGGATTCTGGAAATCAGCTGTGACTACACTAAGCATACACTCCAAGGAGTGTCTAAAGTTTGAACCGTAAAGTATGGATTCTAATCAACAATGGCCCTATTCTTAAAAATAGCAATATCAAAGACTTGGGCCAGATTTTAATTAGTAAAAGAAGTCCTGAGAAGTTGATTTTGTAAGGAATCATTTCTTTAGATTGAGAGAGATGGAGCCATTAAACACTATTTTTGAAGAACAATAAAGTGAGAATTGACTTTCTATAATATTTATCACAAAAAAGAGGATGCTACACATAGAGTATGGTTATAATTTTGTAAATGAATTACTTATAAAGAGCAAACTGGAAGAAAATACATCCTAAAGTTAATAGAAATTATCTGGGATTGGTAAAATATATAGGTCATTTTAATTTTCTTCTTAACATTTTTTGGTATTTTCTAATTGCTGTAGAATGAAATATTTTTTTAGAATGAAATATTTTTAATAATAAAAATTGTTAAAATAAAATAAAATGATAGAGAATAAATTATTAGCCTTAGAAAATGCCACAGTTCACTATTGAAGAAGGATACTGAGGAGAAATGGCAGTTGTTCAGATCCAAAAAGATTACCTTGAACATGTACAACAAATGTACACTGAACCAAATCATTTCTCAAGGCTTTTGGCATTTACTTCCTTTCCTATCCTTGAGACAGATTACTATTCCTTCTTTAACAGGAAATCAAATAACTAAAACACAACCCAGAGACTCCGTAGTGAAGTCATGGCCCACCTCTAAGACAATGAGGGTAAGATTTCCATTTCCTAGAACCTCATTTGTCTCTAAGACTATTACCTGATTCTGTATTTTAATTATTCTAGCATTTATAGAATATATTTATACTAAAAGAGTCTTATTATTTATCATTTGGCAAGTTACAGCCTGTATCATTCCACTCTTTTGTTCCCAACATACTGTATAAATTAGTAATACAGAAATATTGCTTGTGGTACAGTTACAATTTAAGTGTCCTCAAAGTTTTAGAACCATCTAAAGATGTAATCTGAAATTCAAAAGTATTCAATAATTCATACTAACTTTTCTCTCAACTGATATGAATTAGAAGTTTCATTATTGAATTTTTATAAAAAGAATATTAGAATTCAGCAATGCCATTTCCTTCTTTTGTATTAGCTGTATGAGTTTCTGGTGAGACCAAGCACTTTGGATGCTTCTAAAATAAAATTCCAACTCCTGGTCACCCATAAGAAATGACTGACCCTTTCTTTGTAAACTGCAAACTGGATATTCCGGAGCAGGATATTCATTCATTCATTCATCGTTATTTATATAATGTTACATATCTGACTCCTAAATTACTCTCTTCTTGAAAAGAAAAAAAAAAGGTGCTCAGATTATTTTTCTATCACATGTATGTGCTCATAAAATGTTATATTTTTAAACATTATATGCGTTTAAGAAAAATATATCATTTATAAGTCTCATGTTTTATATATTTCATGAGATCTGTGCCCCGTGCTTGAACCCTGACAAATGGGGAAATGCTGCTCTTATAAAAGCTATGGAATTTAATTTAAAACAGTGAAGGTGTCAGTTCTGAGAACTCTGATGTGTGTGGTCCTGTGCGACCTCTTCATTCCTGAGTAAACAGGGTCCTGTTGAGGTAGCACACCCACAGTAAATTATTTTTCCCCCACAGTGGCTAGACTTTCCCCAGACAAGCGAGCACTCAGTAAGACAAAACCAAAGACAACTTAACCCCACGAGTCCGATATACTTCTACAGCGGTCTATTTAGTTTTGCGTTACAATAATAAACAGTGATGAAAACAGAGAAGAGAGCAAGTAGGAAGAAAGTCAAAAGGAAAACTGATGGAAGGGTTTCATAACAAAAAAATTATTGTGCTTTAAAGCTCACTCAGAATAAACAGGTTTCTGACACTTACTCCGAGGATCTTCCTCTGGCATCTCCCACATTCAGGAGCAAAGAATTTCTCATAGCACAGCTCACAATACAGGGCTCCCTTCTCCTCTACAAATCCAATGTAGGCCATCGTATTTTTGCAGTGAGCACAGTTAAATTCTTCTGGATGCCAAGATTTCCCCAGTGCCACTAGGAATGGTCCCCTGCCAGAAGAAAAGAGATCAGGTTGGCTGGGGAATAAAAGTTTCTAAAGTTAGCGTGGACAGAACCTCTTTTATGCAATGTCCAAACAATTAAATACTTGCTCAATTTTCCCTTCTCAAGGGCTGAAAACACGGGTGCTGTAAATTTACATAGGAACGCTGAGCATTTATGTGAAGAGAGAAAAAGGGAAGAGTAAAAAGCAGGATTCTTTCGAGGAACGCCATTTCCCCCATTTTTTTCCATCTTCGAGAGACTTGGTTGTTTTTTGTGCTGCAATGAATGGCTCTGTCTGTATCATGACTGTGACTGAAAATGAGGATGTTAACTCTATGGAAAATGAAATGACCAGGAAAAAAAATATATGGCTCAGGCAGAGATGAGAATTTGACATTTCTATAAAATAAACAAAAGAGAAATCTCAATTTGGCAACGTCAGAGTCTTAAAACTCATAGCAATTATTACCCAAGGAAACACTGCAGTCCATTGCTGTTCCCCACACATTGTTTCATTACTTATTTCTCAACTTTATTAAGCATATCAAATGTTTATGACCCCTCCAGATAGACTATGGAAACTGTCAACTGGATATTAGAGACTGTTTTGAAGCTACTTAGGAAGGTTTTATTTAATTAAAACATGAGTGATTTTTAATGCACATTTGTATCAAGGTAACAAATGTTTGTAAAGAGATTTTTTCCCATTAAATACTATACAGTCATGAACTGATAAGCTGGGTTTGGTTTGCTTGACAGGAATCCATTATGAAGCCTTATCTAGTTATGAGGCCTGCAGAAATGAACCATCCTAGCCTCTGCAACATACTTTTCAGTAGCTCCATCGTACTAATCTTTATTCAGAGTGGCTTTCCCTCCAAGGCACTTTTACACTTATCCAATTTGTCCAGGCAACATTCCTGTGAGATAGACCAGGGCAGTTACTTCAAACTCAGTTTAACCGATGGAGAAGCTGAGATACAAAATATTCAAAAGACATGACAAATATCATAAAATCACTGACTGAGTGAAGGCTAGCAACTGAATTTCCTCATTTCTAGCACACTGTGTAGTCAGCTGCTACTCTGCTTTTCATCTCATTACCGTCAATTATCATCACTGAGTGACCACAGGGTAATTGTCAGTAAGCATGGATAATACCTGACTTCTAGACAGATTATTAATAGGAAAAGTCACAGTAATGAGCATCACAAAATCGGAGCATTTTTTTTTTGCCTTTGACAATAACATAAACTTTAGTATTCAGTAACTATTTCCCATTGGGAAATTCTTTGCAAATACACTGGTGTTTACTTACTCAGAGCTAGCACCTAATTCTGCAAGAGTCAAAAAAGTAAAAAGGCTTTTGATGAACGATAAAAATGTGTTCTGTGAGGCCTACGAGGTTATTTTCTAGCCTAATTTTTTGTTAACTTTTTTTTTTTTTATTAATGACATGATGCCAGCTTTTGTCAGCTAGAGCATGCAGTTCTCTTAGCATTTGAGACAAGTAGTTTATTCTTATTTTTTAAGCTTTAGAGTGCCATAAGTTTTGTTATC
>CM053604.1:64956740-65004784 GCA_028646535.1 Procyon lotor | reverse complement strand
AAAAAAAAATGAATTGAAATCTTGCTCCTGCAAGATTTCCTTTCTTAAACATGCTCAGTGCAGGTACTGGCCTAGCTGGGTATTTGCTGGCCAGGCTGAAAGAGCATCTTTCCCACCATGCCCCTGAGGTGAGGTATAGATTAAACACTAGTATCTCTTACATCTAACAAAGTATTCTCTCCTCTGTGTTAGCAGAGACTGATTGAACCAATTCATTAACACAGGATTAACACTGAAGAAGTTCTTCTTGTTCCAGGCAGGATTGGGTTTCCGTTTGTGAACTGGAATGACAGGCTTGGGTAAACACAAGGTGGAATTAAGTCTGCCTCTACCTCTTACTGTATTCAACCCCACGGCCCTTCCCAAATACTCCTTGACTGATGAAGGCGGGGACCGGAAAGAGTTAAAGCACTGACTGGCTGACAGAAGAATTCTCCTATTCCATGCATGAAACTTTTTACCCTGTTTATTTTCTGTGAGACTTATGCCAAAGAGAAAAAAAAAGAAAGAAAAAGAAAGAAAGAAAGAAAGAAAGAAAGAAAGAAAGAAAGAAAGAAAGAAAGAAAGAAAGAAAGAAAGAAAGAAAGAAAAGAAAGAAATGAAAGGCAGGAAAAGATGTCAAAAGGAGCAGAAAAAGAAAACTTACCTAGTGAAAAGGTGAGAGGGACTGCAAATTTCAATAGGCATAATCTAACAGGGATTTAGTTTCAAAATCAAATGCTTGCTTCTTGCCTCTATTATTTAACTCAAACAATAAAGCTCAGTGATAGAAATTAGCTCTATAAATAGATGAAGAAAATATCAACAGCTATCTAACATTCCTGAGATCATGTGGAGGATGAACTGTAAAGCTGGAAATTCTCCAAGGCCCCACTACTACAGATTAAAAATTGTATTTGACCAAAAGTTACTGCATCGATAGAAGAAAACAAAGCCACATAAAAAACCAACTCATGCTCAAAAATAAAAATGGAATCTGATACTCTACTTAATTAGATATAATAATTAAAATATATAAACCAGTTTTATATTATGGTCAAATTTTGGGAAGGGCCTGACATAAGCAAAGAGTCCAAGAACAACAGAAAGAAAGGAAGAGTTTTCTGGAGCAGAAAAAGTTACTGGGAGAAACTGTGCACACGCACTCACAAATACAAAGATACATCCAAGAAGAGAAAGAGAAAATGAAACATACTTGAACATAACAGTAAAACCCACCAGCAAGACTTATAATACTCAAAATTAGCGATATTAATAATCCTTCCTAAAATTTGTAAGTGCTGCATTTTTGATACCCTTTATTCTTTGTTTCCAGTAAATATCATCCGAACTTTCCAATCTGGAGCATTAAATAATATAGTTCCACCTTCACTGAGTACATCTTTAATTTGTAAGCCCTTTAAAATACTGCATCCAAAAGGTTGGAGGTCAACTATAGCTTTTTATTTTAAAGACATAAATGACTCACTGTTCAAGAATAAATGCACAGGTAAAATGAGCCTGAACATAACAGTGAATAAAAAAGAAAAGTTCTAAAAAAATATAATATTAATTGATAATTCTTTAAGTCTATTGGAAACAATTATACTCAATTATTTACATTGGTTATTATAAAATCCACAAAACAGGAAAATGTGTTTCTATATATTAAGACAAATGAGAGGTAATTTCAACTTGGAGAAACTGTTATCATACATTCCTCCAAATATTTTTAAAAAGTTCATTCATCAATTGAACAAGTATTTACTAAATACAATGATATATGCCAGACATTGCTCTAGGAGCAGAAAATATGGCAGGAAATAAAGGCAGGAAAGGCCCTGCTCACACAGAACTTACATTCTACCATGAGCGAGAAATAACAAACAATTGAAAAAAAAAAGGTATGTTAGTTTTTAAGTTCTGAGGAGGAAAAATGAAGCAGGGAGGGTAGGTAGGGAGACTGTGTATGGTGGTGAGGGAGCAGAATCTAAACAGGTGGCCAGGGATACCCTGATATTTGAGTAAAGACCTGAAAGAGAAAAAAAACAAAAAACAAAAAACAAAAGACCTGAAGGAGGCAATGGTCGGATATGCAAATATCCAGGGGAAAAGAATCCAGGCAAGGGAAACCACAAGTGCAAAGGGCCTGATAAAGATGCCTGGGAAGTCTGAGAAACAGCAAGAAGGCCAGGCTGCCTGGAGCAGAGGAAACAAGGGGGAAATTACCAAGTAATAAAGCAGAGAAATAATGAGGTGGTGGTGGGGTAGGGGTGTCGGTGTAGGGCCTCTGGGCCATTGTAAGGATTTTGGCTTCAACCAAACATGGAATCATTATGGAGTTTGCAGCAAAAGAGTGCCATGACATGATTTATTTTTTATCAGGATTTACCCTAGCTACCATGCTGAGAACTGTCAGGTAAAGGGCAAGGGCAAAAGCAAAAAGGTTAATTAGAAAACAACTTCATTATCCCAGGTGAGAAATGATAGTAGCTTGGATCAGGGTAGTAGCAGCAGTACAAACACGAAGAAAGATTGAGATTCTGGGTATATTTAAAAGGCAGAGTCAAAAGGATATGCTGATAGATCACATGAGTTCTGGGCAAGTGGAGAATAGAGCTACCACTAACCAAGAAGAGGGAGACTGGGGAGGAGATAGTATGTTAGGTAGAATTCCAATATGGCCCTTAAGATACCTGCCTTCTGGAGTACATGGCCTGAATGATCCCCTCCTCTAGAGTGTGAGTGGAACCTCTGAAGATGATGGGACATGACTCCTGTAACTTGTTTATTTTAGGATTATGCAAATGTAAAGTGAGTTCCCTAATAAGCTGACATTGAGTTAATCAAAAGATTTTTTAGGAGTAGATTAATTTCCACATATTGGTGAATTTCTCAAATGTTCTCCTGTTATGTATTTCTAATTTCAGTCCATTCTGGTCAGAACATGCTCTGTATGACTTCTGTCCTTTTATATGTATTGAAACTTTTTTTCTGGCTTAACATGTAGTCTATCCTGGAGAATGTTCCTTGTGCACTTAAGAAGAATTTATACCCTCCTGTTGTTAGCTAGAATATTCTACAAATGTCTACTGAGTCTAGTACATAGTGTCATTCAAGGCTTTTGTTCACTTTCTGTATAGTTGTTATATTCATTCTTGAACTGGGACACCAAAGTTTCCAATTATTATTATCAAATTATTTATCATTGTTCACTTCTATTCTGCCAGTCTTCGCTTTGTGTACTTTGGGGCTCTGATATTAGGTGAATATATATTTGTAATTATTGTATCTTCCTGATGGATTTAATTTTTTATCATTATAAAATGTCCTTCTTTTCTCTTTTCAACACCTTTTCTCTTAATGGCTATTTTATCTAATATTAATACACGCAGTCACTCCAGCTCTTTTTTGGTTATAATGTTTGCATGTTATATCTTTCTGTACAATTTTAGTTTCAATTTACTTGTATCTTTTCACCTGAAGTGTCTGTTATAGGCAGCATATAGCCCGATCATGATTTTATCTACTCTACATTTCTTTTAATTAGAGTGTTTAGTCTACATTTAGTGTAATTGCTGATAAGTTTGGAATTATGAGTACCATTTTTTAAAAAGATTTTATTTATTTATTTGATAGAGGGAGAGAGATCATAAGTAGGCAGAGAGAAGGCAGAGAGGGGGAAGCAGGCTCCCTGATGAGCAGAACCTGATGTGGAGCTTGATCCCAGGACCCTGAGATCATGACCTGAGCCAAAGGCAGAGGCTTTAACCCACTGAGCCACCAAGGCGCCCCGAGTATCATTTTGTTATTTTTTCCTCTATGTCCTACATTTCTGTTGTCTTTCCTACATAAAAGAATGAAAAAAAGAAAATCAAGGTCATCAGCTGACAGTGAAAATGGGAAATAAGTTATCAGAGGCTTGAGGAGAAAAAAGAAGATAAAAAGTGGCTTTCTGAGAGAGTGGAAAAGTAAATATACTAGAGGAATATAGTAGATTTTTGTCACTATTAAGAACACACCTAAGACTAATAGTCATGAATTTAAAGTGACATTGGTTAGTATGGTTGTGGTTTTCCTTCCAGTCACATCCACTTTCAGGTGTGGGCACAGAGTAAAGCAAGAGTAGATTTTATCCAGCCTAGTGGTTTCAGTTAAGTGAATATGATGAAATGAGAGATGGGCAAAGAAACTGAGGAGATATAACGGATATTGACTAATGACTGAGTACGGAATTCATACTAGATAAGAAGGGAAGTGAGGATACTGGGACCAAAAGTACAGTGAAAAGGTATTTGGATCAACCAACTTGAGGTGCTGGGAGACAGGAAGTGGTCAAAGGATTGCTAGAGTTGAGGTAACAGGGAAAGAGTAGAGATATAAGCAGAGGTTCCTGAAGTAGAGTGATCTGCTTAGAAATGAGATTATGAAGGAAATGGAGTTAAAGGTAAAGACAAGATCTAGGACTTAAATGAAAATTGGTGGCTGAAATGAACTAGAGGGATCACTAAAGTAGAAGATGTCAGAGAACTAAGAGACCTGGCTATTAGAAGGATCACATAATGAAATCACCAACATGGATTTCCATTATTAATATATGTTCCTGAGGTAAGATTAATTTTTCAATTTTATAACTAATTGTAATATTACAAATTTAGAACCCTACAGATATCTCATGATTTTTCTAAGTACCATGAGTAAGGACTCCCTACTACAGATATAAGGGCATTATAAATAGGTTTCTTATATTACTGTGAGGGTACAGTGCACCTCTCACAATGCTTACATTACCTGTAAGGGCTTTGGCTTTTCTATCAGATGATAAAATACATGAAAACAGGAATTGTCTCTTAATTTTTATATACTGTAGTATATAAAGTATGGCAACTTGCACATGAGTTTTTCCTTTTTTTAATACCTATTTTTTTTAAAAACTGAGCTATAAATAACATATAGCATTGTGTAAACTTAAAATGTACAATGTGGAGGCTTGATGTTTATATATTCTAATATAATTATCACCCTAACAGCTAACACTTCATAAGTTTTCAATGGATATTTGCTGTGTAAAACTACTGATTTTATAAGTATACTATTGAACCTTATTGCTTGCCATTCCTTTCAAATAAAAGAAAGTGGTTTTTTGAAGCTAAATAATCCTCACCTTTCCTCTTTGCACCAAGATGATTCTGGATGTTATTCCTTATTACCACACTAATATTATTGTTGATTTGTTCGTTTGTATTTTTTACTAAAGTATAACTGTGTTATTTTCCTTGGGCTGCCTTAACAAAGTATTACAAGCCAGGTGATTTAAACAACAGGAATTTATTTTTTCACAATTTGGGAGGCTAGAAGTCACACAGATAATAAATGGTAGAACCTAAATTTGAGCCCAGATCTTTTCAACTAGTGTTAGATGGACAAACAATCAAGGTATTGGCAGGATTCCTCTTTTCTAAGGTTTTTCTCTTTGGCTTATAGATGGCCATCTTCTCCATGTGTCTTCACATGGTATTCCTCCCATATATCTGTGCGTTCAAATCTCTTCTTATAGGAACACCACATTCTGAGGTACTGGGGGTTATGATTTCGACATACGAACTTGGCAGGGACACAAACCAGGCTGTAACAGTAACTTCCTTAAGTAAGGGAAGGGAATATGTCTTTGAATTCTCTCTCACTGGTGCTTAAAGTGGGTGATACACAAAATACTTAATGAGTATTACTTATAGAATGACTACATTTCTACATTAGACAAGAAAATGGAAAAGGGAACCCTGGATCATCTATGAGTCTAAGAATGCATGTATGTGGTACAAAGTCATTTTGGTAGGGAGGGAAGAATTTTTAATTATTCAATCTATTTTTTATTCCCTTCTCTCTCACTTACATACTCAAACATTATGAAGAAAAGTACATTGCTGCACTCAAGGTCCAGCAGGGCTGCTTAACCTGTTTTTCTCCTGATTTAATACAGTAACATATATGACTGTGTGTATATGTATTCATAACAGTTCTGTATTCACATATATTAATATATCTTGATGTATATTTTCTTTACACAAAATTAGAATCATACTTAAAATAAGAAGTATATTTCTTTTTTCATCTTAATACTATATTTTCCTAAGTAGTAGTTAAAACATGAATAAAATTTAAAGTTAGTTCTGGGCTCAAATTCAGGCACTACCATTTATCAACTATATGACTTCGGGTAAACATGTAACTTCTCTGTGCCTCAGTTATCTCATCTACAAAACGGAGGCAATTTCAGTAACTGTCTCACAAGCTTATTAAGAATTAAATGGGAATTCGGGCAAAATTCTTGGCACAACATTTGACATATGCTAAGAACACATTAAACAATTACTATTATTATCCCAAACCAGGATCTTAATGGCACCATAATATTAGCTGAACATCTTTGTTCTTTCCAATTTTTCACTATAGTAAATCTGAAATCCTGGTCTAAATGTCTTGCTCATAAAACGTGGCCTATGTCTTTGATTATTTTCTTAAATTCAGGTGCTAATGCATTACGCTAAGAAACTTTTTATTTTCAAGTGCAATTTTGACCAAAAGGTAGAATAAATAAAACCTATAAATAAGGGAACACTCAGAGACTGAAATGCACAGTGAAACAAGCAAAAACTCCTTGCTGGCCTCTATTTGGAGTACCTGAGATGGCCCAGTATGAGGAAAGTTTGAAAATCACTGAGCAAGAAACAGATCAGTAATGTTAAAAATCTCTCTCTCACTGGAATAAACAATGGGTCACCTCAATGTGATTATCCTGGTGCTACACTACAGGCAGAAGAACAATAGCACTATGGCTATTACTTTTCAGCATTCCATAGCTAAGAAGAAATTCAAGCACTATAAATCCTGTACTTCTCTCACAAAGATGCTAAGCTAAAAGTGAATGGTTTGGTCAACTCCAGGTAATACAAGTGTTGAATTGATTTTAATGCCACTGATATGATAGTCAAGAAAAACCAGAATTTTCATAAACTCATTCTATCAGGGAGACTAAAATGTGGTTTTGGCTACATTAACCTAATTTTCTGTTTCCCTATTATACCAGCGCCCAACTGTCAATCCGTTCACAAGTATAAGAGTAAAAAAAAAAAATGGTACCTCTATGATAAATGGATTAGAAATGTTTCAGAGCAAACTTAAAGTAGAATTTTAATCTTAAACTTAATCTCAGTAGAATTTCTTATCTATCCATAAAAGGCCACTAACTTATCAAAGTAATGCCTATTTAGGCACAACATTCATAACTCTTTTCTAGGTTCAAATAAACCAAAAAATGTTAAGCATTACATTCAAATAAAATGTCCTATGGAGTTTTAGGCTAGTTATAAGAGAACACTAGTTCAGTACTAACATTCAGTGATTAAGTTTTCTGAGGTTTTCCAAAAACAACTAACTTTGCTTAAAAAAAATTAAAACAAATTTGCTTTAGTTCACTTTTACTTAAAAATTTTTGAAAATTTGAGATGCTTAGAAAATATATAATAAAATAATACAAATCATAAACAAATAATATAAATTATACTGTAGAAAATAAGAATTATAAATTATAAAATCACACTAAACTTCCCAGAGTTCACCAGGTTACAATATTCTGTATTCAAAGTATCAAGTCTGCAACTGCAGCTTGTTTTTGAAACAGGTGTCCAAGAGAATGTCACTTGATCTAACGTGTCCTTGGTTTGGTAAGCGATACTGACACTGAGGCCAAGAACAAGAATTATGCTTTGACTAGGTCTCTAAACTGACTACAGTCTATTCAAGCTTTAGCATTTGAGCACCAAGCAAATGTGCTGTTAATTACTGTTATATGATCTTGACGTGAACTAAATCCCTTTTCCTATTAACTTCCCTAGTAAATGAAGCTTTAATGCTTAACTGATAACAGTGCTGGGATAATCCAGAGCAATATAAAATTTAACAGATGAGGGAACAATAAGTGGTGGCCATTCAACTTATTAACATAATATATACTTATTTCACATGGCAGAAAGACTGTGCATTAAAAATACATCCTGGCCTAGCATAACTGAAACCAGGGCAGGTAGGAAGAGGTGGGAATGCAATTCCTATTTAGATCTTCGTATTTTCTCCATGCTAAGTTTTTCACATGCATTGGTACTGATGATTATAGGATGTCACAGAATTTGATAATCAGACAATATGAATCAATAAGTGATGGGATTTGTTAGCCCATCCAGTAACTGCTTACAACAGTATACAAATAGAAGTGACTCCTAGCTCCATAAAGGGTGATTTATCTAGAATACAGCATCCCTAACTACCAGTCTAGGTAACCAAAGTAACATAACTTATAGAAACAGTAAGTCAGAACTTATTTTTATTTTATTAATATTAATCCTAAAAATATAACAACTAAATACAGTTAGTAATTAGAAATATACTTTTATTTATTAGAACAAAGTAGTACCACTCTAGAGTCTATTAGTTCACATATTCTGTAAAGTAGTAACCCTACAGTCCCACTGTTAGGAAAGTGACTCTAGCCAAATTGACATTATGGCTTGAACAAGTGGTTCTAGTCACGCATGACCTGTTCAGGTAAAATATTCACAAATCCTTCTGTGTATTGGCTATTGCCTAGACTTGGGAAATCTCCGCTGATTTTCTCCTTTTCCCCATAGCCATTATTACTACTACCACTGCTGCTGGCTAATTCTTATTAAGTGGATACTCAAAATGGAAAACACATTTAAGTGAAAAATAACAGCTTACAAAATATTGTTATTATAATTCCATTTCTGTTAAATAACACCTCTCCTTACATGTGTGTGTTTTAAAAGTGCGAACTCAAATATTCTTGGCGGTTATCTTGGAAGGTAGAATTATGTATGAATATTTATTTTTATTTTCTGTTTCACTATATTTTTGAAATGTTACAAATGAACGTTTAGAATAAAAAAGCTCTTTTGTTTTTAATCATGTACTGTGTGCTGTGTCCTTGACACATTTATTATTTAATAGTGGGTCAAGGAAAAGAGTATTTATATTTGGTTTTTAAATAAACTATTGAGGCTTCTTGGGCCCCATTTTAAGTATTAATCAGAAACAATAAGCAATAACTATGTAACAGAGTAGAAGAAATATAAGTAAGTCCTAACCTTATTCAACTTTAGAGAAGCACTGTTTCAACTATTTTAAAACAGGATAAATTAAAAACAAGGAGAGAGCCTGAGCACTCATTCCAACCTATCATATGCTACTGCCAACAAGGCAATTCACAGAGGCAACAAGGTCCTGCTGCTGGGATCCCTGCAATCAACGTTCTTATCTATGCCTCCCAACATTTTAAAAACCACTTATTAAGAAGTGCTCAGAGGTTTATTAAGTGCCAATATAGAGCATTCACTTAAGATCTTTGGGCCTCTTGGAATTTAAGAGACAATAAAGAGATAATAAAAAAGATTTGGATAAAATTATTTTTAAAAAGCAAGTTATGGCCTAATCTAAAATTGAACGCATTTATGAATAGATCTGAGCTAATTATTTCTTCCAGGGCTTAGGTATTTGAAAATCCAATCTTCTTGTCTCTAGGGCTCAAAGTTCTTTATTTTATGTCACTAGTAATTTTTCATTTAAACGAAAAGTCCTCACTTTTACAACTTGTGAAGGAATGAAGTTCAGATAAATGATCTTCAGGGTCCCTTTGAGTCTTAAAATTTTATTAATCTCTGGAAGGCCACATTAATTGTTATTTTTTCCTAGTTCTGAAAGGAATTAATAACAGAGAAAACTGGTATTTTTAGTTTTATTTTCAGAGTCTAGAATTACTTTTCATTGTAATAGATTCTAACAAATAGATATATTCAAATGTATCTACTTGGATAACTATTACATAAAATGTAATAGAAAATAAAATATTTTCATTAATAAAATGTCAAATCTTTCAGAATATATATTTAAAAAAACCAACTCTGATATTAAGTATTTTCAAGAACATTTCAAAAATGAATAACCCACCTGATGACCTGGTTACAGTGGGCACACATTGGAGTTCGTTTCCCCGCTGGAATGTGCTCAGCTCTCTGCACGAAAGTGTCCTGGTCACCTGGCTGGGGCTGTCCCCCAGCTGAGCTGGCTGGTGCCAATGCGCCAGATGAAGTTGCACTGTTCGAGATTCTTCCAGTGGAAAGTGCTAGGAGTCACGGCATAGAAGAATTAGCTTGAGAATATGCCACATATAAACTTTTTCTAATAATCAAATAATAATATTGCCTTTTAAAATAATCTATTGATTTGTTTATTCACTCACATTTACAGAGAGGTTATGTAGCAAACACTGGATTGTGACTACAGAAATAAACAGAAAAGAAAATCAACGATTACGACACAGTGTAAGAGTTATGACAGATGAATGCATTCAAAGAGTTATGAATGCATAAGGCGTGGAAGGAAAAGAAGAGTCATCTCTGCTTCCAAGAGGGAATACAGTTAAGGTGGATATCAACAGCAAGGTGGTTCTAGTCATCTGGACATCTCTGCTAACCATCAACAGATTTAATTCCAAATACATCAGAGGCGCATTAAAAATCTCAATGTGTTGAGGATATCAAAAATAAAAATGAACTCCCTGTATTATCTCTCTTCTTCTATTCTTTAGGTCAACTGTGAAACTGGCCACCCAGTCATATGAGGTAGCTACATAAGAACCACCCTAGGACTTTCCCTCCCTCATCTGTGGTTATAATGGATCCTGATGATTTTATAGCACAACTACTTCTTGATTTTGCCCACTCATCTCCATTTCTACCATACTGTCCTGGTTTAGGTCTCCCTAACTGTCTCCCACCCCTAGTCACCAAAATGTCTTGTCCTTTTTAAATGCATCCTCCCAACTGCCGCCTAGGACTGAAATCTTATCAGATCACAACTCTGCAGAAGCCATTTCAAGGATCTCCACCCTCCCCGACCACCGAATGTTTTCCATGCTTTTCTGAGCACTGCATTGAGGGCCCTCCAGGACTCTCTGCCTGCCCCAGAGCCTCACTTCTCATCACTCTCTGCCTGTCTTCATGCTGCAGCAATACTAAATGTCTCACATTTTCTTGTGAGTTTATGCACAGGTTGTCTTCACTGTCATTGTTCTCTCCCCTTCTTTCTGTGTACCTAGCAACCACCATGAATCATTTAAGATTCAGCCCAGAAGTCAACTGCTCCAAAAATTTCCCCTGAAGTACCTCTCCCCACTGCTGATGCTGCATAATCCAGATTGAATGGTTCTCTTCCACGTTCCCATATTTTTTTGTGAATGACTTTATTACTATTTCTTCTTCATGTATCTGTGTCTTTTCTCCTCCAACTAACTCTCCCTCAAAGTTCCCTTGAGGGCAGGAACTATGCCTTATTCCTCACGCTAGCAACTAATACAGTGTCTGGAATGAATGAACGAAAGAATAAATTAATGAACTGGAATCAATACATAAATGAGTGAATGCAAAATCTGTGAGGGACAGGAGGCCTGCTTCTTACCCACCAGCAATTACAATGTCATAGAAAAGAAAAGGCATATATTAAAAAGAGATGGGGGTTGGGCGAGCCTGGTGGTGGGTATTGAGGAGGGCACGGACTGCATGGAGCACTGAGTGTAGTGCAAAACAATAAATCTTGTAACACTGAAAAAAATAAATAAATAAAATAAAAAAAATAAAAAGAGATTTAAAAAGGAACAACTTTTGTTTAGAATAAATAATCATAATAATAACACAAATTAACTACGTGTGTGTGTATCGACAGGATTCATACTTTAGGTGTGATTAGAACTGGATAAGATTAATTAGGATAATTGAAAGGATAACTCTTCCTTACCAGAATAAAGCCTGTTTGCAATGATGTGCCATTATAGATCCAGAAACCCAGCATTTATTAACATTCAGCACATCCACAGTGCTCGGTCTGGCACTTGAGTTGTGAAATGGCACTTTACAGGCCAGTGAACCTTACTATTGCCCTTGTTTCAAGTGACGCGGCTGGGCTAGAAACATGTTTTCATCCCCTTATATTCACACTTTATCTCACAGAAATGGGAGAGAAAATCACTGTATACATTCTCTTCCTTGTCACCTTATTTATAGCACAACTTGCTCCTGTGGGGGGTCTTCCATTTCTATATTCAAACCTTAGAGCAAATGATATGCGTTTTCAATGCCAAATCCTATTCTTGTTTTTCAGTTCAAGACATACAAAATGGATTTCATCTTTTTGCACACATTCCCAGCTCTTCCTAAGAAGTCCTTCTGTATGTTTGAATTTTCCCACTTACTCAGGCACAATCCTCTGTCTCCTAGAGCCTGACAGGCCCCAGACCTTAACAACTTTTCCACTGTAAATGTTCCCCAGGCCTTCTTTTTAATCCAAGCTCATGGGTTATCATGTGAGTCCCAGTCTTAAACTTCTCAGGTCTGGACGATCACAAGTCTCCTAACCAGTTTCTCTGCTGTCAATCTCTTTTCAATCGATCCCGCTAGACTACTTTTCAAACACACTACTTTCATCATGGTTTCTTGTTTATTCAGTCTTGAGAGTCCAGTCCCTCAGGGAGCTCACTCCAATCTTCTTTACAACCTTGTCTTTTATGCTCACTCACATCCCGGTCATCACCATACTCTATTATACTTATTTAATATTTAACTTGAGCCATCACTATTTGAAGGCACTCTTGTCAAATCCTTATCACAGCTCTATTATTCAGGCAAGAATAGCAACATTTTTTTTTATTCTATCTGAGGCAAAGAAGAGTTAAGAAACTGGCCCAAGGCCATGAGGCAAATCCAGAACCCAGGCAGTTGGGCTTTGGAGTCTATGCCCTTAAGCCCTATGCTATAGTTTACTCACTCTTGAACGTGCCAGGCCAGACTCTGCTTCTATGACCATCAGCCAGTGAAATGTCTCTTTCTCCAGTGCGACTCATAATTTTCTCCTTCTACAAGGCTCATGTAAGTTCCATTTCCTGAGCTCCCCCCCACTCTGCCTCCCCATATTCCAACAGTCCAAGCTAGAAGTGTTCTCTTGCTCCTCTTAACATTTGCAACAATCCTGCCTGTATAATTTATCAATATCTTATAACATCTTTTCCTTCCTAAGTCAACGATAAACTCTTAAAAAAGAGGAAAAACTATATAGTTCTACTCACTATCAGAAAACTGCCTCACAAATAGAAGGCAAAATATTAATATTTAATGAAGCAAATGAAAAACGGGAAGGTTCCAAATCACTTTCATTTTGCCTTTTTAGAGAACAATATTGAGATAGATATTTTTAAAATGTGGATTAGGTTCAGGATTTCAAACAGTGGGAAAGTCACCAATTGGAAAGTCTGAAAATCAGACCTCAAAGAGAGTGAAACCCTTTCATCTACCATATGCCTTTATTTTATCACTTTATCTATGTATAAGCCCTGAAGTACTGAGTCATTGAGACATTTTTAGCAATAAAAGAGCATAGTAATTCTCCATCAGTCATTGTAAAATGGGACATAATCCATCTGGTCCATGCCTTGAGAAGAAGGTACATGGGGAACTAACATATTTAACATGAGAAGTCATTCTTAAACATGAAACATGTGAGTGTGTCTTAAACACATATAATAAAGCTCTAAGCTTAGTGCTGTTCCCTGCTTGCAAAGAAAAGCCTTGTTTTCTGTTACTGCCCCATTTTAACCACTTTGGATAAGACAGAAATTCTCACACCTCTGTTTTGTTGCTGTGTTGCTAGTCCATTGGCCCGCACACAAAGCTACACAAACCCTGTTATAATTACCAAGCTCTGAACATTTCCAAGGCATAGTTATTTCCCATATGAATAAAGTGATGTTACATTTCTTTAGATTGAATTTCTCATGACTTTAGCCTAGGAATGGGCAACTTTTGAGCCATTAAGTGCCAAGCCCCTGGCCTCTGCTCACTTGGCTTCATGGGGAGAGGGAGGTGTAAGAAGGTGAGGTCTTGCAACACGGAAGGCACCACAAAACGAGCCCCGTTTCCTTAATAATTCTTTAGAGAACTGCACTACTATGCAGAGAAAAACAATCTTCCACGGGTTACACAGAGACTGAAACACTTCGCATTTATCGAACCTGTCAGAAAAACCACTTTAATGTAGAAAAAAGTATACATCTCTTTAGAGATAGTAGTTTAAAGATGACAATCTACTTATTTGTAATAAAAATAACTTTTTCTTTTAAGTTCTAATAGAGCTATTAAATAGGACCATTAAATTAGCCCCATTTCATAATCTATGAATCTAAATCACAAAAAATTTAAGTGACTTACTCAAACTGAATAATGAATGAGTCAGGAGTGTCACAATGAGAACATTAGGAAGAAGTTAGTTCTTGACTCAAGTTTTCCTTTTTAACTTTAATCTTGAGCAACTTCCATTAAATCTGGCATCTTTTGTGGCTAATCTCTACCCCATGGGAACCATTCTGGAAAATTAATTTTTATTCTTTTATATAAAATACAGCACCACAAAACACATCTAACCAACAGTGTTGGTGAGAATATCTTATTAACTTAAGTAAGGTTATTTGTGAGTCATCTAAAGGTTTAGAATGACATACATTCATACCTTTTTCATGTTTTTGTTTTTCAGCATTATGATAGTCAAACTGAAGATTACGAAGACTACTATTAAATAAACATAAATTAGTATAAAAATCTAGCAGCATACTAGAATACTTTCTCAGTATATAATATGAAAACTTGTCAAATTAATCAAGCCATGGGATGCCTGGGTGGCTCAGTGGGTTAAAGCCTCTGCCTTTGGCTTAGGTCATGATTTCAGGGTCCTGGGATGGAGCCCCGCATCCGGGCTCTCTGCTCAGTGGGGAGCCTGCTTCCCCCTCTCTCTCTCTGCCTACTTGTGATCTCTTTCTCTCTCTGTCAAATAAATAAACAAACAAGCAAACAAACAATCTTCAAGAAATTTAATCAAGCCACAATATGCCTAGTTGCTAGTTTTTCAAATAATTGTCATAGTGATATATTGGCGAATCCTAAGAAGCAATACAATTTTAAAAAGCAAACAAGAGCCCTGACTTATTAAACATGAAATTTAACTTACAACAAAGAAATAAAGTCATCTCTTTTGGACTACAGACTATAAATTGGAAAAAGAATTTTAAAAAATTGAACGATGTGCATTAATTTAGGTAGGACACCCACCTCCTATTGTTAGAAAAATCTTTGTGATATATCCTTTGGAAAGATAAGGTGAAAATTCTTCACTCTAGAAAGATCTTAACTGCATTATTTCCCAAGCAGGTGATTCAGGTTTGAGCTTTTCAGCAAAATAGTTAACACAAGTTTTAGGCAATTTTATATAATATATATGTAATATATATTATATATGATATTATGGTAATTATGTACTATGTAATATTATAAAATACTATAAGGAATTCAAATTATCTAATTTTTTACTGTGTGCTTCAAAAATAGCTCAGCTCACTAAAGGGCATTTGTTTATATAAATAGTTTTTGGAGAGAAAACAGAGATTAAGACCAATAGAACACCTGGTAGTACAATGTGTGAATTCTCTGAAATCAGATGTTTTCTGACTATATTAAAAATAAAATGGGTTAGGGGCACCTGGGTGGCTCAGTTGGTTAAGTATCTGCCCTTGGCTGAGGTCATAATCCCAGGGTCCTGGGATCCAGCCCCGCATCAGGCTCCTTGCTCAGTGGGGAGCCTAGTTCTCCCTCTTCCTCTGCCTACAGTTCCCCCTGCTTGTACTCTTTCTCCCTCTCTTGCTCTGTCAAACAAATAAATCTCAAAAAAAAAAAGAAGAATAAAGTGGGTTATTTGATATTTTTGCTTTCTATCTCTGATCAAAAAAGGCTGTTAACTCTAACCCAATACATTAAAAAAAAAATAGTAGTGAAGATTATAATGTATACATTAAACATCTAGCCAGACTGTACTCGAATAGGCATGAAACTCATCGGTTAATTCTTTTGGTTCAAGTCAAATTATTCAACTCCCAATAAAATATTCTTATTACTGATATACAATAGGTAAAAAAAAAAAAACAAACTACTACATTAGGTCAAACCTTACTTGGAAACTTAACATAAGTCAATTGGGAATGGGAGGGATGATATCCCAAAAGAGAAAGTAAAGTAACAACAGATTTAACTAGCTGATATCTTCTAAGGTAGGTTAAGACGTAGTGCTTTTGAATTGCTGAACAAATCATTTAGTAAAAGAGCAAGTTTGGTGTTCTAAGATGACTTGTTCACAACAATATGAGAAATACATAACCTGATCATATCTTACCACCCCTATAGTACATCCATCCTTGGTCCAAGCCACCAACATCTCTTACTTGACTTACTGCAGTGACTGCCTAGAGATATTGCTTCTACCCTTGCCAACAATATAAGAGGCCAGAAAATCCTAAGTCAGACCTATGCTCAAAACCCTCCAATAACTCTCTGGGAACCAATGGTCCTGATTCCTGCTACCTCTCTGGCCTGATCTGCCATTCTCCCTTTGCCCATTACGTGCAAGGCACACTGGTTTCCTTGCTGCTTCTCTAAATGGCCAGTATGCTTCTGATTGAGCGCCTCTGTATTGTCTCTTCCCTCGTCCTGGAAATATTTTCCCTGGCTGTTTGCATGGCTTGCTCCCTCATTTCCTTCAGGTTCTCTGCTCAATTTAAAAATAACCAATTTTATTAATGTGGCTTTCTCTCACCATCCAATATGAAATAGCAACCCCCTACCACAAACCAGCATTCCCTGTACTCCTTAACTGGTTTATCTTTCTCCACAGTACTATCCCCATCTAACAAATTTTACATTCTTTTTATTGCTTTTTTTTTATTCTCTATCTTCCTACACCTTCAGGCCAGGGACACTGTCTATTTTGTTCATTGAACATCTCCAGCACCTAGAACAGTCCCTGGCATATTAATAAATCTTTATTTAGAGAATAAATGACTCCACTACCAAAATTACCATCTTCCTATTAGAATGAACCAGACTCCTTAAAGAAACTGCTAATTCTAGGATTGGGACAGAAAATAAACAGGGGAAGTCTAGAATATCTTGTCATATTAGAAAAGGAAGGAAGCTATCAAAGACTACTAGAGTTGTATCAAATGGACTTCGAAGAAGCAGATGAGACAGTTTGAGCATTAATAAAGATAATAACCACGGACTAAAATACTTCAAATATGTTTAACCCCACAAGCTTACAATGATTCTGAAATTTAAAAACAAAAACCCAAAAACCATTAGCATTAATCATCTTTAGAGGATGCTATGGAAACAATTATTTTAAAAAACAGTAAAATTTAATAAAGAAAAAGAATCAAGCTTTAACAATTTATCAATTTATAACTGGTATGTTTCACTTGTATGCCATTCACTCCCCTGCCATTTCTGAACTATTCTGAAAGCAAATTCAAGATCTATTACTAAATCCTTAGTATTTCAATATTATCTGTAAAAGAACAGTTTAAAAAAAAAAACAAATTTTGGGTTTTTTTTTTCCATTATCACACCTAAAATAAAACAAAATTTTCCTTAACACCATCAAATAACCAATTTTCAATATTTCCTCATTAACCTCTGTATTAGTATCTTATTGTTGCTTATTGGCTTAAAGACAATGCAAGTGTGTTGCTTTACAGCTCTCCTACACAGATATTAGGTGTTGGCAGGACTGTTTCTTTCTTGAGGCTCCAGGGAAAATTCATTTCCTTGCCTTTTCCAGCTTCTGGAGGTTACCCAAATTCCATGGTTCATTGCCCTCTTCTGCCACCTCAAAGCCAGCAACAAGCGTTCACACTGCATTACTTATCCTCCCTGTCTTCTGCTTCCCTCTTCCAGTTCTAAAGATCCTTTATCTTTAGCTAAATATCTTTTGATTATGCTGGACTCCCCAGGATAATGCAGATTAATATCCGCATTTTAAGGTTAGCTGACAGCATTCATTATCCCATCTTCATCCCTAGTTCACACCTGTGATGTGTAATCTAACACATTTGTAGGTTCTGGGTATAAGGACATGAGCATTTTTGGTGATGGAACATTATTCTGTCTACTACATACACCCCAATCCAGTATTAATCAGGACCCAAATAAGGGCCACTTGTTATGTTTGGTTATATGCCTCTGAATTTGCTATAGTTTATAATCCCTTTCATCTCCCCACCCTTTTCAATAAACATGTAGAAGAAACCGAGTCTCCAGTTATACATACGTGTGTATCTGAACTTTTTTCTATAGTAAAGACTTAGAAATTTTATACATGCTAAACTGAATTGTTTGATCTTTACAACATTATAAGGCATTAATATGACTATTTAATAGATCAACAATATAAAGCTCCAAAAGGATAAATGACTTGACCAAGGACATGTAGAGCAATAAAATGAAGCAAATGTTTTTTGGACAACTACTATGTAGCAAATAATTTGCTAGGCTTTACCACTGAATAAGAGAGACATAATTTCTGCCCTCATGAAGTTTAAGGAATTATAGACCAGTAAACCGTCAATTATGTTATAGTGGGTAAGTGCCTGAATGATGGAAAGATAACGGGTGTAACTGTAGATCTTTATTCAATCAAGTATATTTTGAGAGCCTAACAATGTGACAAGCACAAAACATGAATAATCCTTGTCCTTACAGAGCTCCTAGCTTTTCTTTTTTTTTTTTTTTTTTTGAGTTGGAGGTGCTTGTGGTTCATCCGAGTACGGATAGTCTATTGAATATATGCACTCAGGAAAAAGAGCTGAGCTAGAAGAATTGATCCAAGAGTCATTAGCATATTGATGACATCTGAGGCTGTGGGAGTTAATAAGATTGTTCAGGGAAAGTGAGAATGAAAACAGAAGAGCTCCTAAGGGTAAGGCAAATAATATAAATACTTTGGGAACACAGAGAGAGGAGGGAGAAAAACCTGGAGAGTGCATGATATAAAAGGAGGAAAGTAGAGAATTTGGGACTCAAAAACATTTCTGTCTGACTCTAAAGCCTATGTCCGTATGCATTCATTCATCAAATATTTATCATTTGCCCGGGTGTCAAACTCTTTGCTAGTCACTGCAATAACCTATGAAAAATATGAAGGCAGATCTCCTCAAATGTGGTCTAAACATGAAAGTTCTAATTTCTGAATCAGTTTAGAAGGAGATGATAGTGATAACTGAGATGATTAATTTCTGCTACTTTAATTTCCTTAATGGGCCTGCCAGGATAAATTTAGGAATAATGTATGAAAGCACTGTTTTTTATTTGCCCTGGTGTGCCTAACAGCTTAGATTATCATTTTTAAGCCCTTCATGTATGCTATAAAAGATGAGTTTCCTACAGAGATCTAACTTTATTTCCCTAAACCTAGCTGCCCATACTTTTAATGGCTGCAAGGTTCTTAAAATAAAACATATGGATAAAAGGCTAGATTCTTCATGTTTTGAGAAAGAGATAGACATTTAAGAAGATGCACATAACTGTTTCAGAAAGGAAAATAAAATTATAGATCTAGTACTTTTGCTAATGACAGAGTGTTAAGCATTTGAATGTTCAATTCTTTTTTTTTTTTTTTAAAGATTTTATTTATTTGACAGAGAGAAACACAGCGAAGAGAAGCAGGCTTCCTACTGAGCAGAGAGCCCGACGTGGGGCTCGATCCCAGGACCCTGGGATCATGACCGGAGCTGAAGGCAGACGCTTAACGACTGAGCCACCCAGGCGCCCCTCAATTCATTTTTTGTTGTGCAAACTCTACATCGGTGTGGAATATTTCAACTAGCACATTTGAATTAAGATAAAGCAGCAGAGAAAGTTATGCCAATAAATCTAGGAATAACCATAAAATATTTTTCTAAATCATGTAATATTTCTTTCCTATTAGGTCAGAAATAAGGCTGCTATCAAGAATACTAATGTTCTCTCTCCAAAAGGAAAAAGACAAATGTTTACAGCCTCAACAAGACAGAAGTCATATGTGAGGTTTTATGGTGTGAAAAACAACTGGCTCAAATGCAAGGGGTATTCTAGTTCTAAACACTGAAGCTAATGTTGGACTCATATAAATAACTGGGCTACATCAAAGTGACATTCTGGCACTCCTGGGGAGATAAAGGACTGTAATTCAACATCTCAGAGAATTTGTTCACAAAGGTATGGTAGAAATTTTACACATACTAAATCGGGTAGCAGTGATGGCAACACACTTGTACATTATCCGGGGCAGCAAGTGCTTTCTGCTCTACCCCTTCGCAAACCATCTCAAACAGATGGTGGCCAAGAGAAGCGTAGAATCCGTGCATTTTATCTGTCAAGCTCCTTATGCTGAAAGCATAAGCGACAGTCTACTCTTCATTATTCAGGCATGAAATCATATCCAGGACAAATAGGAAAGGTTTAAAGTTAAGCCAAGATCTAGGATCAGAGGAAAGTACATTCTAGAGAGGGTTGGGCAAATTTTATTAAATGGAATCAAGAACTGTTTTATTCAATGATTAAAAGCAAAATTGACAGATTAAACTATTATCAGTTCTCTAAGCAGTGGAGAATGCTGGTATGTATGCCGTAAAGAATTGGAACAGGTGTGCCCATGGCTAAGTATCAAATATTTCCGCAACTTCAGGAGGTTAGTTTCTTCCATTAGCAACCAGCCTTTCAACTCTAAGAACCCAGATTAAATTGGATCTAGAGTGTCTTAATTAAAGTGAGCATGGGGACTTGGATTAGGTTCAGTTCTCTTCTTAATTCGCTGAATCAGATGTCATTAAAATTTGGGATATATGCACTTGCCTTTTGTCCCAACTGGCTGACCTTACACAGAAAACTTATTTGATCAGAGTTACAAGCAAAAGAAACCCAGTGTGTACCTTGCAGATAAAGATATGAGCTTAAAATACCTGGTTTTGTCATCATTCAATTAGAAATGAACACTCTATCAGTTATATAGAGAATTTTCTAAATAATCTCAATATCACTGTTACAATTTCTAATTTTACAATGGGAAGACAAATCCTACTCTGTGGGTGCTCAATGTGTTTCATGTTAAAGAAATGGCATAAAGAAAAAGAAACAAAAAATAAAAGCTCAGATAAATCATTTAAAAAAACAAAAAATCAAATCCAAGGCACCATTTACAACCCTGAGAATACTAAAAAAGATCACTGATGAACTCATACAGAATCTAAGCTAAGAATTTATTTAAAATATTAAATTTTTAAAATTTTTCTCACATTTGGATGAGAAAACTATGAAGAATATATACTAAAATTAGTTATACTCAAAATATACCTAGAGTTTTGACATACCTTATTTCCAAAGTAACATGAAACCCAAATGGGCTTGGCTTTTACCATTTTCCCACAAACTTTCATCTATTTATATAAGTGAGAAAGCAGCCTAGTCTCAGAAATAAAGGAGAAAGATACTTCAGGCTTGACTTGCTCATATAAATAGAATTCTTTTAATGTACGAAAAAAAACCTGAAGCAGAAAGAGGAATAAAATTTAAGGAGCATTCCCCATGTAAAACAATATCAACAATGTCTCTCATGATGATACACGTTACTGGAAAATTGAAAATCTGGGATACTCCTTACATTTCTCTTACTGCTATGACTAATTCTCTAAGATAGTTCTCTCAATTAAAGCCATTAGATTTGTGAAAGAAATGACACTTTATTATCATTATTCAATGTTACGTTTGAATTTCCCATCTTTCAAAAGCATAGAACACCGCTCAGCTATTTTATGCTGGAGAAGCAATACATCTACCATAATGATAATGTTAAGGTAATACTTGGGCTCATAGTTCTGCTAATTTCTAGCTCCATGAACACATAACACAAGAATGTGTTGTTTCCTCACCTGTAAAACAGCAACTACTTCAAAACATGGGAGCTTAAATGAGGTGGTATAAGTAAAATGTTTACTTACATTTTCTTGAATGTGTAAGAAATGCTTCTTAAGTGTCAATTACTATTATACTCTGACATAAGATTTTATGTGGTTAAAAAAATAAAGTATCAACTCATTCAATAACAACTTAGAAAATCCATACAATGTTTTAGATCTAGGAACTCTTGATATGAAAGATATACCCAAGAATAAGATACCTGCCCCCAAGAACTTATTTTCTTACATTTTGTAATGTAAGAAAGTAAACTGCTTACAAATACCTAATGTTTCATCTCTTCTAATAATGTTTTACTGCCATCTGCTTACTGGTAGCAGTTTACTTTCTTACATTTAAGAACTGCTTACAAATTACTTTCTTACATTTCTTGCTCTTTGCTGTTCACAAAGAGCAAGAGTGCCTTCAGATTAGTGTTGTAAAGGGTAATTGTGACCCCAAGAAAAGTTTGCATCTATTACACAGAATTATCAAGCATAAGTTTTTTTATTCCTATGGTTTAAACCTAGGTTTGGCAATTTTTTTCTGTAAATGGCCAAAGAGTAAATATTTTAGGCTTTGTGGGACATACAGTTTATGTTGCAACTCTTTAACTCTTGCAGTAGGAATGGAGCCACAGAGATCATGTAACAAATGTAAATAAATGAGCATGGCGTGCTCCAATAAAACTTTATTTATAAAAACAGGTGGTGGGCCATATGTGACCAAAGGCCATAGTTTGCCAATCCCTGGTTTAAACCATATGCATCCATTAGTAAGAAACAATCATTCTTTATGAAAATCACATATGAATAAATCCAGGTATCTTCCCTTAAGATTTAATGTTATAATTTTAGGATGAAAGAAAAGTGGGGAGAAAGAAGAGCTTTCACAACTATACTCTTGCATCAGTACTGGAAAGCTTCCAACACAAGAAATAAATTCCAGTTAAGGAGAAAAAAAAAAAGAAGAAGACAATTAATGATTGTTACCTTCATTTTTTTCCTGAGAATCATGATTCTAAACCAAAATCTACTTATTATACAAAAAGACAAAGCATATTTACTTGCTTCACACCATAGTTTTGACAGTGGAAAGCTTCAGTCCGGCCTTTATGGCAAGTGGATTATTTAGTTTAATGATGTCAAAATGCAGGGGAGCAGATGGCAGTAAAACATTATTAGAAGAGATGAAACATATGCAACTGGTAGCAGTTTACTTATTCATATAAAAATTTAAAAATGGAACCAATAAATCTATCCATCTTAGCTAAGCAAATCTAGTTATCTCGATTTATTACCGTAACGTAAAGCCTACAATGAAATTTGGGATGGTTGTAGAAACTGTAATTTCCTTTCTCACCCCTATCTTCTTTAGACTTCAGATAAAAGATAGAATTTATATCCACTTAAAACTGAGATGCACATCATTCAATCTTTGATCTAATCAGATCTCATAAATACATCTGAGTCTTCTTGGGAAAAAAAATACATCAGATCTCTCCAAAGCTCTGTTCATAATGAATAAATAAGCTTTACTTTATTGCTAAAATGCAGCACACAGCAGAGGCAGAGTATAGTGAGAGTCATGTTAACTAGAATCTTAGCTAAATTTTAAAAATGGAGTTTAGATGCAAAGAAAATGTTACTTAAAGCAGACCTTAGTAGCCGCTAGTCACCTGACTTATGCAAAGCAAGACTCCTTTCTTCAGAGAGGATTTAGTCCTCTTTAAATATAATCATTGATAATATCTTGTGACACAAGAAAATGCACTATTTCATCAAAATAACAGAATTGAACTTAGTTTTTTTTTTTTAAAGATTTTATTTATTTATTTGTGTGTGTGAGAGAGACAGAGAGACAGAGAGAGCACAAGTAGGGGGAGCAGCAGGCAGAGGGAGAAGCAGGGTCCCCGCTGAGCAAGGAGCCCGATGCGGGACTCGATCCCAGGACCCCGGGATCATGACCTGAGCTGAAGGCAGACGCTTACCTGACTGAGCCACCTAAGCGTCCCAGGTTCAACTTAGTTCTAAGCAATTCTGGCTTCTCTCAGACTCTGTTGCCTCACTGGTAAAATGATGCCCACTTAAAGTTTTAATGACATTGTCTTATTGCACACTGAATAAAAATGTATTTAAAAATTTAAAATATTATAAAAAATAATTACTATTAATCAATGACACCCACAATTTTACTGTTAAGCAAGACTTTTTTTTTCTTTTAATTTTATTTATTTGACAGAGAGAAACACAGCGAGAGGGAACACAAGCAGAGGGAATGGTAGCGGGAGAAGACTTTTTTGCTTCCTACAAGACTACCCATTATATTCCCGAGTTCTAAATGCCCAAATGGGGATGGTGAGTATTCCCCAAGACCAGATGCAACAGAAGCTAAAATTAACTACTCATTTTGAAAAGGTTGTGACTTTTTCCCTTTTTTATTTGACCAAAAGAAATGTACTGTGTCCCAAAAAGACTTTTAAATGATCCTAACTTCTCTATTTACAGTTTACTTGCACTCTGTTCTTCAAAACATAATTCATGTTTTTAAGAAAAATCAACAATTCTTATAAATCTCATTGTAAATTAAGAACCCCTGCCTTTAGTACATATATTAAAAACTGTTTCAAAAAGAAATAAAGAAATAAAGAATATGTATGTACATATACATATAATCTGATATATTTGTTCATAGGAGTATCAAAGATTACAGATGGCTAATATTAAATAAAATTGTGCTAGTGAATTGAGTATGTCACCATCAATTAAACGCCTTTTCTTTCATCAACAGAATATCTGCCCCATGGAAACATTTAACAATAAAAATAAAAAAAGAAATCTAATAATTTTTTTGCCAACAGCAGGTGACACAAAAATAAACAGGGAATTGTGTGTACATCCAATAAATGATAGCACCGATGTGGAAATATTCTAACCAAGCTGTAAAAGATGCTAATGAAAACAGCAAAAGGAAAAATTTCAGCACACCTAGACAATACAAACTACTATAAAAGAACACACAACAGAGCTTTTTTTTTTTTTTTTAAAAGGATAGGGTTTTCTTTTTTTTTAAGATTTTATTTATTTATTTGACAGAGAGAGATGACAAGTAGGCAGAGGCAGGCAGAGAGGAGGGGGAAGCAGGCTCCCTGCTGAGCAGAAAGCCCGATATGGGGCTCGATCCCAGGACCCTGAGATCATGACCTGAGCCGAAGGCAGAGGCTTTAACCCACTGAGCCACCCAGGTGCCCCACAACAGAGCTTTTTATTTGCAGTGGATTTATGAAACAGTTTTCTACAGAAAATGGTGATTACAATCTTAGCCAATATTATATAGCTTAATGATTTTCTGAGTAAGAAATTCTAAGTTATTTATTAAATATTTAACATAATGTTATTACAATTAAGTATCATTACAAATGCTCTTAAAAGCCACCTATTTTGAAAGTGGGAAAGAAGAAAAATCTTGTAATTAATGAAAAAAAATTTTAAGCTTATCTATCAACTTAAAGCTTTCTGAATTATATATACATATGTACATATATATACACATACATACATATATATATGTATATGTACATATATCATACAACATGAGTAATTTAATTTTTAATTTTTGACCAGTAAGGTTCTACAGAACTTTTCTTCTTTTGTCTTGTAAGAAACCCCTTTTCCATCTCCTAATGTTTATTTCCATGTCCACATGTAACACAAGTCCTTCCTGCAAAGGCAAGGAATGCAGTACCAAGGCTACCTATCTCATAATTCCAACTATAAAGAATTGGAAAAGAATAAACATTTAGAAAATGATGATTTAGGGGAAATTAATGTACTTGCCTATGGAAATGCTGCACAAATAGACTATAAAACTATGCTATAAAAGTAAACTTTATTTCTCAAGTATGATACAAGATGTAACCTATTCATCTTTATATTTTCTAACTAGACATATTACATTAAAAAAACCTAGACATCCAATTTCCTGTTCCATAATCTAACCTACTCAAAACCAAGTATAGTTTCTCCAAGCCAAATACAATCCCTACCAGTGTTTTAGTAGAGGATAAGTAAATGCTCTCTACAGAATAAAGCTCCTTGGAAAGGCAGTGTTAGAACTTGCCTTCTAGGCAGGTTAAAACGTGAAGCTGCATTCTCTTGTCCTTAGAATTCTCTCCATTTCCATAGCCATTGCCCAGGGTAACATTACCCATACTGTCCTGGATTTCCTCAACCACCTCTTAATTTAGTCTCCAGGACAATCTTAATGTCTACACTGAGGTCATAATGATATTTTAAATACATTAACACTACAATGATCTTTTAATAATCAAACCTGATTGTCACTTTCCAGTTTACAGATTTGTTAAGGGCTTCCTTTCTGCATCAATACACATTCTCACTTTCAAAGCCCTTTTCTGACCAGGTCCTCATTAACCCATCCAACTTTCTTTCTGGCCACTATATAGTCCCAAACATACCTAACAACTTGCTTTTTCTCCAAGAAGCCAAGTTCTCTGAGAGCTTTTGCATATGCTGTTCCCTCTCCAACTTGGCCTCTTCCTAAAAGTATTCAAGGGGCATTGGCTACATAAGATTTTACTGTAGGTATAAATATTCACACGTTATTCCTGCGTAAAATATGACTCCACTATAAACTCTAATATAAACAAATACTCTATCTCAAGATTGTATCATTGGAATTTTATTGGTCTCTTTCTTTCCATTGATTTAGACCTCTCTGTCTTCTGACCTGGCCCCTGTAATCTGATTTAACTCTGTACCTCTTTTGGCTGATTTCTGTTATTTACTGGTGCTTTAATTTACATCCATGTTAATTTGTCCACATTGATTGACAAAATGAGTGGATATCCCTAGTATTTCTTCTGCATTCCACTGTTTGGTTCCTTACAGGCCATATATTACCACATTTTTCAAGAAAAAATTCCTACCATAGGGTTTCAGATCTATTACTACTTTTTTAAATCCTATAGATAAATAATACAGTACTAGTCATAGTACTGCTGATGTTCACAACTTAAGTCTTATGGCAGTTTAATGCTTCAAGGAGAGTGGAGTCCTCTGCTCCCTAAGCAATCTGTGTAGCTTTTAATGGCAGCCTCTGGCAGATAGTATGTCCACATTTGTTCAATGACTGTTGGAATTTCAAGTCTGCTAGGAGGAAAGAACAATGCGTTGTGAATCCCTCAAATCATAAGAAGATGTCCAAAATATAACAAACTGACCTATTCTCCCATTCATTTACTTAGCCTCATTGACTGAAAGCCTATAAACTGTGCTAGGTACTGTTCAGGTAGTGCAAAACAAAGATTAGTAAGACTTGGTCCCCATCCTTAAGAAGATCTAAAAACTGATAAAAGACACATATGTATGGGTGCCTGGGTGGCTCAGTGGGTTAAAGCCTCTGCCTTTGGCTCAGGTCATGATCTCAGGGTCCTGGGATTGAGCCTGTATTCTCTCTGCCTGTCTCTCTGCCTACTTGTGATCTCTCTCTCTCTCTCTGTCTGTCAAATAAATAAATAAAATCTTAAAAAAAAAGACACATATGTAAACAATTACAATGAATATGATGAATGCTATAATAAAGCCATCATCAACATTTTGTAGGAACACAGAGAAAGAATAGCCAATCATTTAGAGGGCTCAAGAAAGGTTCACAAAGGAGATAACATCTGGTCTTGAAGAGTGAATAGAAATTTTTCAGGGGTAGAAGGGTGGAAAAGTATTTCAAAATAAAAGCAATAGCTTTACAAAGTACAAAGGTGTGTGCCCAAGGAACGGTGTGAACTCTTGAACTTTAGTGTGATGGGACTGCAGAGAACATGACGAACTATATTACAAAATAGGCTAGAGAAGGAGGTTGGCACAAAGTAATAAAGGGCACATAAGCTCTATTAAGAAGCCAAACGTTGCATGTGTGTGAAGCAGAGAGCTCAAAATACTTTCAAGCCCAGAAGTCACATGAGAACTGTTCTGCTGGATGTTAACAGTGTGAGCTATGAATGCTGTCACTAAAAGGCAGAGAGAGGTAAAAACTTAACCTTTCTTGAGTACCATCTATGTATCACATGCTTCAATATATGTTACATTATTTGTGTGTATGCATACACTTACTTATTTACATACATACAAAACAACATGTTATAGGGAACTTTTTTAGACACTTATTTTAACAGATAAAGAAATTGAAGGTTCAAATGCTCCATCTAGGGAACATCTCTGGCCTTCTAAAATTCATGCCTAGTCTTCAGAGTCGTCACCTGTCAGCAAAGCTGGTTAGATGAACAATAGGCCTGTTCCAGCGAAGCACTGATTATATTCTAATGAATTAGTCATTCTCATTTTGTATATAATTAAACTCAAGTTAGAAAACTGATGTGCTTCCAACACCTAATGGCTCTTCATGACTTTTAAGACTGGATTTGTGAGGAACATCTGACTATATCTGGTAAGATAAAAATATTTTATATCTGCTTCAAATGAGCTGAATTTACTATCTGGAATCCATAAACTAAAGAGAATCTAGGGAAAACATTACACAGCAAATTAGATCACCTACATAAACACAGGAACATATTTGTAACTTATACCATCAAGTTTATGAATGTTTTGATAATATCCATCTAACTACTTATAAATTATATATGATATGAAGATTTTAATCATTAAAATATCTACTAGACATACAAATACAGTGAATTAAAATATAAGCTTAAAAAAGTAAAAATCCCCAATTCTGAAAACTAACAAGAAGAATGTCACCTATTACCTATCTTTCTAGATCAAGTTAACATTTCTAAAAGGACTACTACATCTGAATTATTAAAGTATTAAAGGCACAGGGCAAGTGGAAAGTAGTATTGCTAACTTACATAAAACTCAAGTTTAGATTCTTATTTCTATTGTATTTTAATACTTTTATGCAGACAATGAACTTTTCAACATCTTGCATCATAAAATAGTTAGGTCTTTGCCAGCCACTGACAAACTTGTGTATGTATGTGTGGTGGTATATGTTAAATTCTATGCCTGAGAAAAAGAAGATGATCCAACCTAAACTATCATGCTGTTAACGTATACAACTAGTTCTTCTTTATCAACTTCTATAGCATTACTATGTTCTTAAAAGACTTTGGGGTAACACAAGCTATATAATGCCACAAAGTCAGAACTTCAGTGGAGATAATGGAAACCCATAACAGATTCAGAACACAGTAGTAGGTCTTTTCAAAGCAGTTTTTTTTGGGGTGGGGGCGGCTATCATTTCAAAACCATATTAGTCATCCCAATAGACAAAAGTACATCTAAAATACTTAAATAAACAATTTCCAAATTTTCAAAATTTTCCTTAACTACTAAAACATAGTAAGAAATACTATGACCCAAAATATACGTGTTTACCCACTGAATGCAAAATATATGTGTTTGTACTTATATACGTATACAAACTAAAACCACATTTTCATAAAATGATACCTACCTACTCTTACTATGTTAAAATACTTAATATATTAAAATATTCTTATATCTTTCATTGTTATTTCATTTTTTTAAATGAAAACACTGACTATGATCCATTAAACTGATTTCAGGATCAACCAGGGTTATAGACTGCAACTTAGTAATTTTTATCTCATCCTTCTCACCCAACTCTAGGACTTATTTTAAAACCACATCACTGGTAACAGTTACTCTTTTTTTTTTTTTTAAGATTTTATTTATTTATTTGAGAGAGTGAGAGAGAGAGCGCATGAGGTCAGAGGGAGAAGCAGACTCCCTGTGGAGCTGGGAGCCCAATGCAGGACTCGATCCCGGGACTCCAGGATCACAATCTGAGCCGAAGGCAGTTGCTTAACCAACTGAGCCATCCAGGCACCCGGTAACAGTTACTCTTTGATGATGACGGTAGGGGGGATTCTTTTTTCACCTACATTAGAACACAGTTGTGAAGTATCAAAGAAAGAAGCCTGAAGTTTTCAGTGTGAGAGAACTCAATACTTTATTGGAGTCAGCTAGGCAGCAACTGGCCTTTCTAATTTTTGCCTCCCCTTTGCTGGCACTGTAGTTTTCACAGGTGAACTGTGAAGAACCTAAGAACCCATAATGAGACAGCTATCTCCTTCTAAATCAAAGAACCTTTTCATTTGCATTAGGAAGCTCTTAAAACTACTTACCTAAGTACTATCTACTTACCAAGAGTAGATTCTGAGATGGTTTGGTTTTGTTTTTAAATATGGCTGGGGGTTTTATATTTATTTTATCATTTTTACAAAATAGTGTAAAATAAGTAACTTTTACATCATATAATACACATTAAATGCCAATTTGTAGCACCCAGAGCAAAATAAACAGCAAGAGTTCTGCAAATATTTCCTAATTTGAGCTAAGCATCATGATGTAATTCAACTATGATTCACAACAGTACATACATTATATGATATAAATGCTTTATAATGTCATATAATGTTTATTCTCTTATAATTTTGCTGAAATTAAATTATGTTTTCTGTAAAAAGTATAATCTTTTAAATACTGACCATATGAATCATGATTATCGTTGTGTCATTTGACTGCTTTGATAATTACAACAAATTACACTTAAAGAAGACAGGATTCTGTTGCCCTCTTGTGGTAATTTTGCTATAGTGTCTTCTTCAGGAATTCCGCCTCAATTTTTTTCTTTTCCCTTTAACAGAGTGGTATTTTGACCATAGTTTCTGAATTTATAAAAGCAGTATATATACTCTCTTCCCTCTCCAGTGCACATATTTAATGCCCTCCCTTCAGTTTCTACATCAGATAGTCATTCCCTCACCTTCTTAAGAAACATTCTCTTGTTTCCTTCCAATTACTAAACCAAGGAAATTTTTCTTAAAGTTACTTTCTATAGTCTAATGCACATACAAAATAATTAGAGCAAATATCCACCTCATAGATAAGATTCAAGTAAATGGAAAATAACTAAAAACATAGTGGAACTGTTGTGGAACTGTTGGTGGAACTGTTGGCTTTTTCTCCCAAGAGAATGGGTCTTGCTAAATCAATTAACGGTCCAGAAACTTCAGAAGCTAATGCTAATGATATTAGTCCAAATATTTTAAGTTTTCGAGAGTGATAAAATAGTCTTTAAAACAGTCTAGATCATATGCAATGGCTTATCTCTTGCCCCTCAACAAAAAAAAATTTAGCTTCTTTGCAAAATGAATAACACGTAACAGTAATTCAAAACTATTCAAAATGATACTACAAAACAATTTTAATTACAATTAGTATTTTTCTAAAAAATGATTTATTAATCATAAAATTATTGAGTGTCCAATATAATTTAAACACTATGGAAAATGCAAAGCAAAAGATGGATTCTTAAATTAACTAAAAGTCCACACTCACAACTGTAAAATTTATTCTTAAATATTAATAAATGATCAATCCTTAAAGCAATTCTTAAAATATATATATTATATATATTTAAAAGCAGTCCCTCATGTATTCAATCAATTCTTATCCCAACACTAATGAGGAAAGACTAGAACTCTATAGCAGTGAAGGTTAAAAAAAAAAGACATTCTATGAATAAGGACCAGAACATTCTAAAGCAAGGTAACATGGCATGTCTCAGTAACTTAAGATGCTTTGGTAAGGCTATGGCAAAGATTATAATTTGGAAGCAGAAGATGACATTGAGGAATGAAAACAGACTTCAATGATAAGTTAAAGAATAGGGAAACATAGTAAGGCATCTGCAACAGGAGAGTAAAGTGGGCGAATCAGTTTCAGAAAGATACTTGCTGCAGTATGAAGGACAGATAGATGGGGGTTCAGAAGGAGACAAGGAAATTACTTAGAAGTTGTTTACAATGACAAAGGCCTGAAACAAGACAATGGCCCTGACCAGAGAGAGGAGAAAAGAAACTTGAGAAATACTCAGAAGTGAAATCATTAGGTGTTAGTTACTATGAGAACATGGGGATAGAGGTAGAAGGTTCTCAAGCTCACACTGGAGCTCTCGTGACAGGGTGAATGTACCATTTCCAGAGATAGGTAATAATACTTTTGGACATGCTGCATTTGAGGTGCCACCTGGAAACAGCAGGTAGGTCAACAATTTTGAGGATATGGAGTTGAGGACAGAGAGGATTCTAAATCATCAGTGGCTAGATTGTAAAAGGAATCTGGATGACGGATCATTTAGAGAGTGTAAAGAGTACAGTGATGAAGGTTGAAGATGGGGGGTGGAAGCACTTAAGTATATAGTCCCATCTTCTTGTTAAGAGAAGTCCTTTAGTCCTATAACCATCACCTTTACTCATGTTGGGAGAAAGATTTAGTCTGTCTTTATTTTGCCAATCAGAAAATGGAGGGTCAAAGAGGTTAAGTGACTTTACTTAAAGCTATTTATTTGTAGAAGTGAATGAAAACTCAGGTTTCCAGATTGAGACCAAGTTGTTGTACCTTACTATTCAAATGTTCTCTTTCTATAACAAAATGAGGGATAAAACCCATAGGATCATCTCATTAGATGCAGAAAAAGCATTTGACAAAATGCAACATCTATTCATGATAAAAACTCTCAACAAGGTAGGTTTATAGGGAATATATAACATGATAAAGGCTATGTATGAGAAATCCACAGCTAACATCATATTCAGTGATAAAAAGCTGACAGCTTTTTTCCTAAGATCAAGACAAGAACGTCCACTCTCACCATTTTGATTCAACATAGTACACAGTCCTAGTCACAGCGATTAGACAAGAAAAGGAGATTAGCATCCAAATTGGTAAGGAAGAAGTAAAGCTGTCACTATTTGCAGATGACATGATAGTATATATAGAAAGCCCTAAACACTCTACCAAAAAACTCTCAGAACTAATAAATTTAGTTAAGTTGCAGGGTACAAAATCAATGCACAAAAATCTGTTGCATTTTTATACACTAATGAACTACCAGAAAGAGAAATAAAGAAAGTAATCCCATTTATAATTGCACCACAAATAATAAAATACCTGGGAATAAACTTAACCAAGGTGATGAAAGACCCGTACTCTGAAAACTTATAAAACACTGATGAAAGAAATTGAAGACAGCGCAAACAAATGGAAAGGCATTCCATGCTTCTGGATCAGAAGAATTAATACTATTAAAATATTCATACAATCTGAAGCAATTTAACAGATTCAATGCAATCTTTAAAATACTAATAACATTTTTCACAAAACGAAAACAAACAATCCTAAAATATGTATGGACCACAAAAGACCCTGAATAGCAAAGCTGGAGGTATCAAAGTCCCAGATTTCAAACTATACTACAAAGCTATAGTAATCAAAATAGTATGGTATTGGCACAAACACAGAAACACAGATCAATAGAACAGGATATAGAGCCCAGAAATAAACCCATGCTTATATTGTCAATTTCTCTGTGACAGAGGAGGCAAGCACATTACAACAGGGGAAAAGAGTCTCTTCAAAAAATGTTCCTGGGAAAACTGGACAATTAAATGCAAAACAATGAAATGGAGCCACTTTCTTACACCATACACAAAAATAAACTAAAAATGAACTAAAGGTCTAACTTTGAGACCTGAAACCATAACAAAACTCCTTAAAAAACACAGGCAGTAATCTCTTTGACATTGACCTTAGCAACATTTTTCTAAATATGTTTTCTCAGGCAAGGAAAACAAAGCAAAAATAAACTATTGGGACTACAGCAAAATCAAGGAAGGAAATCATTAACAAAATGAAAAGGCAACCTACTGAATGAGAGAAGATATTTGCAAATGATATATCTGATAAGGGGTTAAAGTCCAAAATATAAAGAACTTATAAAAGGCAACATCAAAAACCTCCAAATAATCTGATTAAAAATGGGCAAAGGACCTGAATAAACATTTTTCTAAGAAGACATACAGACGCCAAAAGACACATGAAAAGATGCTCAACATCACTAATCATCAGGCAAATGCAACGAAAACTACAATTAGATATCACCTTCTACCTGTGAGAATGGCTAAAATAAAAAATAAATAACAAATGATGGCAAGGTTGTGGAGAAAAGGGAACTTATGTGCACTATTTGTAGGAATAGAATTTAGTGCAACTATTGTGGAAAACAGTATGGAAATTCCTCAGAAACTTAAAAATGGAAATATCGTAGGATCTAGTAATTCCACTATTGGGTATTTACCCAAAGAAAACAGACATATTAAGTCAACAAAATGTATGCAATCCCTATGTTTATTATAGCATTATTTACAACAGCCAAGATAGGGAAGCAATCCAAGTGTCCATTGACAGATGAATGGATAATGTATAATGTATAAATTACAATGTGTAATGTATAAATATATAGTCCAATGTATAAATATACAATGGACTATTACTCAGCCATTGAGCCATAACAAAAGATGAGATCATGCCTCTGGTCATAACATGGATGGACCTAGAGGGTATTATGCTATGTAAAATAAGTCAGAGAAAGACAAATACCATATGATTTCATTTATATGTGGAATCTAAAAACTAAACAAATAAATAAACGAATAAACAAAACAGAGTCATAAATATAGAGAACTAAGTGGTGCCTCTCAGAGGGTAAGGGGCTGGCAGGATGGGTAAAATGGGTCAAAGGGATTAAGAGGTATCAACTTGCCAGTTATAAATTAGTCACAGGGATGAAAAGTACAGCATAAGGAATATATAGTCAATAATATAATAATGTTGTATGGTGACAAATGGTAACTACATTTATTATGGTGAGCATAGCATAATGTAAAGAATTGTCAAGACACTATATTGTACATCTGATATTATATGTCAACTGTACTCAAATAAAATAAAACAAAAATAAAACAATTAAAACAAAATATGTTCTCTTTCTGGCACTGTAACCTAACCTTCTTCCACTTCTGTCTCATAAATCTTCAGAGACAAGAAGTCAAAAAGATTCTTTCTTCAGTAATTGATGACAATAAATGCTTCTGTTGTCGTTATTTTCTATGTATCATCAAAACTAAAATATATTTCCAAAGTTAACCTTCCAATGATATAGTTCATTAATAAGACCCCAAGTTTGGGGCACCTGGGTGGCTCAGTGGGTTAAAGCCTCTGCCTTCGGCTCGGGTCGTGATCTCGGGGTCCTGGGATTGAGCCCTGCATCGAGCTCTCTGCTCGGCGGGGAGCCTGCTTCCCCCTCTCTCTCTGCCTGCTTCTCTGCCTACTTGTGATCTCTCTCTCTGTGTCAAATAAATTAAAAAAAAAAAAAAATCTAAAAAAAAAAAAGACCCCAAATTTAAAATCCACACATGCTTCTTGAGTACTTTGGGAAACAAAGAAATTCCCAATTCCATAATTATGAAAAGCAAAGGGCAACTATATCAAACACACACAGAATGTTTATGAAATACTTCCGAGGAAAATAGCTATGGCTTTTCCTTGCAGACCTTTTTAAAACTTAGATGGTTGAGAATGGGTTTCACCAGTGAATTCTATCATACGTCCTGGAAGACATTTTCATAATCACACTTCGGAAAAACAAAAAGCAAGAGATTTCGTTGGCATACCTGCTTGGTTTGGCTGTGGCCAGCTTGGCGACTTGACAATGCTGGAGGGTCCCGGAGGCTTGAAGGCGGCAGCAGTTGTGAGACCGGCCACCCCTGGTCTGGTGGAGGCTGGGCTCTCCCTCCTCTCAGGCATACTCCGCGCTGAAGCCACTGAGGGAGCCAACTGCTGAGAAGTCTCCTGGGTATTGCTAGAAAGAAAATAAGGAAACATTTTTGGTGAAGTGGTAGCAAACTAACTTAGCAATGATCCTATCTTTTCTCAATCTATTATATCTGTAAGGAAAACCAAAATATTAATTAACCAATATTTTAAAAAAGAAAAACTCGAAAACTATGAGGGACTGTGTCTCTTTGAAATGAACAATCAAACAAAAACAAAAAAAGAAAGGGAAGGAGTCATATTAGATTTGATCAGTACTTTGGAAATTTTCTTTTTTTTAGATTTTATTTATTCATTTGAGAGAGAATGAGAGAGAGCACGAGATGGGGGAGGGTCAGAGGGAGAAACAGACTCCCCGCTGAGCTGAGCAGCAGGAGCCTGATGCAAGACTTGATCCCAGGACTCCAGAATCATGACCTGAGCCTAAGGCAGTTGCTTAACCAACTGAGCCACCCAGGCACCCTGGAAATTTTCTTTAAAAGGTCTATCATGAGAAATTAGGCAACTGAAACACTGTTACAGCCAATCTTTTCAAATAATAAGCTAGTTTCCTCTTCCTATTCTTCTCTATCTCAAGATTTTAGAAAATCACCTACATTAAAACAACTAATGATTAGAGAATTCCTGATAATTTCTATGAAATGGCACAGATTTTTTTCCCCTTCTTTCTCACGTGCTTCTGGTATTTTATGAACTAAGTTCCCCTGACATCTTACCACTCTTTTTACTCAATACTCACTCATTCATTGAACAAATATTTAAGCACCTACTACATGCCAGACATTGTGCTATGCACTGGCCACAGAACAGTAAACAAGAGACAACATCCCCAGCTTACCAGACATCCAGTATTCACAATATAGGAAAACAAGAGAGAAGACAGCCATTGTCCTCACTCAATCAGGGTAACTTTATTTGCTATAGTTAGCAAATGATAGATAATGGGAGGCCTTATCTGTGCTGGTTCCAGTTTGATTTAGAAGATCGTATGGCTTTTTATTACCCAGTCATTTGTTATTTATAATTTTATGCTGTTAATACTATAGAAGGTTCTCTCAGGTGAAGTATAATAATTATATAAAAACAATAAGAAGAATACATCCTACTAACTTCTGAACAGAAATCAAGGTACTGCTTGCTTAAATAATTCCATGCATAGAAACTCAAGTCCTTCAATAACTGAAAATAACAGCTGGAGGAATAGATCAATAAAGATAGAATACTAATTAATGACCAGTAAAATAAATGTCCCTTAATTATACTGCTTAGGTTGAGATTATTTCAATGAAAAGAGATTTCAAATTCAATCATGTCCTAAGAATACCTAATTTCTCCAATGCTCCGGAATCTGGGATGAACACCTAACAAAGGAGGCCTGAGATTGCCGAGTCTTAGGAAGGCTTGCTTGCAAGGCTGGCCTCTCTAACTGGCATTTGAGAACTTGGCTGGTAAACAGTTCCCTACAGTCATATAAAACTTTCTCTAAAATGTAAAAGTAGCTCATTGTGCCTAAGCTATATAAACAATGTGGTTTATGCTACATACCTACTTTCCTTGTGAGACCGGACTTACAGTATGAACTAGGCACAGTGTGACAACATAAGGAGCCCCAATAAAAACCTTAAATACTTAGTATCTAATGAGCATCTCTGGTGGACAAGACTTTGTATGTTTTATCATAACTCACTGTTGTAGGAATCAACATATCCTATGTGACTTCACTGAGAAAGGACTTTTGGAAACTTGAGCTTCTATTCTTCTGGAGTTGATCCCATGTACCCTCTCCCTTGGTGATTTTGCTTTGTATTCTTACACTATAATAAATCTTAGTCATGAGTCCAACTATATACCCAGCTGTATAAGTCCTCTAGTGAGCCGGTGGTCCTAGAGTACCTCTGACACTAAACAGTTTTGAAAAATCATACTAGAGTTTTTTAACTTTCTTGAAATATTGTTCTTTATTACTGTTCCCTCAAATTCAAGTGTAACAGAGCCATCACCTTCTTTTATCATTTCTAATCAGTTTCATGAAAAACTAAAGTCCACTTGAGATGTTAAAACATACCATACGATGAAAAATTTAAGTACTTTAGTAATTGTTATAAATAAAAAGTAAAAGATTACTTACTTAAGGGCAATGCTAAACATAATTATCAATAAAGATGACACAGTAAGTAATATTAAAGGAAATAGAGTTTAAGCTTTATATTAGAATGTTTCTGAGTAACTTTTAAAAGCTTTGTGATGAACTAATTATTTTACCTCTCTGAGTCTCATTTACCTAAACTTTAAATGGGGATAATACTTTGCTCATAAGAGTTCCATGAGACTTAAGATAATTATGTACAAAATACTTAGCATACTCTAAGGTACAGAATATGAGCTTAAACATATGAAAAGAATAATTAATATATTCAACTAATAAAAGACGTATTTTCAACATTCTTATATATTACAAATACATGATTTTTGAAAATAATACATAAGTACAGGTCATTTTAATTCTAAGGTTAATTCTAGGGTTCACGTGGATTGGAAAAAAAAATAACTAAGAATCCATATAGTTAGAGTTCTAAGAAGAAAATTTAGACCAAGCTATACTAGAAGTTACAGATGAAACAAAAATATAATTTGGAAAAAACAAAACCCAAATTATCATTTAATGTTTAATGACCTGAATAAGTTAAAATTTAACTCCAGGAGAGCAGCCAGACAGACTTACTTAAGAGAAAGTGACCAGAATGATAGAAAATTAATGCCAAGTCTAGTCAATTTTGGTTGAAGGAACGGGTAACATTGGCCTAGGGTATGAAAAAGCTCAGGAGAAGCATTAGAGCAATCCTCAAATACATGACATGTGGATTCACTCTATATGGCTACATTCAATTTGCCTAATGTAGTGTCAAATCTATGGTGAGACAGATTTGGTTCAATAAAAGGAAGTATTTCCTAATATGAAAAATTGTCCAAAGGAAGTATTGTTTCCTAACAATACCTTTAGTGAGAGGCCTGATTCCAGAAGGTATTTAAGCAGATGAAGGAGAGGCTGCAGACTGGATTTAACCATTAGAGGGTCGAGGGCTAAGTTATAAATTACACTTCAGTTTGACATTCAGAGCCTTCTAAGATATAGCTACAATCTATCTGTCCAATCATTATCTCCTGCCACTTTGTGATACAAATTATGTGCTGGCCACGCCTCTTCTCTGCCCATAATTCTCCACTGTTTCCAGGCTCTACATAGAAGGCATCTCCCCACTCTACTTCTACACACATCCAAGTACCATCTATAGTTAACAATAGTAGTAAAAGTAATATCTATTACGTACTGTGTACCATACTAAACAATTAATATATCTTATTTAATCAATGTTCTAGAAGTAGAGACACTCCTTCTTTCAGTTCATGACACATATTAACTACATCACATATAGCTACATTTCAATTTGTAATAGCCAGGGTTTAAAAAAATAACAATAACTTGTTTATGTATCTTGTCTCCTGTACTACATTATAAATTGAGACTGGGGACTTTACTGTGACTTTGGGTAGGTTACTTGAAGTTGATAACATTTATTCATCTGTAAAATCAGATGAAAATACTATTTTTATTACAAGGTTATTGTTAGGATTAAATGAAACATAATGAGATAGTACATGTAATACAAGCAAAGTACTTGGCTCTATGCTAAGCACAGAGAGAAAAAAAATTGAAAATCTGTCCACAGAATCCTGAAAGGTCCCGCATTCTCCCAAACAACAGAGAGTCTCTTCTTACACTTCAATTTTTACCAATGCATATGAACATTTTATTGTATCCTTTGTACAGTCTTTATATATTCTCTCCCAAAAGGCCCAAGATGTTTAAACCTTAAACAGTACTCTTTAGATACAAAGTGTGTGCAGTAGATTATAAAGACCTCTAAATTATTAGCAAGAAAGTTGTTCCATTTATATTTAAATTCAGAACTGATAAGCAGAGTTCAACATTCTCAGAAGAAATAAATCTCTATTTAGCTAAAATATTTAATGTAGGAATGGAAGAATATTAGGTTTTATAGAGACAATCATATTCCTAAATATATAAGGCCAAGGTCTCTAAAAGAGCTAACATCTTTTTGCCTAATTTTTAGTATTAGCTACTATTTAAAGAAAATACATAAACAACAGATATCATGTACTAAAGATTTAAGAATTAATAAGGTCATTGGCTATATTATTTTATATTTGGGAATAAAATGTAATAATCACTAACAGCAAAAGTATTTTTAGTTAATGACTAATTTATTTATATAGCACGGCATGATTATTTAAATTAGTATCTTATTTCTGAAATCATGCCTCATATATTTTTTCTAAATTTAAAATTTGAAACGTCTCCTCAGGAAACCCAGTGTTCCTGTTTCCAGAATGCCAACTCACTTACTACCCTGCCAAAAATCATTTCCATTTCCCAAATACCAAAATATATTTAGTTTGTGCCTATTGCTGTTAACAAAAAGTGATAATGGCTACTGATTCCTGTTCTATAAGGAGGTCCATAGATAGCATCAATCAGTCCATAACTGCCTGCACACTTTTTTTTAAACAAGAAATTTATTTAAACAACAAAATGTTTGATTTGAAGAGAAAACTCAGTTCATTTCTTTCAGAGTATTTTATCTCTATTTAAAGGCAGATTGCTCCGTGTGTAAGGGTTATGTACAAAAATGTTATAAAATTGTCCTTGGTTTCACAGCAATAAATGAAAACATTAGAATTCTCCAATCAAGCAAAGTTTGTAAGAATTTTAACGTTGCTCTTTTTTTTTACTAAACAGCGAGTGAAAAGTAACTTACTAGATTATAAAGATAAGAGCTGAATGAGCATGCCACTAATGGAAATGGGGTATTCTCACACAACTGGTATTTTTCTCCATCCTATCTCCATTTTTCCCTATGCCATCTCCATTTGATACCCATCGAAACATACCACTGGTCATTTAGTTTTAAAAAATGCAATAGGTACTTTTCTGAAGAGATGTGAGCATTCCATTAGGTCTTTAAAGGGATTTTTTATTCCAAGTGTGGTCAGTAACTGTTTCTATATAGACTTAGCATGGACGATGAAAGATTTCTGCTCAATTAACACTCGCAATTCCAAAATGTAAAATAATGTCGAATGTCTTTTTTTCTTAGAGAAAAATGTACAGTGATCTCTCTCTCTCTCTCCCTGTTTAAACACCTCCCTTAGAAGTTACTCAGAATTATAATTAAGTATATTGAAAACCTCCATGACAATGAATAGAATACAAACACATAGCCTATGACATATCAGGCTTTTACTAATGATAGCCATAGTTGTACACTCTGCCATTACTTTTATGTCCATTGGAGATGATTTTAAAGTTATTTCATTAAGATTATACCTTTCATGAACACTTGGGATGTTTTTATTTTTTATATTGTGCCTAATAATTTTTGGCATAATCATTAAGTTTAGGAGAAAAATTAATTTTGTGTTTCAGAATTTCCCAGATATGGTGAAAATTAAGTTGTCTGCCCAAGTAAAACCCTCATATTTAAGAACTATAAGGCAGTATTAGCCAATCAAAATAAATTACTTTATTACTTTTTCATTTTTTCAAAAGATATAAAGGTATGTCTTACTAAACATTTCACTATTCTAGTAGAACTACCATCCATGCGATGAAATGGTTATACTGCAATTTAAATACTTGCACAATTACTCATTATTTCACACTAAACATCAAGTGTGCCACTAAAACATGTCACAAAGGGTTAAAAGGGGAGTTATTGATCATTTAAAATAAAATACTTGTCCATCAGCATTGCACTGAATTTACAGTTAATTTAAAACCGAACACAAATCCACTCTAGGACTTATGCATCTGGTTGGTTAATATAGTAGTTAGGTGTTACAGAGAGTAGTGTCTTTTAAAGCAAACCACCATTGAAATGGTGGTATCTGCTCCACGGTACCTTATTTTCTTAACATGGATAGAGCCAGTTGACTTCCTCGAGGACTGGAGGTACGAAAAGGCTAAAGGCTTAGAAACAGGGCTGATGCAAAGCGCATCCAGGAGTGAGTGATATTTATCAGGACTGGAGAGCCTGGTGGGCATTCAGAAAGAGTTTTAAGTCGAAAAAAATCACACGATCAATAGCAGAAAGTAGTTTTTACAGTCTACGATTTGAAACATTTCCAGAAAGAGATAGAGACAGACATTTAACAGACAGGCAGAAAGAACAAAGCAGTAGAAAATGAAAAAGTCTAAGTACTTTATTATTTTACTCATTAATATAGAATTGACTAAATTTTCATCAAAACTGGCCAAGACAATCTTTTAGAAAACATATAAAGCTTTATAAAGACTACTGGAAATTATGTAAAAACAAAATCACATAAAAATAGAGAATTATTCTTTTTTGGAGGAGGAGGGGTGCGGTTAGATTTGAGATCACCCTTAAATACAATCAGTTTGTGAGAGAATATCAATAAGAACTTAAAATATCTACTGATAGTTGATTCTGTTCCAGATATAAAAACTAAAAATCATAAAAAACCAAACTCAATAAGCACACAACATGCAATAATCCATGCAACTTAAAAGTATCATAGATCAATGGTAGTCATGGAAATAGAGGAAAGGATGATTTAAAGAAAAACCAGTAATAAACATTGTGGGATATGTCCACGACCTAGGTAAAATGTCCACAACATAACCAAGATCTCACATAGAGCTGTGACTGTTTCAAATGGTTATGTATGCTTTGAGGGGACTTATAAGACAGTGAAAAGTGTTGGAATCACACAAAACACACATTGTACATATAGCTCTACCTGGTTTTTGCAGCAAGAACAGCAGACACAGTAGCAGCTGCATTGCTAAGAGCTGCAGCACTATATCTAGCAGGAGAAGAGAAGGTAGAAAACTTTCGAAAACCTTCCAAAGACCTTGTCACCACATTTCTTGTGGAGCTGCTTAAATTGATACATAGGGAAAGGAAAAAAAAAGAGGAGAGGAACAAAAAAGAAAAGTGAGAAAATGTAGCATAATAAAGATAAGATAGTAACTATCTGAGATTAATATTTAGACATTAAAAGGTATGATACAGGAGTGTAATAAGAGTGCAGGTCATTTATTTACTGTTGCTACGATTTCTCTCAGAAATTAAAATTTGATATATAATCCTCCATAAAACTGATTTTTGAGATACAAGTGCTTTTGGATGTATTTAACTTAAGTCTCTAATCCTATTTAAAGTTAAATCAATATCATACAACACACATGAAGACTGATTTGTCAGCATCTAAGTAGAAAATAAATCTAAACATGAAGTCTGAATTTCTGTAATCAGAGAAAGGAAGGTTATGTCGCTTTTCTAAAAAGACTCTACATAAAGAGCTTTACCTTAGAGATGATATGCACCCAGAGCCTGACATTTTAATGAGACTTGTGCTTTCTGGAGAAGCAGGTACAACCGACTGCCTATTCAGAAGCAGCAATATGTATTAAAAAGAACAAGAAATAACTTTAAAATATTGAGAAAAAACCCACTTGGGGAAGGAAAGCACCTTTGTAAAATAAACAGTAGTTAAAGTGAATATGACTAAAACATCACCCTCTCTGCTGATGTTCTACACTTCTATTTTTAGTTAGCTCTGTAAAGACTCAAAAATGCTGGTATGAAATTCCATTTTCAGAACTCTTATGACTTAAAATAATAAACATTTTCCTTTCATCTTTCAGAAAAGGTCAAACACCTGGACAGAAAAGAACATTCCATAATTAGGACCGTAATGATTTTCAAGTTAGTTATGAACTTGAAATTGAGAAATTTTTTTTATTAAGTTGAAAGAAAGTCTAAAATGCACAGCACGAAACCTATAGTCTCTCCTCATTTATGCACGCAAGTTATTAATGAATATCCTCACCATTCTATGACCACTTTTTTCACAATTTGTGACAGTGACCACTTCCAACGCAAAGTAATTATGTGCCAAACCCAACCCAGGTTAATGAGAGTTCAGATGTCTGAAATTGTGCGTAGGGACATAAGTCTTTTCTCCTTCTCAGAAGAATTTGATAATCCGTTATTCCTAGTTCCACTGGTTTAAACGTTATAAACCATTAGAAAGCATATTAAAGGAACAGTGGCAAGCCATTTTTAAAAATTATACAGAATTAAGTATAGTTTTTCTGCAAGCCTTATAATTGAACTGAACTGTATGGCCATGTTTTAGCAACTGTTGTGAATGGCTAGAAAAGAAAGAATGGGTCTGGAAAGAGAAAAGAAAGATGCTATCAGTGGCAGAGCAGGGTAATATGAGTGTCATGCAATGTGCAACAAAAAGTTACCAAGTGATTCAACTTTGACTTCCTCAATTACTCTGCATCTCTCAAGCAATGGTTACTAGTTGGGGGAAGTAATGGTGAATAACAGCTAGAAACTTAAGTCTATAAAAGAGTCAGTTAAAAAAAAAAGCAGCTAAAAAAGAAATCAGTTAAATTGTCTTTCTCCTGTAAAAAGGAAATTGTAATGAACAGTTTTCCTTGTATTCTATCACAAATAATAATATAAAAGGACTTAGTTTCAGCAGAGACCTGTAAAATCTTCTAAATAGCCTGAATACCTTTAGAATATGTGTAGGCACTTGGAATGTATGATCTCTATCACTCCTTTTTTAGAGGTGATTGCTCTCAGTAAAGCGGACTTACAACAAACTCAAGAAAGTTGACTTTCCAAATCAGAGTGGATAAATAGAAGGCATAGATTTCCTGACTCTATATGAGAATTTTGACTTTGAACAAAAAAGAGAGACAGATATAAAAGCAGTGTAAAGCGGTGTCCCACAGCTGAGTGCCAAAGTTTCTTGTCTATATATTAATGATGTCAGTTCTATAATCTACGATCATTTGCTCCTTTTTAAGTCAAAGAGTTTTAGTATTTAATTTCACCACCAGTATTAAAATTTCAACATACCACAAGGGAAAAAACTCTACCTAGAATACGTGGTTACTTTAGAAAGTGTGGCTACTTCGCTACCAATGTGTAAAACCTGAGCAGTTGCAGGTGGGTGAGGTCCACTCTGAGGTAGGTCTTCCAGAGAACTGTCAAACCTAAGTTTTCAGAAGCAAAATAAATAAGGCAAAAGAAATATTAATGAAAAATACAGACATTTATCATCTATACCACCTTTTAAGTGCACACTGGTTCCTTTTGGGGAATACTCTTGTTTTGTTTTTTTAAAGATTTTATTTATTTGACAGAAACACAGAGAGAGAGGGAACACAAGCAGAGGGAATGGTAGCAGGAGAAGCAGGCTTCCTGCCAAGCAGGGAGCCTGATGCGGGACTTGATCCCAGGACCCTGGGATCATGACCTGAGCCGAAGGCAGACGCTTAACGACTGAGCCACCCAGGCGCCCCTTGTTTTGTTTTTTAACTTCATGTATCTGCAGTAAGGTTAAAACCCAAACCAACACCTTCACCACCACTAAATATAAGCTCTTCCCCCACCTCAATTTTTTTAACAAAGTTACCTTCATGCCAGGGAAGGCAGATGGGAATTCTCACACACAGAGCCCCAATACAAAACACTATGTATTTTGCATGCTTCGGGGAAGTTAGGCTCCAAGAAATTAATTCAGTTGCCCAATATCACATACCTAGTAAGAGTCAGATGGAATCTGAACCAGGCCTGTCTGTACTATTTCCACTACATAATGCTTTCCAGCATCCTGTGAGGTAGCTGCCTGAATAGCGCACTGCAAAAAAGCACTAAAAACCTCCTTTCGGGTCAGAATGCTGTGTTCGTAGATCTGAAATAATATGGATGTTGTTTATCTCGATGTAAACAAAGTAGTTTATCCAGTCCCACAGCAAATGTTTGCATGCCACTATGTTGCTTCACTTTTTACTTTGTTTTTCTGACGTCTATACCATTTTTTCTTCTGAATGCCAGAATTAAATTTTAGAACCATCACTAGGTAAAAAAAAGGATGAAAAATTCAGTGTGAGGTTTGGAAAAAAAAAAGCACCAAGTATAATATTTTGAGAACAAAAAATGAATAGGAGAAATACAAAATTGCCCATTGTTTAAAAAAAAGCTGTGGATTAAAAAAATAGAATATATCAGTCATGTTATACTGATTTTAAGAATAGAAAATGTAACACTAAGATAGAGAAATAGAAAAGGAAAGGCTATACTCCCATTTTTTTTATTTAGCACTAGTCATATCTTTACCACAGAGTGTTGAAAAAAAAAAGGCAGACAAGAAAAATGTCACATTAGAATTAAGATATTATTTAAGAGATAGAGTAGAAAATGTTAAAGAATAAGAACTGTAAGTCCTATAACAGGGGTCAGCAAGCCATGACTATCAGGCCAAATTTAGCCCACCACTTGGTTTTGTACGGCCGATGAACTAAGAGTGGTTTTAAATCATTTTTTTAATGAAAAGAATAATATTTCATGACACATGAAAATTATATCAAATTCAAATTCAGCCACAAAGTTGTAATAAACTTTAAATAAAGCCAGGTTCCTTCATTTACATATGTCTATGGCTATTTTCACACTGCACACAGAGGTCAATAGTTGTGACAGGCCATATGGCTCACAAAACCTAACATATTTACTATCTGGATCTTTACCAAAAAAGTTTGCTGACCCCTGTCTAGAGAAAAACTTCTCTGCAGAGCTACCAGAGTTCACTTTTGACAATACGAATCTGATCCAGTCTGCTGCTGACCCTTTCAGCACTGCTTTCGAGATAACTGTGGTCCTGGGCTCCCTATTCTCTAGCTCTATCTTACAGAGCTCTTCCTTCTTTCTCTCTGGCTTGCTCCAGTCCAACTGGCTTTCCATCTCTTTCTGAAACAGGCCAAGCTTCTTCCCATCTCAAGACGTCTGCATAATCTGCTACTTTTCACTTTTTATGCCTAGCTCTCCACCACACCTTTCTGGGCTAATTCCTAAGTGTCCTTCTGCCCTCAGTTTAAATGTCACCTCCTCAGGGAGGCCTCCCCAACTCCCCCACATCACCTTAAGCTGCCCTTGTCATACACTTTCAAAGTACCCTGTACCTTTTCTTCACAGAACTTATTTGTTATTAAAGTAATCATATAGCTTGTGTGGTGATTTGTTTAATTCTGGACTCCCTCGTTGATTATAAGTTCCCTGAGGTCAGGGACCATAATGTTTAATGGTACAAATGAAGTGTAACAAAGTACTTACCACAAAATAAACAATAAATATTTGAATGAATGCATGAATGAAACTTACTGTTTTCAAACACAGAAGTCACTCACAATATACATATATTTCTTAGAAAATATTTGTACCTTCAAGAGAGTGGAGACTGTCTAGCAGTTTAGATTATAAAGGTACTATATTACCACCTAAGCAAGAAGGGGCACGTGATCAATCTCTAAGAAATTACCAGACCTCCAAAAATACCTCTAAAAATGTCCTTTACAACATAAAGGATTATCAATATTCTAGAAAAAGAAAATAGTTATAAAGCATTATCAATGTTTACATACTAATATATAGCAAGGACCGGTAAGAAAAAGGGGAAGCTGGAGTTCAGTCTTCCAATAATACCTCCTTGCACTATGTTGACTGGAAAAATGAGTGCCACTTGAGAATAAAGTTCACACAACTCATGAAATACCTTCTAAAGCCAGATTTCCAAGTTTCCAAACAGATGCACTTGGCAGGTTTCCCATGTCTTACATATACTCATTACCTATCCCTTTACTTAGCCAACCTCTAAAAATACCAGACCTAAGAAAATCTTAAACTACCTCATTTAATATGGAACAGACATCAATATCTACTCTAATTCTGTCATTCTCTAATATTTAGTCCTTTTAGGATTGGAAGAAGCTCTAATTAATAGCACCTCTATAGCAGTCAAACTCTCTGCTTTGTGTGTTACTTAAGTGAGTTTTCATTTCTTACCAGAGAGAGGTATGAAGACTTTATCCTTCTCAGATATGTCTGGAGAGCTGAGCTTGCAGCCTTTTGGCCTGCTTTTCTCAGGAAAGGTGAACAGAGAGCTATTTGTGCATTATCTTTCTCGGCAATTGTATCTTTCCATGCTTTCCAGTGGGGACCCATGCTAGCAATCTGTCCAGGCAAAGGAGGCATAAGGTTGCTCATCTTATCAATTTACCTTCCTGCAGGAACAGGTAATGGAACTCTCCTTCTATGCCCCAGGACTGACAACTGTCAAAAAGCAAGATCCTGATGCTATGGACTCCATCTCCTCCCTTTTTCTCAGGTGCCTCAACTGACCTATCTCCTTTGCATTTTCTATTCCCCTTCTCCACTGCATGCTTTGAGTCCCCCAAAATACTGTAGTATAGCTTCTCTTAAAAAAACAA
>CM053604.1:64911125-64947826 GCA_028646535.1 Procyon lotor | reverse complement strand
CACAAAACTCATCTTTCATGTTAATGGTTTCCCTAAATGCTGTTTGTGATCTGGGTTGAAAATTCAAGGAGAAGGGATCAGAAGTGACAAAGATAGAGATAATGACGGAGAAATGAAGAAATGAGAAGAACCCACACAACTGAGGTCTAAGCTGAGATCTACAAGAGCTAAAGTGACCCTCCCAGGTTATCCCTACCTAGGCTGAAATGGTCAGGCTTTTCACTTTAGCCTCACACCCCTCCAGTCAGCTCATGAAGCTGTGGCTTTGGAGGAAGGGCATCTGCTGTTGAGATGACATGTGAAGGGGCAGACCCCCGAAGGCTATTTGACCCCTACACACACATACCCCGATAGTGGTATTGATAGTGATAGTGGTATTGATATTGATACCACTGATACCAATGATACCACTGAGATTGAGATTGATAGTGATAGTGAGATTGAGATTGATAGTGATAGTGATACTGATAGTGGTATCAAGTCCTCCACTAAGGTGATATCCAGAAGGGCTTCACAGTGTCCACCACGGATTCTAACTTCCTTATTTTAAAGAAGTAGAAAACTCAGGGGCAGAAACTTGTGAGTTACAAATCTGAATCTCGGGGTGCCTGGGTGGCTCAGTTGGTTAAGTGACTGTCTTCGGCTCGGGTCATGATCCCAGAGTTCCGGGATCGAGTCCCATATCGGACTCCCAGCTCTGTGGGGAGTCTGCTTCTCCCTCCGACCTTCTCACCTCTCATGTTCTCTCTCTCTCTCAAATAAATAAATAAAATCTTAAAAAAAATACAAATTTGAGTCTCAAACTCAGAGTTTATCATTCCTTGCTTACTATTCTATAGTAATGATGTCTATTTTGGAAAGAATGAACAAGGAAATATTTACTTGGTTTAAGTAATTTTCTTGAATGGGACAAACAAAAAGGAATGAACTCAAACAATTCTTGATACGTTTTTATACACAGAACTGAATTATCAAAGTCATCCCTAAATTATGAATTAAGGCATTTTATGTCTAATTTCTACACACTAGAAGTGGTGTTTTTGAATGTCTTTATGTGTGTTTCACAGGGCATTTTGATCCCTACAAATGCATTACCAACATATACTATAATAAGGCCTCCTTTTCATAAGTCTTCATTGGGTCTAATGGAAAAAGCATAAAAATGAAAACTATGCCCAGAGAAACACTAAATAGATGAATGTACTTGATTTAGCTTTGATAAAATTTTGATAAACCTCTTTATTCTTCATTTTTAAATTTGTCTTGAAAGTGGTTAGATATAAGACAATTTCTCATTCAAAATGCTTTGAATAATATGGGAAATATAAGATATAGGTATACCTATTACATTTTTATATCATGCTTCCCATCACATACCATATTTTGGCTACATTGTCCTTTCTGTTCTATGTACTTGCCACACTCCTTTTCAACTCACCTCAGGGTTTCCACACTCATTTCTTCTGCCTTGAACAGTGACCCAAAGTCACTGCATGACTGACTCTTTTTCCTCTCTCAGGTGATGGCATTAAGGTTATCTCCTCAGAGGTCCATACAACCTAGGTAATCCCTCCATGTCTAGGCCAAATTTCCTTTATACTAATTTATTTATCTCAGATCACCTTGTTTATGTATTTATCTGCTACTCGTTATTTAACCCCTAGTACATATCTGTGCCTGGAATTTAAGTAATGATTCCATGCGGAAAAATAACTCAGGCAATAAATGAATATTTGTGATTTATAGGGTCTTAAATATGAATCAGGGATGCAAAAATTATGAAATTTTTCATCTGGGGAAATCAATTCACCCAAATTTTTGAATAATCTGAATAAAACATGAGACAGTTACTCTCTATCTTACTATTATAATTTTTATTAAGTAAGTTCTCTACAATATTTTTATCTGAGTCTTCCTAACAGGCATCCTAAAGGGTATAAGTTTATACAAAATGAGTGTGTTTCTGTTTCTATAAATAATGTATTTTTCAAGGTAACAAAAATATTCACTTTGCGGGAGACATTCCATCTTCCAATTGGTAAAACCTTGTAAAAACGTTGAAAATTCTTAACTTTCAAATTTACATTAAAAACAAGCCTACAATAAAGTCTGTATAAGAGAGACAAACAAAAACAAGCTATAAATTAGGTCACTAGACTTACAATAATATTTTTGCAAGGAGCTTTTACAATATTTGGCTAGCTTTTAAGCTGGGAATATAAGATGTCCCAGAAGATTAATTGAACACAGGAATTCAACCTTTGACAGGGTCAAATGGAATGTCTTTTGTGATCCAGGCTGAACATTTATACTCATACCCAGATAGAGATCACTGTACTTACCTAAGTAAATGCTTTCAATGAGATATTAAATACTTTTATTTTTAGTCAGGGAGGTATTAAATTCTTCTTTTCAACTGTACTTATTTCACATTATAAAGTTCTATACATGTTCACTTCTCTTTACTAGGGAGAAATTCTTTTATTTATGTAGAACTCTCATTCTAGTAGCTCTCTCTCTCAATACGTACTCTAGAAATTCGGTGCTTGCTGGGAAATACTCTGTTTACTCTACCCTACCTTCTACCCTCATTTATTTTCATGAGAATTTGATTCCATCCACTTTCAAATATCATCTTTTGAGATGAATGATAATTACTAGGTATAAGAAAGCCTGGTCTAAGAAAGAATATTTTCTTATAGAGGCCACAGACACAGTAATAATGGATTGATGTCAGGATCAAAAGCCACAAGCGGGGTGCCTGGGTGGCTCAGTCGTTAAGTGTCTGCCTTCGGCCCAGGTCAGATCCCAGGGTCCTGGGATCGAGCCCCGCATCGGGCTCTCTGCTCGGCAGGAAGCCTGCTTCTCCCGCTACCACTCCCTCTGCTTGTGTTCCCTCTCTCGCTGTGTTTCTCGCTGTCAAATAAATAGAAAAAAAATCTTTAAAAAAAAAAAAAAAAAAAAAAAAAAGCCACAAGCAGTATCCCACACAGTAGAAGAACATCTTACACCAAATTAGGAAGTATAGTGGAAATGGGCATAGATAAATCCAAGATTTTTATATACATTTTGTGTACAAAATTTTAGACAGTAATCAAACATTAACTGAAATTAATATTAGTTTCTCCAAATTACAAGGCAGTTGTTCTAGTCCACGGTGACATCAAAGTGAAAAAAATGCGGAAAAATGAAAATGTCTTAAATGGGAGCACCTGGCTGGCTCAATCAGTAGAGCATGGGACACTTGATCTCAGAGTTGTGAGTTTGAAGCCCACACTGGGTGTAGTAGACCTCACTTATAAAAAAATAAAATAAAATAAAATAAAATAAAATAAAATAAAATAAAATAAAATAAAATAAAATAAAATAATAAAAATAAAATAAAATAAATAAAATAAAATAAAATGAATTAACTTTTAAATGCCTTGAATGCAGGCCAAATCCTGCAGTAGTTACTTTCCACAAAGACGAATGCTATGGTGTGCCATAGTCTAAATAATTTTCTATGTTACTCACTTATAAGGTATTACGTTAAATAACATGACAATTCAAAAAAAAAAACCACACACACATATATGGGCCTTTGTCATACTCCACATTCATTTTAGTAGCCTTACAAAACTAAAAATGTTTTCCAAATGAAATGTCAAGAGAATTACTTATTTTATCCAAGTGATAGTGTAACAAGTCTTGGATGGCACTATTACTGGTTTCAGGGAAACAGAAAACAATTACAAAGCTAAGTTAAAGGCAACTTTATTAAAGTACTTTTCCAAACTTCAAAATGCATTTATTATTGAATTTAGAACTAATATATAATACATTATATTACAAAACAGAAAGCATATCTGGTCGGATATTAGTTTGCATGTATTGCCCAAAATATAGTTTCCTAGGAACAGCAGCAACACACAATAGTTTATATCAATAAGTAAAGTATTCCTGATGTCACATAAAGAATCATTTATATTTTATGTTCATTTAAAAATAAAACAAAGTTATCTTTTCTATTTCTTACTAGTTAACACCTTGAAGTTGTTTATACCTAATAACATCCATCAGCTTGGAAATATTTCCTTTGGTAGAAAATAGGATTTTTGAAGCTAATCAGACTAAAAGAACACTCAATTTCCCCACTGCAAATAGGGGCAGAATTTTCTTCTTTCCTTTTTTAGGAGCCAAATCTGGGCCTCCTTCTCTTCATAACCATCCTGAAATAGTACCTGCTCTATTCTGATAAAATCTCTCTTTTACCTTGCCTCCTCCTTTTTGCTTATTTAGGGTAATTTACAGCCCACTTTGAACATTATGTAATAATGAATTTAAAAGTAATCTTGGAAATGTAATAACATTAAAGATGTATTTTCCAAATTAGGTGAGAATATTATATACTCATCTGCCTCTGCTTCACACAGCAAACCAAATTCAACTTACAAACAGAGTTTCTCTTCCAACGTCACTACCCTAATAACAATGGAAACAGATAGATCACTGAATAGATCAAAGTTCCTTAATTTGTTTTTTGGTTTAATATTTGTGAGCTACCAACTAGCATGAAACAAGTTCATCTTCCTCTTTTTTACAACAGTAGGAAATGGTTAGAAAAATATAGAAAAGGTTCTATTTTTTCGTAAGGCAAATTTAATACAGATTTTGCTGTGAGGTTGGAAAAAAGAAAAAGTGAATGAAAAGGTATGTGCTGGTTGCTTGGGGGGCAAGACTCATAAATCACTGTACGTTAAGAGCACGTGCTGAAACTTCATGGTGCCAGTCACGTAATTTTGTGTATTTGGGACTAAAGACGTGAAGGGGTATCTTTTCCCTGTGGAAATAAAAAAAAAGAAAAGAAAAGAAAAGAAAAGAAAAGTGATAGAAGAGTCATAAGAAAGAGAAAGTTTCTATGCTTAGTTCATCATGCAGAAAACATGCTTTATAAAAAATAGCTACTTTACATAGCTATTTTATTTAACAGCAAAGATTTTAAGGGTAGAGCATTTTTATAAACACAGAAATTAACACAAAGAGCCCTCTTGGAAATCCATTTTTATGCCCAAAATAAAATTTCTACAAGACAAACTCATTCACAGAGATCTGTAGTGTTAGCAAAGCATCCCCACATATACTCTTCAGCCCACTCACTTCAATACAAAAGGAAATTAACCTTACATGAAATGCAGACAATATCTACTAATTCAAAAATCTGTAAGGTTTTTAAGTCCCACAAAAGATACCAAAGTTAAACGCTTAGCTTCTAGTTACCAAGACAAAAAGCCATACCACTACACTTGGAAATGTGAAAAAACTGAGACCATTCATGAAAAGGAAAGCATTCAATCAACCAAAGACATGGACAACTTACTTTGCCTTCTTTGTATTTTCAGTGTCCGATTCTGTCACTGAAATATAATAAGCAATATCCAATATTAGTTGACTTTTTTTTAACTTGAAAAATCATTTGAGCAATTACCTATACCAACCAATATCAAATGGTCAGGCTACACCGAGCCACTAAAAGACATTCCACATCATGCTGTCACTGGCTATATACTGCGGTTATACTATACTATACTATACTATACTATACTATACTATACTACTATATAGTATACAGCACTATACTAGTATAATACTATACTAGTATACTATACAGTACTAGTACTACTAGTAGTGCTACTACTGCTCCACTTTTCAATGCAACTCTCCTGGGCGAGCTTCTTGTTTACATGACCCACCTTATGCATGGCCTAATTTAAAAGTAAACTGCCTCAGGAAAATTACTGTTTTCCAATAATCACCCATCTGTCTAAATGCTATTCTCTATGGCAAAGAACATCTGTATATTAGAATCCCTAGGTATTCACTTACGATGTTCAGTCCCAGTGATCTGGGCGAGGATTCGGAAAGACCGAGATTGAGTCGTTCCAGTCCTTGGACGCCAGTCTTCAGTGTCCTCAATCAGTCTCTTCTTGCTGGCATCACTATGAGTCGGTATGTGATAAAATTCTGTATTGCGCTCCACAATGTGTTTTCTTGGTGGGCTAGGAAGGAAAGAATTACAAATTTTTAAATCATGTTAAGGATAAAATATCCTCTACCAAATTAATTATAATTTATACATTTAATATCAATGCTTTATATATATATCTTTTGCTTTTCCCAGTGAACCCAGCCTCAATTTTCTTAAAAGGGTCCCCTCCTATAATAGACTTGCTTTTTCTGAAACTAGTTTAAAAAAAAAAGGGTATTTATATGCTAACATAAAATAAGTATCTATTCAAGAGAAAGTTTACCGTTTAGGTGGGGTTTTCCTTTTAATTGACAGAAGAAGGCAGCAGAAGAGAGATTCCAGCATAAAGAGAAGGAAAAGATTAAGAAAATGAAAATAATGAGAATTGCAAAGTCCACAGTTTAAAAAAATTTTTTGAAATTACTTGTATTATTCTTCTACCTATCTTATGCCTCACAAAACACAGCTATGGACTATATTCACAACCACTGTTAAATATCAACATATTCCCAAAATGTATTGGCTTTCACAAAATTAAATGAACATATCTTCACTATGACTGGGAACTAAGAATGGTTTAGTACAGGTTAAGTCAGTAATTCCAAATACAATTTTGAAAAAGGTCATAACTGCTACTTTCTATGGTTTTCTCATTCATGTGTAGCTATCCCTCATCCTAAATAAACTTGTGTGCAGGGTCAGTGTAGGAATTAAGAGCTGTGGTATATGGGAAACCAATAAATTTATCAAAACACTAAGATGTAAATCTTGGCTCTATGACTTTACAGATGTGTGATTTTGGACAAGCCAACCCCAGTGAGCCTGTTTTTTTTTCATTTATAGATGAGTATAACACATACAAAGTGGCACTGTTCTAAGCATTGCATGAAATAATATATGTGAAAGGGATTTGTAAACTACAGAATTCAAGAACTTTGAGTTTGCTAAGAACATTCATTTTTCTATTAGCAAAGCATAAACATTAAGGAATCTACAATGTACATTAATACTTTGGTCTAAGATCTACTGAATGTAATGGATACTCTGTTCTCTTGCCTCTCCCCACCAAAACAGGACAAATGCAAACTTTTGGAAGCTATAAATCTAATTCCAGGAGAGATAAAGGAGCCTAAGTCTGGACTAGCAGACTATTGCCATAAGATCCAAGCAGAGAAAGTGTTCAAACACTATCAGATGTGAGTGGCAACACCTTCTGGGTGTAACTCCTTCCTACAAAATCACAATACTATCAGAATGCCACTGGACTGTTACCATTTTAATAGTTACCCTACCAAAATTGTCTCGTATATTAGAAGTGCTTTTGCCCAATGAACATGATAGGATAAACATTAACACTGGCTTTAAAAACAGACAGGTAATGGTTTCAAGTACGACATTTTTCACTTAGTGTGTGTTTTATGCAAGTCATTTAACTTCTCCAAATCTCAGTTGCACCCATCTGAGTAAAGGGGATTGCACCTACCTTAGAGAGTTATTTTGAGGAATAAATGAGATCAATAATGTATGTAAAGTGTTTTCTAAAGTACCTAATGCACAGTAGTGATTACATAATGGGTTCTTTTATGATCACTAAAAACATTATTTGAAATGCATGTTTTAAGACTAATGGTCATCGGAATATATAAACAGACGAGGGGTGCCTCAGTTGGCTCAGTGGTTAAGTGTCTGACCCTTGGTTTCCACTCAGGCTCAGGTCACAATCTCATGGGTCATGAGATTGAGCCATGTTGGGGCTCCGTGCTCAGCTGGAATCTCCTGAGATTCTCTCCCTCTGCCCCATCCCCATGAGCTCTTTTCCTCAAATAAGTAAATCTTGAAAAATAAATAACAGAATAAATAATATTTACACACAAAATATTTATAGCTTATGGTAAAATTTTAAGATTCCAAAAGTGAAATATCTAATATTTTACTATGAATTACTTTACTAAAAACCTAATCTTTTTAAAAGAGAATCTTAAAAAAAATTAGAATACATAGAGTACTTCATAAACACACTACATTTAGAAGATATTAATTTCCTAAACAGACAACTCTTTATCTTATGCAATTACTTGAAAAACTTCATATTTAGCTACTAAACTTAAAGTTTAAATTTCTCTGTAATTAGTGAATGTAATTTACTCTTAAATGGTGCCAATTTCAACTATAAGACTATTTTATTTTCTACAAAAGGTTTGGTCTGTAAAAATACAAAACAGTGGTGTCAACCTAATAAGTACACTGAAAATAATAAAATGACACCACTTAAGGATATGTTTTAGCCACGACATACTTGGAAAAAGTATGGTACACCTTTGAGTCTCTGATATTCACCACAGCTTAAGGCCCTGTGTTCAGTGATATGAAATTTCTAAACATTTACTTAGCTCTTCTGGCTCTGACACTCTACACTCTGATGACTAAGATCAAAGAAGAGAATCATCTCAACGATTTCATTTTAAAGATATATTTGAGATAGAAAATAAATTTAACTATCAAAAGCAAATAATTTATTTCAAAATATATTCACAATTAGCAACTTTATTCATATTTTAAAAAAATACTAAATAAGAGAGACCCAAACTATGTCTCTAACTCCAGTATACTGTCTACAATACTTATCTATCTCTTTGAAGGTTCAGCTTACTAATTTTTTCCACTGCCAAAGTAGAAAACACACCCACTGATTTATATGAAGTTCTTTAGCATGAAAAACATGTTTCCCGGTTTGCTTGACAAATTTCAAAATTCTTACATGGAGAAGACACTAACCAAGTTTGCTGGTGGTATTAAATTGAAAGTAAGATGGAAAGTTAAAGAGAGACAATGATGAAAATTACAAAAGGAACCACTGATTAAGTACTTACACAGTGCCAGGGTTACTGACGGAAGAATAATACACACAAGAAATATGTAATAGAGTAGAGAAGACATTGATGTTCCCAGGATAATGGAAAATGGACAAATATGAGGCAAAAAAAGGGGGGGGAGAAAAAAGAAAAGAGAAAGGAAAAAAAATAAAAAAATGAAACAATGAAATTCAAAACAATGAATTTAACATGAAGATATTACACAAAACATCATGCTTCAAAATAAATATGTAAGCACAGAAAAACAAAAATGAACAAATGTTAGTCAAAATTCTGTTATATGTTAACAGAGAAAGATCCACTATCTAAAAATATCTCTAGGTTTATTTACTTTATTTTAGCAAGAATCCAAATTTCTATTATGTTCCCAACAAAAGGCAGAGAATAAAATAATTATTGGATTTGATATGTAGAAACAGAACATTTTAGAAGCACTTAAAATCAGAGAAAGCCTTTCTTTCACTCACATAATACATGAAGTATATATTAAGAGCAAATGTAATCTCACAAAAATTATCCTCAATCATTAAAAACTTAACCTCCCGCCAAAATCACTATATTGTACACCTGAAACTATATGTTAATTGGGAGTAAGATTAAAAACCTAAAAAGCCAAAAAAATTATCCTGAAACAGATACTATAAAGAAATAATATGCTATTTGATTTTTCTCTTATTTTTAAAAAATGTGATTATAATGGAAAATATAGGAAGCATACTGGATCATAAATAATGAGCTACCACTTAATTTTCATACTCTCTTCTGTCCATCATTACCACTCTTATTCACAAGCAAATCCTAGTAAGTTCAGTATTGATTTGTAGGAACTCATGCTTTTTTATTATCAGTGACCTTATTATTACTCAAAAAGGCATGTCTGATATGATAGATAGTAAAAGAACTACATTAATAACATTTGCAGAAGGAAAATCTCAAAACAGAATTCATTCACACAGCCTATTAACTGTAGAATCATTAAAGACAAATATATTTATATACCATTATGAATAGAGAAAACTGAAGTATAAACTCTACATAGTTTGTCAACACACTGCTAAATCAATCCTGAAATGAAGTTTAGTCAGAGTAACTAGCAATTCATTATGATCCTAGTGACAAAAACTGCCTACCAATTTTAATACTAAGACTGCTCAGTGTAGCTATATTTCCTACATGTATACCAAAGTCAGTTTCATAAACTCTACAGAGACTGAGTTTCACTGAATGGGGGTGGGATGCAGGAGTAAGCTGATCTCAATATTTTTTTTTAATTTTTAATTTTTTTAAAGATTTTTATTTATTTGACAGAGAGGAGAGAGCACAAGTAGGCAGACAGGAAGGCAGGAGGGTGAGGGGGGAATCAGGCTCCCTGATGTGATACAGGGCTGGATCCCAGGACCCTGAGATCATGACCCCAGCTGAAGGCAGAGGCTTTAACCCACTGAGCCACCCAGGCGCCTTTCATCCCAATATTTATTGATGTGTACTCTGCCCTAGCCACAATGCAAAACATACTTTCCTCTGCTTTGTGATTTTAAATAGCAGGGAAATTGTTTTTCAAAATAACCTCCCCTGAACAGAATTTTAGATACATACTTAAACATTTTTAAGTTTAGGGGAGAAGTTTTATATCAACATGAAGTTGGGAGGGAATGGTGTAGTAAGTGGCAACAAGTGGAGACTTGATTGGTTTCAACCTAAAGTTCCAATTTGGATATATCAAGCAAATATTTCCAAGCATTTCAGAGAATGTGCCCAAGTGGAATGGCGCATTGTACACTCCAATGGCATTTGTGCCACTGTGACAGTGAGAAGACCTGGCTTCACACCCTGACTATGCTGTCACTTGCCCTGTGCCCTGGACAAGGTGTCATCTACAGAAGCCTCTCTTTCCTGAACAATGAAATGGTTACCATTTCTTTTTCTTTCAGACTTCTTGTAAAGGCATATGTTTAATATATGTAAAGGCACTCTGAAAACCATACAAATGCAGATCTGTGGTTAGGACAGATCCTCTAACTGATATTAAACCCCCCAAAAAAGTACTAGCAAACCCAACTATAGTTTATGCACACTATTCATTCATACTGCTTCCACCCATTTAAAAACAAATACTAGTTCAAAGTAACAGAAATAAGCCAGGATCACAGCTGGGTGATGCAGAGGAAGGCATGTCAAACTGGCTTCAAAAAACCTAAGCTTGGAAAAAACAAACAAACAAACAAAAAAAACCTAAGCTTGAATCTTAATCACTTACAAGATGCATGACTTGAGAAAATTAAGTAACCTCTCAGTTCAAATGTTCAAATCAGTTTCAAAGTGCAAATGAGAATTAAATCACGTAATGCACTCAGAAACCCCTAGCACAGTGGACAGTAAGACCTGATAAATTAATGAATCTGAATCCTGAATTTAAAAAAATATATATTTAACCTACATGTTTATATTTATTTCTCCAAGGCATAATTTTTCCCCTTTACAAGTCAAATTGCTTGTTATGGTACCCAGTAACTAGTCAAAATTTTTGTGTATAAGAATTTAAATAATAAATTAAGGCTTGGAGATCTTTCACTAGTACACTGGTGTGCTAGATTCCTTTGGGTATGGAACATGGAACTATTTAATTAGTGGGACCACAGCCACACTGGAATAAAGTTGTTTTAATAATTTGTCAGTTCTCTGGTATGCCTAAAATAGTTAAATATCACATATTTCCAATTCTAATCTACATTGTGATGCTAAATTGCAGCACATGCTCACAGTAATCATAACACTAATTTATTACCTAATGTGATTTTTATCTATTTTTAAGGCTATTAATCACCAGCGAGTATACCATCAAGACCAACAGACACAAAAGCGAGATTTTAAAGGTATTCCACAGTAATTCCCAATGTCTATGCCAACTACCTATGATATTTAATAAGCCAGTACCTATCTCTCTTAGCTAATTTCAAAAGGTATGTATAAACTTTCTATCTGGAGTCACACAACTGTACATGTAGAGGTCTCAAACGTCCAGCAACATTGTTGAAAAAATCAAAAAGGTTCTTAAGAAACTCTACCTGGGAAACACTAGTTAGTTACGTGAATTTGGAAAACACTTCAGTTTGTAGATGTCATTCACTAGTGGTACATACATTTATGCTTTCTCTTGTATCTTTCTCTTTGTCTTCTAATAGTCTAGATGGACACAAATTATATTCCCCCAAGCATTACGTCTTATAAACCACTACACAGCAAACCCCACAATTATTTTATAGCAAAAGTTAAATACTATTATTTATTACCAAAAAGCAATTCACTACAACATAGCAATGCAAACCAAACTTATAGAAAACATTAAATATTTTTTAAATGACAGCTATTTTGCAAAATCCTAATTTTGCAAAAATCAGACACATTCATGCTCTTTACTCATATATAAATCACCATATTTCCTCTCCAGTAATGTGGATACTAACTTTGTCACTTGTGTTTTCTGTAAAAAGAAAAGCATTTTAAAATATTACTACCATACCATATTTTGTATCTTCCAAGCACAGGTTCTTCAAAATAACATATTGGAACTGTTAGAAGAAGTTGCAGTCCAACAAAATTGAAATTAATAAAGGATACATGAAGGACTTACCTCTTGAAAGCAGTGGCACATTATAATGCAAAGGCAAATGGAAAGGAAAAAGGTAAATTACTTAAACTACTTGATGCAAAATAGCTTTCCTTCCAGTTTGGAATATAAAGTCCCATTTTGGTCTAAGTAGAGTAAAGAGGGAGAAGAGTAAGGAAAATAGCAAGTTGAGAACAATAATTTGTATATGTAGAAAAAAAGACTAAAAATTTCTTAAAGTGCCTTGTTCGGTATTATTTATAAGAAGGAACAAGAACACTTACATAGTATTATTAAGAAATCTTCTAAAACTATCAATATAATTATATTTTATATATAATTATAATAATATAATTTATATTATATTAACATATAATATAATATAATATAAAATAAATTTTATATTTATAATATAATATAGTATTATATTATATATACTTTATAATGAATAACAATTTCTTAGTAGTAATGTATAATGAATAAATACTTATTTGTGTCTTATGTTAATTAGTCCCACATAAATTTGGGTGAGACGCCTGTCAATTGGCAAATTGGCCAATTACTTTAAATCAGTTAAAGACTAATAATCTTTCTGCTTTGAGGAAAAAGACAACTTAAGAATTTAGCTTTATACTCTTCTGAACTTTTTAATTTTTGGTTAATGGCATATATTATTTTTAAAATAAAAAGTAATTTAATAAAAAGTCACAACTCTCAACTTTGCAGGTCTTTTATAACATTATAAAAATATGAAAAATGCACTAATCACATAATTAGTAAATAGTCTGACAATTATCTCAGAAAAAGTTTGATACCTGATGAAGGAAATGCATTCATCAATACTACAAAACACCTATTCTTCAAAATGGCAGATCATCGACTAGTAAAGAGTGTAATTTATCTTTGATTTTTCCAAGAAAAATGTCAACTGCAAATCTGTCTTAGAATTTCACAGACACCATACTTTGTTTTCAGACTAATCAAGTTTTCATCATCCTACCATCTGGACAACATTTGAAATCAACCTAATGTGAAGTTTGCTAATGTGAAGCACTACCTTCCTTGTTAATGATGCAAAATATGTAATAACTCCCCTTTCCTTGAACTCTTGCACAGTGCTAGACAAAGGCACGTGCTCAGTAATCACATGTCCACTGATTAAAAAGCCATCATTGAGGCCTTATTACTACACCACTGCTTACAGTTTCAGTTTGAAAATAATAAGCTTTACATCATTTTAAGTTTAAGGGTCAAAGTTGTTTTTATAGAGCAAAAATTTAAGCTTCATATTTATATTTTCATATTGTAAATGTAGTACTTTTCCATAACCTCAATTTACTTTTACCTGTGCAAGTTTCCATTAAGAAGACTATCTTACATGAATCAGTAAAGTGGATTTTTTCCTTAAAAAAAAAAAAGAAGAAGAAGACCATTTTATAAAATTTCAAGAAATGTTAGTAAGGAGAAATATTTTTGTTCAGACACTTCTTCCAGTGGACTTTTTTATACAGAAATGAGAATGTAATTAACATAGTAAACTTCTGGTTTTAGTTTTCTATGGGGCCAATAATTTGACAGGCAGCATCTTTCTTCTAAGAGTATCTACTTTGATCACTCTAAATTCAATCGTCTTGAAATGGACATACAAAAAAAAAATACAACCAAACATACAACACTACATACTATTTCTCTTTCTCAAATAAAAGAAGAAATAACGTTCTTTGAAGGACACTAATTTTCCTTAATATATACGTCAAAACTTTAAAAAGCCACCCACAACCACAAAAACCGTATGTTCGAAGCAGTAGCTGTTCTTCCAGACCTCCTGCTCTTTCTCTCAACAGCAGCCTGGAGCCCTGCCACCTTCTTTTCAAAGCCCCACGGTTGCCATGGCAGCGGTGCTACAGAAAGCACAGCCCCTTCGTTACGTGAATTAACATTCGGAAGGGATTATCTCAGAAAGGACCTATGCACGCAATTATTTTAATTATATTTCCCTGGGAACTGGCATTGCTAAAAACCATCATGCATGCAGATGATTTCCCTTCGTTTTCCTTTTGAAGTATATTTTTGTCACAATAAATCTGATCAAAATGGTTTTACAAAAATGACTTTGGCTTCAGGTAGTCACGGAATTCCAAAAAGAATAAGACGACCATCTATAAGACGACCATCTATAAATGGAAGCTGTGGAAAATGCACTTTGACCAGTGTTTTTAAATGCCTCAAAAAGGAAAAAAAATCATAAGGAATAGATTTCCAAAAACTTCCACTGACATTATACATTTAGTGTCCACTTCCATGAATCCATTCACATTTTAGAAAAACCTTTACAATGAAAACATCCTCTAATTTGCTTCTGATGTTTGTTCCTTCTATGCTATTGTTCTGTCATTACTGTTTGCTTTTACAGACTAAATTCTAGCTTAAGCCTATCTGAAAAGAATGTTGCTTGCTATCTGACCTAAGCTAATGCATCATACGTAGACATGAGTCAAAACTAACTTTGTTTTCTGTCTTAAGACTACTTCCTAGAAAAAAGCTTCTTACAAGCTCCTCATTTCCTCTCTCCTTAGGGTGAGATACATAAGCTGACACAACTGTAACCACTCTGTTTAAACTTTTGGTGACTAATAAAAGGATGGAAAAAATGAGAAAGGAAGATTCAAGATCTGCCTTGCATTATAAGTGCCAGCTGCTCCATGTTATGCCAGGACTTGGAGAAAGTTAGAGTAGTATGTTACATGGTTCATAACATGTCCAAATGCATTGCTTAGGTTTTGATTAACCTCTAATTGCCTTGCAGAAAGTGCTACAGTATATAATATAAAGCTACATGTTAATGAAGCAAATAAAACTTCATCTCCTTTCCTTCAAAGAACTGCTGATTTGGGCTGGGGGATAAATTATCTCCCGGAAATTGCCTGAAAGAAGAGGTTTGGTAAGAGCAGAAAGCACCCTTGGCCACCTACCCATTTTGCTGTTTAATGTCACCCTGGGATCCTCTTCTCTGCCCCTCTGCTAGCTCCTGAGCAGTCTCGGAACACACGCTGGTGACTGTGGGCTGCCGTGGGACATTAACTGCAGGTTTACCAGCGCTCAGTGCAGATGAATGCTGGTCAGCACTAAGATTGGCATTAGCATGCAGTCCAGATGCAGCAAATGAGGGAGGAGTGACAGCAGCCATGGGTGGAGGGGAAGCATGTGATGAAGCGGTCGCATGGGCTGGGGTGAAGGCGGACGATGGTGATGGGATGGATGTGACTTTTGGTGATGACACAGAACCAAAGGGTCGTGGTGCCTTATTGTAGGCCATGTTGGTTGTGGAAGTGACTTTGGACACAGCAGGAGATGTAATGGGCACAGGTTTAACTACTTCTTTAGGTTCTCCCTATGTAAAATAAAAATAAACATACACAAAAACACACCAAATACATGCAAAATAGATTCACTGAAAAGAAGACACAGCTAATGTTTAAAAAGACAAACACAATCATGTTAGCAGCCTAAACTTTGTTTCTAGATAAAAACAATGAGCATAACATGCATGCCAACGACCCCAACATGCATAACGCAGATGCACACAATGAGTTTATTTTTCTTTTATAAAAATGAAAGAAGTTTCAAAATATTTAGGAACTAGAGTAGGAAAACTCTCAAAAAGCCTAAATGCCATCATAAGTATCAATAGACACTTTAATTTTCCAAAAGGAAAAAATTTTAAGTACTCCATAATAAACAAAATATTGCTAACCAAAACATTTATTTTAGAATATCCAGAGTCTTGATTATAATTTCATCTTTCAAACATGTTTAATTACTCCCCAGAGTACAATTATTTGATTCATGCAGAAAAAAACAGCGTATTTCTAAGTCTTCTGTTAAAAACAATTTTAAACAGAAGGAAAAGATCATTTTCTCATCTAACTCAAATATGTGAACATTCTAATGAATTATTTTGAATAAAAATCTCAACAATCCACCTGTTTTTCTCTCTGGAATGTTTTGAGATATTATTTGGAGATGGAATAAAAATTCTTCCCCTCTTCCAAAATAGTTAATAGTCACATGAAAAAAATAATCTTAGATGTTTCTTTATTGCCATTTATCAAAGAAAAATTAACTACTAAGAAAGATCAATTCCTCCTAAAATTAACATAGTTGGTGTTTGCAAATCCCTATCCCAAAGAAAGTGTGAGGTTTAAAAACAAAACAAAACAAAAGGTTAAACTTCTATGACATTCAAGAATAAATTCCTACTCACCCTAACCATACCCAAAGAAAAGCAATCAAATTATTTTAAAATCCTACAAAGGTGGCCCTATTACGTTTAATTTTAAGAAAAAATAAGTAATCTAAATTAATCTTATAGAAATAATAAAGCTAATTGGGGGGAGGGAAGTAACTTAACGTCTCAGCAAATCAATATAAGTAATTCAATGGAAATGCACAAATATAATTAAGGAGAAAACCCCCCCAAAGTATAAACCAGCTGTATATGAAAAATGATTTGGGACAATTTGAGGATATATATGAGAGAAGAACGGTACTTGCCAATAACCTAATCCAGAATATTCTGAAAATGTAATTAAAAAACCTATTAATATTACTAATAAAATGTTATCAAAGATGTGGTATTCATTTTCTGGAACCACTTTTTTATTCTCCTTAAAACATATGAATAGACAAATTAAAAGTGAATGTGAATGTAAGAAATATGGTCATAAGTTAGATAATATATGACAATAGAAAGCATGTTTTAATAATATCGGTATAATTACAGATGTCAATTAGGAATGTGTTGATTTCCATCCCTCACCCCCACAACCTTTAAAAGAAAAGAACTGTAAGGAAACTTGTATTGAAACTATAAATTGTCAGTATGGCCTAAGACAAGGAATGGAAATGACAGCGATTCAGGAGGGACAATCAAGTGGTACCTAGTGATACCAGATGAGAAACACACCTTCTGCACGGCAACTGGCTCAGGCTTGGGTGTAGCAGATGCCCTGAAGGGAAAACAAAGAAAGAAAAAAAAAACAAAACAATAAATTTTTTGCAAATATCTTATTGTTATTAGTAGATATCTTAATATGTTAATCAGAATTTATAGCTTCATAATTCATAGTCTTGACTATTCATCTCTACTAATTAATTCATTCATGTAACTCAAATGCTACCAAATACCTATACCTTTACACACTGGGTATTTATTAGTTTTCTATACACTCAAATGAGGAAAGATAAACACCAATTGTGCTTCCTCTGATGCACCCTGCTTAAGCTTTCAATTATAGTAATTCCACACCCAAAACTGAAAAGTATAATAAACATGACTTTCTTATCCTTGAGTGGTTCCTGAAATATCTAATCTGAACCTCTATCTCCAGTAGTATCTGACTTTTCTTCTAACATCAGGAATGTGACCATAGGATATTGGGTCTCTGTGAAGATAATAAGTTCTGGTTGAACTGAGTCACTGAATGAGTATTTATTTTGTGTTTATATTCTTAAGTGCTTGTGCAAGGTAATATATTTGTTATGCTAAAACTAAACTCCAAGTTCTTCTATTAGGCTATAATTTCAGTGAAGGAAATGACCATATCCCATCTGTGTGTCTATACCAGCACTGTGCCTGGCATGTAATAGATCATCAGTAATGAGTGTGCAAAGGAGAGACCAAGGAAAGAAGGGCAGAACTCCATGCACAGAACCTATTTCCAATTAAAATTAGGTATTTTCGATATATGTTTTTTTGTATTATTACTATCTCTTTGGTTAGCAGGGATGAACAGTAACAATAATTGATTTGGAGCAACTATCGCATATCATCATGACAAATAACCAAAGTAGCAACTATCCATATCGCCATTTTTCAGATGAGGTATTTCAAAGTTTGGAGTAAGTAAATTACATAGGATACAGCTGGCTGACAATTCTTATATATTACAATATACTATCTGCAGTAAATGACAGTAACTAAATGATTGGGAAAGCTTCTAATAACTTAAAGGCTATTTACCCAGGATTAAGGTGCATATTATGTTTAATAATGCCAGAAGCAATGTGACTCCTCTTACAATACAAGCTGTAGATAAGACATCAAGTGCAAAATTCAAGAAATGTAACTATAGTAGATAAATAAGTGATAACAATTTTAAGCTACAAACCATGAGATTGTTTTACTTACAGAGATAACAGATCGCTAACAGAAGAAGCTAGCATAGGATATTTGATCTCTGTAAGTATAACCTAATAATGAACTCTGATCAACATTTTTAGTGCAACTGAATTTTCCAGTAACAACTAATTTGGTAAGTTAGGGCAAGCACTGACTGAATAATTGGCTAACCTAATGAGAGGCCACAATGGATGCTAACATTCAGTTACTACAATATAGAATTATACCCTGTGAAGTTGCATAACTTTCCATGTGTACTCTCAAATAGACGATTTCTCTTTTAGCTTATAGGGTTATTATAATAAGCAAAGGAAACAAGTTCAAGTACAGAGCAGTGGAATCTTCCTTTCATTGAAATTTCACAATGAGATGTAATCACAAAGGATCTACTTATTAAAATCTCCCAAGACATTATTGGAAATTTGCCATAAGAGGGTGGTTTCCTTTTTCATCTGGACACTTAAAGGTACATGGAACTCTTCTAGCAACATAAAAATAATTTATAAAAAAGAACTTGATATTTAACAGTCACCAAGTTTCCAAACAGAATAAAATGCATAAATCCTATGTCTATGAAAACAAACCCCTTAGTTTTTCCTAGCTGTTAGTTCTTAACCAATGTTAGCAACAATGACAAGAACCACAGAATGGTTAGTTTACTTAACTTTGGAATCCAACCTCTTATTTTATTAAGAAAACACAGAATAATAATAGTCCTAAAATACTTCATGTATTGAAAGCTCAACAAAAAATACTGTACTGCTTGAAATCTTGAATTCACAAAAGAACTTAAAATCTGAAACTTGAATCTATTTGCCCTGCTTATCCTCTGATATAGTCTCATAAGTGCAACTACCAGAAGAGAAGCACTCAGAAAAAAAAATGGATAACGCACTCACAAAATCCCATAATTGAGTCCATTTAACATTAAAAACACAAACATCATTTTGTAGGGAAAAAACAGATTTATTTATAAAGAAATGTCAAATAAAGTAGTTGGCACTAGGTGCAATAAAAATTAGTTCCTTGGGTTTAAATATTTAAGTAACTACCAAATGAGTCATCAAATCTTTGAAACCTAGATTTCCTTAAAGTTACTTTGTCATGACATGCAGGTACTCATCTGACCTCTGAATATTTATAGGAGTTCATAATTTAAGTCACATAATTTTTTTAACCTATTTAAAATGGCCTTCATTTTATTTTTTAATTTTTAATTTTTTTTTTAATTTGACATTTTTTTTAAAGATTTTATTTATTTGCTTATTTGACAGAGAGAGAGAGAGTACAAGCAGAGAGAGTGGAAGACGGAGAAGAAGGATCCCCATTGAGCAAGGACCCCTATACTGGGTCAGATCCCAAGACCCCAGGATCATAACCCAAGCTGAAAGCAGACCTTCAACCAGCTGCACCACCCAGGTGCACCTATAATGGCCCTCATTTTAGAATGTGATTTTGCTTTTTGGAGTAAAGGGAAGTCAAATTGTTCACATTAAAAGTATTTGGAAAAATATTCCAATTTTTTTTTTTTTAAGATTTTATTTATTTGACAGAGAGAAACACAGCGAGAGAGGGAAAACAAGCAGAGGGAGTGGTAGCGGGAGAAGCAGGATTCCTGCAGAGCAGGGAGCCCAATGCGGGGCTCGGTCCCAGGACCCTGGGATCATGACCTGAGCCCAAGGCAGGCGCTTAACAACTGAGCCACCCAGGCGCTCCTCCAATTTTTTTTTAACACACAGTACATGTACCTATAACATGCATTAATTACATTTTATAAGATCAGTATTTAAGTGCATTTATCTTATATTTAAGTGTATTTTTACTCATGTGTATATTTAAGTATAATTACATACTCTTATTACACTCAAACTCCTGTGCTTTGAGAAATTAAAATAGATGGCAAATGAAATCTGCAAAATTACTAAACAGCATTGGTACTAGGTTTAAAAAAAAATCAAACTTCATTAATTATAACAAAATAACGAAATAACACATACCACCTTTTGCTCTCATGTGTGTAGATCTTTTAAAAATGTTAATACAAGTTTGTGAGACTACATGTTGCTGGGAAAACTATATATTAATATAGCTCTCTTGAAAAATAATTTGGTGTTTATTTATAAAAAGCCTTAAAGAAAGCTCGTGTTCCTTGACATAATAATCAACTCCTGGGAATCTATCATAAGGAAACAACATAGAAAGGGCTTTATGTATAAAGATATTCATTCCCTACAGTGTAACTTACATAACAGTGAAAAACTGGAAACAACTGATTAAATAAAGGAAGGAAATGGTTAATTGCAATAAAACCACAATATGAAACATGCAATGATTAAAACCATTCTTTGAAAGAATCCTAAATTGCATGAGAACATGCTTACTTTATTATATTAAGTGAAAAAAAGAAGATATATGGTAGCATATTCAGTATGGTCCATGCATGGAAAAAGTAGATGGAAACAGACTAACATTTTAGTAAAGGCTCTCTATGAATGATACTTGTTTTTTCTCCTTTGTGTTTTCTGTTTTCTAAAACATACAGATGCTCCTTTTTATAGCAAGTAAGACTATTTCTCAAAGTATGTTTCACAGAAAGCTACTTTTTCAAAACACAAAAAAAGAGGTTCTGTTACCAAAGATAACTGGAAAACTTAAGTTACATAAGTATGTTAGCCACAGAACTCCTCAGAGCCTTTAATGCCTAAGGAAAAAATATTGCAGACTGTTGTCCATACCCCTTTGAAGTATGGCATACTAATCTATTTAGAATACTTATTTATTTAGGAAACCTTTCTCAAGACTGGAGTTAGAGAGGGAAAAATGTTTACTTAAGTTTCCTACAAGTGGATAAAATAAAGGAAAAGAAATATTATAATCTTTACAATCCTCGAAACCTTTTGTCGTACCAAATATATTCTTTATCAAACTAGTGTTTTCTTCAACTGTGTTTAAATAAGATACCCAAAGGTTATTAGAATAATTTAATCAATGGTTAAGGGAGCAAAATCCTATTTTCTTCACCAAACTGAATTATGTATTTCCTATATTCCCTGAGGAAAAAATCCTAATATATGAGTAAGAAAAATTATTTCTCAAAATTAAGATTTTTACAGTGGTCTTTCTTTAAAAAAAAAAACACATTATCTGACCATCTCCTTCACTTTAGAAATGTCAGAGATTACTTAAAAGTGAATCATTTTTAAAACACTTTTAAATAGATAAGCAGTTTTAAAAACTGAGGTATAATTATTAAAAATTATTCCTACATTTTTGTCTTCAAATCCTGGGAAATACACAATGGGGTAATATATCCCCATTTCAACCACAGTGATCATCAGAAGTCACTTTTGTGTAGTGTGTGTTTCAAACCAGCAGAGATCCTGGCAATGGCTTAGTGCCATGAGCTTAACAATTTGCTTATTGTTCTCTCTTCTCCTGGTGTGAAGCCACTGTACAGGAGTAAGCCATGATGGTGAGAGACTAGTGCATTGGCCCAGTACTCTCCTCAGTTCACGGAATTTGAAAAACAAAGCCATCAGTGTGGCTAGAACAATCTATTTTGAAAGTTGATTGATTTTTGTGAGAGCAGCGTCCAAAATAAAAATCCCTGGTGCACTGCAACCAGTTTGAGAACTTCTGGCTACAGAGTTGAATTTGAAATATTTCTATGTTATAATGGATTTTATTAGAAACTAGAATTGTAATGCCCTGGTTAGAATAATGTATAGGAAAAATAATGCCATAAATAAGCAATAGCTCTGTCAGGGATTAGATTCAAAGGAATCAAATAAAACTGCATCTTAGGAACACCAAATGAATGGTGTTATATTTCAGTTATATAATGAATTAATGCATTTTTCTAATACTGCTTTATAAAATAATGCGCTCTTAGTTAAAAAAGAGTAGCCAATGAATGTGCATACTAGTGTTTAAGAATGAGGAATTAAGCAGCAGAACTGGACTGATAAAGATTATTCACATTACTCATTATGTCTTGCTGACTCCCTCAACCATATCTAATAATATTTAACTCATAAACAATCATACAGAAAACAGGAGGATTTTTAAGTTCCTCTTCTGTGAGATGAACTCTATCTAAGTTTCCCACAGCATGGCCATCTTTGGGCTCACTGACCTCAAGACCCATAAACACTAGGGTACATCATTAATCACTTTAATTGCAAAGTTGTCAATTTGCAATAACAAAGCAACTCCAGAGGGGAAAAAAGTGAGCACTCAAGTGTGCAAAGGGATGTCTCCTTAAACAATTTCCCCATATTTTATACTTCCAGTCAGTCTACTCTACTTCAAACTCAAACCTTAAACATTTAAATCACTTATGGCAATGTATTTGTGTTTTTTTCTAAACAATTTGAGAATATCTGTAAGGATTAAATTTTCTCTAAATAAAGTACCAAAAGAGTTATATATAATAACACCTTCTAACTTATAAAAGACTGTGCTTACCACATACACATATTCTCACTTTCGATTTCTCTCTCACTCTGCTGCATCTTCTCCACCTTACCTACTGGGACTGATACAGTACATTTTTTTCCTTTCAAAAGGGAGAAAGAACCCAAAGCTGGACAAATTCTGAACAGCGAGAGAAAGAAGGGAAGAACACAGAAGCAAGGGAACTGCTCTAGCCCATCTGAGTACCTGAGACCCCTCTGCTTGGTCTCGGCTTGAAACTGGGAGAGAATCTGATAAATCCAGAACAAAGAGATGCCACTTGATAATTACTTCCAGACATAAGGATGAGGGGCTTTTGTTGTAAGATCCTTCTTAGATGGTCATAGCAGTTAATGGGATTTGAGAAGAAACTGTCATTAACCAATTCTAAATCAAGCCAGAAAAGGACAGAGGGAAGGAGAAAAAGTGGAAGGAAAGAAGGAGAGGACTTCTGAGCTTGCCTGACCTGCATGGGACACTAGTTGGGGGCAGAGGTGGGGTTCGGAGGTGGGGGGAGAATAGAGAAGAGAACATTAGGCAAATTTTTTTTTTTAAAGATTTTATTTATTTGACAGAGAGAGACACAGTGAGAGAGGGAACACAAGCAGAGGGAATGGTAGTGGGAGAAGCAGGCTTCCTGCGGAGCAGGAAGCCTGATGCGGGGCTTGATCCCAGGACCCTGGGATCATGACCTGAGCCGAAGGCAGACGCTTAACGACTAAGCCACCCAGGAGCCCCGAGAACATTAGGCAAATTTAAAATGTTCGAGTATTTCCCATTATATAAATAATGACAGTATCAGCATCAGCATTATGCTATATTACCATTTACTGAGACCTTACGAGGAACTCAACACTGAATTAAAGGCCTTATATACAATACATTGCTTTATTTCTGCTTAATATGCAGAAAAATTAAATAATTTGGACTGCTAATGCCAAGTTTAATGCCAGTGTCCACATTTTCCTCCCTCTAATATACCCATCTCACCCACCAGGAGCCAACAGATTAACAAATCATCTCTTCTCATGGTATGCAGCTTTCTATTTTATGGTTGAAGTCAATGCTTAATGCTATTAAGGTCTTCAGAAATGCAAACTGAATACTGACCAATTTGAATAACTATTTCTGGTGACGGTTTTATATGTTAATTGACATCTTTCACTTGAGATCACCCTTTCCTCTATCCAGTCATCAATATTTATTGAACCACAGGCACTGTTCCAGCTATAGGGAATACAGGAGTAAACAAGGTAAAGGCAAAGGAGGTCCCTGCATGGAACCCACATTCTAATGAAGGAAGCTGATAATAAGTCAGTAAATAACATAGCTTCATACAGTGATAAATGCAAAATTTCATATTTTTCTACTTGATTCTAGATGGAAGAAGCTTTTTGTTTTATTTCCACAAGAACATTTTTAACAGGAAAAGTTAGGTCTGCTCATTCTGCCTCACGTCCACACTCAAAATAATCTCAGAAGCACTGAAGGAAAAAAAATGCATTTTTCTAACTAGTATGTATAAAAGAACTTCTATCAAAAAGAATGTTAAAGAAATTGTGCAATATTTTAGATATGTTCAAGTTTAAATAAAAGGAACTTCAAAGTTCAGAATAATGGATTCTTCTTATTATCTGTAAAATTCTTTTACCATAAAAATACTATTTTGGTAGAAGTTTTAAATAAGGAATCTATTTTATAAACCCTATTGTTAAGAAACGGCAAATTTTACTGTGAACGGCTAGTCAATACCTTGGGTTTTGTAGGACATGGGGTCTCATTTTAACTATTTGAAGGTTCTGTCATTAGAGCAAGAAGGATGATACAAATGTAAATGAGTGTTCCATAAAACTTTATTCATATAAACAGGTAGGGGGCTAAATGTCGCCAACCTCTGATGTGGATCATTTTATGGTTTTGATTACAACAAATCTTTAGGAAATAATCCTATATGAGCATGGCTCTTTTAGACTCTAAGCCTCACAATTATTCTGCATAATAAAAAAAGATCCTAATTACAATTTGTTAGCACAGATAGGTACAAGAAACCAGAGTTTAGCTTCTCATCATTCTTTCTGTGGTTGCTGGGCACTACTTGTCAATTCCTTTAACCCCTCAACTTCAAACTTTCCTAGTACTTGCAATTGAATGACCCATCTAAACTTCCAAATCACCCATTCAAAAAAATTCACACTACGTGGCACTGATACTGAAGCTTGGTGAAGAGACAGAGATAATGTTATTGGGTTAAAGATGATTTAAGCACTATTTTTAACTTCACTACTCAGCACTTCAGTTCATTTACTAATACATGATAAAGGCTACTAAAAACCTCTCTCATCTTCTTCTACATATTGTAAATGGAACTATTAGTAATACAATTAAAGAAAAATTCTAAGGAGCAACTAAAAAGGATGCACCACGCATTCTGTAATGGAAGTTGAAAAGCATAAATTCCTTCTTTCCCATTCTCCTCCACAAAACTCTATACTTTATTTCACAACAGGCATGGATGGAATACTTTCAGAATTGATATAAAAAAGCAACTGATAACAGAGTTGCATTCTCTGAAAACCTACTAGTTCTATATCTCTCTTTGGGCACAGTGCAAAACACTTCTATTTAATATAGCTTCCTGGGGCACCTGGGTGGCTCAGTTGCTTAAGCGTCTGCCTTTGGCTCAGGTAATGCCCCAGGGTCCTGGGGTCGAACCCCGTGTGGGGTTCCCTGCTTGGCTGGGAGTCTGCTTCTCCCTCTGCCCCTCCCCCTTCTCCTGCTCTCTCTGGCACTCACTCTCTCACTCACTCACTCTCTCAAATAAAAAAATCTTAAATATATATATATGTATTTATATATATGTATATATATATATGTATATATATATATATACATATATATATATATATATGTATTTTATATATATGGCTTCTCTCCCAGCTCCAATCAGGTAGGAAAAAATATTTTTTATCAATATAATCCTTCATTGCTAATATAAAAATAATAGGATTTGCAAAGTAAATAATCTACCTGTGAAAATTCAGGAGTTCCATTTATACATCTACATTTTTCTGGCTCTTTGTGATACTATTAAAATAAGTATTAACAAATGTGGTTAACATTTGTATTAGGAAAGTAGGCATCAATAACAAACTATATGCATAACTAGATTTTCACAAGACTTCTAGCAATGCATATAAAACTCACTGCTTCAGGAAAACCCTGATAAGCCTCAGATGCTAGAGAGTAGGATAAAAGTAGGACAAAAGCAGGCACAATTCATAAATTTAAAGTTTGTTTACTTATTTTTTTCTTCCTTTTAGGAACAGCTTAGAGCCCTAAAGAGACAGAGAGAGCCTACCTTTCATATTCAGACTTTCTCTTATCGAAATCTTTGTTGATAGAGGAATTTTTTGAGAAATAAGAAAAATAGCTAAATGAAGGTTGCAAGTCTACGTAACCAAAAAATAAATTACCTACTCTATAGTTTCTTTGTTGATTCAACAAGGATGATAATCTTTCCCTTGAGGAATTATTTTGAGGATAAAATGAGGTCACAAATATAATACACCTTTGCGATTGACACAAAGTCAGCAGTGATATATACTACTTTCCAACTTTTTTTATTTGCCAGAGCACATAAACTACTTTATACCAATATAAGGACCTGGTCATCTACTCCTCTAAGTAAGCAGGACAAGTATTCAGAAGACTTGACCATTGATTCTAGAAATTATTTTGTTTTTCATTATATAGTGTTATAATCAAACTGAATTATCTACCAGGATAAGTTTCAAGAGAAAACAACAACAAATTAGAAGTGGATGAAAAAATACCACTTGTTGAGTACCAACAAATGCTAATAATTTCACTTGGCCCATTACACAAATTAGCTTACCTACTCTTCCTAAGAGAGTAATATTGCTCTCATTTTAAATATAGGAAACAGAAGCTTAAGTGAATTAAAGAATTAGACCACAACTTAGAATTTGAAAATGGGAGAACCAAGATTTGAGCACAAGAAAGCAAGTTCTCCACATGATTTTATAAGCAGCTCCCTCTGCCTTTTAAGATTATAGAGCCTCCAATCTATCTTCCATATTTTTCCAGAGAGGAAAAGTATTTTTCCCCACACCAATAAGAATTTTCTAATAACTTTATTTTCCAGCAAGATGGAGCTAGAAGCTCCTTAATGAACATCATCTATGATGAAAAACTGAGTGTTGTACTCAAAATTGCAACCAGCAATTGGCTGTGTAGATCCCAAAATACCACATCACAAGATCTTCCTGTGTGTATGTCAAGAACTACATGTTTCTATCTCGTCTTTCTTCACAATCCTGAGAAAATAAAGGAACAGGCATCATAGTCTCCCCATTACAACTATCAATGGTGATATGCTACCATAATCCAGAATGAATCAGACTACAGGTCTGACATATGCTCTGTGATATAGTGATGTATGCTGAGCATGTAAGATTACAGAAAAAACCATGATGGTTTCTTTTCAATTAAGGTTTTGGCTACATATTCATATATACCAGGTCACTGAAAATATATATCCCTACATACATAAATACACCCACATATATACTTAGTCACTGAATAATGCATTTTTGATAGCATTCAATTCTTTTTGAATCAGCTTATTTTTTTAAATAAACAAGCAAACACACACACACACACACACACACACACACACACACACACATATCTTTATGTTATGGTCAGAGTCTAGTTCCTGTTAACCACCAGATTTGTTAGTAGTATGGCCTTCTATATTACCATAAGTTATTTTAACCAAACACCTTCTCATTACTGACCAATATGTCCTATACCCAATGTCACTTCAAGTTCAAGGGCAATACTTGTGTTATAACTTCCTTAATTTATTTCATTAATTTATTAATTAGTTCCACAAATATTCATTGGAGCCCCTAACACACCAAGTTGTTGTAGGCAGTGGAGCAACAGTAATAAATGAAACACACTATCTACTTTGAGAGAGCTTACTTTCTATTTGGGAGAGGCAGACTAAAAACAAACAAGTATATCACATGGTAACAAGTGAAACAGAGGCTAGTATAGCAAGACAGGGACAGCGATATGTTATTCTATATAAAGGAGTCAGAGAAGGCCTCTCTGAGATAAAATCTGAGCAGAGACTTGAAGTAGAAAACTCCACGCCAACCAAACAGTCAAGTGTAAAATCTCTGAGGCAGGAATGTGCCAGTGGGGCTAGACTGGGGATATGACAGTGAGAGGCACAGACTGAGCAAGCACTGGGAGCCAGAGCACATAAACTACTTTATACCAATATAAGGACCTGGTCATCTACTCCTCTAAGTAAGCAGGACAAGTATTCTTAAACACAGCACTTCATTTTGTAAGAAAGTTAAATCCACATCGGAAATTAAAGAAGATTAAATCTAAACACAGTGTTGAGCAATAAATTAGCCTGTATATATATGTTTGAACAGTATAAGCCTACTTGCTAACCATAAAACATGGGGAAGAAAGGGAGACCAAAACTTGCCCAAAATCTTAAATATATCAAGACAAACAAAACACAAATGGAAGATAGCAGAATACCTAATGTGTTCTTCATACATCCACAGTGTAAGATAATGCTCTTGGAAGTTCACGTTTATATGCTCTCTGTCCTATACTAATACTGGAGGCACAATTTTGCCAATAACTTTTTCCAGATACATCTCTTTTTCTATTTCCGTCTAGGCTAAACACGTTAAACTGCAAACTTTTTTTGTAAAGTGGGTATTTTTAGGTATTTCAATAAAATTCAAGAGGACAAGCATTCCAGTATTTAGCATAGCCTTATTAGGAAAACAAAGTCAGTCTGCTGTCTTGTGGAGAGCACAGGAATGAAAACTTTTCATTCTTTATAGTCTCAACTTAGGTTTTTCCATTTATTTAACCCTCAAAAAATAATCTGGGGTGTGTTTGGGTCTTTTAAAAGTCTGGAGGTAGTTACTCAGAGTCCAGGAACTTAAAAATTAATGATCAAATGTGTGACCTAGTCATGGATAGGTCAGATCTATCCCTGTTTAATTACTTTAAGATGAGACCTTAATTTCGCATTTATCAGTTCATTGTAGAATCTTTTTTTTCATTGTAGACTCTTGTCCAATATCCTCATCACTGACTCTCATTAAATTACCTCAAAGTATTAAATATGATAATAATATCTAAATCTAAAAAGGAAAAATTTAAAGCCAGTAAACGTTAAAATATTTGTTCATTTTGGGGCACTTAGGTGGCTCAGTCATTTAAACATCTGGCTCTTGATCTCAGCTCAGGTCTTGATCTCAAAGTCATGAGCTCAAGCCCCACATTGGGCTCCATGCTAGGCATGTAAGCCTATTTTAAAATAAAATTAAATTAAAATGAAATTAAACAAATAAATTTGTTGATTCTATTAATTTGTAATTAACACATAATTATTACAATATACCATCACATAGAAAGGACTAAAATGCATTCAATTTTTCCTTTATTGAGAAACTTTGTTTATAGATACTGAATTTTGTTTGTAAAGTAAAACAGTATTGCTTATATTTCTGATTAATAATCTAAAGGATTTTGTGAAATTTAGGATACATTAGAATTCCAAAGCTTCCCAATGTTAACAAAGTGTTACTTTTTTTAACAAAAGGATGATATAAAACCTTATAAATTATATTCTCTACCCTAAGACCTCTGTTACAAAAGGAAGAAAATCTGAAACTGTAACAAATTAATAACACATTCTACCTATTTTACCATAAGGTAAGCTTATTGTCCTGAGAGAATTAATTCCCTCCACCACTGTTCAAATCTAATACATTAGAAAATGGCCCTTGAACATTGCTTCATAACAGCAAACTCACAACATACATTGACTCATCATGTCAGTTCAGTAACACCCACAATGATCTACACCTTTCCATGGGACAAATCCACTGATCAAATATCAAACTGCTTCAAAAATTTCTAAATGCTTATTCTCAATTTCAGCACTTATCTCATAGACCAGGAACAAACAGTTAAAACTGGCACCAGTGTCCAGCTACTGCCAAGTGAGTAGAAGTAGTGTAGACCACCAGTGTAAAACGTTTTATCACAATATAGAGTCAGAAATGAAACACTAATCTTTACTCAAAGGCAGAGAACACAGAAAGAAAGGTCTGGAAGCTTGACAGGTCCTATTTAAACACAATGGCTAGCTAATAGTGGTCACACAAATAGTGGTTCACTGAACTGAAACAAGTCATTTGTAAAACAATATTAAACTAGTTTTAACTTCTGAAAAACACTGCGTTCAACAATATGCTCAAAGGAACAAAATAAACAAACATAATAATAACAATAATTAACACTGGGCTTTGGCCAGGGCATATCTGCAAAGTTCAATCTCACTAAATTTGCTTTTGACAGAACAGAAATGCTGACCATAGGTTACTATATGTACTGTTCAACACTGACATCCTCTAGCAAGTACTTATTATAAATTGAACTAGATGGTGATTTTCCCTATTTGATAAGGTGTGAAAATTTAGAGAAGCCAAACACTAGTACTAAATCTTAAGACAAATAATCTGAACTATATTAGGCTCTTTAATGAGAGAAAAACACATCCTCTAATCTGCTATCTCCCTTACATTGGTGCCAAGCATTCCCTAAAAGATCTCTAAAGAACAGGAATCAGTGATTCCTATCATATTTACTTTCCCTTTTTATTAGATTCAAGTAGGAACTGAGACCTCACAAAGGATCAGAATCAGTCCACAGAAAAACACATAATGTGCTCTATACTGTGATCTTAAAAAAAATACAAAGCAAAACAAAACTATTTACAATAAATGTAAAAGTACTTACATAGCTTTGGCAACAAAGTTCCTGATTCCTTTTAAGATAACAATGATTCTTTTCCTCCATAACTATTCTGATATTTAACTCTTTTGACGGCTTTTCTAAAATGCTATTGCTGAATACCACAGTAAGATTTTAATTAAAAGGACTTTCACTTAATTAGAGTTGTCTAACTGGAAGTTCTGTAAACAACAACAAAAAGTTATGACACAAATAGCCAAAGTCAAAAACATGTAAGTTATGGTATAGCCAATGTGTTTCCTTCTCTCTCATTTGCATCAGTGGTTACAATCCAAAAACCCAGTCATACATGGCAATAAAATATAAAAATTATGGATCAGAATTAGCAGCTATGTTCATGGGCCACACCCAAGGCTGTGGGTGAGCTGCATACCTCAATTAATGTTGAGATCCACATTTAAGGAAATGAAACTTGTGTTATAATTTTTATTCCCATTTTGACATGCACAACATCTAAGAGTTTGGCTGCTTTCATACATGGCCTTGTTTTCAGCTGTCTGTCACATAAAATTGCAATTTAGCATCTCACTGATCTCCTGTTTTCTAGGGAAACCTACTCCAAAGCAAACACTGACATATGCTTATGTTTTGGTGTTCCTATGAAAACAAGATGTGGCATGACTCACTTCTCTTCTTGTTGAATTATGTATCTTCTCAAGAAAGAGACCAGCAGTTAAATGTGCTGGAATATTGATGACTATGGTTATAAGAAACCAGTTATTTAGAAGGAACATTTGTAGAGGTAGAGCAGCCTTGTAAAAATAGCACTACAGAGGAGGTCTGGTTCAGATAATTACAATTTTCCATTTCAGAGTCACCAAAAATGTTTGCTGCAACCTAAATATCTGCTATAGTCTATGCTTGATAAAACTGGAAACTAAGAAAACTAGGCCAGTGTCTGAAATTTGACAACATCCTCAGCAAAGTCTTGAGAAATCAAAGGATCTCACAGATCTTAATAGGTCATCTAAACTGGCTTCATATAATATCAACATTAAAATCTTTTTTATTTTTCAGGTTTCCTGATAGACAAATAATATAATTTGGTCTATGTCAAACTATCACAATTTCCCACCAGTCTAATTAAAATCCCTCATTGTATAATGTAAATTTATTTTCTTTAGTTTACCAAAAATATTGAGCATGAATATCTACACATAGACTCGAATATTGTTACAGCTGAAATGCTTTAGACAAAAAATTTCATCATAACCACTTACGGAAACCGAACACACGGTTTTATTAAAAACACTCTTCAAGATCAATATACACTTACATAACTTAATTCTCATTACATTATTATCACCAGAGAAAAAGGGACTCTGACACTTCATTTTACAGAAAAATATAATAGAGCAGTGATTTATGATCTCATCTAGAATAAAAGTAAAGCAAAATCCCAAATTCTTATTCCCAAAGTAGGTCAGTATTACACTCTTTGGCTCCACTTGAATGCATTTCATTCAAAGCACAGCTTCTCAGTTTAAGTGCAAGTACAGGCAGAAAACTCAGAATGCACTCCACTGGCCATGTTATATACCACTGTCATGGACACTTCAGGATAGAATTCGATACAGATGAATCTTCTTTACATATAGACAGGAAAAATGAAGTTCAGAAAGAAAAGGTTAACTACTACTTCATTTTCCTTTCTACGATACTTGAAATCTTAGCCTTTTCTATGTCTCAGTTTTCTCATTTGAGAAATGGGTATATTTCCCACTCATACTTTCCACTCATACCTCCTTATACCGAGAGAAAGCATAATATCAAGAAGATTAAAAGCATGAATTTTATTTGGAACCAACCCTTACATCTCAATACCTTCACAACAGTAACTCAGTACAAGTTAATTAAGTGCTCTGAATTAATTTCTTCATCTGTAAAAGAGGTTACCACCTCTCTCATTGGGTTATTCTGAGGATTAAATGATGTGATATATGTAAATTATCTAGCATTATACCTACGACTTGTGTTAATAAATAAAACAGCCTAGAATTTAACAGCATTTCCATGTATTTATAAAATGAATCTACTTAATAATGTAATTATCATATGGTACTTCATTGGGCAAATTCATTATAAGCAGTTATGTCACTAATTTGGCACTTCAGTAGTAGCTGAAATAAGATTCAAATGAAAAAGTTTACATACTAAAGTTAAAAGCAGAAAGATTCTTCACATTAGTAGTCAATTCTACTAGGTCACAATTCTATAGCATCTAGGAAGAAATAACAAACTTACACACATTGGAGACTATATTACAGAGGCATTTTATTATACACTATGTCAGTGGTTTTTATTAAACTGATGAAATCTGCTCACAAATATAATAATGCTACTCCCTTCCTTAAAACTATTTGTGCTCTTATACCATATGCATTTGTCAAAATTATAATTAATTATCTTATTATGTTGACCATCTCCTTCGTTAACTAGTATAACAGTTTCATGATGGCAGGTACCATGTACACTTAGTTCAACTCTGTATTCCTGCAGTGTATTTTGGAAGATGGCATAATCTGTGCATATATATACAGTCAGACCAAAGGAACATATATAAGAATGTCTGTTTTCCCCCTAGATGGCATGAGTTTATTTTCTGTATCTTCCAAATGGTCTTCATTATATGTGTAATTATTTCACAAAGAGACAGTAGCCACTAAATAATTTCTTATGGAAAAAAGTGCTTGAAATAAAAGGTAACAGACAAAAAGGAAAACAACAGCATTAATTTGAAAGCCACTTAAATTCAAATGAGTTTGTAATCTCTTAATGGAAGAGGGGCTTCTAAAAGGGATTACAGCATGTACTCAGGAAAAGGGACACAAAGAAAAACAATTAACTGGTTTAAAATAATAAAATGATGAAAACTGTATAAAGATGATAGATAATAAGGCTAATAATAAAGGGAAGATGAGTGTCTCATTCTTGGCAAAGACTTTTACGGCAAAGTGATTACAAAGACATTTTCTGTGCAGATTATCTATACTGTGGCATAGTATAAACAAATATCTGAAGAATGTGAAAGAAGAGATTTTTACAAAATGTATTTTCAGAAAATACTTTCACATTTCCCACAAGCTTACTTAGGCCATTCATCCTCGAATGCTATGTCTATGTATACTCTAAAATGTTAAATCTCTTTCTACACAAAAGAATTGGATTTCAAACATGCAGATAAAAACACAACACATTGAGAGCTATGTAATGTGGTGAGGAGACAAGTGCTCCAGGGTTCCTGACTCAGTGTGCTAGGGAATCCAGGCAGAGAGAGGGGTAGTGGCTCACACACTCCTGCAGGGTCCATGTTACCAGCAAGTGCTCTCTATGGGACACTCTTACTGAATCCCAACACACAGAATTCTCCCAAACTTTGACTCAGCACAGAATATTTATATTGCTCTAAGAATGAAAGGACTGAAAATGGATCTTAAAAATGTATTGTTAAATAATCTTCCCCAAATGATGATAATGACAAGTGGGCAAGAGCAGTAGAGCTCTAAAGTAAAATTCTCACCTACCAAATAGGAAGTCAGTAAATATACTAAGACTGAAGATTCAAGAGTTAGCAGATGATTATTATTTAGAAATACAAAGGTAAATACTAGGAGAAATAATCCTTACCTCTAATGAAAGACATCAGGTAAGGGGAGGGGCAAAAAAAGAACTGCTCGGTTTTCTGTATATGAGCCTTTAAATTTCCTTTATTATTTGCATAAAATATTTTGATAAAAATAAAGTTAATGTAAGAATTACATTTGGTGATTCAAAATAAGGTAATAACATTAGTGATACATACATATTACAAGAATATATGCTAATAATTTCAAATATCACATAAGAAAATGATTTACTGAAAAACAAACCAAGGGCGCCTGGCTGGCTCGGTCGTTGGGAGCATACAGCTCTTGATTTCAGGGCTGTGAGTTCCAGCCCCAAGTTGGGTGTGGAGATTACTTAAAAAACAAAATCTTTACAAAAAACAAAACAAAACAAGCCCCACAAAAGCATATATCTACCAACATACATACACTCACTACATTTCTAGCCCCTTTCCACCTACCCCAAGTATACTAATCAAAGTAGGGGACCTAAAGTCACCCAATCTTGCCCTGCCCTTTCCAAGCTCTACGACCACGTCGCAGATGTGGTCTGATGTTCCCCTGATGTGCCTGCCTTCTTCCCCATTTCCATGGTTGATACCAGATCAATCTTCCTTTAGTCAATAACAAATATCACTATTTTATAAAGCAAAATTTAAGAGACAAAGATCTTTTCTTTCTCTATGATTCTAGTCTTTCTTTTGTTTTTCCTATGGAAAATTTCATATTCTGACTTTATATATTTATATAATTTATATAATATTATACATTAAAATGAGATTTTTGCCTAGAGTGAACTTTCCTATATTTAAGAGATTTTTATATATCTATTTTCATTCAATTAGTCTACAAATGCTCTGCTGAGGTCACAGAATGCATAATCATAAGTTAATTTTAATACTGTCTCTTGAAGTGACTCCTTAGACAATATTTACAGTTAGAATTTAGTCTGTTCTTATTTTGATTTTAAAAACAGACTCTAAGTCTCAGATATAATCCATTTCATAATATAAGCTTTTAAAACATCTTTCACACAATATTTTCATTTTCTCCCTATTTGTCCAACCACAGGAATGTTGCCCACATTTCCTTAAGCAAATCTCTCAGGCATTCAACCTGACAAATTGTGGATATTTTAAAATTATACTAGAGTATATATTACACTGTCAAGAAACAGTTGTCACTAAATGAAATATATGACTTATAAAGGAGATTAAACTCCTCAAATTCTGCAAATAGTTAACTGTGATGATACCAAAAAAATAATGATCAAAGTGTCTGTTTTAGGGGCGCCTGGGTGGCTCAGTGGGTTAAAAAGCTTCAGCTTCGGCTCGGGTCATGATCTCAGGGTCCTGGGATCGAGCCCCGCATCGGGCTCTCTGCTCAATGGGGAGCCTGCTTCCTTCCCCCTCTCTCTCTGCCTGCCTTTCTGCCTACTTGTGATCTCTCTCTCTCTCTCTGGCAAATAAATAAAATCTTTTTTTTAAAATAAAGTATCAGTTTCATAATTGCAATAAAACACATGTCCATATCCACAGGTCATCCCTGCTAGAGGAGCACACTCTTATTGGGCATTAAGTAGCTCCTCAGAACAGTGATGAGACTGGCTTTAAAATCATTAGGCAGAGTTGAAATCTGACCCCAACTATGCAGATTCTTTTATGCAATATCTTTGCCTATTCAACATGTAAGAAATAATCAGTTCATATTATGGGGGAAAAGTCAACCAGTCAGTCAGTAGGAATGAATGACATATTTCCTAAAGCAAAAAGAAAGAAAACTTCTTCTACTCCTCTAATTTCCTCTACGAAAACAATTTATACTAAACAACACAGGAGCTTTTCTTTCTGTGCTGACATCAGTTGTTATCACGTGTTTCTTTATGGGCTGTATACAGGACATAGTGGCTAGTTCGAGAACTGTTAATGTTGCCTGGATTTAACTCCTCATGTTTATGCATATTTCAGCATCTCTTGTGAGGTAAGACTCTGTAGGAGATACTACATAGCTGAATAAGATTTCTTAACATTTACCTGGGGTGATGAAATAAACAAGTTCTAAGGCCAGTGGTTAAACATACAGGCTG
>CM053604.1:64893629-64911025 GCA_028646535.1 Procyon lotor | reverse complement strand
AAACAAACAAACAAACAAAAAAACTCTGAGATGAGAATGATCTTTTCTACCAGAAACACTAAAATGATTTTGCAGTCTCAAACCACCCATTCCACAATGCCCTTAGCTTTACACTGTAATATATGACAGGGTGATCCACTTGCTTTATTCTTCAAAATTTTCTAAACTCTTCTAGAGTGTTCACTCTTTCATTTGAATTTTTAATTTGGCACATTAAGTTCAAGTTTTTTACTGTTTTCCTTTGTTTTTTGGCCTTTCTCATTCTCTTAGTTCTTTTTATATCTATTTAATTTTATTCCAATAAGGACCTCAACCTCATAGCTCAGGTAGAGTATATTTCCAAAAAAGGTTACACACTATTTTCACAGATTTTTTCTAACAATGTCTGTGCAAATAAGAAGCCAAAATATTGTGAATAATTTTTAATAAAAAAATAAACATCATTAATTACAAATATCAGAACTATCTTCATCTGTCCCTCAAGAACAGAGAACTGCTGTTGGATATTGGTAGAATTTAAAATTAAGAGTTTTTAGAATTCCAAACTTCTAGAGTTCCAAAATTAGACAATTATGGAACTGCAAGTCATCAAAGTTTAAGTCAATCTGTGGTATCTCTGTGATGGATATTTTGAAGTGGGCCAACTAGCCTGAAATGCCACTACAGATAATACACCAAAGTTATTCTGAGAAGTGATAAGCTCTAGCCAAAGCCACATTGTTTCCTTGCATCTTTCAGTGTGTGACAGCAGAAAGAGCTTAAAATAATTTTGCCAGGACAATAGCACATGTTAAAGGCTTGCTAATAAGTCTCTTAAATTTCTCATCTTCTGTGATTCAGAGTTTTCACATATTAGAAAATAATTGAAATGTTTCTACTACATAAATAATGCATAAATCCCTCTGAAATGTCTTAACTTAGAATCCAAAAAGTAAAAATATAATGTATTTTATAGAGAAAAGTAATTCATATGTAATCATAGCTTAGGATAAGAATGATATTTAAGATTACAAAGATGTCTTGACTCAAACCTTCTGAAATAAACTAAGAAACTATTCAGGCAACAATTCTATTGAATTTTTATACAATTATGTAATATTATAAATTTTCCATATAATCAGTATGTGTATATTATGTGTATGGTGGACATTTTACCATTGACTTCAGCAAGGAAGCATATGAATAGGAGCTTTATACTCTGCAAACCCTTATACAAATACGATGTGTTTGTATCATTACCACTTCACTGAAGATGTATGTTTCTGAAGATTAACTGAAGAGTTTTAGAATCATGATATGTATAAGACCTCCGCAGACTCCAAGCCTTCCGATCATGCTACAATTCACCAATCTCAGTTTTCCTAGGAGTTGTATAAAACTTGGCCCAGGGATGCTTAAAAAATAAATGTTTAAGAATGTATGAGTAAAGTAGCTGGCAAAAAACCTCTTCCTCAATAATAAAGATGCCACCTTTAACAACCAGAGCAGATAAACATAGTTGAGAAAAGCGACTCTCAATTCACTGTGCCAAAAGAGAAGCTTGCTCTAATAGCTTTACAGCCCCTATGCAATGCTGATAAGTAACAGGTGACATGGATGAAAAAGATTCCAAGATGAAGTAGAACAATAGCAGAGGGTAATAAGCTCTTTTGGCAGTGACAAGAGACAGGGCAAGGCGGAAAAAACAGGCACCTGCTTCAGAGAAGAGAACCAGAAAACAGAAAAGCAAGTCAAAGTACAATCTAAATTTAGTACTACAACAGCAATCTGACCATAGGGCATTTATGCAGGTTACGTGTGTATATGTTTGTATGATGTGAAGGAAGGGGCAGGCAGAAATGGGCAGTGGAAGGGAACTAAGCTGACAGTCATTCAGATTTCAGTAGTCCCTAAGAGCAGCAAAATATCACACTAAAGATGCCATGTGTCAAACTAAGGGTACTGTATACCATAGAGAGGACAGACTCTAGGGCCAGGCCAGGTCCAAAGCACAGAGCTGCAGTTTACTAAAGGTGTGACCTCGGGCAATATCTTTCTGTGTTTTCCTTTACTGTAGAAATGGTAAATAACATTTTCATTTACTTCACAGGGAAGATGCTATGAGTAGTATATGAGTTGATACATATAAATCAGAACAATGATTTACCCATTATTTTTTTTTAAAGATTTGAGGGTGAGCAGGGGGAGGGACAGAGGGAAAGAATCTCAAGCAGATGCCCCACTAAGCACAGAGCCCGACGTGGAGCTCGAACTTAGGACCCTGGGATCATGACCTGAGCTGAAGGCAGACGCTTAACCAATTGAGCCACCCAGGCGTTCCAAGAATTAGACTTTCTGAAGAGAAGAAAAGGTATTTTGGAAATGTTTGCTTCTGTTTCTGAAACACAAACTACCTCTGGAGAAGGGTAGAGACGTAACAATGTCCAAAGGGCTCATTCTATCTTTATGGGCACAAGCAAATTAAAAGCAATGACATTCATGACATCTCAAAAGTTGGACTCAAGCTGCATTCCACTGAACCATGCCTTCCAACATTCATATGTGCTACAGAAGGAACAAAAGAGAAGCAATGTTAATTGACTACATATAATACTTTCTCCAAACAGCCCTCTGGCTTTTTTTAAAAATTTCTTTGAGAGAAAGAGAGAGAGAGAGCACAGAGGGAGAGTGGGAGGGAGAAAGAGGCTCCCAATCAAGGAGAGAACCCGACATGGACCTTGGGATCATGACTCAAGTGGTCAGATGCCATAACTGACTGAGCCACACAGGCGGCCCAGCCCTCTGACATCTTTAAGGTTTGCTCTCTTCTGAAGATGAAGAATGGATAGATCCTCTGACCTACCAATTCCATTTCTAGAGATTTATTCCACAGACCTACTCACACATGTATGAAATGAACTGTATTTAAAGTAAACCATGACAGCATTGTTAAGAGTACACTAAATGACCATCCATAGGAAATGGGTTCAATATATTTTGATATATTCATATAATGGAACATTATGTACCTATTTTTAAAATCAGCAAGTTTTTATTACTGATATATAAAAAGATCCCCAAAATAAGCTGAAGTTTAAAATGTTAAGTTTAAAAAGATATAAGATAGTATGCATTAGTATCTACCATTTATAGGAAAAAGAGATGAATATGTACATATATCTTGCTCTTACATGCATAAAATATCTCTGTAAAAATATAGCTGCATAATGTTTCAATATATGGACAAGAATTAGGTTACTGAGAGACAAGAGGAAGGAGAAAGAATTTTCACTGCAAAAGCTTTAGATTTCAAACAATATGAATATATGACTCATTCAAAAAAGATAATTAACAAAATTTTATTTTTAGAAAGAGAAGAAAAAAATTTTTCCTAAGGTCCTCCCCAAGGCCAGTAAGTAGAACAGAGACCTAAAACTTGGACTAACACCCAAATCAAAAATTTCTTCACTATACTATACTGCCACTTACAACTGCATTTTTGGTACTTTATAATAAATGTTACTTACCCCCCTAAAAAAGAGAGATTTTGAATTCTCAGAAATGTTAAATCATGCACATTCTAACACAGGAATAAAAGTAAATGGTACTAGCCTAGAAGGTCAGTTCTGTCTGACACTGAAGCTAAAGAGAAGAATTCATCTATCCAGGAGATCCAGACACTAATCATTTGCTATAGCCAAGAATTTTTTCAGGTTTTAAATGCAGTTCCCAGCTCCATATATGTGTGTGTGTGTGTGTGTGTGTGTGTGTATGTGTACATACACATGTGTACACACACACACACACACACAATTTATATATGTGTGTGTATATATATGTGTATATATGTACATTTTCAAAACCCTTCTTCTTCATTTAAATATTTTAGATTATTTAGGTATGCTAAATCTCTTTAAGTAACTCCAGTCTTCATTATGGCTTAATTAATGAGGCATAAAAGACTTCTAGAACTTTATGAAAATGTTGACAACAGAGGCGAAGAGTGTGAATCCTTGTTTCTAGAAGAGCTTCCAATTATGAATCCTGATTACTAGAGAATATATTTTATGCATTCTTCTCCATAAAAAGAAAAATCCAAAACTAAAGAAATGTAAATACATTAAGATGTAGGTTCCTATTGTTAGAGCTCATGTCCATCCACGGCCTTTTCTGGAAATGCTTACAAACAGGCATTCTAACTGGAAAATGAGAATACATATATTAAAAAAGAGTTAAAAGAATACAAAAGTCATTTAGTAACTGATCATATATTCTGTATGAAATCTCCTCATTGTAAAGAAGAATATAAAGCTTGCAGGCATTATACTGTCCCAAAGTACCACCACGCAAATGAAGGTCAATGGTATACAGTGCATTCAATGTCCTAAACTTCAGGTTGGAGAGCAAATATGCATAAAATAGATCTTTTCTACATATAATCATTTGTGGGAACCAAGAATGTAGGAAACTAAGAAGAATACAGAATTATAGCAAAACATGAACTAAAAAATAAAGTGACCATCATTATGTACTTTTAGTGCCTTAGATTTCTTTTTCAAGTCACGAAACATTATCAAGAAAAGAAAAAGTTTAGGATTAGGTAAAATATTTGTTAGTCAGGTATTCATTTATATAAGGAAGAAAGTGAGACAGGATAAGAAGGGTCTAGCCAGCCACAGAACATCAAATCACTCCTGGCAAGGTGACTGCATAGCAAAGGTGGTGAGCTGAGAAAGACCAATTTATCTGTGAACTATACTAGGCTTAGAGGGAAGTGGGTGTGCCCTGAGGAAGATTAGATGAATTCCTAACATGTTTTTAAAACAGAATAATGTGAGTGACTCACAGAGAGTAAACAGGCACTTTATATCTGATGTCTTTCAGTTCACCCCTTTCTTTCCTCTCTTATCTTCCCTTAAAAGAATGTCACAAAAACAGCCCAATTCCTTACTCCTCCTAAATTGAACACTGGGTATATAGGAACCCTTCCTACTGAATCTACTAAACCATAGTCATTATCCCTCAGATTCCCTGGTTTTGCCTTCCAAAGGGTAAGGCAGAGTGAAAGTATCATTCCATCTTACTCCTATCTTCCCAGTAGTAAATGAATTTATGTTCAATGTAAGGTTCTCTCTTGTAGTTGCAAAGACCTCTTTCTGAAAACTTTGTGACAAATGGATTTCGAAAGAAAAGGTTCAGAGTTTGGATAAATGTTCAATAGCAATTCAGTCAAATGGTAAATATGGCTTTCCTGGAATATATAACCTGGGTTCAATCAGTGAATCAGCCATTGATGCTCAGGCTTGTGCAAGTTACTCAACTTCAAAAGGAAGGAAGGGAGAAAGGGAGAAAGACAGAAAGATAGAAAGACAAGAAAGATGGATAAGAAAGACAAAAAGACAGAAAGAGGGAGAGAGAGAAAGAGAGAGAGAGAGAGAGAAAGGAAGGAAGGAAGAAAGGAACTCTTGTACGCACATACAATGCAAAAGAACAAATGGTACAGCAGATAGCAAAAAGACCAGGGTACAACTAGAATCTGACAAAAATCAGACATCTTAAAAAAATGGCACTCCAAAGGGCCAGAAGTTAGACACACCATGTGTGGTAACAGTAAGAAACAGAAGGATAAGGATGGGAACAGACCTTTTTTTGGTAATAAAGAGTGAACTAAAAAATTATTGAATAGCACTGTACTTTCCAGGGGTCAGAAGAGATGTCAAACACCAATTTATATCCTCCCGACAGTGGTCTTCAATGACACTGGTACAGAAATTTTTTCTGTCATCTACAAAAAATACTAGTGAGCCACAAAGACCCACCAACCAAGCTGACTTAAAGCCTGAAAGAGACTCTAAAGTCACTCCTGGGCAACAGGTGATGATACAATAAATCATTCAGGCTTCCTATCTCATGCAATCCTCACAATTATAGTCAATTAGGTATGCATAATTCAACGGTTTAAGAAGGCAAAATGGTAGGCAGAACAATGGCCTCCCAAAAATGTCCCTGTCCTAATCTCAAGAACCTATAAATAATGTTAAATAACATAGCAATGGAGAATTAGAGTTCCCTTAAAATGGAATTAAAAATGCCAATCAGATGATTTTAAAATAGGATGATTACTAAGTAGGCCCAATGTAACAACAAGAGTCCTTAAATGTGGAAGAGGGAGGCCAAAGAGTCAGCGTCAAAATGATGTGATGTGAGAAACTCCGTAGACTTTGCCACCTTTGAAGATGGAAAGGATGGGAGCCAAAGAAAGCAGGCAGCCTCTAGAAGCTGGAAAGGGCAAAAGAACAGATTCTCTGCAAGAGCTTCCAGAAAGAAAACACAGCTTGCCAACACCTTAATTTTAGCTCAGTGAGACCCGTTTTGGACTTCTGACATCTAAAATTCTAAGATAATAAATTTGTGGGGGGGTTTCTGCCACTAATTTTGTGGCAATTTGTTACATAGCAATGGGAAACTAATACACAAAGGAATAAATTTTCTAAGAATTTTATGAAAATGTTACGGTGTTTATTTTAAAGAATTGAGATATTTTAATGTCAATTTATCTAGAAAATCCAGTAACAGAATTAGCCATGCCCTGAGGTTTTGGGGATAAATGAAGTTCTACCACTAACTTCAAATAAATGCTTTTCTCCCCCCTTAAGTCTATAAAATCACTAACAGTTAACTGTAAACCTAGATGTTATGTTGCTAATTGAGATAGAACCACAACATAAACCAGACACAATTTCTAATACTTTAAATTTACTAAATATTTAGATTTGAAAAAGGAATGGCCAGTTGCCAAAAGGATTGTTAGCATTGAATATATTAGGTAAAAATTGTAAGCATAATATATACTAGAACATTAAAGTTTAAATTTTTGACATCCCTGTTTCCAATGCCTATTGAAGATTAAATGTAGCTTTATATTTTAAAAGCTACTTCAAAGTTTAGATGGGATGTTATAAAAATCAGCAACACCTACTTGTTTCAAAACATCTTCTGATAAGAGAAAATTTTACTTATAATTAATATCAGATTAATCATCAAACACCCTTAATTAGTTCCTTAAAAAGTAAGAGCAGCAGCAAACTGAACGTGTCTGGAACCTCCTCACAGTAAATTTCAAAGATTTTCAAATGCTTTTGTATAGTATAAATTAAAAAAATAAACGCAAGGAGGAAAAACACTATTTATATATATTTCTCCCAGTGAAGTGTATCTTCTTTTTCTATGTGGTCACTTCCGATATGAAACGATTCTGCTTTGAATAGAAATGTGGGTGTGCGCACATGTATGTGTATAAGGGTGAGAGTTTAGATGGATATGATAGAAACCAACCATTTTCTACTTCAGGAGGAAATCACTAGCAAGGGCAGTATTAGTAATACAGTATCATTTAGGTCAAGCTATTTTTAAAAATGCATCACTAGATTCAGTTCTACAACAATACTCCTCCTGAAGCAAGAATAATAAATGCTAATGGTCAAAACAGATTTTGCAGCCATCATCTATATTGTCTACACAGAAATGGAAAACAAATATTTACAACTCAGTTGGGCTGATAACTTCCCAGGCTTTGGCATTACATAATCAACAGTTCCATTTAGACTACAGTCTAAGAGTTTTCATAAAATTCCAAGAAATAAGACATATTTCCAAAAGCTATTTTATAAAACACACATTTCTGAGAACTTCTCACTTGTCAGTAATTTAAGAGGATAAGAGAAGACAATATTCAAAACAAAATTCATCCTTTCATCAGAAAATAGATGAAAAATACATCTATTTGACCACCATGACCTTATCAAATAGGATTACACAACTGTGGAAAAAGAAACAATAATAAGTAAGAACGACTGGGACAACTTGTCTTATCCAGCATCCAGTACTCTCAACAAACATCTACTAAAAAGGACAATGAAATGAAAGATGGTCATGTTTCCTGTCTAGAAAATTATTCAGAATTGGAACACAGTGCTCTTAAAAAGAAACAATGACCTCCAACCTTAACAAGAATGTCTCCTTAGGAAGAAGACATCACTCACAAAATGCTGAAAGTATAATAATCGGATGATGTGATCTAAGCAGCATTCTTTCTTACAATTTTTCCCCTTTTTGGTATGTGTGTCAGACACTGGGTAAGAAGAATGATCCTTTTAAAAAAATACACAAACAACAAAACCAAATTGTGCTGAGGAAGATACCACGAACAGGCAAAGCAAATATTATTTGAATTTTTAAAAGATACCATATATGTACATGGATAATAAAAGATACATATTAAAATTTTTTTAATTTAAAGGAGCAAGCCCCATCATTTGTGATATAAACAACTGTTTGAAAAGTATAACTTTTATTACTAGTTAAAGAGGCCTAAATAAGCCTGAAGAATTTCATAGATACTGGAATTATATTGTCTAAGATATTTACATACATTTACATTATTCACATGCTTAATTTGGGCAAACTTCTTATAAATGCTCAGGTTTAACTTTTTCAACTAAGCTAACTACTCTACAAAACAGGGATTCCTAATTTATGGATAAATAAACCGAAGTTCTAAAAACTAAAGTAACTGGCTCATAGCCCGAGAGCTAGTAAGTGATGAAGTCAGGATTAGAACTCTGATGTTTCTGATTGGTCTCACTAAACCAGAAAAACAAGTCTATGCTGCTGTCAAGTAGTGAGCTGCCTTTTCTCCTGCTGGAGTTAGCCATAGCAAGGTAACTCCAGTCTTCGCATCGAGAAAATTCTTCAGTGAGTCTTATGCATGCATTTCCAAAACCAGACACTAAGCAACAAGTAGAAAAAACTTACCAGATGTGAATTCATTCCTAATTAAATAAAGGACTACATATCATACAGACAATGCTTCCAAACAGATCATCTACAAATACAGCAGCATAGATCAGCATGGCGTCACAGTGTGATGATGGCAAGGATAGCTCAGAATCAAAACAAATTGACTATTCACTCACTATCTCCCTGAAAAATGGTGATACTAAAAGTATAGACCTGCAGTCGGTTGAGTGGTAGTCCCCAAAATGATATGCCCATGACCTAATACCCAGACCCTGTGAATGTTACCTATTTGGAAAAGGGGTCTCGCAGATATAATTAAGTTAAAGATCTTGAAAGGAGATCATCTTAGATTACCTGAACACACCCTAAATCCAGTGACAAATCTCCTTATAAGAGACAAAAGTGGAAAAGACACAGACACACAATGAGGAGGAGGTAAAGTGATCATGAAGGCAGAGACTGGAGTGAGGCAGCCATCAGGAATGCCGCAGTCACTTGGAAGATAAAAGAGACAAGGAAGAATTCTCCCCCAGAGCTTCCAAAGACAGTATAGCCTTTCCACCACCTTGATTTCAGACTTCTAGCCTCCAAAATGGGGAGAGAATAAATATCTGTTGTTTTAAGCCACCCAGTTTGTGTTAATTTGTCACATCGACCACAGGACACTAATACAGTACCAAAAAAGAGTGCTAAAGGGACACTGGGGTGGCTCAGTTAGGCGGCTGCCTTCAGCTCAGGTCATGATCCCAGGGTCCTGGGATCAAGTCCCACATAAGGCTCTCTGCTCAGTGGGGAGCCTGCTTCTCCCTCTGCCTGTTGCTCCTCTTGCTTATGCATTCTCTCTCTCGCTCTATCTCTAGCAAATAAGTAAATAAACAAAATCTTTTTTTTAAAAAGTGCTAAAAAGATTTGATGAGATGGTGTATTCAAAGCACCCTCAATCTCTAAGTATACAATAAATATTAACAATTACTATTAATGAATTAATATATATAAGGGGCAGCCATTACACATGCAAACATCTGCTTCTGCATTTTGCGGGGGTAGAAAATGTCACACAATTCTTGCCTCACTGCAAAATTAATTACTAAAATATATTTGGTACCCTACTAAATGTATCTTAAAAATTAGCAACTGTAACCATTAAGCTCTGTTTCTAGGAAAGACAAGTAATTTTCTCTTTCATTAAAGAGAAATTGTTCTCTCTTTTAGTTTTCTAAAACTAAAACACTTGTTTTCTCACTTAGTTCACTATTTTAGGCTAAAGCTAAATTTACTAGTAGCCTTGGAAAAAGTATCATTCACGCCTAACCTATTAAATAGGTTAAATAAAAGATATCTGAGATCACTGGAAGTAGTCAGAATTATAAAAATAGGATGAATGGTTTAAAAAAAAAAAAAAGGAAAAAGATTCATTGACCAATACTGCCTCAGTTAGGGTATAGCTATGAAGCACAATGAATTCTTTGATTGCAAAGAATTAGCCACTTAAGTAGTTCATGAAGTATACAGACCAGGTAGGCCCCAAAACCTCCTCTTACCCAGAAGAGGATCTTAGATTTATCTCTGAAACTTCCTTCCTCCTTGTCTGTAGGACTACTGCCTATCAAATACTGGGAGACAAATGAGAAGTAAATGTAAATCCTTTCTAAATGTAAGCCCCCTTTAAAGGCCCCAAATGCAAGGCTTCTGACTTGTGTTCAAGCAAAGAGACTCTCATTTTAAATTCCTTCTCTGACTCTATTCATTTACCAAAACAGTAGATAAAAAAGGAACAGGAAGTGGAAGAGAGCAGCAGGCCTCTCCCCTGACCAGGACACCTGCCACATGTGAGGACAGAAGGTGAAGAAGTAGAACTTGGAGACAATGACCCTGTTATGGCACAGTTTATGCCACTCATTAGTAACACCGCCGAATGAGGATCAAGTGAGAGTAATCAGGCAACAACTCTACCTCCCAGGAGAGGAACTGAGCCAAATGGAAGAAGTTGTATCCTCCATCAGACCCCATTCCAGGTGGGGAGAAAAGATGTGTATGGAAGTTCTATTCTCACCATGGGCAGAGGCAGTAGAAAGGAGAATGAATTACCTCACTCCCTAGCTCAGAGTGGACTAAAGAAGGGGCTGGGTTTATAATCAAGATCTAAAAATGTAAACATTAAAGTTATAGCTCCCCAGAGAGGGATATGCCGTGTGGGGCTGCCACATAAAACTGTTCTTGCCATTCCGTGGCTACAATTTAGTGTAGTTTTATTTAACCTCACAAACTTGTGATCATTAGCCTCACTCATTTCTGCACTATTGTTTGCTTTCATTTCCTAATTCTTGATAAAAATGTTTTAGGAAATTTTCACCCTCAGATGCAGTATTCAATTCAACAAATATTCCAGCACAAACCATGAGCAAGTCTATGAGAAAGATCAGAACATACTACTGTAAACAAGACAGGCATGGCCTTTGCCCTGAGGAATTTACAGTCCAGTAGCAAATGTGAATGTGGTTTTACATTCACTAATGAGATTTTTTTCCTCTTAAAACCAAAATGCTGGAAAATCTGCAAGAGGTACACATGTGTATATGTTAGGGGACACTAAGTTTTCTATACCTCTATATCTAGAATATGCATTGGCTCTATGAGGGGCCCAGCTCTGATAGTTAAGAAACCACGGAGCTGTAGACCTCACCAGCTCAGATAAATGTATCACAAATGGCTTTAGAACTACAAATAGAAGATGAAGTATACAGTCAAATGAACACGGCTCTCCCAGAAGTCTGCACGATTCTGCTCACATCAACTTGAATTACAGGTTCTGTACTTACCTGTCACACAACATCAAATAGCCCTTTTATAGCAGGGACTATGTCTTTTTTTCTCCTTCTATAACTGCACAGGAATTAATGAAGACCTACCCCAACTAAAAACCCAACAAAGAGCCATTAAAAGAATGAATAAATCAGTTTTACTGGCTGAACGGAGAAGAGGGAAAAACTAAGCAAAAGGAACAAAGTTTAAAATGAGAGAGAAACAATAGAAAGGAGGCAGTGAGAAAGCTGCTCCTCAGAAATTTCCTCAACCAGTCTGGAACTACCATCAGAGAGGGCTTTCACTCCTCCTCACAACTCTCTCCTCACCAAGGCCTCGTTTGTTCCCACCCACACTTGTGAAATCTCTCCCAATGGGTCTCCCTCCTTCCCCACCCTACACATTCACACACAGCCAAAATAGCTGGGTTTAAAATCCTGGCAGGTGACCCTAGCCATTGTTTTTCTCCATTTCCTTATCTTTATTTAATAGGAGAATAATAATAGCATCCATACCTCACAAAGTTCTCCAAAGGATTCAATGAGTTATAGGTGAAGCATTTAAAAGAATGCCTAACATAGAGTACCGGCTCAATAAACACTATTATTATTATTAAATTTCTTATTATTGTATTCCAAAACAATTCTTCAGTAGTTTCCCATTAACTAAGAACCCAAAATTCAAAATGTTACATATGGCAGCTGAGATCTCTTAAAAAAATCTGAACCCTTTAACCTTCTAATCCTCTCCTATTCTTCCTGTTTCTCTCAAAAACTACATCTTAGCCACCGTGAACTACTGACAAGTTCTCAGAAAGGAGCATGGCTTTCCTCAAGCTTTCCTTTCTGCTCTGAACGCCTTCTTTCCTCCTACTATTGACCAGTGGCAAGTTCCTATTCTATACTCAAGCTTCAGCTCATGCATTATCTGGTAGGACATCTTTGCCTCCCTCAGACTGTTCCTCTGTGCTCCAGATGCTACTTGTACATATCCACATTCTGACAGTCATCTATCTGTGTACAAAAATTGCATCCCATTAGGGGTTTCCTGAACTGAGATACATTTGTTTCTCTACCTATTCCCTGATCCTAGTATTGTTACTGGTATACCATACTGGTATACTGCTTGCAGAAGAAAGGGAAAAGAGGGTGTTTTCTCTTTTGTATACTGGCCCCAGTGGCCCCAAACTTCCCTACATTTCTCCATTGTTCATATAAGTCCTCTTAAGCCAACAAATTCAGCCAGCGGCCTAAAGCACATACAGTTTTCTATACTTCAAAGGAAGTAGGGGGTATGAATTATATATTATATATGGACAGACATGCATGAGTGTAAGTCACAGAAATCTCAGTTCATCCTGTCACTCATTCACATATTGCTAAAGTTTTTACAATCCTTTCAAGCTTCTTAATTCGTGCCTGATCCCACCACAGCTCATCTCATCTAATTCCTGGGAAAATGGCGTACTTTTGGCACCAATTTGCCCTGTATGTTAATCATGGAATTACTCTCAACTAAGATCTCTCTTCTCTAGGATCCCAGCAAACTTTCTCACTGCCCTTCATCTAAAATTTTCTTCCTTTTCAGAACTTCAAACTTCAGGTGACTAAACAATGCTACTCTGTTCCTTCCTGCCATTATCATTCTTGCATTTGTGTGTGTGTGTGTGCGCGTGTGTGTGTGTGTGTGTGTGTGTTGAGGATGAAGGGCACTGTACCACTGTACTTCAGTCCACTGAAACTAACCAAGTTTTTTCCTCTTTCTGTAATTCAATTACATATGGTTCATTCAATCTCTAGACATGTAATTAGTGAAGGACATTTTGACACCTTAGAGACAAGTGGAGGGATTTTAAGGTTTTAAAGAAAGAAAGAAATGCAGGAAAATGAACGACTTAAAGAAAGTAGGAGAAAAGTTTAGAGAAAACAGGAAACATGTTGGCTACTAGAGCAGTGATAGTATTTGGTAAAACCAATTTACTACTAAATCAAGTATATTTCCCACACTCAGCATAAGATACTGATAAGACACCTAAAAGAACACTGTAAACCAAGCACCAAATAGACAAAGAACAGGGTAGAGCAGGGTAAACAAGCACATGGGTTGATCAAGTTGAGCTCATGGGCTAACACCTATTGGTCCCTCTGTTTTTCCTATGCTACACAACTCCAATCTCAGTGTCACCACTATCACAGGGTTGTCACTGCAGGTATTTTTTTAAAACAGATCAAAAAGAAACTCTAAAGCATTCATAGAGACAAATGGTGAAGGTGGCTAAGAGTCCTACTGGTTGAGAGCTGGAGCCGCAGCACTCTACAACACTACAAATCTAGGAAGCCTGTTTAAGACTTAAAAGTCTGTTCTCTTGAACTGAGCCGTGCATTTTAATTCAACTGAAAAACTATTTTACAGATGAAGATATTATTTAAGCTGCTTTAATAAATCCAGAGAATGCATATGTTGGAGCTGCTAAAGGAATGAATGAGGTAATATTACCACCAGAATATTTTGTGAGCTTCTAAAAACGCAAATTTTTCAAAGAGCACTGACTTCTTGCTAATATTTTCCATGGAATTTGAAATTACTGGAATATCAAACAAAAGTCTCCATAAACGCCTCTTTCTCTGCCTCCTATGGAACACATTTAATGGCAAAAATTCAAATTGGGTGTATTTGAAAGAGTAAAATGCACATTTAGACAATAGGTATTATAATGACTATACAATAAGAAAATTTTCTTAATTCCTTTTTTTAAAGGGACTGTGTGATGTTGTAGAACAATCATTATATTAGGAGGGAAACAGACCTGAGCTTGAATTCTGGCTTATTTACATACAAGTTGTGTGAATTTGAAGTGTGGTACTTACCCTCTCTGTAAAGTAGGGTGATAATATCTATCACGGTAACTGCTATGAAGATTAAATGATTAAAGTATATTAAGATCTCAGCTCAGTAATTTGTTGAAAGTAAAAATTTAAAGTTCTAGCTTCTTTAGGGGTGCCAGAATGGTTCAGTCAGTTAAATGTCTGACTTCATTCAGCTCAGGTCATGATCTCAGGGTTCTGGGACGGAGCCCCACATTGGGCTCCTGCTTAGTGGGGCATCTGCTTCTCCCTCTCCCTCTGCCCCTTCCCCTCCTCCTCCCTCTGCTTCTGCTCTCTCTCTCCCTCACATAAATAAAAATCTTTAAAAATAAATAAAATAAAATAAAATAAAATAAAATAAAATGTTAGTTTCTTTTTCTTTAATATGCTTTACTTACCAAATCCCTACCGTGTGCTAAGAAACAAGACTAAAGCTGCTTTCCTAGCAAGCTTAACACTTTTTATATCAAATATCTCAGAAGAAAAACTATTATCTAAAGTTCTTGAAAACATAAATATTGTTATAACCTATTAAACTTCCTTAAAGGCGTAGATAAAAAAGAAACTTTTTTCTGCATAATACTAAAATAATTTCAACTGTAAATATTATATAGCAATAGAAATTACATGCAAACAAGTAAAACACAGCACAACCAAGTTTCAATAAAGGAACAATTTGCTTTGATCCCCTGGAGATAATCCTTTGGCTCACTAAGAGCCAACAGGCTTCTCATAAGAAAATGAAATCTACACAAATATTATAGAATCTATGAAATCTGGGGAATAGATATTATATATTTCAGTGTGTCAAAAAGATTAAAATTCTACTTTGAAAGAGGCAGTTATCTAGATTATCTTTCAAATACAAAAATACTTTTCTTAGTTTTAAGAATAATTTGATAACCAGACATATTCTCAGGATAACAAAAACATTCTAGAATAATAAATAATCCACTATGTCAAAGCAGAGTCTATATAACATGATTCCAGTAAAACAAAAGAATCTGGAAAGTCCCTCATATTCATTGTACCAGGATGAATTACACAGGAAAACAGTGCTATTAAACTTCAGCCAAAACAGTCAAATAAAGGCAGACTCAATTGTAAGAGACGTTATGGAGCCTGGGTGGCTCAGGTCATGATCTCAGGGTCCTGGGATCAAGCCCCGCATCCAGCTCTCTGCTCAGCAGGGAGCCTGCTTCCTCTTCTCTCTCTGCCTGCCTCTCTGCCTCCTTGTGATCTCTCTCTGTCAAATAAATAAATAAAATCTTAAAAAAAAAAAAAAAAAAAAGAGAGGTTACTGAATTTATGATTATCATCTATGGATTTTTACTACAATTCAGAAATAAACTCTTGCTGTATTACTCAAGAAATCAAAATTCATAAACAAAAATAAATGAAGGATTGTTCTCCTTCTTATGCTTTTAAATTGCAGAGAAAGACTGTTAATAAGGGATCCTGCCTGGTTAAAAAAGAATTACTAGGACTAGTAACACTAAGAAACCTGTGGATAAGGGCACCTGGGTGGCTTAGTCAGTTAAGTGTCTGACTCTTAATTTCAGCTCAGGATATGATCTAAGGGTTGTGAAATCGAGCCCCAAGGTAGGCTCTGCTCTGGGCATGAAGCTTGCTTAATTAAGATTCTCTCCTACTCTCCAAAAACAAACACAAACAAATAAAAAAAAACCTTTGTATAAAGCAGGTTTACTGTGAAAATGCAGGTTTTAAAACACATTAAAGAAAAAGGATTCTGCAAAGTTTGACAGTATAAATTATCTGTCACATCTGTGTTTTGCACAGCCAATCACTCCAGTTTACTTTTCAACTCACATACAGCCTAAACTATTTCAATCTTTGAGACATTAAAAGCAATAATAGCCACTGGAAACAGTTGGAAATGACTTGAATTTCAACCCTTTTGAAGGCTCTTGATCTATGGACAAAAATGTTTATTTGGAACTCCAAGGAGACTGCTGCCATTATATACTCAAGAATAACCAGATTGTCACTTTATCTCACTAATAACTCAAGAATTATTTCTAAATTTATCAGGCAAAAAGTAGCAAAAATTACTATAACTTTAAAGGCAGCATTCTCTACAATGAAAGGCAATAAATATTTTTTGAGAATCTTCTAAGTCCAAGCCACAGTGGTAGGCACTGGAATATGTAATAAACAGAATATTATTTCTGTCCTTCAAAAATTGGGTGTGATCTTCTTGCCACTTAATCAGTGTGTACATTATATCGTACTCGCGACTGCTTTTCATACAAAGAAATACTGTTGTGTTTTTCATTTTAAAACTCTGAAATTAAGCTTATTTCTTTCTTAAAGTGATAATGAAGCTTAATCTGGTAGAGTCCAATGTGGCAGAATCGTCATCCTTCTTATCTGCTAATAAGTCTGTGTGACCAGAAGAATCTTCTTGGATTACTGTGCTCTGTCAACTGTCTTAATGTGTGTCTTTCTGTCTCTGTTTCCCTCCCCTTCTTCATGTTGTCTCTCCTTAGACTCACCTTCCCTGGATATCTCTGCTTGGGACTCTGTCTCTACTTTCAGATAGCTTAAAATTTTTTTGGCCAGTGGTTCCCAGTCTATGAACCACACTTGAAGCAGCTGGGGGCAACTGGTACACAGAGTTAAGTTTTCACATGTGAGCCACGAATTCATCTGTGTACTAATCACTAAAAGCTTCAAGTCTGCTTAAATCATGTATATATTTTGATTTTCAAATAAATGTGGATTCTCGTACATAAACGTAAAAAATCTTCCTCTTCATTTAAAACTGCAATACAATATAAAATCTGCAATTACTAAAAATACAATTATTATCTTAATGTGACAAGGGAAAGGTTGTCCGTAAAATATTTGACATTAAAAAAAAAGTCTTCATTTAAGGTTAGAAACCAGATCCCCACACAGTGAGCTCCTTGAGGGCAGGTATGAGGACTT
>CM053604.1:64850831-64893129 GCA_028646535.1 Procyon lotor | reverse complement strand
TGATTATTGGTTTTGTGGGTGTTGAGTTTGAGGAGTTCTTTACAGATCTTAGATATCAGACCTTTGTCTGTAGTGTCATTTGCAAATATCTTCTCCCATTCTATGGGTTGCCTGTTTGTTTTGTTGACTATTTCCTTCGCTGTGCAGAAGCTTTTTTATCTTGATCAAGTCCCAAAAGTTCATTTTCACTTTTGTTTCCTTTGCCTTTGGAGACATGTCCTGAAAGAAGCTGCTGTGGCTGATGTCAAAGAGGTTACTGCCTATGTTCTTCTCTAGGGTTTTGATAGACTCCTGCCTCGTGTTGAGGTCTTTTATCCATTTCAAGTTTGTGTTGAAAAAGAAAAACAAAGCTGGGGGCATCACATTGCCTGATTTCAAGCTTTACTACAAAGCTGTGATCACCAAGACAGCACTGTACTGGCACAAAAACAGACACATAGACCAGTGGAACAGAATAGAGAGCCCAGATATGGACCCACAACTCTACGGTCAAATAATCTTTGACAAAACAGGAAAAAATATCCAGTGGAAAAAAGACAGTCTCTTCAATAAATGGTGCTGGGAAAATGGGACAATTATATGTAGAATGAAACTTGACCATTCTCTTACACCATACACGAAGATAAACTACTTTTCCTTTTATTCTTATCTCTCTTTCCAACTGGTCAACATGCCCATCCCAACCTATATCAGGGGAGTAGCCACCTTCAAACTACCTCAGAGGGTATTCCTCCAGCTGACATACCCTCCTCACTCTGAAAGCCTCGCCCAAGTTTCAGCTTTCAATGGGCTCCCTGTAGCACTTTCTGTCTCTTCTTAGCCCAACGAATAGATACAAATTCCTTAACAGCAGAAATCATAAATCACTCTCTTTTTTTATCTATTTGCCCCTAAAGGCTGCTAGTCATAATGTGAACCTGGAGAAAAAGTCCAATTTTTAAAAATTTGGAACATGATGAGATTTTTCAACTGAACTTAAGTAATCAATGTTTGTTTTGACAAAAGTTATAAAAAATTATTTCTAAAAGTATCATAAAAACATGGTCCAAAAGTCAGTAATTTAACTTTAATTTAATGTTACCCAGGAAATTACAGGGAGTATACATGAATATAGATGGGCGAGAGAGATTTTAAAAAACTCATTTTTTTGTTTGTCTCTCTGACTTAAGCCACAGTGAAAAAGAACTGTATCTACAGTGTTCCTCTAAGGAGAACAAGAGGAATTAGCAGAATAAACAAGACTAGGTGTGTACTGGTTTCTCTTTGCTGTCATAAATTACTGGTGAAGGCAATAATTTTTAAACAAAGCAGTGGTCAGCTGGCAGTAAGCATGTTTGTATCCACTCCACTGTTTTTAAAAAGCTTTAATTACAAATGTACAATCAAAAATCACTCACTTGACTAAAAAAAGCTTTCTTCTAACTTATAACATTATCTTTCAGACTTTCTCACATAACTACCTACCAGATTACCCTTTCATTTTCTCCCTGTTTCCTACCAGTCACACCCATTTGGTTGCTAAGAAACAAAATAAATACGATCTCCAAGAAGTATCTGTAAAATAGATACTATATTAAAACTTACCATGAGGAAAGAAGGAAGAAGAGAGAAAATGTACCTCTACTGTGGCTGTGGTTCTTTACACAAGCTAATTTGTTTAACCTTTCTAAGAGCCCTAGAAGGCATCCCTTCTAGGCATGCCCAATAACAAATGGCTAACCAAAATTCAGTCACATAACTTGTCCAAGGTTACACAACCAGAAAGTGGTAGAACCAAGGTCTGCCCCAAGTTTGCCTGATTTCAAAGCTAGTGTTATTACCATTCCCCTCTATCTCTGTTTCATGGCCTTTTAAAAAAAATTCTGCATAGGGGCACCTGGGTGGCTCAGCGGGTTAAAGCCTCTGCCTTTGGCTCAGGTCATGATCTCTGGGTCCTGGGATCGAGCCCCGCATGGGGCTCTCTGTTCAGCAGGGAGCCTGCTTCCCCCTCTCTCTCTGCCTGCCTCTCTGCCCGCTTGTGATCTCTCTCTGTCAAATAAATAAATAATAAAATTGTTAAAAAAAAAAAAAAAAAAGAAAGAAAGAAATAACCATACACTTTCAAGATACAAAGTTCAAAGAGAAGAATTTCAAAATGCAAAATACACTGATTAACCTATATTTACCAAATCTGTTGTCAAATTGCTACCGAACAACAAAAAAAAATGAACTAACTTGAGCCTTCAAGTTCAGTGGCAACAATCTTTATCCCTATTGAGCTGAAGAAAAAGGGATACAAGATAAATATTTCTCTTCTATGCCTGCTGTCTAGTTTGCTGATTGACAGTTTTTCCAGTATCATAATAAGCCCCAAAAAGCCTTAAAAATATTTTTTTTAATTCCTAAATCCTTACTCATCGAATACACAGGTAGAAGCCTGCTGAAGAACTAAGTCTTCCAATTTCCTTAATAAAGAAATAAATTAGCAAATACAGTCAGCAGGGTTATAAATTTAGGAGTGAAAATTGAAAGACTACATTCTCAATTAGTACCCACAATCACATACACAAGTCAGTATCCAAATGAATGCTCCCATCCAGTGGTCCACCAATCTACTCAGCTTTTATTTTCTTTCCTTCTTTTCATTCTAATACATAGGGTCTATGAAACACATAGAAAATAATTTAGGTATATTATTATAGAATACTGACAGGTGAGAGTGCAAATGAAAAGGACATCTTGGACAGAGAGATGTGATAGCTTACAAGCAAAAGAGTCAAAAAGTTAGCCCTCCAGTGTTACTTTCCGGTCTTACAGAATTTTGTTAAGATAGTAGAGTCATTAAGTCACTGATAGAACAAAGAAGGTGGGGAGGAGCATAGGCTCTGAACTGACCTGGGTTTGTTATGCATATCACATAAACTCTTGAAGCCATAATGTACTCATCTGAAAAATGGATGTGTTAACTCCTTCCTAAATTATATTTGTGAAAAGGACTGCACAAAAGAGATGTCCATGCATCCTTGTCTTCTTCCCCTTTCCTAAGCAGCACTGCTAATTTTAATAATGGGGGCGGGGATGATGTGATCAAACTCAGTCCTGAAAAAGAGTCATCCTCTCTCTTAAAGAACTAAAAAAATAAAACTAAAACCAACACAAACAAGCAAATAAAAAACAGTAAAAGCTAAACTGCAGAAAGGAAATTAGAAAAGCATGTGAATATCAATGAGCAACTCCAATTAAAAGATAATCCATCCAAATGGATTCTAATTCACACAAATTCAAACATTCCAAACAGAGAACTGAAATTTTTTATTTTAAAAAAATACTTTCTAAAATCCTGCCTCTATGCTATTAGTGAAAGGGCATAGCAGAATCCATAAAGCTAACAGTAATAAAATTTTAAGCAATCTGTTAAAATGAAACAAAAGATGGCTAATAGCTTCGGTCTGGTAAAACAGCTACTTTTTTCTTTTTTCTTGTAATTCAGTGAGCCTATTAAATTATTCCAATCTGTCATTCATCAGTAGTAGTTACTGGACCTCTGGCAATTTTTTATGTTGCTGTTGTTTGAAGGATGAGGAAGAAGGGGGAGGCAGAAAGAGAGTACATCAATATTTTTCAAAACTCAATCCTTCTAGAACTTGCACTTCCAATCATAATACGTTATACACTAAGTGAAGCCTATGGAACAAAAAACAAATCAGACTCGTCACTACCAGTAATGTAAGAAAAAAAAATGTAAGAAAAAAAAGGAAGATTGGAAAAGCTATACATATATTTTTTTTCCTGTGATTCTGAGAGGATTAATTTAAAAATATAAAATGACAAGTATATAAAATAGTTTTTATGATTAAATGCCTTTTGACTATCCATCTGACCTACCTTTCACCTTAAAGTCCGTAGAATAGTACAAGTCACTTTGCTAACCTGGCACAGTTTAAGATAACTCCAATGAAGAAAGTCCAATTTCCTGATTCTCTCAGCCAAAATAAGCAAACCTAAGTTAGTTTGATCTAATAGCAAGCTCTAGGGAACTTAGCCATTTACAGCTGAAAAATCAGAACAAGAACCAGAATTTAAGGGAACTTAGAAATCACCCATGACCTCATTTTATAATCAAGAAAATTAAGTACGAGAAATTTAGTGACTTGCCCCAGTTCATACAATAAGTTAGTAGCAAGTTTATCCGTGTTATGCAGAAAACTATTGAAATAAAAGAGTTAAAAATCTTACTAGAATCCAATTCTAATGTAGTTAAAGTTATTCGATATCAGATTTAGAAAATAATTTTCTTCTTTAGTTAACTGAAATGTAACTTTAAAAATCATCCACTTCAACTTGGATAAAAGTATAGGCAAAATGCAATTGATATTTAAAAATAAGGATGCTACTATTTGGCTAATTTCACCAAGAGGAAAAATAATTTCAAATAGAAATTTTCATTGTCTAGTTGTACTTAGAATCAGTTGCAGTTGCAGGAGGGAAAAAAAAGAAGAAACTTACAATCCTATTCCAAGGATAAAAGACAAGTTAAATGAAATCTTCCACACCTCTATATTCATTAGATACCCAGAACATAGTGAATCAAGTCTTACCTTTTTAGGATATCAGAGAGAGATAATATGTTTGCTTTATTAAATACCTTCAAACTAGTCTAGATAGAAAAAAACAGTTACAAAACAACCTTAACCATAAACAAGTACCTTTATCTTACTTTTTCTTATCTAAATCCTATTTTCAGATATTGCAGTTAGGACTAAAGAAGGAATCAATTAAGTGTATATACTATATATTTAATGAATTGACACATATCAATAATATTTAGGGCGAAAAATATTCACAAAACAAAATTGCTGGTAATTTTCATTTCAAAAACAAAAATGGCTTTTCTCTTTATCTTCCCCTGGGGATTCTTGGGTGGAGGTGAGCAGAACTCTGCAAGAGTGGCAACCATCCAGTGTTTCTGACAGCGCTAGAAGGAAAAGGCAGTGCCACCACCACTAGCAAGACTTGGGAGAAGCTGGGTCTGCTCCTCCTTCCAGTCCCTCCTTCCAATAATGAAGTCATTTCTCTCCCAGACCTTGCTGCAGATCTGGCCAGGCAGCTATAACTCTTAAAGGCTTTCTCACAATTTTTTTTTAGGGCCAGGAAAACTTAAATTTGATTACAATATTACAGTGACCCACAAGACTCTACACGCTCTGTACCATCTCATGCCACTTCCTGCTACCTCTCTGACCTCACCTCTTACCTGCACTCACTCTGCCTTCACTCACTCTGCTTCAAGCACACTGTACCACTTCTTCCCTCTGCCTAGGACACGCACAATGCACATATCCAATGACCTTCTCACTGAAGCTTTCCTGACCACTCTATTTTAACTTGCAATTCCCTACCCTTATACGTATGCTATTTTTCCCCAGAACACTTACCTATCTCTGCTCACTAGAAGGTAAGCACTGTGAGGCAGAGATTTTTGTCTCTTCTGCTCACTGCATGTCCCCAGCACCTATAACAGTATTTGGCACATACTGAAAGCTCAAAAACTACTTGTGGAATAAATAAATGATTCCAAGTTTGGGAATTAGTGCTGGTATTCATCAAATATTAATTAGACATTAAGAAGCATAAAACTATACAAGATGAAAAAAAAACTATACAAGATGTTGTAAAACACAGATTGTACAAAAAACATGGTCTTTGCTTTCAAGGAGTCTAGCTGGAGAAGCAGAACTAATATACATGGAGTAATTATTTAAATACATGTACAGTATTAGGTATGATTATTAACCAATTAAGGTTATTTGTATGACTCATGGAATCTGCCTTGTTGTTATTCCCGGTTATACCTAGCACATAATTAAATTCTGAATCAAATGTTATAAACTTGTCATAGGAGTTCAGATGGAGAAAAATGAATTGAGTTGCAAAAGTAAGAAAAGACAGCAGGTGGATGATGAGGTTCAACATGGGCTTTGTGGATGTAGAGGCTTGTGTTGGCAGTGAAGAGGTGAGTAGGCAGCTTAGATGAGGTGAATTTCATGAAAGGATAGGCAGATGAGGGACAGTAAGAAACACCTGAAATAAAATGACAGGACTCATTGATAGTAGGGATGATCTGGGAGGACAATTTGAGTCTAGATCACAGAGAACCTAATCCTCTGAGTAAGTAGACTCAAGTCCAGATGGAATCTCACAGCACATGCTATACCCAGCCTGGGTCCCCTGAAACCTTTCTACCAGTTTGGTACAGCCACTCATGAAACACTAATGGTGCACACCAGCAACTTTCTGTATAAGCAACAGAAGCTACCCCCTTCCCTCCACCCTGTATGCATGTGCATGCGCACACACACACACACACACACCCCACATGTATTTCCAGGAAAACTGGTGGCCAGTGACTAACAAATTAAAGAAAGGGGTGACAAAAACCCTGTTCCCTCACCTCAAGGCAAGACAGCCTCTATGGTACAATTTTATCCCGAAGTTACCTCCTGGATCAAGGTGAGGCTACATATCCCCTGAAACCACATCCTTGCTCATCTCAATTTCTTCTTCTTCCCAATCCTGCTTAATTCACTTTGCTGTAATATATCAAAGACCTCTCTTGATATATTACTCGTACATGAATTCTTTCTTAGGTTCTGCTTCCAGGGAAACTGGACTATGACAAATCTGTAAAGGGAAGTACTACATGTTCACAAAGAAAAGTACATGTTTAAGAAGAAAAGAGTTACACAGCACAAGCATTGTTGTAGGTCATTTTGGAAGGAGACTACAAAACAGTCTGGTTGGTAACAGATGGAATAAAGAGGATAAGGTGACAGAAGGCAAATTAAGGATGCCGTTGTCAAATTCAGAAATAAGGGGAAGAAAAAATATTTGCTTCGATATGAGACAGAACTTAGGAAGAGACGCAATGTAGTATAGGGAAAGATTGAAATGAACTCTTTAAAGTTTTATTTTTTCCTTGAAAGGCAAAAATATTTCTTCAGTAGTATCGTTAATGTTTTGGTTTTGGTTTTTGTTGGGTTTTTTTTGAGAGAGAGAGAGAAAGCGAGCACATTCGGGCAAGTGGGGGAGGGGCAAAGAGAGTGGGGCAAAGAGAGAGGGAGAGAATCTCAGGCAGGCTCCACACACAGCATGGAGCATGATAAAGGGCTCAATTTCATGACCCTGAGATCATGACCTGAGATGACCTGAGCTAAGAATCAAATGCTTAACTGATGAAGCCACCCAGGCACCCCAGTAGTATTGTCAATGTTATACCATAAATTATTTTAAATGCAAATCTCTTTTCAGGTTGACACTACTTAACACAAGAAGTGCTCAAAACTTGAGAATTACAATGAGTAACAACAGGACTCTAAAATTCTCTCTTGTGTTTTGGGCCTTGAATATCTATATTCAGAAATATGAAGACAAGTTAAGCAGTATCTCCAAATGTTTAGAATGACTTGGTTTGTTAAATTTCATACTTAAGTAGCTTAAAAGAATCTTTATTAAGGGTCAGTAACAGATTACTTAAATTGGAAATGCATACAAACAAAGTAACATCTGGTTTTCATCTATTCTCATGGGACCCAGAAGTATTTTCAAAAGAAAATAAGATATAGCTAAGCTTCTCATCTAATATCTAAGCTTATTGACTTCATGATACCCTTTCAAAATTCATACTTAGTAAAAATGACCATAAATAAAAATGACTATTTTTTGGGGCACCTGGGGGCTCAGTCATTAAGCATCTGCCTTCGGCTCAGATCATGATCCCAGGGTCATGGGATGGAGCCCTGCATCAGGCTCCCTGCTTGGCAGGAAGCCTGCTTCTCCCTTTCCCACTCCCCTGCTTATGTTCCCTCTCTTACTGTGTCTTGCTCTCAAATAAATATATAAAATCTTTATTTAAAAAATGACTGCTTTTCATTTAATTAGTAACCATAATTTTGTGTTATAGATCTCAGTACATAAAACAGAAAAGACACTACAAAAATAGAATGTTTTAGCAGGTTATTTTTTTCTCATTGACTCCTTTATATGCATTAAAACATATATCTAACAGCTATCAAAATTTAACTACAAATAACCTTTGACCAAACAGTCCCACTGACAGGATTTTCTCCCAGACACACAAAAGAGGAGGGTGAGGGGGACTGGGGGACTTTGACTTACATCAAAGTAAATCTGTAAGTCTGAGTTCATAAAAATTTCTCCTATTCAGTTTTAAGACCAAATTGATAAGCTTCCAGAAAAGCACATAACTTACCCTGTATATATCCTTTAAATAGTCCCAGGAGAGAATCCAAGGAAAAAAAGTTCCATAGCCAAATATGTTCGGTATCACATATGTTACTCCCCTCTTAAAACTTAACAATATACACAATAATTTATAGAAGGCTCTGAGATGTTTTGGGGGGAAATGGTGTTTTCCAAATTTTATAGAAATAGAGGACACTTTAGTAATCATCAAAAACAAGCCTTATTTAAAACATTCCATACTCAGCTGATAAATGATAGCTATTTTCCCTATAAACCTTAAAGGATGAAAGCTATCATTTCAGCCACCTTCTCCCCACTCCCTTTTACCTCCCTTCCTCTGGGTCCAATATAATGCAGTACTTAGAACTTTGTAATTCATAATAATCATAGGGAACTTACTAAACTATACTTCTTGATCCTTTCAGATAATTCTGATTCCTATCGGTATTTTTAGCAAGTAATCCACATGATTTCAAGGTAGGTCAAATGCTCAAAATGCCTGACATTTTATAATCAATGAGATGATTAGCTATGCTATAACTGAGGCCAGAGTAACTTTAAAAAACAAAAAGAGTAAGTTCTGAAAATCTGCATTTCAAATGTAAAAATACTGTCTTCTACTCAGGAAAAAGGGCAAAAAAGACATACTAAGAAAAGCCCAACCATTTATCTTAAAAGAACACCTTCTAATATACTACCCAGAATATTAAAGCCAAGAATTTTACCCTATAATAAGAATTTACCCTATAATAAAAATTTTTAGCCTATACTCTATTGAGAAATTTCAGGAATTTTTAGATTTTCTAAAACCATACACACAATTTTTATCAGTACATGAATGCATGTCTTTTTATGGGGAAATTATCCAAAGCTTTCACCTATTTTTCATACTGCTTAATTACTCAATTTAAAAGCCCCCCCAAAAAATTAAAAATAATAAAAAATAAAAAAAATAAGCCATTATAGGGGCACCTGGGTGGCTCAGTGGGTTAAAGCCTCTGCCTTCGGCTCAGGTCATGATCTCAGGGTCCTGGGATCGAGCCCCACATCAGGCTCTTTGCTCAGCAGGGAGCCTGCTTCCCCTCTCTCTCTGCCTGCTCTCAGCCTACTTGTAATCTCTTTCTCTCTGTTAAATAAATAAATAAAATCTTAAAAAAATAAAATAAAAGCCATTATATTTTTTTAATTTATCTACCTGAAATAATGGTAGTAGAAACTTCTTGGTTAACATTGCAAATCAGATACCCAAAAACAATAGTCCTCAGTATTGTTTTCTCTCTCAGAGGCAAACAAAATGCAAATTACCTTTGCAGAGTCATATTCAAAGAGCCTGTACAACCCTTAATCTTGTTCTGGGCTTCAAGATGAGTCATTCCATGTGCACTTATTCCATCAATGCTGAGAACCACGTCGCCTATTTTTACATTTGCCTGGGATGCTTTGCCACCATCTTTGAGCTGTAATAAATATATTTCATTAGGAGTGTCACTCTTTAAAAATCAGAATAATCAACACAGACAAAAATTATACTTTTGCTTATATCAAAATACTTTTAGACAATATAATAAAAAGTTATCTTGATTAACAGGTAAAGTTAGAATTCAAATGACTTCCGTGTTTATTTTCTTAAATTCTTATTTGCTTTCTAAAAACTGAAAGAATTTTCTGAAAAAGGTTCCCGATAATTTCTCTATTTCTTTATTGTGTAATAACAGTAGTGTGTGCCTGTCACAAATGAGGAAGATAAATAGCCACAGAAACTACATTTTAGCATCTGTAATGTGAATAGGGTATTTCAACTCTTTTAGAAATAATGCTTAAAACTCTTTAAACGGCTGTATTTTTGTTTGAGCACAAAGAGTAACATAGACAGAGGATCTACTGAACAATCCTTCCTGTTGAGTCCAATTCCTACCCAGTGTTTGCGGTACTGAATTCTTTCAGATCATAAGCCCAAATATCTTTTACACTAGATGTGCTTCCTGCTCCAGGCATTTAGTAGGAGGGGAAGGAAACCATTTGTGTCTGAGACTCAGATGTTTTTGTGTAACACGGTCTTTAATCCCCAATATTTCTTCCCTTCTCTGAACAATTTTCTATGTGTTCACATAACTTAGTTTGATCTCCTTCAAAGTTCATATTTATCTATTTCACTGCTCCAAAAGAAGCAAATACAAAATTGCAGTAAAATGAAACATGATGCAATTTTAATATGTGCCTAGAAACATGGAACAAGTACAAATCAAAAGAAACCATTCTAATTCAAATCACAAGCTTAGAACTCAGTAAATACAAGCAGATCACACTGAATACTGGGTTGTTGGAAGACAAGTGAAACTTCACCCCCCCCAAAAAAGAAAAGAAAAGAAAAGAACCAAATAACCAATACTGCCCAAATCCTTAACACTAAATGATTTTATACAAGTTTCTCTTTGGAATGCTGAAAAAATTCTGGAAATGGATAGCAGTGATAGATATACAATACTGTAACTATACTAATGCAAGTGAATTGCGCACTTAAAAATAGTTAAAATGGGGGTGGCCTGGGTGGCTCAGTCGTCTGCCTTCAGCTCAGGTCATGATCTCAGGATCCTGGGCCCAGCCCCGCATAGGGCTCCCTGATCCATGGGGAGCCTGCTTCTCCCTCTCCCACTCCCCATGCTTATGTTCCCTCTCTCACTGTATCTCTGTCAAATAAATAAAATCTTAAAAATAATAATAAATAGTTAAAATGGTTGACTTTTATGATTACCACAATAATTTTAAAAAATGAAAAAAAAATATTTTGGAGAACATTTTACTAAATTTACTTCTTGATTAAAAAATATATCCCAGGAATACCTGGGTGGCTCAGTCGGTTAATTGCCTTTGGCTCAGGTCATGATCCCAGGGTCCTGGTATCTAGTCCTGCATTAGGCTCTTTCCTCAGTGGGGAGCCTATTTCTCCTTCTGCTTGCCAACCCCCACCCCCGCTTGTACTAGCTCTGACAAAAAAAAAAAATTAATAAAATAAATAATTAATTAATTAAAAAAATAAAAAATATATCCCAGGGCACCTTGGTGGCTCATCAGGTTAAGCATCTGCCTTTAGCTCAGGTCCTAATCCTGGCATCCCAGGATCAAGCCCTTTGTCCCTGAGCAGGGAGCCTGCTTCCTCTGCTCTTCTCTCTCTGCTCCTCCCCCCAACTCATACTTGTTGTCTCCCTCTCAACTAAATAAAATCTTCAAAAAATAAAAACATAAATAAATAAATAAAATAAAAAATATATCCTTAGCAAACTAGACAAGAACTGAGTACTGGAATTCACAATTTGGAAGCAAAGCAATAAATATATAGATATAGTTAGGTTAGGTTTTGACTACCATCAGCTGTCAAACTCTTTCCTTAGAAATAATGATCAAGGCAGACCAATCTTAGTACACGAGAACAAGTATCTGTAACTAAAATCAAGAAAATAGTAGTGAAGGTGAGATCCATTGAGACAAGGCCCATATTTATGTTTCCTCTCCACTTTATCCTAATGCTAGAAGTGTGCCCAGCACACTACAGACCTTCACGAAATATATACTAAATGAATGGATGCCACAGAATTTATTATTTAACACTGGCATTTGTTTTAAATTGTGAAATTGGGGGGGAGGGGGCTAGCTGGCTCAGTCAGTGGAGCATGGGACTCTTGATCTTAAGGTTTTGAGTTCAAGCCCCACGCTACGTAGGGGGCCTACTTATTTAAATAAATAAATAAGTAAATAAAATGAATTGTGAAATTAAGAAAAAGTAAAATTTTACATAATTAGAAATTTATTTTATTTTAAAATACAACTATCAAGTATCCAAAATAATTCTTAAAATTAGTAAGAAAAAATACCTATTTGATCAAAGCTACATAGAACCTCACAAAGTGTAAAAAAAGATTTCAAAACTTTGAAATGAAATAGTCTCTGTCACATACATTGTATATAGCACATAGTATATCATCATTTTGTTTTCACAATATATCACATACATAGTATATCATTATTTTGTTGTCATCTTTACACTAATAGAAACAATCCTCTCAGCTGCCAAGATATTTAAGGGCAAGAAAAATCAGTAGCACGTTGACACTAAAGAAATAAAATTTCCAGAGTAACAAAACAGATCAAAATTTAACTCACAGTACATTTATCAACATAGCTCTACTATATTTTTGTATGTATACATGTCACATCTTTTATTATATATTGTATGGCTGGCAAAGTAGCTCCAAAATGCAATAAAAATTAAATGGACTAGTTTTTAGAATCACAGTATCAAGAAAAAAATAATTAAGATAGAACTTTATTAAGTATATTTTAAAATACTATAAAGGCAGGTATAGTTATTAAAATACAAAAGCTACGTGGGGTAGGAAAAGTCTTTAAAAACAAAAGTAACTACATTAAAAGATACAGTTTTACAACATTAAATAACAGGTCTAACTGTCTTTTAATAACCACTATTTCTTTTGATGAATTTAAATATAAAGAGACCACTTAATTTAATAACAGAGATATGAACTATTCTCAAATGCACAGAACTAAATTGTTTAAATTATGAGGAACATTTACAAAAAAAATTAAAAGCCAACAATGCCACTGTTTTCTATGGGATTTATTTATACAGTTGTTATAATAACGATTAGGTGAGATAAAAGCTCAAAAGGTGTTAGCTCTTATTACTATGTCCTTGACTTCAGATTACTAACTTAAGAAATGTAGGGGTTGTACTAAATGACCTCAAAGGCCCCTTCCACTTTTAAAAGTTTATCTATCTGGGGCACCTAGGTGAATCAGTCGGTTAAGCGTTTGACTCTTGGTTCTAGCTCAGATCATGATCTCAGGGTCCTGAAACAGAGCCCCCGCATCAGGTTCCATGCTCAGCAGGGAGTCTGCTTGAGATGCTCCCTCTTCCTTTGTCCCTCCCACTGCTCTCTCCCAAATAAATAAACCTTTAAAAAATAAATAAAATAAAAGTTTATCTATCTGTGAGCTGTCTGCACAAAGGTATAGATCTAATCCTAAAAAGAGTTAAATCTGAAAGACTTCATTGGTAGAGCAAAGGAAAATCTATTCCCTGCCAAACTGCACAAATCAATTGAAATTTGAATCCTGATGATGAGAGAAATACCAAATAATTTACCCCAGATTGTATTTTAGCCAATGCTTGACCTTAATTTTAGGTCAAGCATTAAAATAGATTAGATAGGTAGGTAGATAGATAGATGATAGATAACCAGAAATAGAACACAGCTACATTACTTATTTCTCTTATTAATGTAGCCTTAAAATAAAAACTGAAACCTATGGACATTTCCTCTCAATGGACCCAACTAAAGGAATTTAAATAATCTCATCCAGTAGTAACATAAAGGTAATGAACAATGTAGAAGGAAAATAATCTAATCAAATCCAATGTCATAACTAGGTAAAACTTTTCTTACTCTCTTGTTCCAGCTGCCTCCTAGATTCTAAGATGATCTCATGATCTCAAGATGTTCAAATCCAACTTCTTAGAACTATCTATTCTTTTAGGATTGCTTTTACTCTAACTGCCACCCTTATTTTTAGATAGTACAGCACAGAAATCCCTAGACCCCCTGTGAATTCTGCCTCTTCCATAGGTACCAACATCTAGGGAAATTACTAAATTGTGTCTATCCTTCCATTACTCTCCCATGCTAGTCCATACTCTGAACATGTCACCCTGACCTTGCCTACAAACTACCACAAGAGTTTTCTAAACATCTCCTACCATCACACTCTCCACATTCCTCCCCCTTTCCTCCATCTTCACATATCCATAACAGTGGCACTATTACCACTTCATACTGGAGAGTTCCAATCATGTGAACTGTTTATAAAAAGAGGGAGAAAAACTTCAAATACCTTCTTGCTTCCTACAATCTAGAATACAGCTAAAGCCTGAACTACAAGCCATCCGTAATTTGTCACCAACCTGTTTCCAACTTTAAAACAAGCTCTATAAAGTCAGAGATCATGTTTTAGAATTTGCTCTTCTCTAAGAACTCTGACTATTGTAGGTATGAGAAAAACAACTAATCAAGCCATAGTAAATAGGAAATCAATAAATTGGCACATCAGTTTAATATGCTAAATTCTGGTAGAAATATACTTAATTCACCAAAGAGAGAAAATTGAATCTAATCTGAAAATGAAAATCTTTCTAGGTTGAACTGGTCTAAGTAAGGTCAAAACTCAAACCACATTTCTTTTTTTTTTTTTTTTTTAAAGATTTTATCTATTTAACAGAAAGAGAGATCACAGGTAGGCAGAGAGAGAGGGGGGAAAGCAGGCTCCCCTCTAAGCAGAGAGCCAGACGTGGGGCTCGACCCCAGGACCCTGAGATCATGATCTGAGCCAAAGGCAGAGGCTTAACCCACTGAGCCACCCAGGCATCCCCAAACCACATTTCTAATAGAACAAAGTAAATCTATTTTGGATAGTTAGTGATATATGTTTCCTAGGACCTTCAAAGAGAAATCACAACTCCTCTTGATATCGTTATCTAACAAGCATCAGGAAGAACTTAATTGTGGGGCACCTAGATGGCTTGGTCGGTTAAGCATTTGACTCTTGATTTCAGCTCAGGTTATGATCTCAGCATTGTGAGATCAAGCCCCATGACAGGCTCTGTGCTGAGCATTGAGCCTATTTAAGATTTTCTGTTTCTCCCTCTCCCTTTGCCCCTCTCTGCCCTCAGCTCTTGCTCTGTCTCTCTCTCTCTCATAGATAGGTAGGTAGGTAGGTAGGTAGGTAGGTAGGTAGGTAGATAGATAGATAGATAGATAGATAGGAAGAGCTTAACTATTTAATTACAACCTTTTTTCAATGATCAGAAATGGAAACAAATACCTATCACCATCTCTGGAATCTTTCAAATTATTTAAACTGTCAAACTCCTTTTTGTCTATAGTTTTCTAAGGCCAGTAATACTCATTATTTTGGGTTTTGACGTTAACACCTTCTCTAAATCACCAACCATCTTTAGTATTCACTATTCAGGTTTTCTACAGAATGTAAACTAAAGATCATGAAGAACCTGAACTAATGCTGTATGTATAGTAGGAAAGGCCCAATGCATAGAAACAAAAAATTTAAGACTTATTAAAGATGAAGTCTCACCAACTACTCCTATGAGCTTCATTTATCCCCACTTCCTCAAGCCATTCACTCATTAGAAAGACAAATGTTTTTGTTTTTGTTTTTGTTTTCCCTTAAATTGGGTAGGATATAGCACTATTATGAATTGTTAGCGGCTAAGGAAAAACTACAAGGTCACTCATTATTTTCATAGTTCATTTTTTCTTTGTTTTTCAAAGTCTGAATAACTTGCATTCATCTTTCTGTCTTCAGTAAATCTTGTGCATATTATATGACAGCCTTAAGTGTATGTGTATTTCATAAATGTACAATGTGTAGGAAGGAAGCAGTAGTGGGAGGCTCTTGGGACAAGCTCAGCATAAATCAAACTAATCATAAGCAAATGCTTCTCCTTTGATCTTGAGATGCATTTTTATTACAGGTGTCCAATTTTCCATAAACTTAATTATAGCTGTAGGTTTCCTTAAAAACATTGCTTTGTGGTCTCACTTAAGCTGCAAGCATACATGGCTGCACATACCGGAATTACCTCTGAGCTTCTGTTTACTGATGCAGAAATGAAGGTAAACCAGGACAACTATACGCTCTTCAAGAGAATGATTATCTCTACTGAGCCTCCTCATTAACCTAGATGAGAAAGGGTCTATTATCAATCACCAATACTTGGACTAAAATCTGTAGGGATCCATTTTAACCCTTTTATACTGCAATTATGGATGACAAAAAGTTTTCAATTGAAAAAGAAGTCCAGTCTTCAGTAAGCAGATGGGTAGATTGTGTGTGTGTGGTATGGGAAAGGATGAAAGGTACCACAGATTTGAGCTTCCCCCATGTGACTTTGACCAGAAAATACCCAAAGGCAAATTCTCTTCAGTCATTTTAGAGTAGTTCCTCTCACGTAGTATTTTTCTACCCTGAGAAAGAAATGACCCAGGAAAAGTGATTAGGACTATTTATTGAGCAACAACAGTACATAAGCAACTTTGAGAGACCCTTTATCTTTCTTTGCAATTATCACATAGTTGTAGTCTGTATTACAAATAAAAAAAGAGAGCTTCAAAGGGATTGCCTATGTCCACACAGCAAATAAAAACATAGTACAGAGCACAGGCTTTGAAATCAGGTGAACATGAGTTCGTATTCATGTTCTGCCATTTCTTGATCATGTGACATGAATTTATTACTCTAAGCTTCATCTGTCTCTCCTTAACATGAGGAATACAATTCCACCTGTTTCACAGAGATCTCCAGCAGATAAAGCACCAGCATAGCATATATCCCACAATGCAAAATAAATGTTCACTATTATTATTATTATGGCATGTCACCAATTCACATAGGCAGGATGCCTGTTTCAAAGACCTACAGGGCAGAGAAGACAGCTTTTCAAACTGACACATTTTGAAACAGAACATTTAGACAGTCAGAACTTCCGGCTTCCTCTTCCCTTCATAAATAAAGACAAAATATCCCTTCTTCATTCACTCTATTCCTTTGGCTTCTCTAAGCCTTAAGTTTTCCTTTATTCAGCAACAGAGCTCAATATTCCATAGGATCAGAACCAGCTGTCCATGTCCTCTTTCTCTGCTTACCACTCTCCAATTCTGAATTTTCCAAACTCCATTCTCATAGGATGGTGACCTCATATCCTATGAGATATGGTCAGCTGGGTGTTGCCACTGTACCAAAAGGCCAAAGAATAAGAATCAATAAGATAATACTGGTGAGGAAGCCTTGAAATGGGAGAGCAACTAAAGAAAACAAGAAAGGAGGGTACTGGCACAGAGACTAGAATAAGGAAGCAAGACTATGAGAGAAAAAAGAGCCATGAGGTATTCTACGTTTGGTAAACTAGATCCAGGCCCTGTCTCTGAGTCTGTTCTACCTCCATGTGCACATGCATAAGATATTCAAATTGAACAGAACATCAAAGTAATAATTAACTATAGGAGATTTTATACTTTGATTTGAATAACTAAAATAACCTAAATGTCTCTTATTAATGACCATGATTTAAAGCCAATTAACTCACAGTAATACCAATGTGTGTCATTAAACATGGCATTAACTTTATTGTACTCAAATAAAATTTATACTAAACCTTCCCCAAATGCCTAGCCTCTATGCAAATGTGTGGCTCCAACAGCATTTCTTCTTAAAACTTAATATATATGTGTGTATGTGTGTGTGTGTGTTGTGTGTGTGTGTGTTATATGTGTCACACACATATAACACACACACACACAACACACACACACACATACACACACACACACATATAAAGATTTTATTCATTTATTTGAGAGAGAGAGTACACGTGCACATGAGCAGGGGGAAGGGCAAAGGGACAAGCAGATTCTCCACTGAGCAGGGAGCCTGACACAGGGCTCCATTCCAGGACCTGAGATCATGACCTGAGTTGAAGTCAGACACTTAATCACTTGAGCCATCCAGGAGCCCCTCTTCCTAAAACTTTTCAACAAGAGAGAAAAGTAGCACTACATCTTTGTGAAACTGCATTAAAAATACTAGTATCTTGAGAGCATGCAACTTAAACAAAAATCTCAAAAATGCACTAAATAGAAAATTAATTTTATCCACAAGAAATGCTATTTGGGATTCATAAGGAATTAAAGATATGCCTGTTAGACTAAAACTTCCCTGTAGCTATTAACTCTTGAAAGCAAGCACAAAACAAAAACAAAACAATCACAGGGCTCATAGCAAAAAACAAAATCAATGAAAACATTATAGAGCTCTCACTTTTAAGTTAGAACCCAATATGGCAGGTATCATTTAAATAAATTTAACTGCATAAGATTTCTTTTTAAAATGATCATTTAAAAATAAATAAATAAAGTAAAATAAAATGATCATTTAGGGGCACCTGGATGGCTCAGTCAGTTAAGCTATCTGCCTTCAGCTCAGGTCATGTTCCCAGCATCCTGGGATGAAGCCCCATATCAAGCTCTCTGCTCAGCAGGAAGCCTGCTTCTCCTTCTCCCTGTTACTTCCCCCACTTGTGCTCTTTCTCTCAGTTAAATAAATAAAATCTTTAAAATAAAATAAAATGAGCATTTAAGGGCGCCTGCGTAGCTTAATCGGTTAACCAAGTGACTCTTGATTTCAGTTAGGTCATGATCTCAAGGTTGTGAGACTTAAGTCCTGCTTTTGGCTCTGCACTGGGCATGGGGCCTGCTTGGAATTCTCTCTCTGCCTCTCTTAAAAAAACAAACAAAAAAAAGAGCATTTAATAGAGCTGCTATAAGCCCTAAACTTTTTCAAGAAGAGGCAAAATGTTTACCTACAACAGTGACTGCAACACTTAGAATTCTCTAATGAAATGTATCTTTCCAAATCATAGAGAATCTCAGTATGCACACAAAACCATCATATGCCTTCCTTTGGAAATAGGCCAGCAGTTACAAACCTCAGAAAATAGATGTCAGCAATAGAAATGATTTACTGAGGACATATATACCCAAGTATATTACAGAGATCATTTTATAATATACATAATACCATTTTAATAGTCAGATGGTTACTAAGAATAATTTCTGCTGGTTCACAAAATTACTTTGTAATTATCCTACTATATTCCATGGGTAACAAGTAGGAGACAGATACCTATATAAAGAGCCATAATAAACATGCAAGTTTTCAACCTCTGCATATTTTCAACAAATATGGAATGCTTGGAAATGTATGACCCTAACACCATGGGTATGTCAAGAATGCCCTCAGAGTTAATAAATGTAAAAAAAAAAAAAAAGAAATATATAAATATGACAGCTATAGAAAGAAACACTACCAGAAATTTCCCATGTCTGAAAACCATGGGAACTAAACCATGGGAAAATAATGATGCCATTTTTCTAACAGTGCTGTGACCAAAATTTGGATAAATATACCAATAAAATTATATCGATCTAACCAATACAATTTTCTTGAGGCAGAGAAAAGCACTGAGGAGAGTCTTATTCTGAAAAACTCTTAAGTAATGGGCAATATTTAATTTTGTTTTAAAATGTACTTGCTAGTACCTTCTATAGGAGAAAACATTTGAATCCAGACCTATGAGGCTCTGGTTGAAAATCTCTAGGTGTTTATCTCCCACATACATCCCAGAATACCATGGATGTGACTTTTGCACTGCCACCCCTCAAAAAAACGCATAAGAATGTATAAGCATTATCCCAAAATAGGGAACTCACAGAACTTGTTTTCTTGATGAATGATGAGTGTTACTCAGTCGACAACCGAGTATCACAAATAAACAAAAGTGGTGGAGTTTTTAACCACTAAAGTGAGCAAAAGTAAGAACATTTGAGAAATACTGAATTTTTTTCAAACATATCCCTTAAGCTTTTTTTCAAATCCCAATGTATTTACTGTCACTCCAGTACTTATTAAACTGCCTTAGAATATTACACTGAGCACTTAAAGTTGTTCTGTCGTGCATTGTCTATTGTTATACAGTGTGGGCCCCTCAACCAGCCTGTAAAACTACTCAACCACATATAAAAAGTTAATCTCTGCCTTAGATGTCTAATGTGAACATGCCCCTTTAAAATTTGAGGCTACTTTGGATTCATTTTAATACTCTGTTCTGTGAAATAAAATCATCCGGCTTTTTGTATGTTAGAATGGTGAGATAAAACAAGCACTGATGTCTTTCTGTGAGTAAATCTGTAAACTACTGACCCATGTGAGCAGTGGTTACTTTAACTATGGGCCTTCTCTTTTGGTTTATGAGTCAAACTGTAATCAGTTTTACCCAGAAGTCTAAGAATACACCTTATATGGTAGCAATGAAGAGAATACCTCAAAGTACATGTCATTATGCCTCACAAAACCAAGGGAAATAAGAGGGTGATTATGCCTTCTCTTTCCTTATGTAGCCACGGAACTACCTAGTTCAAACACTGGGCTGCTGTTAATACTGTTTGTTCTACTGCTCTAAATCTCTTCCATGATGAGACCTTCTTTACTGAAGTAATATCTTTATTCTTCTCTACCAGCATCCTAATGAAATAGAAATGTGCCTTCTTAAACCATAATTCACTATTAAGACACCACATAACACCTTCATTCTATAGCTAATCTATGTGTTTAAGCCCAGACATTTACTGTGCTTTGTAGTTAATGTGTGAATATAATTCTACCAGAAATGTGAAAACTATGGGGGCTTATATAAAAAAAAAAACACATATACAAACATCTCTAAGTCAAACGAATTTGTTAATTACAGAGAAATCTGTGTTTCTGTTTAGTCCACTTTACAATAATAAAGAAAATGGTAACAAATGCCATAGATGACTATAAAGGTTAGAAATGAATTAGTCAACTCTAGTTTACTTGAGAACAGATTAACATTGAAATTTACATATTTCAACCCTCCCTCCTTACTAGGTTCTGTTCAAGGATGAGATGAATCCTCTAAAATTGTATACAAATTGTATACAACAACTTTGCATGCATTTTCCATTGAGTCAGTCCATAGCTTTCCCTAAATTTTCAAAGGCATTTATGACCAAAAAAAATGTTAAGAATGAATGACTTAATGAAACCTTAGAACAGTGTTTCTCAAAGTGTGGTTCCTAAACTACCAGTAGCAGCATACTTCCATGACGGAGGAAAAAATTCACAAGCCCTTCAAAACCCACAAGTTAGGGGCGCCTGGGTGGCTCAGTCGTTAAGTGTCTGCCTTTGGCTCAGGTCATGATTCCAGGGTCCTGGGATCGAGCCCCGCATCAGGCTCCCTGCTCAGCAGGAAGCCTGCTTCTTCCGCTATCATTCCCTCTGCTTGTGTTCCCTCTCTTGCTGTGTTTCTCTCTGTCAAATAAATAAAATCTTTAAAAAAAAAAAAAAGCCCACAAGTTAAAGATGTTTAAAACAAAACAAAACAAAACAAATCCATTAGATTCAAGAAAATTTAAGCACTCAAAGCAGAATTAATATTTATTTAATGTGTTACAAAATCATGACTTCGTATGCTAATGGCAGGTAAGTATTTAAAAAAAAACAGGGACTTGCTTTTTAAAAATTCCTAAAATCTTCATAGTACATATTACTAATATTTAATAAGGTCCTATTCCATTTGATACTGAATTCAGAGAAAAGGTACAAAGAACTGGCATAGCCCTCTCCCTCATCTCCTATTTAACTTTTCACATGTGTATGTAACTCTCTATAAAGCAATGCTCCTCTATCTGTGGTGAACGTATATTTCACTTATACCAATTCTTCTGTAATCTATAAAAAGACAAATTACTGGAAAACAAACTTTAAAGAAACCATACAAAATATAAGACCAAATTTCTTATCATCAGATTCAATAGACAAAATTATTCTGTCAAACTACAAAAGTTTCTAGATACTGACTCTTCATTTCTGTCCTTACTTGACATCTCAAACTATAACCACCAGTTTGCTGGTCTGCAGACTAGAAGGATTTTATTTTACACAATGACTATATCCTTTATGTCTCTTTAGTTCTATTATACACAGACTTAAAAATAACACACAATAAACATTTAATGAATTTTCATACTAGAAATCAATGGTATTTAGTCAACAGCCTATTGTTTACTTTATTTCCAATTTTCTTTGCTCTTATGTTAAACATAAAGTGATGAATAATATTATCCATTTATTTTGGCATACTGATCTGACTTTCTCTTTAGGAATTTTTCTTAAAAATGTGTATACACTTAAATTTTTGATCTATGACACTAGAATGCCAGCAAGGATATTTGCGACCATTTTTAATTCTGCAAACTGCATGAAGGTATCTGTTATCCACATTCTTACAACTCTTAGTATTACAAAAGAAACCTGATGGTAATTTTAACTCCACCACTAACAAATCCTGTGACCTTGGGCAAATCATTCACGTCTCTCATCTCATTCTGCTCAGCTGTACGAGACAACTGAGCCAAATGTTCTAGGGTCTCTTTCAACTCTAAACCATAATAAATATTTACACAGACTACCATCTCTCATTAGTTTAAACAGTCATTACAATTAGTATCCATTACTCACTTTGGCATTAAAATAACTTTTATATTATTCTCTAATTACTTCATACGTACATATATATATATGATTATTTCTCTATTATAATACATTAAAATCGCAAACATGACTACTTTTCAAAAACCTAAAACTGTATCAACATTAGAAACCTGAGAGGCTAGGTTTCAGAGCTAACTAAAAAAGAATCTAACTTATCTTCATTTTCAGATCCCAAATGATTTTTTCTTTTAGAATGAATATTAATTCTATTATATATTTAATTCTAGAATATTTGATTTTAAAAGACAGAATCTTTTTTCTATTGATAGTAGCTAACCCCTCTGGCATTTAATGTTGAATTATGCATTCGTTTGTTCATCATACATTTACAGAGTGATTACACATGAATTAAATGCTAATGACTATAAGAATGAATTAGAAGGCAAATGGGGAAAGGAAATATTCATTTATTCCATCATTTAACAAATACCTGTCAAGTCTAATTTGTGCCAGGCTGTTCTAGGCCTGGTGATACAACAATGAACAAAATGAGGTCCTTGCCCTCAGAGAGCTCCATTCAGTCATAGGGAAAGAGACAATCAACAAATAAACATGCAGGTAAATAAAAGGTCAAAAATAATTATTACATTGGAAAAATAAAACAGAGAAATGGGACAGAAAGTGGAGATCTCTTTTACAGTAAGGTAGTCAGAGAAGAAAACTTCCTGGGGTGGTGACATTTGAACAGAAACCAGAATGAATTAAGAGAAAGAGCCATGCAGATATCTAGAGGGAATGCATCCTAGTCAGAGGGACAATTAAAAGCAAAGGACACTCTGGGACACTACAGACTAATAAAGAAATGTATAAAAGTTATCAACATAGGGGCACTTGGGTGGCTCAGTCAGTTAAACGTCCGACTCTTGATTTCAGCCCAGGTCATGATCTCAGGGTTGTGAGATCAAGCCCTGTGTTGGGCTCTGTGCTGGGCATGGAGCCTGATTAAGATTCTGTCTCTCCCTCTCCCTCTGCCCCTCTGCCCCCTCATTATGCCTCACAAAACCAAGGGAAATAAGAGGGTGATTATGCCTTATAAAAAAATAAGGCATAATCTTTCTTAAAAAAAAAAAAGTTTTCAACATAAATACTGGAATGACTAATACACTGAGATGACATGAAGGTTTCTCAGAAATGATCACAATTATCCTGGATGTTAAAATAGGAGTTGGGATTTGCAGTAACAAAATGGGAGAGATGTGCTCTCAGCAAAAACAAAAAGCACATGAAGGACTTGATGATATGAAAGTACTACCATTTCCAAGGAATGATAGGTCATTAGGGTGTCTACATTCTAAGGGGAAAGTGACAGGGAAACTAAGAACCCAAGCTGGCTAGGTTGCCAAAAGCCATACAATAATGGGCACAATATGTGACAATAAATAACTTGTAAAGAATCTAATTTACAAGTTGCTTGCACATCAACTAGTGTGGTCTCCTCAAAAATGTCATTGCTCAGAACAGATTGCTCACATATGCAACTGTCACTCCTGGATGCCATACTGTTTCCAGGAAATCCAGGCTTGTCAACTCCTGGTTCCTTTCAGTGCTTCTCTATTGTGCACTTTCTCTCTGTCTATAAAGAAGCTGGGAAAGTCTTCGTTCCATTCCTGTGTCAGGAAGTGTGGCCTCAGCTTCCTTTGTACCCTGCAGCCTTCCAGAACCAAGACCCATCAACATTTAGACAAAAGGAGTTAATGTTTCCATATATGGGATTATTTTATTCATTCTGCCTGGAATTTGTTGAAGGAAAAAAAAAATTCCTAAGGATCCTTTTCCTTCCAACTCTCTTTGTTTAAGTCAGAACTACCACCAGTACCCCTACCAGGTCTCCCATGCCTTCCTCTCAGTTCCAGGTTTAGTTTTCTAGCCCCATAAGCTGGCCTGCACAGTTGGCTTTTATCAAGATAGTACCAAATGTTGGTAGATCACGTCTAGCACTCTGGTCTCTAGTCACAAAACATTGATTTACTCTAGATGTTTCACCTCCTCCACAGAAAGCAAACACACAATCACAAAGAGCAGCTAGAAATGGAAAGGAAATGTCCTTACGTCAATGCCACTATTTTTTTTTTCTTTTTTTCAACTAAGAGTAAAACAGACCAGAGCAAAACTGAATGATTATTGTTCCGGCACAGTTGGTGCACCATATGTTTCTGAGCTTTGAGTAATGCTGGATTTGGCAGAGGACAGGCTGCTGACAGCAGTTAGGGAAAGTTTATTAAGCAATATCACTGCTCCCAGTTGTGTAGTCTGCAGAGGTGGGAGTGAGGGAATGGAGGGGGCTAAGATTTTGGTTTGCCTGGTAGCATATGCCTGAGGCATATTTGTCTGCTGTTTCATCTTCACGTTGTTTTCCACTCTGATACATCAAAACACCTCTTGCCTTGAGTAAGGGCCCAGAGTCACTCAAATACAGGGATAAGGCTAAAGCGATTATTGTTAGAGAAAATATGAATTTCTTAGCAGAAGTTACAGGTAAATCTAGGATCTATATCGAGCTTTCCTTGAATAAATCAAACATTGTCACTACCAAATGTTGGCCATTATTGAATCACAGACCAATGTACTTAAACATTTTTTGGTTATGTTAGAGTAGTTGACATAGGTTCAATTCTTTCAGCAAACAGTTAATGAGAGAGAGAGAGAGAGAGAGAGAGAGAGTGTGTGTGTGTGTGTGTGTGTGTGTGTGGTAGGGCAGGAAAGGTGAGGTAACACAGAGTTCTAGTTCTTAATTGTTGAAAGAATATGTAATTAGCAGATAACATTTATAACACTACTGTTTTTGTACAAAACCTTCCATTTTTACATGTAAAAAACACAGATCAGATAACAAATAACAAAAGTTAACACTTTGCCTTAAACATTACTTCAAAATATGCAAACGTCTACTCAAAAAGTTAAACATTAAGAATACATTTCCAAGAAAATCTATCTGGCAACCACCCGCTTAGCTTAATTATTATTACTATTATTAACTATGTTAGCTTAGTTTTTATTCTTTGCTGGCAATTATTATAAGCCATTTCCTCAACTTCCAAGCAGTATTAGATTATTTTAGTTAGAAAACGTCTACTCAAGGAACAAAAGCCTCTAACTAGTTCATGAGTTCTCCAGCTGTTCAACACAAACATAACGAGACACCAGTGTGCTCACATGTAATATCTAATAGGTCAGAAAGACTGAGGTAAGAAATATTCCTTGCCACAGATTCTTTAATCACAGGCACACTCCATGAACTAAAAATTGTTCTGGCACAAAACCAATAGAATAGAAACATAATTTTTTACTGAGATTTCTCAGAAGAATTATAGCAAGCTTCAGGAATAAAGGTTTTTTTTCAGGGGAGCCTGGGTGGCTCAGTTGATTAATCGTCTGACTCTTGGTTCTGTCTCAGGTCATCATCTTCTGGAGATGGGATGGAGCCCCATGTTGGGCTCTGCACTCAGTGCAGTTTCCTGCACTCAATTTCTTCCTCCTGCTCCCTCTGCCCTTCTCCGCTCACCCTCTCTCTCTCTCAAATACATAAATAAAACCTTGAAAAGAAACAAGACAGGAAAGAAGGACAGTAGGCATATTGCTCTACCAAAGTGATTTGCAAACCAAAAACTTTTGTCCTTGAAGCAATGTAAGAGACAAAAAGACAAAAGATCAGCAGACATTATCCAGCCTTAACTAAAATGGATTTTTCAGTATATTTATTTTCTTCACTCCCAAATCTAAAACTATATTTAGGTATTTCATGAAATGTATGAAATCTCTTCTCTAATTTTCACTTGAGAATTACTCCACAATCATAAAAAAAAATCATTAACACATGCTCTATTTCTTGAAGCTGATTCAATATTTGTTTCCAGCAACTTTTTACAGACTTAGGAGGTATATAAAAGAGAGTAGTGTGTTGAGCTGTGGGAAAAGGATTTAAAAATACTTCATTGACTTGAAGATACACAAAATATACAGGGAAAAATCTATAACCCAGTATTTAGATTCAAAAGCAAAAAATTCAAAGAGAAATTAAACTCAATAGAATTTAGAAGACTTGACAAGGAGTCTACAAAAATAAAATCGGGGTGGGAGGCCTAGCTGGTTTAGTCAAAGGAGCATGCAACTCTTGATCTCAGGGTTATGAGTTCTAGCCCCACATTGGTTGTAAAGATTACTAACTAAAAAAAACTTAAAAAAAATTTTTTTATTTAAATTAAATTTAAAAAATAAAATCAGGGAGATTCTAGCAGGCTATGTTATCTTTATAAGTCAATAGTGTGACAGTCTGTTCAGTTTTTAAATTATTTTTCAAAACTTATTTAAAAAAAAGCACTATCCACATTAGGGAAAGTGTTAGTTCCACTGTATTCTATATGTTTAGACCATATCAGGAACACTATGTGTAATTCAGTACCAGAAAAACCACAATAGTTAGAATAGTAAAAGACCTAGAAGTTATATCATGCAAGGAATTACCAATTAAAAATGAACACTATGGAAAAGATTGAGAATATAATATAATAATGGACTAGAATTACTGTGTTTTACTAGCACTGATTCCCACACTTGGCTGATCAAAATCTCTCAGGGCACTTTTTCTAAGTACAGACTACAGACACTCATTACAAGAGATTCTGATTTAGAAGGTCTTAGTGAGGACCCAGGAATCTAATAATCCTCTGGGCAGGAATTAGGGTACATAGGTACAAGTTCCAGAAAGAAAGATTCCTTTTTTTAACACAGTTAAGGGCTTGAAAACATTCAGAACATTCCAGAAACAAAATGGTTTCCTTGCAAAGTAATGAGATCCCTATTTCTGTGTATATGTCTAAGCAGAAGGCAGATAGCCACATGCTATGAATACTGTAAAGAACATATGAATCTGAAAATGAAAAAGAGCATTTAATAAATTACTGGTGGGTAAACAGACACAAGAACATCATTATGCAATTTTAGCTACATACAGTAAATGCTTTTCTCCACGAGAATAATACAACCATGAAGTTCTTATTCTCATTACGTATCATAGTCATTTCAATCAGACTGCAAACATTTTTGCTTTACTGAGGCAAATGCCATAAAATGAAATAAAAGTTTCAATCTAGCCAGAGTTCAGAGAACCTTGATTTTTATTGTTAAATAAATAATAAACACAGCACTAAACTTTCTGTTAAACTGTGATGATACTGGTAAATGGAGGAAGGAAGATAGAAGGAGGACTCTTAGGCCAGACAGAATTCTGATCATTCATGGTACTGTAAATCACCTCTACATAGGATATTTAAATTGTGCCATAAAGCTGTAATAATAATCACTCCAAACAGGAGTAACAAGATACTGTGTGAACTAAATAAACACAGTCAATTTCCCTGTCATTCTCTATTTATTATAAAGCTTTCATGTTAAGTAACATGATTTATCAAGTTATCCACAACCAGCTATTTAAGGGTAAGAGAAACAAGCAAAACAGAGTAAGAATATAAATGGTGTAGAACTCCATTTGATCTAGAGTTGGATGTTCAAATGACTTTTTTTATGAGTTTGAGAGATAAAAAGCTAGTCTCGGGTATCCAAGTTGGTACAGGTACAGGTGTTTGGGCTTTTTAAAACAGGACTATCATCAAAGATTGGGTGATTTAATTGGTAACAAAAGAATTCCTTCTGGTGGCCAAATGACAGGTACAAACACCTTTGAGGAAACACCTGGCATATCTCTAAAATAAATTCATACATGGCCTGGAAAATGCTACTGCTATTCTTATACCAATGTAAAGGTACACCATCAAAAACATCTTCCTCCTACACAATGAAAGGCTAATCTAGAACTAGTAATTTGGAAGAGGTCAGTGAAAAATACCCATATTATCCAATTTAAACTTCTACTGGCCTAAGTAAGAGAGGTTAAGGACTCCAGTTAAGGAATGTGCGCGCTATTAACTTAAATACTGAATTAACATTAAAGAAAGTTATTTGCAAAACTAAGTACACCCATCACTGAACTTATCTGAGTTCCTATAAGCTGTTGAAGAAAAAAAAGTGGTGGGGGCAGGGAAGTAGTTTGGACTATATAATGTAAGGTGTCTTGCCACACTAACATTTATCTTTTCATGCCTGTTTTGTCACTACTGGTTCCATGGAGATATGGGAAATCATTTAAGAAAGATCCAACTTCTACAATTTCCAATCTTGAAAACAAAAAGACAGTCACTGTTACAAACTCTGTTTGCTGATTTAAAAAAACAAACCAAATAAACTCAAAATAGCAAACTAGAAAGGAAGAAACCTCACCATGTTTCCAGCCTGTAAAATACCTGGTTAGTACCTACACCAGTGGCAACATCCACAGATTTCAACCTGCTACCAGTACAGGCTTGATTCTAATAACAGAGAAAAGGAGGAAGAAGCAAAAAACACTAGAATTAGATGTTTTATATATATTAACTCATTTAACCTCACAGAAACACCACAGAGTTAAGTACTGGCATTCCCAACTTATCAGTGGAAAAACTAAGGCATAGACAGCTTCAGTTACTAGTCTAAGGTCAGAGTTAGGAGGTCATAGCACTGAGATGAGAACATACGTAGTGCGATTCCAAAGTCCATCTTATGACCCCAAGCTGGGCTGCCCTGCCACCGGCATATCATCTGCCACTCTCCCTCCTGAGATAACACACAGCACTCTCCAGCCAAATGCACATGTTTTATTCTTGAACAGTTTATTCCCTAAATCCCATCTATCTGTTCATCCTACTTAGACAAACAAGACTGGATAAAGCAGGAGGGAAATCGCTCTCCTCTAAAACTTAACTCTAAATTGCTACTCTAACTCTCTAAGTCTCATCCACCTTCCAGGAGAAACACAGATATCCAAGTATCATATTAATTTTTTTTTTACTCTTTTTTTTTTTTAAGATTTTCATTTATTTATTTGACAGAGAGAGAGATCACAAGCAGGCAGAGAGGCAGGCTGGGGGTGGAGGGGGGAGCAGGCTCCCTGCTGAGCAGAGAGCCAATATGGGGCTGGATCCCAGGACCCTGAGAGCATGACCTGAGCTGAAGGCAGAGGCTTTAACCCACTGAGCCACCCAGGTGCTCCAAGTGTCATATTAATTTTAAAAAATTCCTCAAACTTTCCAACCATCCAGACCAAAAAGAAAGAGACAGAGGAAACAGAAAGAGGAGGAGGAGGAGAAAAAGGGAAAAGGAAGTGAAGGAAGAGAGGCAAAGTGGCAGAGAAGGACAGAACCCCCAAATATCTCTTCTTCTTTTAAAATCCCTGCAGTTCTCCTACTGAATTAGTCTTGTTTTCATTGTTATTAAAGATTTTATTTCTTTATTTGACAGAGAGAGAGAACACAAGCAGGGGGAGCAGCAGGCCAAGCAGGGAGCCCAATGCAGGGCTCAATCCCAGGCCCCTGGGATCATAACCTGAGCCGAAGGCAGATGCTTAACCAACCAAGCCACTCAGGTGCCCATACTACTGAATTAGTCTTATTCCAAATACCAACTCTGAGGCTCATCTGGGGAGGAAAAAGGGTCACGCTCCCCAGTTTCTACTTTTCAAGATGGGGTAGTAGCCTCTTTCCTCCCAACATTTTTACTTTGGTGGGAGAATCTTCCCTGGCACATCCTTGAGGAATGAGGATGGAAACCCCTCTCTGGGGAGACTGGTGAAGGAAGAGTAAGACCAGTGCAAGTGGGACTGATGGATGAAATAACAAAGAGCACAGCTGCTCAAAGGATGGGTGAATAACTAGTCTTTTTAAATCTCCAATCTGTTTCAGAGTAACGCTTTTAACAAAAACACAACACAAATATTATCGGAAAAATTAATTTTAAAACTATATGAAATACAAGCACTCAACTTCTTTTATTAGATTCAACAGACTTGAAATTATTGGGTCAAACTGATATAAGAATTCTAAAAACTTACTCTCAATTTCTACCTTACACTATCACAAACTCAAAACTCCACGGATATATAATACTTTGAATAACACTGTATTAGAACATCAAAGACCAAAAAAAAAAAAAAAAAAAAAGAACATCAAAGACCAGTTTCTGGGTCCTAAATATGATATTTAAAAGAGCTAAAAATCTTTTAGAAATTTAGATAAATAGGTGTGCCTGGGTGGCTCAGGCAGTTAAGCCGATCCATGATTTTGACTCAGGTCACGATCTCATGGGTTCTGGGACTGAGGCCCATGTCTGGCTCCCCCTCAGCAAGAGTCAGCATGGGATTCTCCCTCTCCCTCTGCCCCTCCCCCCCCCCGGTGTGTGTGTGTGTGTGTGTGTGTGTGTGTGTGTGTGTGCACGTGTGTGCACGCGCTCTTGCACACACTCTAAAATAAATACACATATTTTTTTCTTTAATTTAGAAAAATATTTTTTTTTAAGTGTCAACAGGAATTGTCAGAAGGGATAAGACAATGTGATTATGGACAACTTTTAAAATTTTCTTCCTCATAATCCATATTTTAAAAATTAGAAGTAAATAAAATTTAAAAAAAACAAATACCGTGGCGCCTCAATGGCTCAGTCTGTTAAGCTGCTACCTTCGGCTCAGGTCATGAACTCAGGGTCCTGAGATGGAGCCCCATGTGGAGTTCTCTGCTCAGCAGGGAGTCTGCTTCTCCTTCTCTTCAGCCCCCCCATGCTCTCTATCTCAAATCAATAAAAAAGTAATAAAATAAAAAAACCAAAAACAATTATCATTTCAATTGCTTTGGCTTATCTTCTGGCATATAAATGCCTGATTACTCAAAATATCTTTTCTGCCTTTTTATCTCTTTATACTTTTATTCTCCTTCCTTTCTTTACAACAGCCTTCAATTCCCCAGTATGCAGAACTTATATAAAATTACCTGAGGGTGGATATTATGGGTATTGATCCCCTAGTTTGGAAGATCCACTAAAATGTTTACTGTGGGGGCGCCTGGGTGGCTCAGTTGGTTGGGTGACTGACTTTGGCTCAGGTTATGGTCCTGGAGTCCCAGAATAGAGTCCCAAGAATAGAGTCCCAAGTTCATCTCCCTGCTTAGCAGGAAGTCTGCTTCTCTCTCTGACACCCCCCACTCTCGTCCTCTGTCTCACTCATTCTCTCCTTCAAATAAATAAATAAAACCTTTAAAAATAAAATAAAATGTTCGCTGTGTTTATATATGTCCCTTTGGCTAAAAATTAATGAAAGAATTCACAGATGTCAATAAAACTCACAACTTTTCAAAGATTCTTAAAAGGTATCAGATGCTCTGAAAGAACGAGCTTCTGCTGTAAGGCACAGTAACTTATTCAGGAAAAAAATGATACTTTCAGTTTTTTGGTTTGAATAGTCACCATTGTCAAAGTAATATTTTTAGATTCTCTACTATTGTCAAAGTAATATTTTTAGATTCTCTACTATGTACAAAGTTTTTATATTAAAAGAGTTTGTCCCACAAAAGAAAATACATACAGTTCTGAAAAGTATGTAAATATTAACAAAATGAAAAGTAAAAATCATATGATCACCACAATAGATGCAGAAAAGGCATTTGACAAAACTAAATATCCATTTATAATAACTCTCAAAAAAGTGACTATAGAGGGAATGTACCTCAACATAACAAAAGCCATCTATGACAAGCCTACAGCTAACATTACACTCAATGGTAAAAAGCTGAAAACCTTTTCTTGAAAATCAGGAACAATACACTGATGCCCATTCTCACCACTTTATTCAACACAGTATTGGAAGTCCTAGCCAGAGCAATTACGCAAGAAAAATAAATACATACATACATACATAAAATAAATGGCATCCAAATTGGAAAGAAAGCAATAAAACAGTCACTATTTGCAGATGACATGATGCATACATACTACAGATGCCATCAAAAAAGTCTTAGAATACAAGAATTCTGTAAAGTTGCAGGATATAAAATCAATGCACAAATATGTGATGCACTTCTACACAGAAATAATGAACCAGGAAGAGATACAAAGAAAACAATCCCATTTACAACCAAATGAAAAAGAATAAAACACTTAGGAATAAATTTAACCAAGTATTGGTGAAAGACCTGTATGACTCACACTGATGAAAGAAATTGAAAAAGACAAATAAAAGGAAAGATATTCTGATACCTACAGGTATCAATTCAATTCAATCCATACCAAAATTCTAAAGACCCTTTTCAAAGAAATAATACTAAAAAAAACTAGTCCTAAAATCTGCATAGAAACACAAAATAAATAAACAAATAAATAACCAAAGCAATCTTGAGAAAGGAGAATAAAGCTGCAGGCAACACACTTCCTGATTTTTTTTAAATATTTTTTTTATTTATTAGACAGAGAGGAAAGAGATCACAAGTAGGCAGAGAGGCAGGCAGAGAGAGATGGGGAAGCAGGCTCCCTGCTGAGCAGAGAGCCTCATGCAGGGCTGGATCCCAGGACCCTGAGATCATGACCTGAGTCGAAGGCAGAGGTTTTAACCCACTGAGCCACCCAAGTGCCCCAACACTTCCTGATTTCAAACAATATTACAAAGCTACAGTAATTAAAGCAGTATGGTTACTGGCATTAACAACAGACACAAAAATCAGTGCAATAGAACAGAGAGCCCAGAAATAAACCCACACATATATGGCCAATTAATTTATGACAAAGGAGCCAAGAATATACATACAATGGGGAGAGGACAGTCTCTTTATGATATTGAGAAAACTGGACAACCACATACAAAACAATAAAACTTACACCATACACAAAAGTTAACTCAAAATGGATTAAGGACTTGAATATAGGACTTAAAACCATAAAAATCCTAGAGGAAAACATAAACAATAAGTCCTTGACTTAGGCCTTGGTGATAATTTTGTTTAAAACCTAACACCGAAAGCAAAAGCCACAGAAACAAAGATAGATACACAGGACTATATCATACTAAAGAGCTTCTACACAGCAAAGGAAACCGTCAACAAAATGAAAAGGTAACCAGATAACCTACTGAATGGGAAAAAATATTTGCAAATCATGTATCTGATAAGGTGCTAATATATAAAGAATTCCTACAACTGAATAGCAAGAAAAAAAATCCAATTAAAATCATGGCAGATGATCTAAATAGATATTTTTCCAAAGAATACATAGAGATTGCCAGAGGTACATGAAAAGATGTTCAATATCATTGATCACAGAGAAATACAAATCAAAACTATAATAAGATATCACCTCACATCTGTTAGAATGGTTATTATCAAAAAGACAAGAAGTGTTAACAAGGATGTGGAGAAAAAGGGGCCCTCATGCACTGTTAGTGGGAATGTAAACTGGTGAGGTCACTATGGAAAACAGTATGGAAGTTCTTCAAAATTTTAAATATAAAACTAACATATGACCCAGCAATTACACTTCTGAGTATTTATCTGAAAAAAACAAAAACACTAACTCAAAAATATGTATGCACCCCTATGTTCACTGCAGCATTATTTACAATAGCCAAGATACGGAAACAGCCTGAGCACTGACCAATTAGTAAATGAATAAGAAATTATATATACACGTATACAAATATATATATAGTTGACCCTTGAACAATACCGGGGGTAGGGAACTGACCCTCTGCACCACTGAAAATCTTCATCTAACTTTTGACTCCCCAAAACCTATTAATAACCCTACTACTGATCAAAAGCCTTACTGGAAAGGAAAAAAAAAAAAAAGCCTTACTGATAATAAAGTCGATTAACATATATTTTGTATGCTATGTGTTATATGCTGTATTCTTTTTTTTTTAAGATTTTATTTTTATTTATTTGACAGAGAGAGAGAGAGATCACAAGCAGGGGGAGGGGGAGAGGAAGAAGTAGGCTTCCCGCTGAGCAGAAAGCCCCATGTGGGGCTTGATCCCAGGACGCTGGGATCATGACCTGAGCTGAAGGCTGCTGCTTAACAACTGAGCCACCCAGGCACCCCTTATATACTGTATTCTTAAACTAAGCTAGAGAAAATAAAATATTAAGAAAATCATAAGAGGAAATACATTTATAATACTATATAATAAAAAACCCACATATAAACGGACCTGTGCACTTCAAGCTTTCCTTGTTCAAGGGTCAACTGTATAATGTAATATTATTCAGCCATAATGAAGAATGAAATCTTGCCATTTGCAAGAACAAGATGGACCTCAAGGGCTTTATGTTAAGTGAAATAAAAATAAGCCAGACAGAGAAGAATAAATACCATATGAGAGCTCTCTTATATGTGGAATCTAAAACAAAACAAAACAAAACAAAAACAAAGAAACAACAACAACAAAAAAACACAGGCTCATATATACAGAAGATAGTTTGGTAATTCCTGGAGTGGGATTGGAGAAATGGATGAACTATTTTTTTTTTAAGTTTCAATAAATTGTTAAAAAAAAAAAAAAAACTATGGGAAAGTTTCTTCTCCCCGTATTTATACCATGAATGGCTTATACCTATCATTTGAGCAGTCTGCTAAATGAGAATAAAATATCAGTTATAATTATGAAGTCACGTAATGAAGTGAAAACAGCTTTAATCAAAAACATAATTACTTTATGAAGAGCCACACATTAGGGATGGAAAAATCTATTTCCAAACATAGCTGAAAGAGGGAATAAAACTTCAAAATGTTACATATTACTCAGATATCCTCCCACCTATTTCCATACTCATTCATTCTGTACCTACCTATTAAGTGCCAAGAAGGCAATGAGAAATAGGCAATAAACAGTAAACAGGAAAAATGTGGACTCTGCTTTTGTTTAGTATAGAAAGCAGACTAATTAGCAAAATTATAGTACTTAAATACATTTCTCATCAATGGACTAGCTTTTCTTAATGCAAGATATAATGTGTAAAAAAAAAAAAAAAAATGGGTATCTCACCCAGTCTAGGAGTCAAGCAGGTAACTCAGAAAGTCCAAGTGTTAGCCAAGCAAAAAGAATTTCAAAAAGATCAGTACATGTGAAGATCCCAAGCTGAGAATGTGTGTGTGTGTGTGTGTGTGTGTGTGTGTGTGTATGTCAAGCAAACATATGAAAACACAAATACTGTTACATGTATTACATTTTTATTTTTAGCCATGAGCAAAAAGCTCCTGGGGGTGCTCAAACTTTAAATTTATCCACTGAATTTGAGTAAGAAATAAACGTAACATTAATATCTTTCTGCAGGTACAATTCAATGAGCCTGCTTTTTAAAGCACACACGTTTGGTTTCTCAATGCTTAGCCCTGACTTCAAAGCCCAGGTCACTCCTTATTTGGATTACTGACTGAACATCCAGGTTTAGCTAAACAGTAGCAAAATAACTCTTAGTCCCTCAAAAAGAATCCTCTAATAACAGATATAACAATGTAATTTTTCCTCTGTTATATCTCCCTCATAGCATGAAGCTGAACTTCAGTGTGTCTGGCAATCTCAAAGTGAAAAGTGCTGGTAGCTAACAGTGGTCTAAAACCTTATGGTTTGAAACTGGAGAATGGTGCACTAGATATACATTCTTTCAATGTTGTAACAGTTAACACAAAACAGATTCCCATTTTATTAAATTAAGCTCTTTCATGATCTCCACATAAATCTTTGTGATAATATACAGACAGGCCACACTACAAATAAGCTTTAATCCTGAACTTAATAACAGAATAATTCATTAAGATGTTTCCTAATAGGAACGTTAGAGGTAAGCACAGTCAATTTACCTTTCCAAAATGAATTTTGCTTCATACAACTCATAACCATATTTCTACCATGATCTAATTATCATGTTGTATACAGCTCATTGGGTATAAGTTGCTCCTCTACTTTTTTTTTTTACTTCTATTAAAATACTGATATTAACTGTCTGAATTATTTTTTACTGTCTTAAGTATTTTAATCAGTATTAAAATACTGATATTAACTGTCTGAATTATTATTTCCACATCTTTATAAATAAAAGGCAGTCATCACTAATAGGATAAAAAAATCAATTATCTTCTCAATTTTAAATTACTAAGCAGAAAGGTTTTACTGACAATAAATAAATCATTGTTAATACATGCCCCCATAATCCCCAGCAATATTACTAGAAACACAAAAACATCACAAGAAAGTGTTAATTCATTTAATTCATTGACAATGCCTTCCTTTGAAAGAAAGAATACATATGATAAAAAAAAATCATACATAAAACAGTCTTTAAAAAAAAAGGAAAGAAACCGAAACCAGAGTATGGTCTTAAGCAAATCTTAAATCACAATTCACTCATTTGGGGTGAGCTTGAAAGTCACACCTGCTGGACATAAATCTTCTGAAATCAGAAACTCAAACTTAATGCCTTTTATTTACTATCATCAATGAAAATTTACTGAGAAGCTACATTATGAGACATAGAATTTTAGCTAAATCTGATTTTTCTGGAGTTCGATTTGTAGGCTGATACCTATTTTTGCTCTAGTTTTAGGACTAAATCAAATGGAACCTGAAATTGGCCATGAGTGGCCAGTTGGTTTCTCCTTCATTAGGTCAAGTGTGCATCTGGCAAGCTATCAGTTCAGACATGTTCTTGTTATCAGTGTGCAGGCCAAAACAGTCCCTAAGTAATTCAACTTGCTGCATTAGCACTGTTCAAGTTGCAAAAATAAAACATTTCCCCAGACTCTACTTGGGAAACAGCTTGTACCGATCTTCATAAAAATGCCCTGTTACATATTCATCAATTCAATAACACTTCCATAAGAATTCAATTACTGGCAATAGAATAGTCATTCCCATTTTTACCTATAAAGCACATAATACATTTATTTAATAATTTCAACTTAACATTCAAAAGATTCTAATTTTTTTAAACTTCCTAGACAGTCAGTTACATGGAAATTATGTTTTCACTGTTTGATGGACAAATCCATAAAATTAGAAAAAATGGATAAATAAGTACAATACTAAATCTTTTCTTAAAAAATAACTAAGCCCCATTTTAATTTTTGCCATGCTACCTAACAGAAGATGTTGCTGAGATCAATTTATAACATAACCTTACTTATATCATATTTATAGGTTACTATAACCTAATAGAAAATTTTAAGAAAAATCTTCAGCCAAAGTTTAACTAAATATTTTGCCCTGTAATCCTATAGAGTAAAATAAGACCATGCTTATACAGTTATGTCATTGGAAAAACAAAATTCTGAAACAAACAAAAAATTATTTTAATATGTGTTATTTCAAACACAAGTAGGATCTGTAGTGTAATGCCAGCAGGTAGAGATATATCACATCAATAAGCTTTTCTAGTTGAATATAGCATTAACATTAAAGATATGCAATAGAACATAATACAAACAAGAAACCTCATTTGATCCAAGCATAATTTAACTAGTCAATATTGAGGAAAACCATTTATATATGCCAGGCACAATGGTAGGTCCTGGAATTCAAAGATGAATATATAAAATGAAGTACACACTTAGAATAAACTTATATTCCCAGGTTGAAGTTGAGAAAAAATTTCACTGAAGAGGGCCACACTGGTGTCAGCCTTAGAAGATACATGGAAATTTCCAGGTATACAGAACAGAAAAGCACAAGGAAATGTAGCTATAAAAGCCTTAACAATATATAAGAAACATATATCAGAGGGAGAAAAAAGCTATAAAGACCTGGAAACATGAAAGTTAGTCAAGAAATACTGTGACATAATCAGGATCCTTTGTAGAATGAGAAGGCAAATTACAATATTCTGTGGAATATGCATACTTCTAAAGATTTTTCTGACCCTCTCAAATGGTCCCACTGTTGTAGTATAACCTTTCTTGAGGGCATTTTGGCTATAATTTTCAAATACCTTAAAAATACATAAACTCTTGGAACCAGTAGTAAACCTCTACATACTCACTCTTAACAAGTAAGAATATAGGATATTTTAGAGCAGCAATTGTATAACAGTAAAAGATGATGGTATGGAGTTTTAAAAATTGTCATACATTCATGAAATTAAATGCTATTCAGTGATTAAAAGGATCATGAAATTAGATCTCTTTCTACATCAATAAATATATGACCTATATACTCAAATTTGAGTGCATGGAATATTAAGTGAAAAAGTAAAAGGCACACCACTAAAAAAAACACACAGCAAAATGGCAAGTGAAAGACACTCAATCTGATTATAAGATGAATAGGTTCTAGAGATCTAAATACACCATAATGACTACAGTTAACAATGCCATATGATATACTTGAAATCTGCTAAGAAAGTAGCTCTTAAATGTTTTCACCACACACACACACACACACACACACACACACACACCCCCAAACTCTTATGTGGAGTGATGTTAAATTAACTTTATTGTAGTAATCCCTTCACAATATAAAAATGTATACTTAACATATTTTGCACACCTTATACAATATCATGTCAGTTATTTCTCAGTAAAGCTGGAAAAAAATTAATAAAAAAAGAAAAAGAGAAAGATACTCAACGTCATTAGGCATTAGGGAAATTAAAAGCAGAGGGGGGTTTGCTACAACTGAATATCCACATGAAAAGGAATGAAACTGGACCTCTTCCTCACACTATGCACAAAAATTAACTGAAATGAATCAATTTAAATGTATTAGCTACAACTATAAAGCTCTCACAAGAAAATGTAGGAGTACATCTTCAAGACTTTGAGTTTGGCAAAACCTTTTTAGATATGACACCTAAAACACAAGCAACAAAGAAAAAAGATAAACTGAATTTCATCAAAATTAAAAACTTTTAAGCTTCAAAGGATAAGTGAAAAGACAACCCACAGAATGGAAAAAAATATTTGCAAACCATATATGTGATAAGGGACTTGTCTCCAGAATGAATTTTTTTTTTTAGAAAATCTTACTACTCAATAATAAAAAGATAAATATCCCACTTTTAAAATGAATAAAGGATCTGAGCAGACATTTCTCCAAAGAAGATAAACAAATATCCAATAAGCACATAAAATGATGCTCAATATGAGTAGCCATCAGGAAAATACAACAATGATACCATTTCACATTCACTAAGATGACTATAGACAATAACAACTGTTGGCAAGAATGTGGAGGAAAGCAGAACCATCCTAACACTGCTGATGGGAATTAAAATGGTACAGCCATTTTGGAAAACAGTCTCACAAGCTCCTCAAATGTTTAATGTACAATTTGCAGATGACCCAGTAATTCTACTCACAGATACTTATCCAAAGCAACAAAAAAACATATTTATATGCAAAACCTTGCACCTGAATGTCTGCGGCATTGATTTAATTGGCATCTAGCATTTGCACTTGAGACAAGAAACTTCATCCTCTTCCAAGCTCTTGAGCTATTCAGATATTTGATTAAATAATTTTCCTTGCATAACTTCTGAACTCTGACATTGATTATTTTTAATAATAAATCATAAAGAAATATTTTTAAGCTATAAAATACATATAGAAGATTCTGCTTCATAAATTTAACTTGGCTCTATTACCTCTTAACCATTATAAAATGGGAAAAAAGTAACCTTAAAACTAAGTAGCTCTTCTGGAATTAGTTCAGGATCTTAGCTGAAAAAAAAAGTATATCAATATTGACAATTATGTAATTATTTTAAAAGGACCATTTTTAAAAGTAGGTAAAGATCTCTATCTTATTATAAAAATGATTTTCCTTCCTTTATCTTATTTGGCACAAGAAACCTCTAACTTAAATGAGATAGAGAAGATAAAATGGACATTCACCTATTGAAGCTATGAAAAAATAACGCACAGTTTACATGACTCAGTTGTAAAGGTTATGAACCTTAGTTGTCACTGAAAACTTCAGAAAGTATAAAGAAATATAATATGCAAGTCATGTATTCAGCAAGTCAGCCAGACACGAAGATACATTCCAAAGAGATTATTCAATATTGGATTTGTTCTCAGTCCAAAAAGAAAAGGAAATTATTCCAAGATTTAAAATATGAATTAGCAATAGTAAAAGTTCCTATAATATGATAAATTAACTCTAAAATACCAGATAAAAATAATCAATGTCAGAGTTCAGAAATTATGTAAGGAAAATTATTTAATCAAATATCCAAATAGGTCAAGAGCCTGGAAGAGGGTAAAGTTTCTTGCCTTAAGTGCAAACGCTAGTTGCCAGTTAAATCAATCCTGTCAGCAGCCAGAATCAATTTCCGGTTTTTGTTCTTAAATAGGTGATGATCACTGCCTTTTTTTCCACAACGGAAAAAGTGGCCATACCCTTAAATCAATATATCAAGGATCTCTGTTAGTGAACACAAAGTTCACACTAGCATGTCAAAATTCCCACTGAGAAGAGATAAATGGTATTTTATAACAGAAATAGAGAATAAAAAACTTCTGACAGATTAAGCTGTATAAAAATTAATGGCACATAGTCATTTAGTATTATAATAAAAAATTCATATTCACATATAGTACTAAAAGAATCAATCAAACTGAAAGATATATTAAGAACCCACTCCTACCTTCTTCTGGGTAGAACCCAAATTACTTTATTGAATTACTTAACACTGCAACATTGCTATTTATTAAAACAGTAGTCCAAAGAATCATTTACCTTCTTGAATCATGATTAGCTGACTAGCCATATTTTTTAATCCTAAATTAGTTTCTCCTGCCATTTGCACAATTATTAGAAACACATACTTATTTTGATATCAGCCTACATAAAATTATAAATATCAAACTAAAGAGGAATTTTAGAAAGATGATATATGCAATATCCAAAATAAATTAATTCTGACCATCTACTCCTTTGAGTTATCTCATCAATTCTTCATCTATTGTTGTATGGTAGGATGTAATCAAGAATTTTAAGGGGGCGGGGCGCCTGGGTGGCTCAGTGGGTTAAAGCCTCTGCCTTGGGCTCAGGTCATGATCTCAGGGTCCTGGGATCGAGCCCTGCATTGGGCTCTCTGCTCAGCAGGGAGCCTGCTTCTCCCTCTCTCTCCACCTGCCTCTCTGCCTACTTGTGATCTCTCTCTCTCTGTCAAATAAATAAATAAATAATCTTTAAAAAAAAAAAAAAAAGAATTTTAAGGGGGCACCTGAGTGGCTCAGTGGGTTAATCATTTGACTCTTGATTTTCGCTCAGGTCATGATCTCAGGGTGGTGAGATGGAGCCTCATGTTGGCTCCATGCTGGGTGTTGAGCCTGCCTAAGATTCTCTCTCTCCCTCTGCCCCTACACCCCCCAAAAAACTTTTAAGTACTATGAATAAATAAATACAGACTATGGGACTATAATTGTAGCTATTTTACTTATAAATCTTTAAATAAACATTTTTTGTTGAGGTTAAATTTTGGGAAAAATTGAATTTAAAGCATATTTGCAAATGCCAAGTTTTCAAAGATTTAAAATATAATCTAAAATATTCAAATATTATTTTACACAGAATCAAGTATATAGAAAAATATTGATACAGAATATTTATATTTTAGTCACTGTTAATAGATGTTTAGGTAATTTTCAAATTATTTATTATTTTTAGTTAATTAAAATGTGCATATAACTCATTATAACACCCATTAATAAGATTACCCACACTTTATATTTCATATTTTTGTTCAGCCACATAAAGATAAATATTGGTCAAAAAAATAAATAATCAGACATTCATTTTTTTTTTTTTTTTTTAAAGATTTTATTTATTTGACAGAGAGAAACACAGCGAGAGAGGGAACACAAGCAGAGGGAATGGTAGCGGGAGAAGCAGGCTCCCTGCCACGCAGAGAGCCCGATGCGGGGCTTGATCCCAGGACTCTGGGATCTGACCTGGGCCGAAGGCAGACGCTTAACGACTGAGCCACCCAGGCGC
>CM053604.1:64826974-64850331 GCA_028646535.1 Procyon lotor | reverse complement strand
TTTTTTTTTTTTTTTAAAGATTTTATTTATTTGACAGAGAGAAACACAGCGAGAGAGGGAACACAAGCAGAGGGAATGGTAGCGGGAGAAGCAGGCTCCCTGCCACGCAGAGAGCCCGATGCGGGGCTTGATCCCAGGACTCTGGGATCTGACCTGGGCCGAAGGCAGACGCTTAACGACTGAGCCACCCAGGCGCCCCCAGACATTCATTTTTTAAAAACCCTGTTACCTAGATAAAAAGAGTAATTACAAAGTCAATAACATAAATTATGTACATTGGTGATAAATGCCTATATATACTGACCTGGAAAGATAATTATGATATATGTATAAAGAAGGAAAGGAAAATTCAGAACAACATGTATTTGTGAGGGACAGTGGTATATATCAGAGCATAGAAATGATGAGTTAGAAGCTGGAAAGATTACATTTGACAAAGGAGGTTAGAAGAGGCTGAGAAAATTTTACTTTAAATTTTGTATTCTTGTATATTATTTGAATATTTTACAGGCATTAAACGTTAATTTTTAGATAAAAATATATATTTGTTTTAAAAGTTACCAGGTATGAGTCAATATTCTTGACATTCTGCATCTAATTCATAAGGATTATATTATGACTAAAACCTCAAACAACAAATTTTAACTATCTGATAGTCAAACTCTAGAATGACTTCCTCATTTAAATATTTATCACCCATATATAAGAACTATCTAAAGTATGTATGATATATATGTGTTTGCATTCATAGGAACTGCACATACTGTAATTTAAGATGATCAAATATTCCCAATCAGACTGTAAAGTTCTAGAACCAGGGACAGAGTGTCCCAGACTGATGTATGCCTGGTTCACAGCTGCTAGAATAACTTGTCTCAATCATTTATTCTATTCCCTCCTGACTGAAAAGAGCCCACATACTGAGCCTGAAGGACTGCCAAATCTTCTAGGGCTACTTGTATTTCATCAACAGAAGAAAACACACCTTTATGATCATTCCAAAAGGGACATCTTCTGAAATGCCTCTCAGTGGGTGGTATACAAAGAAATTCTTCCTGAAAAATTACTTTTCCATAAAAGGAGATGAGCTGCACTCACTGTTTACTTCACTTCCTTAATATTCTTACTCCACCTTAACTCATAGAGAAATAATGCCCTTAAGGCAAATACTTTATGGCATTTGCTTTAGTAAAGGGCAAGGCATTTTATGACAACTAAAACAGCCCAATAAAGGAAGTGTGAGGGGAATGCAAAACACATGCTCAACTAGCAGGCCTCAAAAACAAGTACTGACTAAATTGACATTGGCATTGCTAAAAAACTGACTCAAAAAGTAAGAATACATAAAATGTTTAAGTGTTCTATTTCAAAGATGTATAGATTAAGGTCATAAAAAGTTGTTTTGTTTGTGTATTTCACTTGGAAGTGAAATTTTTATAACAAGAAATATTTCTTTTAAGACTCCTGATAGTGTGCACATACTGGCAAAGATATGATTTAGAAATGACACCACATTTTTCAAAACTATTTAAAGGTAAAAGCAAGCTATTTTTTGGATAGCACTGATTTTTTTTCTATTTTAAAAAATTCTATTTCTAGTGTTTAGAGGGAAAATAATCTCTTCCTCTAATACAGGAAGAGAAATTATATTTCTATTTTTAAAGGATTTTGGGAAAGGATGACTAAAAAAATCAACAACTATGAAAGGAAATAAAAATGTTTTCCCCAATAAAATGCAGGAAATAGGAATTTCTGAAAAACCTGAATGAATATAAATCTTGCAAGTCAGATAAGCACCATTAATGGAAAAACAGCTCCCTGGCTTTTTGAAGGTAAAAAAAAAAATGTTTCAAGAATAGTATCAACTACCCCAAGATGAAGTACTTTTATCAAACATTAAACAATCTAAAAGCTGATTTCATACACAGAACCACTAAACACAGCTAAAAATGTGTCAGCATCAACAACAAATGCCTGTAATGAAGGACGTGCTCAAAAAAAAGGAACAGGTAATTTGGCATCTTAATACAAACACCCAACTTGAGGGTCTTCGGTAGAAGGGTGGAGGAATCTAGGAAGGCTGAAAAGTTTTATTTCTCAAGTATTTGTGTCCTTGAATCACTCACTTGCATCACTTGTTAAAAACACAGACTCCCACTTTCTACTGTAGAGATTCTAATTCAGTCAGTCTTGAGTGACAGGAATGTGTATTTCTATTAAGAACATCAGGTAATTCTGATACAGGTAGGCCAAGAAACACTGTTCCAGAGACTCCTCCACACCACATGAAGTTTCTTAGGGAAGCACACACAGCCCATTCACAAAGCAACCAAAGGAAAGCCTAATACTCCCACCCCACTGGAGCAATGACGACCACATTATGCATAGTCAGTAAAGCAATTCCTGAACATCTGTAGCATGGGACCAGTAAACACAGTGGAGTCTCCATTCCTACTGAATTTTTAAGGGAGCACAGGCAGGCTAAAATCAGCAAGGAGAAACAACGACTTTTTGGATATGTGCCATGTGCCATATGTTTTACTGGCTATATCTTTTAAGGAATGAATGCCCAGGCTGCAAGAGGTAAGAAAGCTGCAAACACCACACAGAAAACAAATGCAGGAATTTATCTGGATCCAAATTTTTTTTTCAATTTACTGTTCAAGAAGGGAACCACATGAATCTTGATGATATATCTACTCATATTCAAATGATACTGAAAGTATGGCTGTTTTCTGATAACCTCTCCAGTTGATCCAGTTGGTCAAGTTCTACATTGGCTGAAGTTCACTGACAAATGTATATCTGGGACGTACTAACAGCTTTTAGTAACAAAGACTCTGGTTTGAGATAAAATATTTCTTATGCAGTGAAGTCAGGATTATAATCAGCTGCACAAACCAGAAAATCCTTCTATGCTGGTTTTATTTTTTTTTTTTTAAGATTTTATTTATTTGAGACCGAGAGAGAGCACACGAAAGAGTACAGGAGGGGTAGGCAGGGAGAAGCAGGCTGCCCACTGGGCAGGGAGCCCACCTCGAGTTCGATCCCAGGGGCACGGGATCATGACCTGAGCCAGAGGCAGACACTTAACTGACTGAGCCACCCAGGTGCCCCTCTATAGTAGTTTTAATAAAAAATAAATTCTTTTCTTCAGCAAAGAGAAGGGCAAAGGTGGATAGTCCAAGGCAGCTCTTCAATGGCATCACTGCCCCCAGGTTCTTTCATTCTATTTCCTCAGTCACCCACATACATATATTTCATCTACTTTTTAATTGTCACAAATGGTAGAAAGTCCAAGCACTAGGTTCAGCTTCCTGGCAAAGAGAAGGACTCAACTCAGGGAAACAGAAATATAACCTTAGCAGACATCCTCTTAAACTGTATAGCAATGAGTGTACAAAGGCAAATCTCTTAGCTGGGCATACTGCCACCCTAAAGAAAACTGGGTATTTGGGGCACCTGGGTGGCTCAGTGGGTTAAAAGCCTCTGCCTTAGGTTCAGGTTATGATCTCAGGGTCCTGGGATGGAGCCCTGCATCAGGCTCTCTGCTCAGTGGGGAGCCTGCTTCCCCTTCTCCCTGCCTCTCTGCCTACTTGTGATCTCTATCAAATAAATAAATAAAATCTTAAGAAAAGAAAAGAAAACAAAACGAAACAAAACTGGGTATTTATAGTAAGGAAAGAGGGGATGAAAAATACTGGAAAGGCAAACTGCAGTGTTTATCACCCAAAATTCCTTATAAGGAAAGGCATCACAGCATTTTAGTCTAGAGTGAGATTTTGGTTTAGAGAGCTTACCATGAGTTCTAACATATCAACATATTCTACTCATCAAAGATCTTTCTCTTATCTCCTAGAGCCTTAACACTATACATAAGTATAGCGTTTTTATCTAAAGGCCACACACAAGAGCTAATCTAATTTATCAAAAGCTAAATGATTCTTATCTAATGGTATTCTTTATTAATTGGTTATATTTCTAAATACAAACAACAACAACAACATAAAGACAATTTTAAGAAAAGAAATGCTAGTACTAAGCTAGGTATTTATAGATAGTAACCCACAGTTCTGTACTAAGTGATTGGAATATAAGAAATATAACTAATACCATGGTGGCAAAAGTTAGATGGGCAAGATTTATCTGAGAGGTGAATCTAAGAGATCTCAAAGAAGCACACTGATCCCCAGTTCTGCCTTCCTGAGCTTGAGGAGGCCTATGACACCTCCTATTGATCCTTAGTGTAGGTTCATAATCTGTTTGCCCTTCACTACACAGATTGACACAGTTCATGTTCTTTGATAGCAAAGCCATTAGAAGTGATACTAGTCCTTAAACATAAGGTGTATACACTAGTTCATTCATTTCAACCATTTAATTTCCCAATTTTATATATAGGCTCTGGGGATACTCTATATATACTGGACTAGCCATGCAGTGTGTGAAACAGATGTGTTTATTTATTGAATACTTTATCACATTACTTGATGACATAGCTCTAGCACAAGAATAATACATAACCAAAAAGAGAGATATTGTACTCAGAATCCTAGAATGCTAATAACATGACTAAACGGGTAAGCCTAAGAGAAATAAACATGGAAACTAGCAATGATAGATGAATAGGAAAGAAATACAATTTGGCTAGCATCAAACAGACAAGAACAGAAATTTGTACTTTCTTCTGGTTCTTCCATCAAGTAACTGATGCCCACTAGGCAGGTATTCACCTTGTGAGTCTGTTCTGAAAACATTAGCTTCTTTTCACTTCCAATCCTTTCTTTCATGACACCCCCCTCCTCTTAATAGTAGAGATAACACGTGGTAGAGGAATGTCTCCTCGCCCTCAGTTAAACTTCCTTTATCTAGTCATATGACGAATCACATGAAGCTTCAACAAAGCCACTCATGACAACTTACTGTCCAAAAGCCTCATATGGGTATAACCTTCCCATGCCCTAGATATACTCACATTGAGGAATGTGAGTCTTCTCCTATATATAACATCATACAATTATGACTGATCTCTCCCCAAAACTTTCATTCTTCTATCCTCTAATAAAACATCTCCGTGCTCTGCTCACATTCACTTGCTCTTAAGTCTATTCTCCTCACACGACTGTGAACTCTTCAAGGAATGAAATATATCTTACCCATTTTTATATCCTCAGAGCCTATGAAAATCACCAAATGAATGAAGTATACATTTAATTTCCCAATTAGAGAAAAATAAACTATATAAACCAAACTGTGTTAAAAAGCATACAGGAAAGACTTCTAGTTAATGTCTTAGTACTTAGGCTTCCACAAAAACTTTTTTTAAAGGCAATGAATACTTATTTCTAAGTATTTATCAAATATTTTATTACAAAGATGGATAAAACAACATTAATATGAACTTACAAAAAATTTATTTTTTTTTCAAATTTTCTGTTGCTTTCACTTATACATTATCTCACTCCATTCTCCAGAAAGTTCTGCAACAATTCATCCCAATTTATGATGAGGATCACTGTCACTTAGTGACTTGAAATAAATTATCTAAGTGTACACAACCTAGGTAATAAATAACACTAGATCCAAAACACCTGATTTCAAATACAGTGCCTTATCACCGTGCTATAAGACACATCTCTCCATGGTTCGCATCAGCTATTTCTTCTGACCAGCTATATGTCTCTGGGCAAGTCACATGATTTCTCTGGCTTTCCTCAGCTTCCTAGTTTGTAAAATGAGGACAGTAATTCCTTGTAGAATAACATGAGATACAATGAAGAACGTATGTGAATGAGCTTTTTAAGTTATTCTCAGCATATTTATTTTGATATATAAATAAGGGTAATCCTTATATATAAAACCTAGTTAAATATATTAATCCACGCAAAGTAAATTAATGACTTCTATTTTCCCCAAAGTTCATATATTTAAGCAAATTATTTTGTTGAAATGCCTACTCCACAAATTTTTAGAAACTAAAAAAATTATCACTGTGTTTTCTTCATTATCATCTTCAAACTAAACTCTCCCTAAAGTTAAATCCTAATTAACAAAAAGAAAAATGTTTTCAGTCATCACTTAACTCCATACATCTACAAGAAACCAAAGATTTTAGTACAATCCAGAAGCAGTTTCTGGTTTTTTTCCTTCCTCTGTAAAATTATATGTCACACGTAATGGAATTTGAACCTGAAAGATAGAAATGCTGAGCAGGCTAGACCATAATCTCAGATTGGTAACACACCTCACTAGCAGTGTGCTAGTAAAACCATACTTCGCACAGAACGTACCTTGTTTTGGGAGACATGCAGGAAATGTATCTAAGGTTTCAAGTTGGTCCCTCTTGGGGTCACTGATTAGATTTCAACACAGGAGGTGAGTACAGGGAATAAGGCGCAGAGGCATTAATATTAAAGCAGTGTTTCTTAATGTGCGGGGTTCAAGATGATTTTAGATGGTACATGGATGAAGTGTTTAATCTTAACAGTTACATTCATCTTAACAGGTATTTTAAAATATAATGAAGAAACCAAAACTATGATTCCATAAATGTGAATAACTAGAATGAGAATAAGGCATGAATTTTGGTTTTAAAACAGGGTAAGAGTCATGAAAACAGTAATAACAAATTAAGAATGTGACAAAAATCATGAACATAGTAAACAAAAGACGAATCTGAAAACCACTTATGTTGACCCAGCACTATTTTTCTACAATAAAATTGTCCCTCAAAAAAATGTTTATGACACAAATGGCCCACTTCGACAAAAAATTGTAAAAAAAAAAAAACCACTATCATAGAAGTTATAGATTGAAATAGATTTAAGAAGCTTATAAACCAATCCTAAACCTAATAAACGGATCTTACCTGGATCCTGATTCAAAAGATAATTAAAAATAATTATTCTTATAACACAAATACATACTTACAGAGGAAAATTAGGAAAATGAGAATTTTGAATAGCTGATATTGGGAAATTATCTTTACTTTTCAGGGGTGATAAAGGTACTGTAATTATGTTTTTATTTTTATTTTTTTAAGATTTTATTTATTTATTTGACAGAGAGAGACAGTGAGAGAAAGAGAGAGAAACAGAGAGCATGTGTTCGCAAACAAGCACACAAGCAGGGGGAGGAGCAGATAGAGGGAGAGGGAGAAGCAGGCTCCTCACTGATCAGGAAGCCCAACACAAAGCTCAAACCCAGGACCCTGGGATCATGACCTGAGCTGAAGGCAGATGCTTAATTGACTGAGCCACCCAGGCAACCCTGTAATTATACTTTTAAAAGGAATTCTTGGGGCGCCTGGGTTGCTCAGTGCGTTAAGCCTCTGCCAGGGTCCTGGGATGGAGTCCCTGCATTGAGCTAGCTCTCTGCTCAGTGGGGAGCCTGCTTCCCCCATCCCATTCTTCCTGCCTCTCTGCCTACTTGTGACCTCTCTGTCAAATAAATAAATAAAATCTTTAAAAAAGAAAAAAAAAGAATTCTTACTAGGGTGCCTGGCTTGGTGGAACACGTGACTCTTGATCTTGAGGCTGTGAATTTGAGCCCCATGTTGGGTGTAGAATTACTTTAAAAAAAATTTCTTTTAGGGGCGCCTGGGTGGCTCAGTGGATTAAAGCCTCTGCCTTCGGCTCAGGTCATGATCTCAGGGTCCTGGGATCGAGCCCGGCATTGGGCTCTCTGCTCAGCAGGGAGCCTGCTTCCCCCTCTCTCTCTGCCTGCCTCTCTGCCTACTTGTGATCTCTCTCTCTCTCTGTCAAATTAATAAATAAAATATTTTTAAAAAAATTTCTTTTAGTTCTTTAAAAAAATTTTCACCTTTTGAGATACATTCTAGAATATTTGGATGAAATAATACGATAGCTAGAATTTGCTTCAAAAGAATCCAGAAGTGAAGGTAGAAGTCAATGAAAGTATAGATCAAATTAAAATGACTACATGGTTGAAACTCAGTGATCAATACATCGGGCTCATTATATTATTCCACATCTATAATGTTGAAACTTACACATTAAAAAATTTAAATTTGTATAAATGTTTTAAGTTATTATCAGCTATACTAAAATTTAAAATTGTGACCAGGAAGGAATTGAAAACTGAAAACAAGTCTCTTACTCCAAAATTAAAAGTGAAAGGCCAGTTTTTCAGAATCTTTTCTGAAAAATAATGCATTTTAAATAAATCTTTCCTCAACCACCTTCCCTCACAACCCGATTTTTTAAAAAATGCTAAGTTACCATTCTGTTACTACACAAACATGTTATAATAACACACACTTCATAAGGAAAATACAAAGTGACGCAGTCTCTACTCATTTTCAGAATTCTAACATCTTCATCACAAGTCGATAAACTCATCAAGAAAAAAGGTAAAGAATAAGTAATGAACCTTTCCTTTCTTTTAACACTCTTTTATTTCCCTACTAAATTTAGACAATGTTCCACACAATTAGCAGATTAATATAATTACAATTGATTTTAAAAGGCCCAGTTCAAAACACATTAGACACACATTATTCCACACATTCTACTCCCCCACAATTAAACTAAAAAAGAAAATGACATAAAATAAAAAATCATGACAGTCATTTGTGGACCTGCACATAAAAAAGCAATTAAGAGAGGTGCATGCATCAATATTAAACTTGCAGCTATCTGTTAGTTAATATCAAACAGTCTTAAAATTAACCTAAATCACAACATGTCATCCAAGATTTTTAATTAAAAAAAAAAAGGTGTGGTGCGCCTGGCTGGCTCAATGCACAGAGCATGTGATTCTTGATCTCAGGGGTTGAAAGTTCAAGACCCACAGTCAATGTATAGATTACTTAAAAATAAAACCTTAAATATATAGAAGGAGGTGAAATGTCTTTGGATAGTCACTTCAAACATGTTTAAAAATAGAAGTACATTTTAGTCAATAAATTAAGGAATTAACAAGAACAATAATTCAAATAAAATTTGCAATATTACTATAGGTCAACAACCACAAAATTTAAAGAAATCCAGTATAGATGAAGCAATTTAAAGAGAAAAGATCAATATTCTCAAAGCACAGATAATCTTTAAAAAGGAATAAACTACCAGGGCACCTGAGTGGCTCAGTGAGTTAAACATCCAATTCTTGGTTTTGGCTCAGGTCAAGATCTCAGGGTCATGAAATTGAGCCCTGCCTCTGGCTCTGCGTTCAGCAAGGCATCAGCTCAGGATTCTCACCCTTTCTGTCGGTTCCTCTCTTTGGGCCCAACCCCCCTCCTTCCCCTCCCCGCACACACTCTCTCACTCATAAACAAATCTTTTTTAAAAAGGAATAATCTAATTGGCATTAAAGTAATACATCACTCCATACCAAAAATAATTCCAGATAGGTTACAGAGTCTAAAAATGTTGAAAACCTAGAAAAAGCAAATGACAGGATAGAATAGTTATTAAGTATCTCAAGGGAACTGACTCTCTAATCTTTGAAGACACACACACACACACACACACACAAAATTCAAAAACATGAACAAATGAAAATGATAAACTTCTGTGTGTCAGAAATATATAAACAACAAAAATGGAGAAACTGGCAGAAATATACACAGCAAATGTAATTATAGTTTAATACCACTAAATATAAAGGGTTCCTGAAAACCAAAAGCATAAACATTGTAATTATTTCCATCTTATATAAGGCTCCTGAGCCATGGGAGAAGAAGTATCTTAGATTATGAAAGCACTAATATTAGCAGTCTCCAAGAGAAAAAAAAAATCAGTATTTTTGTATTGTATGTGCTGGTCATTTGTCTATTTACTCTCGGAACAATATTTTGCCCTTCTTTGCCCCTCTTTCTGTGGCAATGAAATACATTCCTCAGGCTCCCTTGCTCTGGCTTCTGGATGGGTCCCACCAATAAGAAAGGCAACATCAGAAGCCTGGGGGTTAGGAGACAAGCCTTGATATTTCTCCCTTTTCTACATCTTCTCTGTGGTTCTACCTCTGATTAGTCAGCCCATAACTTCATGGTCCCAGTTCTGGATCACGCCCTCTCTGTGTCTTTAGCTCCTGCCACACAACACTCTTACCCCAGCCCTGGTAACACCATATCTTTCCTTAAAGATATGGCAACCTCCTGCTATTGCTCATTTCTAAACTACCCTGCCATACCCTGCTGGGCTTCTGTTCTCAGCTAAAACCTGTTTACAAATTACTTGAATTAAAATTTCCTATTTAAAACATTCTAGGTGTTTTCCTTACTGGGCCCTGATTCATTTAGTTTCTCAAATCAAGGAGTTAATGGGAAATTTCAATAGAAGAGGATGGTAATTCAAAGCAATGTTTATTGAACTTTACATCTGGCAGGGGAGGGTCGAGCATCAAAACACTGAAAATTTGGCATATTAATTAACCATGATCCAGAATCACTTAATACTAATATATATGCTCTATGGCCCACATTTACCTAAAGAGTCATCATTGTAATAAAATCGTGTTTAAAAAGTCTTAAAGACAAATAAATAAAAAGTTTTTAAAGAAATCAATAAAACCCACAGCTGCTACTTTAGTAACCTACTATTAAACAAGCTTTAGCTTTAGCCTCCTCCCAAACTGTTAACTTTTTCCTTTTTTCCCCCTCCTTCTAGCAGCATTTTCTCCAGAAACAAGAAAAATTCAAAAGTTGGTGAAAGGCAGTGGAAAATTTTATTCAGAAGCTTAAAAATTACCTCCTTACAACAACTTCTGCCAGAAATTTCTGCCAAGATTTAAAAATCAGAATCAAAGCAAGGACAAATAACATAAAATGATGACAATATGAGTGAGAATAGATAAAAAGGTTGGATGTGAAAAATATCACAAGATATGATAGAATGTGCTATCTATATGTATCCGTATCTTAATATAAGATGGAATAAGAATGGTTTAGCTTCTCATCATGGTTTGTCTTGAAAACAATCCAACATACAGAGATTGCCCCCCATCAAACTCCCTTAAAGTGCCATTCTGACCAGCCAACCATGGGAAAGAAATTGAGTAAGAAAAAAGTAATAAAAAAAGAAGAAGAAGAAGAAAGCAAAGCAAAGTATACTGAAATAGTTAGTGGTTTGAGTGTGTTTTACAAAATGAGAGCCACCACTTTTTTTGTCTCTAGAAATCACTGATACTTATAAATTTCAACCACTGGCCTAATGTTCCTGCTCATAGCCTAATACTTCCAGCCAGACTGAGTTCACTATGACCTGGTTTGGTTGTAATACTGCATTAACCATATCTACTGGGCACATTAATCTTCTTTAACTTTTTATTTGCTGACTTGTTATGAAAAGTTAAATAATGTATACTTACCACAAAAATAAAGTCATAACAAGATAGATTCATTGAATTAATAACATTTCATGGATTTTAAGGAGGTTCATAGACAACTATACTAAAGTAAAATTTTATAAATATATATATAACCACAAGCCAAATTTTCTTAAAATTTTTGTTGGCTATATTTCATCTATTCCAGGCCACTTTTAAAAACCGTTTTAAAATGAAAAACTGAAAGTCATAGTTTCACTCTTTTCCCTAAATTTCAATTTTAAAAATCCCTACAAACATGAAAAAGTCAAAAAGGCCAATTACAAAAGGGAAGTGTGTCTCAAATAACACAGACCACTTTTAATGCTTTAAGAACGTTTAAACACACAAATCAAGAAAATGTTCAGGGGGTAGAGGGTGGGGTAACTGGATGATGGACACTGGGGAGGGTATGTGTTATAATGAGTACTGGGTATTATGTAAGACTGATGAATCACAGACTTGTATCCCTGAAACAAATAATACATTATATGTTAATTGAATTTAAATTTAAAAAAATAATAATTAATAAGAAAAAAGAAAATGTTCTTATTACATTTTCTTACCTTACAAAGTAAGGTTACAGAGTGCATCTCCAGGCTAGACTGTATGCCAAAATTCACTTACTTGTATCAAAAAGAAGTGGGAAGAGAAAACTGGGTTACCTAAAAAAAAGTACCACTCTTAACCCACCCCAAGGTAAAACATTCAAAATACTGGAATTGCAAATACCATCCCATTAGAAATAATGTGTTCTAAGATTATAAAGGAAACAAGGAAGCTAATTCCAGATGGTCAGAAGTGAAACACAACTCAGGCTTCCTCATGTATGTGTATGCTAGCTACACATGTTGACCACCACTATGTGAAGAACCAGGCTTCAGAGTGTTAGCCAGTTAATACTACATTGACAAGTGTATCCATACTTCATACCAAGAAATATGTAGGCATATTTATGACATCTTGCTTTAGTTTAGATATATGTATAACTTTAATAGTTACCTAACAGTGTAAAAGAGCTAGGAGCTATTTATCAAGTTTTTGTGGGATATATGTGTGTTTAAAGAGAAGGCACATTATAATGCATTAGAATTACTGAACTAGGATGTAGTCTGCCAGTCTGACAAATGTTCCATTGTCTTTAAGTCCAGAGGTTACTTCCTGATAAATCTTTCAATTTACCATTCATGATTTCCCAGTTAAGAAATCACGTTACCGTAATTACACTAATCCCTTAAATTAAATTTTAATTTCCACAGTTTCAAGGAAAAGTCTAATAATTGGCTGTCTACTCATTCTTGTCTAAATGCTATTAAAATTTCTCTGGCAACTTCAAGGGGGAAAAGTCTTTTTTTTAAAAAATGTGTATTTGTAATACCTACAGAGAAATAACAAGGAATTATAAACAAACCCTTTTCTGTTGATCAAATAAAAGTCACATCAATTTCTGCAATCCTGTATATGGTATTTATGTAATGAATAAAAAAAAAAATACAGCAGTTCAATATACCGCTATTTCCCCCCTTTTTTAAAATCGTCTTAATCATTTTTAAGTGACAGTTCTGTAGCAGTAAATACACTCACATTGTTATGCAACAGAATTCCAGAATTTTTTCAAATTGCAAAACTGAAACTTTGTACCCATTAAACAACTCCCCATTTCCCTCTTCCCCCAACCCTGGTTACCACCATTCTAACTTTCTTGTCCTGATGGTTTTTATTTTTTATTTTCCTTTTTAAAAGACTATGATTTTATAAGATTAAAAAAATTAAAACCCAATGTAAATAATAATCATCATTTCTGATGGAAATTAAATTTGACCATTAAAATCAAGTATACTGCATTTACAAAAATCTACATCACCAAAAATGAAACAAGCACAAAACCTGATTTAAACAACCTGATAAATCAACTTCCAAATTTTACTGAAGAAAACACTAGCTACACAAAATCACTGAAAAATAAGTTTTACAATTGTTACCAACCACAGAGAAATGAATCATCTATAATACATTTGGAGCCTTACTATTAGATTGAATTTATAAAGTAGTTCTTCATTAGAATAAATTTGTCCTTTACAGTTTCCTTTCATGTGAAAATTTGTTTCTAATGCTTCCTGCCCCTCCTTCAGACAAATAAAAAGGGCAGGGTTTCACTGATGCAAAAGATCATACAGCTGATTATGAAATTTTTTTTATTATGAAACTTAATTGGGATAACAGATAACTGTCTAGCGATAATAAAACTTAAATCTTAAAAAGAATGAAAATTTAATTATGATAATGAAATGAAAAAAATCTTTGGGAAAACTGCCCCGCCCAAAGAAAATATTTAACTACTTTTATTTAAAATTACAATCTAGTGACTAGGACAAAAGCCAAAACAATTGGACAATGGTTACCAGTTCACCTGATAAGTTAGCAGAGATTAAAAAGGTTACTCCTGCCAGGTACAAATGAAACATTTTCATGATCATCCATTATTTTGTTTGTTTTTAAGTAGGCTCCCCACCTAATGGGGGCTTGAACTCATGACCCCGAGATCAAGAGTTGCATGCTCTACCAATTAAGCCAGCCAGGTACCCCTCATGATCAGCCACTGTAATGAGACCAAAACTTGCCAGGAAATGTTTCTGAAAATAAAACTTAAAGGGCAACTTCAAATATTTTTTGAAAATTCCCAAAATAGATTGAATCATTTTCCACACGAACATGCCTTTAATAATCTTCATGTTACTTTAATGATTACCCAAAAGATACTAAAATTTCTCAATTTCCATTATGAAATTGAAAAATAAGGGTAAAAACAAAATCTTGGAGTAAAGATAGAAATAACTTATGTTTCACCTTACCTTTCAAAGTGATTATTATTGTAAGGGTGATGGCAATTAGTCATCACTCCATAGAAGTTACTATCACTGAGCTATATATATGCAATCTGACCCCACTTCTCATTTATTTTTTTTAAAGATTTTATTTATTTATTTGACAGAGAGACAGCAAGAGAGGGAACACAAGCAGGGGGAGCGGGAGGGGGAGAAGCAGTCTCCCCGCAGAGCAGGAAGCCTGATGTGGGACTCCATCCCAGGACCCCGGGATCATGACCTGAGCCGAAGGCAGATGCTCAACAACTGAGCCACCCAGGTGCTCCCCCACTTCTCATTTATAATCAGTTAGTCTTGCTACAATACTAAACAACAATACTAAGAATACAAATCTCTACATTTACAACCTTTCAAACCTCAAATACTATTAAAACTTAACATCAGACCTGAATAAAATAATATTGCAATCAGCAGACTTTTCAGACAAAAAAAAAAAAAAAAAAATTTACTGGGTACCACAGTACTGTGTACTGTGTTCCAAAAATAAAAACCCTCACTGTATTAACAAGGTCTCATTTAATCTAAAGGCAAAATGCTTCTGTCCTACCAACTAAATTGCTATAGATTTTAATACAATTAATACAATTAATCTTGGGAAATAACTACCCTCACTCTCTAAAATCATCTTCTACCATTCTCCTGTTTAAGTCTATTCCAGCCACTCAAGTCTTGCTGTTCCTCAAACACACCAAGCATCTCAGGGTCTTTACTCTTTGCCCAAAATGCTCTTTCCCAAGGGCACTTCATCCAAGTATCCATGCAAATGTCATCTTATCTGTGACACCTTACTTTTTCACCTTCTATAAATTAGTGACCCCCATTCAACAACCACTCCCTTTCCCTACACTCCTTTGTTTTGCTCCAAACTATTTATCACCAACTATTTTTATTTGTTTATTGTCTCTTTTTCTCTCAACTAAAATACAGGTCTGAGAGCGCGCAGACTTTATTTTTTTCCACAATGCTGTATTCTCAGTGCCTAGAACAGTGCCTGGCACAGAAGAAATGTTTAATAAATATTTGCAGAATAAGCAAATAAACCAATGAGCAGCAATGATTTACACTCATTTGTACAGCTAAAATTCAGAGTGATTATATCTTATATTTCATAAAATGCACAGAGCTTGTAAATAGTATGATACATACAGATCTCCAAACTTTGTCTACAGACACCTCTGAGTGAGGCACCCACCCCAGGTCCAGCTGGTTCTGGCCAGAAAAGTAAGATGGCAAGACAAGCACAGAGTCCTACACACAAAGGCTGGTGAATTGCAAAACTCCTGGAAAGAGAAAGTACAAATGGCAGACACATTTCCTGTGTCTTGTGTCGTCTACATTTCACCTGTATATTCTCTAATAATCAAATTTATCCCTCACTGGAGGAAAAAAACTGTCCCCATTAGCAACGGCCTCTCACCAGCAATACAGCTTATCATCTCACTTTATAAGAATTTAAAAAAAGAGGGGCGCCTAGGTGGCTCAGTCCCTTAAGTGTCTTGTCTGCCTTCGGCTTGGGAGAGGATAGGGTCCTGGGATGGAACTGTTTATCAGGCTCCGGGCTCCTGCTCAGTGGTTGGGTGGGGAATCTGCTTCTCCCTCTCCCTTTGCTCACACTCCCAGTTATGCACACACGCATGCTCCCTCTCTCTCTCTAGTAAAATCTTTTTTAAAAAATTAATTTAATTAAATAAAGAATAACTTTTAAAAAATAAAAAGAATTAAAAAAAAAAGAAAAAGCCACAGGGGCGCATGGGTGGCTCAGTCATTAAGCATCTGCCTTCAGCTCAGGTCATGATTCCAGGGTCCTGGGATCCCTGGGATCCATCCGGCATCAGGCTCTCTAATCAGCGGGAAGCCTGCTTATTTCTCTCCCACTCCCCCAGCATGTGTACTCTCTCTCACTGTGTCTTTCTCTGTGTCAAATAAATAAATAAAATTTAAAAAAAAAAAAAGAAAGAAAAAGAAAAAGCCATAGTGAATGGTAATCAGTGTAGAAAGAATGACTAATTGGAGGTATCCAATTAGTATCCACCCTCCTTTTAGATCTCTTTGAGAGTTTATGCAAGATCTGACAGACAGAAGAAGGAAACGGCCATTCATTCAACAAATATTTATTATGCACCTTTTATAAGATACTTGAAGAAATAATTCAAACCACAGGGTGGGTGGGTGGGGTGTGTGGGTGTTATATGTGAAGGGGGCTTCTAAAAAATTCAATATAAAAAACTTAAAAATATAAAACCTCAAAAAAGAAAAGCAAAATTGAATTTTGAAGGTGATATTATCAAAGAAGTGATGGATCTAGAAATATTATTTCAAAAATGGTGTCAAAACTACTTCAATGAAATATTATTGGTAGCATTTATTACTATAAGGTAACTTTTTTATTAAAAATTTTATTTTTCGTTCTATAGTTTTTTCATTTTTTTTAAATGCTTCAGGTCTTATTTAAATTCTGGTTAGTTAACATCTGGTGTAATATTAGTTTCAGGACTAGAATTTAGTGATTCATCACTTACATATCACACCCAGTGCTCATCACCACAAGTGCCCTCCTTAATACCCATCACCCATGTAGCCCAGTCCCCCACTTCCCTCCCCTCAACTTATTCTCTATACTTAAGAGTCTTTTCAGGTTTGCCTCCCTCTATTTTTTTCCAAAGACTGTATTTATTTATTAGAGAGAGAGAGCTAGAGAGAGAGCGAGAGAGCAAGCACAACCAGGTAGAGGAGCAGAGGGAGAGGGAGAAGCAGACTCCCTGCTGAGCAGAGAGCCCACCGCGGAGCTCAATCCCAGGACCCTGCAATCATGACCTGAGCCAAAAGCAGATGCTTAACCAACTGAGCCACCCAGGTGCCCCTGCCTCCCTGTCTTCAAGGACTTTATTATTTTTAAGTAATTATTTAAAGTAACCCAACATGGGGCTCAAACTTATCACCCCAAGATCAAGAGTCGCATGCTCCACCAATTGAGCCAGTCAGGCACCCAATTATACAAGAACTTTCAATATTATTAGGTAACTTTCACTACGTACTTACTATGTGCCAGGCACATCACATGTATTAATTTATTCAACTTGATAATGCTATGATGTAAATATCTTACCCCCATTTGACAGACGAAGAACCTAGGGTACAGCTAAGTAATCTGTCCAAATAGATGTATCTGGTAAACTTCAGAGCCGATACTCATATGCAGGCATTTGCTTCACAGCTTGTACTTACAGTAACCACAATAAACAGCACGTAGAATATTGTCCACTAAAAATACAATCTTAGAATCATATGTTGGAGAAAATATAAACCTTAAAAGAAAAAAATCACTGTAAAAAAGGTCAATAAAAATAACAATACTTGTATATTAGCTTTGTTAATAAAATATTCACATATATTTGACCATTCATTATTATATAAGCATAATTGCCTACAGTGTTTTTTTTTTAAGGCTAGAAATTAATTACTATTAGGTTACTTTAAATGTTAAGATAAAATTAAGAAAGCTGTATCTAAACTTTGTTTTAGGGGTGCCTGGTGGCTCAGTCAGTTAAACGTCCAACTCCTGGTTTCAGTTCAGGTGATTATCTCAGGGTCATGGGATCGAGTCCCATGTTGGGCTTGCATTCAGTGTGGAGTAGGCTTGGGATTCTCACTCTCTCTTCCTCTGCCCCTCCCTCCATCTGTACATTCTCTCTATATAAAATAAATAAATCTTTGGGCACCTGGGTGGCTCAGTCGGTTAAACGTCTGCCTTCCGCTCAGGTCACTCTGATATTAAGTCCCACAGGAGGCTCCCTGCTCAGTGGAGAGCCTGCTTCTCCCTCTTCTTCTGCCTGCTGCTCCCCCTGCTTATGCCCTCTCTCTGTCTCACTCTCTATCAAGTAATTAAATAAAATATTCAAAAATAAAACAAATCTTTAAAAAATATAAATAAAATATGCTTTATACTAGTGTATTATGTTATCATATTAATGTACTATAGATAATTCATAAGTTGGTTGTAAAGCATTATTTTGTAAATATAACCCAAAACTCACGGGAAAACTCATTCTTGCTCTGAATTTATAAAAAGCTGACCTATATATGAAGTTTGAAGTTACATCATTTACCAAGGCATTATGATTTATTACTGCAGACTTACACCTATATAATAGTAATGACACTTTTTTCCATTACCAATGTTTTTAAGGCATGAAAATGTGAATTTACTAATGTATCAATGGGCAGCTTCTCCTATTAGATATTAACCCTACCCAAGTGAACTCTCTGAAAGATTAAGAAATGAAAAACAGTAACTCTTATAAACTCCCTCCAGTTAAGATAATAAAAAAGATCCCAAAACATAACTTTTGGCATTGAGTGCACTAACCAACCAACAGGCTAAAGCATTCTTTTTAAAAATAGACACATTTTAAAACCTTTTTCAGCTCAACATATCAGATCTAGAATAAACATCCTAACACTCACTTTATCTTTGAGGCATACTCTAACAAAAGTGCTACCAACATAATTTGTAAACAAGTCCTCAGTGTGTATGCAACATTTCTTTATTAAAGTAGAAGAGGTCATAACATCACAAGGAAATGAAAACAGAAGCCATCTGGGCAACAAGCTGCTTCTTAGAGTTATAAAGAAAATTTAAAAGAACACAAAACAACAAAAAATGTAATCAGCATGCAAATAACAATGAAAAAATAATAATGTATATGTTGTAACTACAAGTAACTTTTCAAAACAAACATATATTAAAATGAGTATCTTACTTCCAAATAGCCACTTTGGACAGCGATATACTTATTACTTTGCTCAAACAAAAACTGTTTTGAGATCTTTCCCAGAAACTTTGACCAAAACCAATTTACAAAACATACCAGTTTGTAGACATGATAAGATCACAATAATAGTAACCCACACTTTCTAGCTCAGCTCTAATCCAAAGGAATCAGAATCCCTCTTAAATCCCCAGGAGTTGCCCCATGATTATTCCCAATGTTATCTCTCCTCAGTACTTTGAACCTCGTCTCTCATTCTGACACTAGCCCCACCTCATCTCACTCTGCTCCTTGCTCACAGCATTGCTGCCACAATGGCCACCTTTCTATTCCTTGAACACACCAAGCTCTTTCCTGTCTCAAGGCCTTTGCACTTACTGTTCTCTGGGCCTGCAGTGCTGTTCTTCTGGCTCTTCCCATCACTGGGCTTCTTACTCTTAAATGAATGTCGCCTCCTCCGTCAGAAGGGCCTTTCTTGACCACCCAATTCAAAGGTAAAGACCTGGAGCGCCTAGGTGGCTCAGTGGGTTAAAGCCTCTGCCTTTGGCTCAGGTCATGATCTCAGGGTCCTGGGATCCAGCCCCACATCAGGCTCTCTGCTCAGCAGGGAGCCTGCTTCTACCTCTCCCTCTGCCTGCCTCTCTGCCTATTTGTGATCTCTCTCTCTCTGTCAAACAAATAAAATAAAATCTTTAAAAAATTAAAATAAAGGTAAAGACCTTACCCCAGACACTCATCCTCATCCCCCAATTACTCCCCAGCGCATCACCTTACTAAATTACACTGCTTATTTATTTATATACTTTGAACTACCAGTTCCATTTGTTTTGCTTCTCTCTGTATTTTCAGTAGCTAGGCCAATACCGAGCACAAAGTAGTAGGTGCTCAATAATGATAATGAACAAATGACTCTGTGCCCAGATGTAGATATAGTAAATTCTGCCTGCCATTGCCACTTTTGTGTCTCCTCTACGGATTCTATAGATCTTAGTCTAGAAGGTCCCTGTTATCCTGACACAGGCTATAGGGTCAATGCATCTTACTGTGCTTTCTTCCTAGATCTGATTACATATATGTCCTCCCCTACTTCTAAACTCCTTCATATATTTCATATCATGCTCCATATGCCTATATGTCAGAAAATAGAGAATGACCCTCTATACCCAAGGACCAGGAGACAGTAAGAGATCAATAAATATGTGCTGACTCACACCTTGTTGTCTCAGGGCTCTGGCACAAGTCATTCAGAAGAAGGGCAGTGCCAGAAGATAATACCAAGAGGACATACTCCGCTCTACCAAGAATTTACCCATGTCTCACAAAAGATAACAATTAAAACTAATAATAAAATCTCCAGGGACTATGCTTGACTACACTCAATTATGTTTCCTGAATTCCTTCCCATGAGGTTTCTTGATCTTTCATGCAAAGAGCACACACCCACACACAAACACTTGCCCCTCTTAGGCTCTCCTCACTTCCATCTATGTCCAGACAAGCCTGAATTTGCACATACAAAGCACAGACCAGCTTTAGTTTTCTTTCTCTCTTTAAACAAAAGATATACATATTGTAAAGTTTTCAAACTGTACAAAAGTATACAGAGAAAAGTGACAGTTCCATCAAGCCCACTGCCCAGTGCAGCGTCTAAACCCTGCACTATCCAGTCACACAAAAAATCAGTTTCCTGACTTAATAACTGTACTTTTGCATTGGTCTTAATATATCTGAGGTGTCAAATTCAGTTCTGAGAGTCACACATAAAGAAACATTTAAAAACTTTTAAAAGCATAGGCCCGAGTGTGTAAAGAGAGGCAAACTCATGAGAGAAACATTAGAAGAAATGGCTTCCTACAGAATATCCAGCAGACTTAAAGGGAAATACTACTCAGTCACTTATCTGAAAGGCTGTTAAGTGAGAAAGGGTTATCCTTTGTTGTACCTGATACTATTGTTGTACCTGACACTAAAAAACAGAAGCAGAACCATTGGGTCAAACTTACAGAAAACAAATTCTGACTGACACACAAAAAGATCTTGGGAGGCAGGTGGTTATTGTATGATGTAACCTCTGAGACATTTCCTAGAAACTTAAACCTTGACTAGAATTAAAAACAAAGAAAACCAAAATGTCTCACCAGTTCATTCTATCAATTATGTACATTAACAAAACAAATCTAAGGAAATTTCATTGCAAGTGCAACACAGCTTCCCATCTGTCCTCTATTATCATTATGATCATCGGTCAATAGCTACTGAACACAAACTGGGAATTCTAGCATGATCTTGACCCACCCATGCTGTAGAGGTTTTTTTCCCTTCTGGTGAGAGTAGTTCACAATTTAACAAAGTATATGACCTATTTAAATGTACTTAACTACACTAATGTGAAACCTAATGTGAAGACCAAAAATTTGTACTGGTCTCTGGTTCATGGTATTAAAAAAACTGAAACTAGTTCTTTTTAACATATTACCATTTGATTTAGCAATGAGGTGTAAAATAAAACCATATATAGTCAAAGATTCCTAAAGAAGTCTTTGATAAGTTCAACATTATTAAATTTTATAGTATTAAATTATTATAAGTAGTATGGCAACTTCAGCCCTCTAAATCTTTGTCACAAAGATACTCAAAACACTGTAAAGAGAACTAAAGGCTGATTGCCATTTATTTACAAAAAGGATTTGACCTATGGTGACTGAACTCTGAAAAACAGGAAAAGACTGGTGGCTGGGGAAAAGTAGATCTGTCACATTATTTAGTCAATGACAGTCCCCATGTAACTTAGCCTTTTCTTTTTGCTGAAATGATCTAAGTAACAAAAGATCAATAATAAAAATTTTTTTAAAAAAAAGCAAAGCCACACATGGTTCCCAAATATCTATGTACAAAATGGATCACCAATGGTAGATAAGAAACATCCAGTCAGCATGTTGAGAATCCCTAAACAACCTGAATTCAATGTCTAGGACCTGGAGTCTACATTTTTAAAATCTCTTAGATGACTGGCAATTGCTTTGGAAACTAGTCATATTTTTTCTTAATAATCTCAGTTATTCCCATCTATACAAGTCTTTTATTCTATAGCATGTATTCTCCTTTAAGAAATACACACACAAGGGCAGCTGGCTGGCTCAGTGGGCAAAGCATGCACTCTTGATCTCGGGGTTGTGAGGGCAAGCCCCAGGTTGAGTGCAGAGATTACTTAAAATCTTTTTTAAAAAGAAAGAAGAAAAGAAATACAGAAACTTGATTGTCAGTACTGAAAACTGTCATCTATTCCCAGAAAATAGAGTATACTGGTTAAACGCATTATTACTACTCGATTTGACTGGTTTCAAACCCTAGGCCTAACCATTTACTGGCTGTGTAACTCTGGGCATGTAATTTAACTTCTCTCTTCCTTTTAAAATCATACTTTCTCAGAGGATTGTTAATGAGAATTAAACAATAGAACATGCGCAGAACATTTAGAGCAGGGCCTAGACAATAACAAGGGCTCAATAAATGTTAGCTATTATTATTGTTTAATATAGGAAAGAAAGGAGACCCAAGCAAGTTGGAGTAGTCAAAAATTTGAAAGAGGCCTTGGTATATGAATGTGCCTTGAAGGACTGGTAGAGGATTAAAGGTAAGAAGAAACAAAGGTAGTAAGCACAAAAATTAAAAGACCAAGAACTTTACAGTTCAAAATGGGCATTCTGGACCATAAACTCAATTGTATTAAGTGGGCCCATTTATATGCAGCCTGAATGCCAGGCAGAGGAGTCAAGCAATAATTCAACAGATAACAGGAAGCCCTTAACTGTTCTTAAAGAGGACAGTAAAGTGTTAAATGCAGGATTTTATGCATTTTTGCCTGGGCAGACTGCCAGCCTGAGTATAAAGAACTAAACTACAAGGGGATATGTCGCTGACAAAGTTTGGAAACACCTGTGTCTACTAAAATATCAAAGTATCACTCTGAGAATTGGATACCAATAACTAGAATATTCCAGAATGGACAGAAGTACATATAAACAGATACGCCTACTATTAAAAGATCAGAAGAACTATTTGTAGACTGTTTAGAAGTTAGTAGCATAGAGATACTTCGAAAGAATGTCCAAAATCATGAAAATTACATGTGTAATAATACTTGTATATATACTTTGTATATAATACTTGTATATAATACTTTGCGTTATGATGCTCTAATCTGACAATTGACATGAACACAAAGTGCTAGATGCTCTTATTGACTTCCAGCAAATGGGATGGGGAAAATATAGCAGTTTTTGGTAAAGTCCTTTATAATAATGGTTTGATTTTTTTATTTCGAGAGAATCTTTTTTGCTATGTATGCTTTTTTTTCCTTTTTGCCCCGTTTCCTTTT
>CM053604.1:64808991-64826474 GCA_028646535.1 Procyon lotor | reverse complement strand
AGTTTTTGGTAAAGTCCTTTATAATAATGGTTTGATTTTTTTATTTCGAGAGAATCTTTTTTGCTATGTATGCTTTTTTTTCCTTTTTGCCCCGTTTCCTTTTCACTTGCTGTAGATGGCTTATTTTGCATTCATGCAGACTATGTTGCAAGTCTGTTTCATCTAGTAAACTGAAAATTATTGCTTAAAAAAAAAAAAAAAAAAATGTTCTGTCCCTTAACTAGGGACGAAGTTCTTTCTCCAGAACATCTTAGTTCCTAGTTAAGGGACAGAATATTTGTTTTCTAAAGGACATTTGTCCCCCACTACCTTTTCTCAAGAAGAAAAATACTTTCAGAACATATCCACAACCTTCTCTGGCTAGCATTATATAACCCTACTAAATTTTTTAATTTTACTATCTATAAAAGTTAAAATCTCAGAAATCATTTGTGAAATACTAATTATTGCATCCTCAACAGAACCAAATCACATTTAAATCCCTGATAGAACAAATGGTAAATGGCATTCAATTGTTAATGTCATTAAAATAAAATTTTAGTAAACCAAAATTTACCCAAGTCAATTATGAAGAACAACAGCCATTGTTAAATCAATTTTTGGATCCTGGGGGAAAAAAATGTTTAACAAATCGTAGAATTCAAATAACAAATGGTGCAAATTCTTAGGGAGTTCCAAACTCTTCTCAACATAAATTTTTTAAGATTTTATTTTTAAGTGATGTGCCTGGGTAGCTCAGTCAGTTAAGCGTCTGCCTTCAACTCAGGTCATGATCCCAGGGTCCTGAGACCAAGCCCCACATTTGGTTCCCTGCTTAGCAGGAAGTCTGCTTCTCCCTCTGCCCTCCCCCGAGACTCATGCGTGCTCACTCTCTCTCTCTCTCTCTCTCTCTCTCTCTCTCAAATAAATAAAATCTTTTTAAAAAAATATTTTATTTTTAAGTAACCTCTACACCCATCTTAAGGCTTGAACCCATAAACTCCAGATCAAGAGTCGCACGCTCCACCAACTGAGCCAGCTAGGAGCCCCACTTCTCATATTTAAAAATTTAAGGGACGCCTGCGTGGCTTAGTCTGTTGGGCATCTGCCTTCGGTTCAGGTCATGATCCCTGCTCACAGGGAGCCTGCTTCTCCTTCTCCTCCCTGCTAGTGCTCTCTCTCAAATAAAATAAAATCTTTAAAAAAAAAAATTACAGCAACACACTAAAGGGAAATTCCATATCCCCTTTAACCACATAAACACAAACATCCCTGGCATCCTACTCTCTTTGTCACCAAGGTTACCAACACACACTCTGCTGCTCAAACCAGGGTAAAATGAAGAAATATATTATGCCCCATGTTAGTATGCCTTCATAATACCTGACTCATTATGTTATAGAACACATAACACTTCAGTTAAGCTCCACTGGCTAATAAAGGCTGATAATGAAAACAATGAGTTTCCTAGGGGTCTATTTTACTACGTCCCAGGGCCACACTGAACAGCTCGTAATGGTCTCCTCGTCACATCATTTAAAGTGAGCTAGAGAAGATCTGAAATCCCACAATATATCAGGCTCCCAGAGAAACTCCAAAAGTAACAACCGTTGACTCTATTAAATGTGATTTGCTTAAATTTTTCAGAAAGTCTATGACAAGGCACTATGCCAAAAACTATTCAACAAAATCAAACAAAATCTTTCACATATAACTTGACGTAATATATTAACATTAAGAGGAAATCTTAAAAATAAGAAATAAATTTTTTTTTAAAAATTAGGAAATAAATGATAGAGGTAACTATTAATCAAAACTCTGACTGAAAAAATTCAAAGAACACCATCCCTGGAAATTAATGGTATCATTTATAGAAGAGCAGCACATTTTTATTTCATATGTTCTCATGCAGAATGAGAAACAATGAACCACTTCAAAACAGAAAATCCTTGGTAGACTACTTGTGACTAAGCCCTATAAAAAGTAGAAAAGTAGAAATAGGCCCATCTGATTAGAAAAGATCAAAGTCTGTTGAAATGTGTGCTAGCACAGGTATGAGGAAATCAGCATTCTTATACTGTGGGTAGGAGTGTCTCTATAGAGATAGTTGGCAGTATCAATTAAAATTATAAATGTATCTAACCCTTTGACTCAGCAATTCCATTTCTAGGAATTTATCTGACGGATATGTTCATATATATGCCATATATATAAATACAAAAATTACACTGCAGTGTCAGTAAAACCAGTTGAATAAATTATGATAAATCCAAACAACGCAGCTATACAAAAAGAATGAAGATGTATTTACTGATTGGGGTTAAGTGAAGAAAACAAAATGCCAAGAAAAAGTATAGTTTTTAAGGATGCTTGTCTGTGTTGAAAAGGAGGGTGATAAGGATATATATATATATATACATATATCTGTACAGATCATCTCTGAAGGTATACACAAGAAACTGCTAACTGGTTGCTTCCAGGAAGAGGAAATGAAAGGCGGGACAACAGGAGACTCTTCTTTATGTGCTATTGTACCTTTGGAATTTCAAACCATATGAGTGTATTACCTAAAAAGAAGTATAAATTAATCAAACTTTCAAAGCAGGAAAGGGTAAAAGGTTAAGAAGACAGCTTGAGTACCAAATGTGACCCAGTAAACAAGTGCTCCCAACTGTGGCCTTTTTAAAATTGCCTGTTTTCTCCTTCCATCTAATGTGCTCTTTTCCATTCCCTCCTGTGAACTTTCCCAGTCCATTTTACTCTCCTCTGTGTAGGCCTATCAGGGTCATACGTTATAACTATCTAGTCCTGCTGGAAGTACTGAATGCCAAAGAGGTTGACGGACTTTGTTCCAGTAATCATCACACAAAATGGGCACAACATCAGCTGTCAAAGAAATGAGTTATTTACAGTAGGACAGATAACTCCACTTATGTAAAACAAGAAAAAAAATAAGGTGGGGAAAGATAGGGAAGTGAACGTATGGTTTCACAACATTGTAAAAAATTCTTCCAAACCTAACTTTAAACACTCATTAAACACTGTCTGCTCTGTCTTTTCATAAATATCTTATTACAAAACAAACAAAAAAACTTAATAAAACCACAGTACCCATGATAAAAAAAAAAAGTGATTTTCCCACTTTGCAGTTTAAAAACCAAACCTGAATTCCCAACAAGGCTATGGAGTGGCTCTGCACCTAGAACACCTATGTTAATGGTCACCATGGTCACTACTCATTAATTGCTTAAACTAATTTCTCTTTTCATTCCCTTACGTCATTTATTTGCAAATGCATACACGTATTAACATTTCACATGCTAGGGTCTTGTTCTGTCACATTTTATATTATAGAGTCACTATTTCTGTATTTCAAAATTTAAATAAAGACCTAGAGTTTCACCTACTAAAACTGAAACATAATTATCCCTTACAAGACACCAAAGAAACAACACCTTTTTTGTCCAGAGCAATGTTTGCTTCTAGAAGAACTAACTCCTAATCAGATTTTTTCCTCCATGAAGTTATAACTGAGGGAAAAGGCCATAACTGATCTTTTGGTATATGGGACTCGAGGTAGGAACTACTGCAAAGAGGATATTTTGGACAAAGACAACTGGTTAATTGTATATTCACACTGCAACCTGACCAACAATTATAAAGAAAACCTCTTTGTCTTGAAATTTCTCAAAAGTAACTCAAGTCCACAGTCTTCAATATTCTCAGTTTAAAGAGATATTATACCTAATTGTGAGTAGGTGAACAAGTTATGTAAAAATCTCCTTTACTTAGGTTTAAAGTGTTACTCTTGGAGCACCTGAGTGGCTCAGTCCGATTAGCATACAACTCTTGATTTTGGCTCAGGTCATGAAATCAGGGTTGTGAGATCAAGCCTAGCATCTGGCTCCACAGTGGGCTGGGCGTGGAGTCTGCTTAAGATTCTCTCTCTCCCTCTGCCCCTTCCACACCCCACCCCCACCCCTATACATGTACACTCTTTCTCTCTCTCTAAAAAAATAAAATAAAATAAAGTGTTATTCTTACTTCACCCAATCTCTATACTATACTATACAATACTATTTCCTCCATCACATACAGAAGGCCTACAGACCATAAAATTCCTCTTATTTTAACAAATAACTTTCCAAAATGCCCAACATTCATTAAAACCTGAAAAATCAAGCTTCCTTTTCTAAAACTACTAATTTACAACAAAACACACTGATAAAGATTTTTCATTTCTTTACAAATAATAATCCAGGAAAACATCTTCAGAATTATCTTGAGATTCTTTACCTTGTGACCACAATGAGAGAAAATCACCACTTAGGAAAAAGTAGGTCTCTGTGCCCCACAAAAAAGGTAATTAATATTTTAAAAGCAGAAGAGGAACATACATGTGAAATATACATTATGTAGTCATACAAACTAAATCATTAACTTTCCAACTTGGCATAATGACCAAGTAGTTGGAAGGGACTGTAAAAGAAAATACTCAACAGCTTAAAATTAACAATGGGCCCATTTATTCAAGGTAGGATGGTTCTCCCATTTCAGCTTGAGAGGACTGAAAGTCTCTCTTTCTATCCTCCTCTAGGAGGGAAACTCTGCAGCTGGCCTGTCTGGAGAATCACTCAACTATATTCACAGCTTTGCTCAGACTCAAGCAATGGCAAGAAAAGTCTTCATCTTCACTTTCCACTGAAAACCCAACACAGAGAAATCTTGACTTTGAGGTATTCAAATTTCATCCTTCAAGGATCATTTCAATTAATTTCTCCTGCAAGAAGCCAACACCATGAATACAAAAGCCCACTGAAACTGAGAAACACTTATCTGTATCTTTATAATTTCATCAAATATTGTCTTATGATAGGTCTTATAACAATGTCTAGTACTGTACTTATTTCTTTTCTCCCGAACCTTTTTACCCTCCAAAACTTTGTATCTCCTTCAACGTTTTCTAGGAAGTATTCCTATAACTGCTGAATGAATGAATTCTTGGCAAAACATTTCACAGCTGTCTTTTCTCCGTTCTGTCTTATACTCCCAAGCCAAGCACCATACTCCAGAAGTAGTAAATTTCCTTTGCTTTTTAAATCCAACTAAAATCTTGTCTGAGTTGGTAACAACTTATCCTCTCCTAACTCTTGAGAATCAAAATCAGTATTTGTATTTATATTAATTTAATTTGTATTAAAATATCGACCTCATTCTTATCTGCTAAAGAAACAACATAGATGTTTTATGGAGAATTGGGAGCTTATCTTCAGGAAATTAATACACTGACATTTTAAGGAAAAAACTCTAATATCATAAATCAGAAAACACATAACAGAGAATTGCAACCTTAGGATGCTATACTTAAAAGATGTCATTCACAAATATATCATCCTTCCTGTAATTCCATCATGAGGAACATCAACTTGCCAAAATATGGCCTTGAATTGTACAGGAAGTCTCCTATTTCTTCTTATAAAATATACTGGCAAAGACCAATAACCCACTCTGCTACAATGAAACCCATCTCACATTCCATGGCTTCAAGGTAATTCCATAAATATAGGGTCATAAAAAGGTAGCCTACAAACTCTTGTAGCCAGCACTCCATTTTAAGAATAGGAAACTGAAGACAATGACATGTGATTATATAGTTACAGTAATCTGAGGATCTTTTTAAAAGTTTGCAGGAATTACCAATCTTGTCTTAGAAACCCACCCACTAAAAAAGAAGGCAAAATTTGTACACTATAGATAATGGGAAAATCTATGTGAGATGTTAAATACTGTATAGTTTGCAAGAAAAAAAGTATAGTTTGCATACTTTAATATTCAAAGTCACATCTAGCATATTCACAATTCACATGCTAGTAACAACAAAATCTCAGGAAAACAGAATTTTCAAGTCCCAGCCAATGGTCTACTTATCACAAATACATTTGCTGTCACATAAAATGCTATGTTCCCAATGTTATAAGGGAACGTAAATAGCCCTATGGAGTTAGACATAGCAATACCTGACCAGAGGAAAAACTGTATGCTTTTGAACTCTAAACATAAACATACAGCTTCCCAGCTAAGCACAAACTTGTGATTTTTTTTTCTTTTTCAATTCCAGTAGACTCTAAGTAAAAAAAATATAACTCCTACGTTACCCATAATTATGGGGTATTTGATATTTCAAGTTTCAAAATATTTTTTTCTTAATATTATAATATTGTTGCAAAAAATAAGAGCTAAGAGAATACAATGTGCCCGACCTTGCGAAAAATTTCAAACGTATCATTAATATAAGAGAAGCACTAAATTAAATGTTTTAAGGCATGCTGTCAAGTTTTAATTACCTTTTGACACTATTAATTAAACAATTTAGTGACCACAGAAATATATCCCAATAATTTTACATAATTAAGACAGAATAAATATAACTGGAGAACTAAGTAAGATGAGGTATAATATTACTAATCTTACTACAGCAATATAAATTAGTTATTAGGCACACATCTTTATTAGGCAACGTTACCAGGCATGTTTGAACTGAGCCACACAAGGGGTTAAAAGTAACTACAATGAAAGCCAACAGCCTAGCAGCACAGTTGAGCCAACATTCCCTTCTCTCCTCCCCTCCCCTTCCCATCCTCTCCAGTCCAGAATGAATTGCATGCCCCACTGCACAAGGCCCAAAAAGGTCACAGGAGATGGCAGAGACTTTTGTAAGAGAACAGAAATAACTCAGCAGCTTTGTTACCGTAGTCTCTTTTAATCAGTATGTTCAAAATCCTTTAATTAGCACTCTGTCTACACAAGGAAAGCATTTCTTCTGTGCCAGGGGAGGGCACATATGTATGTACACAGTGTTCTGTTGTATCAGCATCACAACATGGAGCTAGGCCTCAAATTGTCTGCCAGGGAACTAAAGCACAGAAAACTCTTTTAAAGGCATGGTACCACAGAACTTACACACATTACATTTGCATTTCTATTACCAAACAACAAAGTGATGATTTAGTTTGTTTCATTAGGTGTCAATTTGTTTCTCCACTTTTTTCCCACCAAAACTGGATGCATTAAACTAAGCAATAACTTCTGTAGTTCATTATTTATAAAGTAAGATATTCAAGCTTAAATAACGTTAACAGAACATAGAAACAAGACAATATTAAAGTATCATTCTTTTCCTCATATGAGATCTTCAGTAAGAGAAAAAAATCGCCACGCTCAAACAGGAATAAATCATAAGACACATTTTCACATGGATGCTTTCCATTTAAAATTTCATCCAACCATGAAGTCTTAAACTTAGAGGCTGGATTACATATATGTATTGCCTTGTAAAATCTGATTAGCTGGAATCAAGACAGAAATTGGTGGTAAATTAAAGTTAACTGTTTAAAAAATAAACTGCTTAAAAAATCCACAGTCAGGAAACAAGGAAAACTCCATTAGTAAGTTGGGATTAGCTGTATTTTAGCTGAGATTTTCAGGTGTTACAGACTTAATCTTTCAAAATCAAGTTGTATGTATAAATAAGAAGCAGTGTATGTATACACACACACACACACACACACACACACATATACACACACACATAATTAAACAAAACAACAGCCTCCTAAAAACCTGAGTAGAGAAACAACCTAATTAAAGAAACAATCTATAGATAAAAGTTAACATTAGGAAAGCAGCATAACATAAATCCTTGAAAAAGCCAGCTCTTCCACACCAGCCCATGTAAGCTCATAGCACAGTTTTGTACAATGGGTACAGTACCACTATTTCACAGGTTGACAGGAGAATTAAATGAGATGATATACCTAAAGCACTTGGCAAAAATCCAAAAGTTTGCTGGCAAGGCTGTTGGGGGGTAGGAATAGAAGGTATTCTTATGCATTGCACAAAAGTGTAAACTGAAACAACCTATCGAAATTGTATATATAGGTGTCCATATATGATATACACACACATATACAGTTGACTCTTAAACAGCATGGGGATTGGGGCACTGACTTTACCATACAGTCAGAAATCCACATATAACTTTGGACTCCCCCAAAATTTAACTGTACTAATAGCCTACTGTTCACTGAAAGCCTTACCGATAACAAACAGTCCATTAACACATATTTCATATGTTATACATACTACACTTTTATAACACAGTAAGCTAAAAAAAAAATTAAGAAAATCATAAGGGAGCGCCCAAGTGGCTCAGTCAATTAAGCATCTGACCCTTGACTTCGGCTCAGGTCATGATGTCAGGGAACTGAGATCAAGCCCTGCTCCACACTCAGTGGAGAGTATGCTTGAGATTCTCTCCCCTTCCCTCTGCCCCTCCTCAAGCCTGCCTCTGCTCTCTCTCTCTAAAATAAAAAAATCAATCTTAAAAAAAAAAGAAAAGAAAATAAGGAAGAGAAAATACATTTACAGAATTGTATATATATTTATTGGGGAAAAAAATTCCTGTTTGAATTAAATTAAATTTAATTTAATGTAAGATTTTACATTAAAAATAATTAATTAATTAATTGTTGTGTGTGTTTGAACCTGCAGAGTTCAAATCTGTGTTGTTCAAGAGTCAACTGTGTGTGTTTATACATACACATAAAAAATTATGCATATATGGTATCCACTACAGCACTGTTTGAAATAACAATACTGGAAACAATATAAATGCCTTTTGATAGGGGACTGGTTAAATAAATGCTACTTCACTACAAGAGAATTCTACATAGTTGTTTAAATCAAAAACAAAAACAAAAACCTTTAGGGAAAGTTCTCCATGATAAACTATTGAGAAAAAAAGACATGGAGCAACGTGTGCAACGTGCTACCATATAAGTAAAAGGGGAGTAGATATTCATATTTACTTGACTACGGAAAAAAAAAGCCCTCTGGAACACTATACAAGCAATTAATAGCAAGCAGAAACTGTGCTGGACACATAGTCAAGCCTCAAAAAACACCATCATCATGATGAAAATATATCCTTAAATTGTATACCCAGAATACATTCAAACTAAATCCATAATGTGGTAAACAACAAAATCTCAATTATTTATAAGCTGACTCACTAGGAGATCCAAGCCCTCAATCCCTCTTCAAACATAAGTAGCCTCTGACAATTTTGTTGACTATCACCTTCACCAGAAAGTGAGTTGAGGAAATAATACCAAAAACAATCATTTTATTTGATATTGATCAACAGTTTTTCATTAACAGCTTCTGGGGCTGAAAGAAACAATGAAAATCCCATTGTGCAACCTTCTAATATTACATATGAAGAAACTAAGGTTCAGATTCCCCAAATTAGTGGCAGCTCAAAGATTTGAAGTCTACCCCCTAGGTAAAAGTTTTCCATTTCCTTATTAATAAGATGGGGGAAACTGAAAATAAGCTCAATTGAAATCAATTATCCTTGCTAAATTCCCTCCCCTCCACATCCCTTATTATATATAACTAAGTTTGCTGAGATTAAATCCCGTAAGCAATTGTCATAAGTATAGGTTATCCAGAGAATTCAACAACTCAGCCCTGAGGTTTCCAGAACTAAGCATTGAATGAACATCTGTAATAAAATCTGTTAAGTTTGCTTACACTAGAGATTGTCAAAGGCATGTTGAAATCCTTGCCACCTTGCAGCCGGAAACCCCAAGGAGCTGGGCCAACCAAGGACACACTGTAGTTGTTCATGGCTCTGATAGCTCAAAGTCCAATCCCAGAAAAATGAAAGAAACTGTGAAAGAAAATTAGATGGTTAACAAAATGTATATTTGAAGCCCTATTACCTATTTAAATGTACTTATCTAAATGTACTAAACTCAACTAAATTATGTTCAATATTTTGTTTTGGGGGGATGAGAAGATACTGAGGATAAGTCTACATTAAGTTCTCATTTCAGTCTCTTCAGGAATAGGAATCTATGAGCTAATATACAATTTCTAAACCGATGCCAATTTCCATAGTCTAAAAATTCCATATCAGAATCTATCTCTTGATACTTGACCAGTTCTGTAACTTGCTACAGTACAATTTGTGGCTTCTTGCATACAAACTTTAACTCAAAGTGCTTTACAACATTTCATTACACATAGGAGAAAGAATAAGATTTTATTTCAGGTTTAATTCAAAATGATTCTCCCCTTCCCTCTACTGCATGCATTCTTTAGTCTGCAGCTGGCAAGAGTCCTTAAATTCTGGGCTACTCTCCGATATGAAAAGACTACAAATCTGTAGACTCTCATTCATGCTTTCCACACACAAAATCCTTTAAAGTGCTTTTTAATGCACAAAACTATTCTCTCCAATCACAAACGACAACTTGGATTTCCTCTTATAAGGACATGGTATTTTCAACATTTAGAGCGATATTTACTTTTCCTTTAGACAGACAATGATAGGCAATACTCTAGCACAGCAATATTTCAGTGAGAAACTGCTTCTTATTTTATCCACATATCACATCAGACAAAGTAAAGAATGAGCATTAACCACACAGTGAATGAGACTAAGTGGGGTAGGAATAGAAGGTCAATGCATGAAAGGGGAACTGGAGCTTAAGAAAAGCAGCAGCACTTCAGTGCTGTCTTTTTTGTTTTGCTGTAAGTGCACTCATAATGACTCTCATGGTTTTACTTCTATAGGATTAAAAAAAAAGTGTAACTTTGAGTTTAGTATTGGTTGGTATGATGGTTACGTATGGTGGGCGAAATTGGGAGAAATGGATATTTTCTAAAATATAATGCTAAGAAACATATTATTTCGCCCTTTAAAATATTAAAAATATAGGGGATGTATAATTTAATAATTTTAAAACCACATTTAAAAAAAAAACTGCTGAAGACACACTTCCTGGTTAAATCTGTGCTATTGGACTAAATTACCACCCTATATTACCTGTCTTAAAATGTTTTTCCATTTTTTTAACCCATTCAAAACTTTGATCCCATTACATCAAATTAATATTGGCACACGTAGGTATGTGAATCATTGGGTATATTAAAAACAAACAGATTACATCTTCTTATAAGGGGAAAATGAGGCAAAACTTTCAAGTCTAGTCCTTAAAGAAAAACTAAGCCAGTGAAAATCTGTACTGTCCCTACCCAAAAATGAAATGAGCTTTTCCACAGGCATGGTTAATACACATTCAGTACTGATGTAAGACACACAGGGCACTAAAAAGACGCAATGGCCATGCCAGAAGCCAAACTGTTAGATACACATGAACACCACACAATAAGAAGATAATTAAGAGCCACACATAATTTAACTGCTTTCCTGCTGTAATAAAAGATTTTCCTAGAACTAGTAAAGAAAGACTGTTTTGACCTTGGCATTATATGCTACAACTCAGAGGCGTGTAAAGGCAACAGATATTTCAGAACAATGTGAAAGTTAGGCTCAACTTCCTCTGGACCCACTGTTCCCTACAAGAAAATGTATGCACTTTATATATCAAACCATGTACATACAACTTCCCTTTACTTGGGAGTTCCCTTAGTGACTTGACCTCGTTTATTAAAATTTCTAGCACTGGCAAGGTCACAGCCACACTACAGAACCAGTGTCATTTCTGATTCTCCCTCTGCTAGCTTCATTTGCCTTAAAAATTCTGATCCCTAAGCAATGGTAATATTATTATTGGCTTTTTCCCAGTGTCCCCCATCTGGTAATTAGTGCCCAAACTCCTCCTAAAATACTAAGCAGGCAGGAAATAGCGAGCAGCCTATTCTGCTTTCAAACACCAAGAAAATGTTAGACCTTCCAGTACAGTTTCGGGTTTTCTTTTAGGGAAAGTCTAAACAACGTCTTCGCTTTAATATTTGAGAAGGAAGCCTGGTATTTCCCACACTTCCATCCCGGCTTCTTTGGCGAGTGTAAAGGGGGAAAGGAGAACTCAAAGAGACAAGAAGGGCCTGAAATTAACAAGCAGTATCTTTAGATTCTCTTTTTCCCCAAATTCAGAGATAATGGAGATAGAGCTGAGGAACTAAAGCCACAGGCACAGGATGAAAGCAGTCGACAAGACATTTTTCCAGCAGAGCTTCACGCCTATCCCTGTTTGCCAAATAAGGTTCCGGAGCGGGCTATTTCCGTGGCTGGCAGGTCCGACGTCCTCACCGTCACGAAGGCGGACTTGGGATAGGATCCGGCGATCACACCCTAGACCTACCCTGCCCGACGCAGCCACGAATTTTCTTTCCTAGCTCTGCCCTAGGAGCCCTTTCTTTTTCCACTTCTTGTCAAATGCACTGAACGCACAGTCTTACAAAAGCCCCAACAAGTACTCAAGTATCAATAAATCTGGAGATTATGACAGATTTTTTTTTAAACAAGCTTTATTTCTGGTCGTACGGCTGTTTTCCCCAAACACGTACACAATTTTAAATAACTGGGGGGAAATAAACACTTCTCGGTAACGCGAAAGCAAACAAAAAATAACACGCCTTTCCCGTTTAGTCCCGTTCCCCACACCCCAAAGAGGTTCCTGCAGGACGTGGGTGTACCCAGACGCCAAAGTAGGTGCCCGGCGACGCCCGGCGACTCCCGGCAGCTGGCCGGTCGCGGCGACTCCCGGTCACTGCGGGGGTGCCCGGGAGCTCCACGTCCCTGCCTCCGCCGCGCTCGTCCCGGCCGACCGGAGCTTCCAGAGCTCGTCCTCTGGCCTTGCGCCCACTCCCGCGCCGCCCTTTCCCGGGAGCTCCTCTTCCCACGCGTCTTTCTCACCTCCGCCGCACCAGAAAGCACCTGAGGAGCCGTCCCCGCGCAAAGCGCGCCCCCTCCTGCTCCCCAGCTGGGCTTCCCTCCGCGCACTGGGCGCAGGGAGACCGCTTCTCCCCTTCCTCCCTTCGGGATGTAGGAGCCGCGCATCCCCGCCCGGCGGTCTCTCACCTCGACTCTGGCGCGGCGCTGCCTCCGCCTCAGACGAGCTCTGACAAGTGATTCGGAGTGCGTGCGCCGTCCCCACCGCCCGGGGAACTTCCGCCTCCTTGCACTCCTCGACCCCGCCCCCAGGCGGAGACACGCCCCCCTCCGCCCCCGGCCACGCCCCTGGCCCGGCCGGGCTGCCCCAGGCGGGTGGAGTAGGGTACGCGAGAAGTCTGGCGCGCGGGCTTGCTTAGGCGAGCTGAAGCCAGCGCAGGAAAACAATTGAGCTACCGAGTTTCGGTGGGAGTAGTCAGGGGATTTCGAGCAGTACCTGGCAGAGGTAGGCTCCGCGTGTCTGTTTTGTAATGCACGCATTTCTCTCTCCAGAAACTTTCAATTGGCAAGCAGTTGTTCTGGCTAAAAATAGAAGAGGGCTTTGGATAAATCCCTAGCTATGCAAGTTCAGCGACTACTGCCTGTTTTTTGGAGAGAGCTTTACGTGCCCTAAGAAGTGGAGACCCTGAAGTTTGCTTGTCAGGAAGGTGAAAATCGGTAACCCTAATATCTAGAAGTCAAATTCCGTGATCATATCAGAAGACAGTGATAGAGAGCAAGGGCCAAAAGCCGTTCAACCAGTATATCCTCATTATTTTCTAAGTCCAACAAATCAGTAGCCCACTTTTCAGTTTCTGTAAAGTTGCTGGATTTAGCCCAAGGAATTTATCATAAACTTAAATGATGTGCAGTGAACATATGGAAAGTAACTTGTTGACCTTTTAAAACTGTGAATTGGGTTATAAAAAGTGAAAAGGACAATTTTTAACCCAGGGAGCTTGTAAGGCAAGGATGAACTTCACGGAGTCCATGAATCCCCTTGATGTACAACAGCCTTCTAGAGGAGAAGGTCTAATGCTGCTCGGACCAAAACGGTAGCCACTAAGCCACGTGTGGCTATTGAACATTTGAAATATGGCTACTGTGACTATGGCACTGAATTTCTTGTTTTATGTAATTTTAATTGACATTTAGAAACTGAAGCAGAGGAACATTTGTGTTAAAGCGACATGGCGTTAAACAAAACTTTATTAGACCTAAGACAGAAATTTAACATAAGACTGCATTTCACTTCACTATTGAAAACTTAGTACCTAAATTGAGATATGATAGAAGTTCAAAAAAGCCCTCTGAATTTCAAAGTCTTAGTATGAAAATTTTGATGTAAAATACCTCATTAATAACTTTATATTGATTACATGTTGGAATGATAAGATTTTTATATCTGAATAAAATATATTCTTAAAATTAATTTCATTTTTCTTTTTTATGTGCATACTCAGGTATTTAAAATTACCTACGTGACTAGTACTATATTTTCCTTGGATGGCTCTACTCCATAGCATTCATCACATTCTCCAAAAGATTATGTCCAAGGAAAAGTTTATTAGTGTGAAAGCTGGTTTGGGGGGTACCTTTTTTTTAAGATTTTATTTTTTAGGGGCGCCTGGGTGGCTCAGTTGGTTGGGTGACTGCCTTCGGCTCAGGTCATGATCCTGGAGTCTCAGAATCGAGTCCCACATCAGGCTCCCTGCTCTGCGGGGAGTCTGCTTCTCCCTCTGACCCTCCCCCCCTTCTCATGCTCTTTCTCTCTCATTCTCTCAGTCTCAAATAAATAAAAAAATTTTTTAAATAAATAAATATTTTATTTTTTTTAAGTAATCTCTACACCCAACGTGGGGCAGGAACCCACAACACCCAGATCAAGAGTCCTGCACTCCACCAACAGAGCCAGCCAGGCGCCCCTGGAGCACTTGAATATATGTTACCATGTTTGACACCTCACCTCAAAATTGAATGAATAATAACAGTGACATTTACAAATACCTACCAAGTGCCAGACAGTGAGGCAATCCCTACAAAAACTTTGCAAGACGAATGTCATTCCCATTTGTAGTTAAGAAAATGGAGGTTGCAAGAAATTAGTTTGTGACAGTTCCACAGGGCAATGGCTAGTTACCCTATAAGGGTCCATCTCTGCTCCTCTTCCTGTTTGCTGCTGATACAGTTAAAATGAACCTAGATCAATAATGTTGACAAAGACATCAAGAATTTCAGGTAATATGTGGAGATTTTACCAGAAGGTAAGCACCTTGAAGAGTTGAGAGTTAAGAGGAGTGTTGCTTACTTAGCAAATCCAAATTTTAGCCTATAGATGGTAGCCTGCCTTTGAATTCTCCTCCTCCTTTTGCAATTTAAATGGGGCTGAGGGGGCACCTGGGTGGCTCAATCTTTAAGCATCTGCCTTTGGCTCAGGTCACGATCCCAGGGTCCTGGGATGGAGCCCCCGCATTGGGGAGCTTGCTTCTCCCTCTCCCACATTCCCTGCTTGTGTTCTCTCTCTCGCTGTATCTCTCTCTGTCAAATAAATAGATAAAATATTTAAAAAGATAAATAAAGCGGGTAAGAATTAAAAAACCAAATTAAGGTATGATGCAGATACATTTATCCAAGAGTCCTCCAAAAAAAAACCCAGCTGCATCAAAATAACATAGGCAGCTTGTTAAAATTGTGTTTTTCTGGGACTTACCCAGACCCAGGATCCTTACAGGGGGGCCCCAGGAATCTACCTTTTTAAAAAACACTCCCTCCCTGACTCCAGGTAATTATTAAACTACAATGCTTAAAAACCTCTTCCCTAGAAATATCCCTCTATCCCCAACTTACTGTATAACGTGCTTAGGTGAAAACCATGCATTCCAGACCGCGGCAACTTATCTCAGTTCCCTCATCCTTAGGAAATAATTATGAATAACTTTCTGAAGTTATTGTGAGGAGTAGGGATAATATATATAAAGCACCTGGCAGCATGCTTGACACCAAGTAGATATTGAATAAATGGTAGCCATATGAAACTTTCCAAACCAGTTGATTACATTTATTTACATATCACAAAGACAAGTAGAGAACTTGAGCATTCGGTGTGTACTATGTTCTTGATGACTTGTGTATATTATCTTTTTAAATTCTTACAACCATATAAAGCAGGTATTTTTTCAGAAGAGACAGAAACGTGGAGATTAAGAAACTTAACCAAGAGCATACAGCTAATGAGTGATGGAGTAAATCACAAAATCTGATTCCAAAAACCAAGTCCTTTTCATCCCAACACACTGTTTCTGGTAAATTCAATGAAGCTATCCAGCTTAAAGACCAGAGAAAGGAGATGGAAGGAAAACTATAGCGGCCAACGCTGTTGGGAGCCAGAGAGACGCAATCTGCAACAAATTACGGGAACTAAATATTTGTATACTATTATGAGTATGTATGTTACTGTATATGAAACAGGACAAAAATCCTGCCTTAACTCGTTTCAGAACAAATTGCCCCCAAAACTTCTCTGTCTTGTTCATGAATAACATTTATGAAATGGCTGTTCATGATTTGAAGGACAGTCTGTAACTACAGACTACTAGCAGGATGATAACTGATTCAATGGGAAATCAGACCAGTGTCCGCAGCCTTGTTAACTCCACAGACTAAGCAAAGGAACACACCACAGAGGAAACTGTAATTAAACTTTCACTTTATCATAAGCGGTGCACAAGAGAAAAAAAGTAGATCAAAAAATTAATTGAGCGGGAAGAATTTTTAAGAATATTCCATCTAAACACAGTATTTACCCAAGTGAATAAATGTTTTGCTCTGACATTTTATTATCCAGTGTATGACTCAGAATACTCTTGCAGTACTTCAAGAATAACAGAAACTTTGATTACAAGATGGCACAGCTGTGGAAAGTTCTTATGGTTGCACCCAATAAATTGTAAAGTACCGGTCTTTAAAAAGTTCCTGCATTACTCTAAGTCAATTTATTTTTTAAGTCCTAATCCTGAAAGACAAACAAACCACTCATAGGTATGAATATTCAATGTTTAAAATCCAGAACAGTCATGGCACCTTGGTGGCTTAGTCAGTAAAACATTGGACTTGACTTAGGCTCAGGTCATGATATCAGGCTCCTGAGATCAAGCCTTGAGTCGGGTTCTGTTCTGGGAGTGGAGCCTGTTTAAGATTCTTTCTATCGGAGCGCCTGGGTGGCTCACTGGGTTAAATCCTCTGCCTTTGGCTCAGGTCATCTCAGGGTCCTGGGATGGAGCCCTGCATGGGGCTCTCTGCTCAGCAGGGAGCCTGCTTCCCCCTCTCTCTCTGCCTACGTCTGCCTGCTTGTGATCTCTCTCTGTCAAATAAATAAGTAAAACCTTAAAAAAAAATTCTTTCTAACTCCCTCCCTCTCTCTCTGCCCCCCCAAAAATTAAAATAAAATAAAATAAAATCCCAAATGGAGAGAATGCAGGGAAGAGGGCAAGCACTAAAGAAGCAGAGAGAGAGTAGGAAGAAGTAAATGGATGGGAAAGGCTCTGGGAGCAGATCCATGGGATCCATGAAGCCTACCTAATTGAGTAAATAAATAGGATCAAGGAAGAAGTTAAAAAGTTTAAACTTTTTAAAACTGCTTTGAGATTTCAAGTCTGGTTTTGGGGAGTGGTATTAATAACCAATATTGAAGAGAGAGGAGACGTTTTTGAAGGGACAATGCATTTCCCTGGCAGTTTCTGTAAGGAAAAAAAAAAAGGCCAAT
>CM053604.1:64763832-64808491 GCA_028646535.1 Procyon lotor | reverse complement strand
CAAATAAATAAGTAAAACCTTAAAAAAAAAAATTCTTTCTAACTCCCTCCCTCTCTCTCTGCCCCCCCCAAAAATTAAAATAAAATAAAATAAAATCCCAAATGGAGAGAATGCAGGGAAGAGGGCAAGCACTAAAGAAGCAGAGAGAGAGTAGAAAGAAGTAAATGGATGGGAAAGGCTCTGGGAGCAGATCCATGGGATCCATGAAGCCTACCTAATTGAGTAAATAAATAGGATCAAGGAAGAAGTTAAAAAGTTTAAACTTTTTAAAACTGCTTTGAGATTTCAAGTCTGGTTTTGGGGAGTGGTATTAATAACTAATATTGAAGAGAGAGGAGACGTTTTTGAAGGGACAATGCATTTCCCTGGCAGTTTCTGTAAGGAAAAAAAAAAGGCCCATTTAGTAAGTGAGGGGTACGAATAAAAAGGGTTCCCTTACTATCTAGTAAGTTCCCTTACTATCTAGTAAGGGAACTAAAAAAAGTACCAGAGAACTCCAAGTTTCAGCTTTCAGGAGGGGAGGAATATTCCTCATGATAAGATCAAGCTTTAGTCAGTCTGACGTTTTACTTAATGTCATTTATTTGAAGCATCTGGCTGGTGATGGGAAAGGATAGAGAATATGGGATTTTGGAGAGGAGATAGAATATAATCGAAAAAGCTTGGTATATAAAGAAAAATGTTATTTGAAGAAAGTCAAGAAAATGAAAAGTAGGCCTGGGGCGCAACTTCCCAATTAGTTGGTTATGCCAAGAAATTAGTCTTCTCAGCCTGGGGGAGGTAGTGCAGGCTGGGAAGAAGGCTTATCCATTTTCCTCGGATTCTAAGTTTGCCTTGATGTAAAAAGAGTTGAGAAGCAGTGAGTGAAGAAAACAAGAAAAGACAAATGAGGGGCGCCTGGGTGGCTCAATCGTTAAGCGTCTGCCTTTGGCTCAGGTCACGATCCCAAGGTCGTGGGATGAGCCCCGCATCAGGCTCCCTGCTGGGCGGGAAGCCTGCTTCTCCCGCTACCATTCCCTCTACTTGTGTTCCCTCTCTCGCTGTGTTTCTCTCTGTCAAATAAATTAAAAAAAAAAAAAAAATCTTAAAAAAGAAAAGACAAAAACCTGCCAAGTTTCAATCAGGATGATCAGGAAGTCTCATACATTTGAGCTAAATGAACTTAGGGAAGTGTGAAAAGAGAAGATCTAGATGTACACGGTGAGAGCTCATTAAAAGAGCTGCCCACACCTCCGTGCAGTGTTCCTTTATTAAAATATTTTCAATATTGGTCCCTTTGTTATCCACCTGATACTAATAGGTCATCGTAGGTCAATTATACACCTCCGAGTGTACCATCAGTGTCCTCTCAAAACCCTGACTGATACATTCTTGGTAATTCTTTTTATCATCAATACCTTCACATAAATCATTAGAACGTTATGCACACTTATTTATCGAGCATCTATCATGCCCTAGACTCTGTTGACATGTGATTTTAAAAGTAAAGTCACTTTTTGTAAAAATATTATGATTTTTGCTTTTGTGATTTTTTTAAAAAATTGATGACTTTTAGTCATTTTAGGATTTTTAGAACCATTTCCACTAGATTACAGTGTGGTATGACCCACCATCACTTAAAATCTGGAAATAAATGCTTTCTTTCCACATTGTCAACTTTTAATCAATTTTAAAAGAGCTAGCAAAGGTGATTATTCTGAATCACAAATAAAATACATCTTAAATCTAGACCATGTCTATGCATGTAGGGTAAACAACCAGAGTTATCTTTGGGAGGTAGGATTGTGAAACTGTTAATTTTTTACTTTATAATTTTCTGTATTTCAAATTGTAGAGAATATTTTGGGGCACCTGGATAGCTCAGACGGTAAGGCATCTGCCTTCGGCTCCGGTCATGATCCTGGGGTCATGATTCCAGCTCCAGTCATGATCCCTGGGATTGAGCCCCGCATCTGACTCCCTGCTTTGTGGAGAGCTTGTTTCTCTCTCTCCCTCTGCCTGTCGCTCCCCCTGCTTATGCTTTCTCTCTCTCTGTCAAATAAATAAATAAAATCTTAAAAAATATATACATATATATTTATTACACCTATAATGAGAATAAAACAGCACAGACTTGTTTTTAAAAACCACAGTAATTGACTAACTTCATGATAATATAAATTTTATATTATATATATTAGATAATATAAATTTTCAATAGCCCAAAATTAATGTTGAATTGCTTTTTAAATATCAATTTCTTTACAGTTTTGTCCCAAACTACTGATGTAATCTCTTCTGATCCTTTAGGTAGTCTTTCCCATTGTTTGGGTTTAGAATTCCTCATGCTTTCCCTTGTATCTCTTCAGCAATGGTGGAGGTAGGAAGACATAATTAACAAGGTTAGTATACAAATAAGGGCACTTAAACAAGTGGTATTTGGGATTGGAAAGATCCTTGGGGCTAATCTTAACATGCTTTATTTACAGTAAAATCTCCACCCAAAAGACAGTACCTCTACTAAGTGTTTTTAAAATCCGTTTACATTCTCTGGGAAAAGCAAAGAAACTAATATTTTCATTGGAAGGTATCCACATGTGTAGTCACAGTGGAATGCAGTAAAACATGCCTTTCCTAACCAAAATATAAAGGGATGTATTGCAAAGAATGATGAATCAACTCATCAAAAATCTAATTAAAGCATAGACTTGTTTTAGGATAAGGAATAATAAGGAAGAATGAATATGGATCAATAACATATACAAAAACTAAACTAAGTTCTACTAATAATGTCCAATTTACATATCATATCAAATTCTGCCAATCCGTGTAATATGCATAGACTTATTGGCATTTAATTTCAGAATAAAATTATTCTGGGAAATTCCTCAAAGCCACTTTCTGCCAGCTGGGTAGAGGTTAACTGATGAAGAAAGTAAAAAAGACATTTTTTTTTAAATGTATGAGATATGAACCTGGAATCTTTCAATATTTTCATAATCTGATTATTTCACATGACAAAATATTTTTAAACTATACTTTAGCCAAAAGCTTGATGCCTGTTTCTTCTCAGAATTTAAAAGCTAACAAAATAACTGCAGTGTGCTCTGTATAAATAACAAATCCACCCATTTCCACTTAGATATTATTTAGGCACTAAAACTTACATTTAAAAATTCATGGAAAAAGCATAGCTACAAATATTATCAATAGTTCCCTTGGGATGGTGAAACTTGGTATAATTTTCTTATGCTTCTATTTGCTTTTGTACTTCCCAAATTTTCCATGAAAACATTTTACTTTTAGAATGAAGTGAAAATCAGGAGTAGCATTTTTAGCACATGCTAATATACATAACACTGTTATACACACATATATTGTTATGGAAATTCGCATATAAACATAACAATATTTTGGAACAAATCAAAATTTTGGATAATAACCATTGCTAGCTAGATATTCTTTTGAATTCTTTATACACATGGATTTATTTCATCCTCCTAGCAACTGTATTTTCAGATAAGGAAAAGAAAGAACAGAGTTAATCTAACATACTCACATTTGTACAGCTGAATAGTATAGGCAGAACTAGGTTTTGAACCCTAACAATTTGACTCTAGAGTACGTGTACATAACTGAAATGTGGCTGCTTTTCCAGAGTATATTATGGAAGTTTATATCTCTGAAATTTTCTTTTCATGCAAGTCAGATTCGGCCTGATGTGGTTCTAATTCAAGATGTAAATTTCCTTGACTATTTTTATGTTTTTGCTTAACTGACAAGGAATATTAGGGGAGTGACAATAAAGTAAAAAGATTGATCATAATAAAAGTAATTTCAGGAGTAAGAGATAAATCTCTAAACCTGATAGTAAAGAATATTTTCTTCAAATACTTTAAGCTGAAACCATTATTTCTATTAAGATTCATAGCCTCCCCTATAGAATGAGACCTTTTGATAATAGTAACTTATTTTTTAATATGTGACAAAAGACTGAAAAAATCAAATTATAATCTCTACAGAATATGTGATTTTCTCTATGAATTTCTTCTAGAAAGGAAAATTTGGGAACATATATATGGTTGTTCCATCAATACAAAGTCAAACATCCTTAAATCTGAAAAACACAGTATTCAAATTTGTCTTAGATTTGATTTTATTTTTTAATTTAACCCAGGTACTTGATATAGATACACCTTAATCAGTCTGAATAGAGTGGTCTTAATCAGAGCTGTATTAAACATTGAAAGATAATTTTGATACATTTTTAAACACATTCAACACAAGAGCTAAAGTAATGTGACAAAAAGCATCGTGATACAATGGGCAAAATGAATACTACATTGAAGTAAATGAGACACATTTCCCAAATTAACATCAAATGAACATTTCATTTAATGAAATTTATTAAGCCAGTAAGTCTTTCTATGTAGGATTTAATCTTTAGGAGAAAAAAGATGAAGACATTTCTTGTTTTCTTTATATCTACCTGGTCAGATTCCTTGACAAAATTCTGATAGACTTTTTTCTACTTAATAGAGCTTTATATTGTTTATGTTATACTATTTATTAATTTATAATATTTTAGATTTTGTATTATTAAATATATACTTATGTTTATATAACAGTTAAATCAGTATGTTGTCATTTCAGAACTTAATCTCTATAACACTAAAGTGTTTCTGACCCAAAGACAGAAGCATATAAAAATTCTGACCGAGAGATCCTATCATATGCAAGGGGACAGAAACCTTAGAGTACCAGGAGAACTTTTAGTAGGTTTTTATCAAGAGGGCAGAAATATCCCTATGAAAATCAAAATCTTATCTATTTCACAGATATTTCAATATAATCAGCATGGACAAACGAGTTTCAACCCCTCCTGGAAAAGAAATGAGTTGGTTCTTACAATTTGAGCCGAAGTATCAACTGTTACACATAGATCCAAATATAGTGCCTCCTGGCAAAGAAACAGCTCACAGCAAGAGGCAGAGCTGGTGGACACCTGATAGCATTGCCTGAGTAACTTGAGCTAAAGTTTTGCTTGTTGTGGAGACAAATAACACTGAAAATCCCGGCAGAGAATAAATCACATTACCTCAATTGTAGAATGTCCTTTGAAGATGGATTTGAAATCTTCCTGATTTTTTTTGTTTGTTTGTTTTACTTCTCATTAAGAAATTTCAAACATACACTTTTTAGAAAGATCTTATTTATTTATTTGTTAGTTTATTTATTTATTTATTTGAGAGGGTGGGGGCAAAAGAGAGAGAGCAAAAGGAGGGGGGAGGAAGGGGCAGAGGGAGAAGCAGACTCTCTGCTGAGCAGGGAACCCAATGTGGGGCTTGATCCCAGGACCCTGGGATCATGACCTGAGTCAAAGGCAGACACCTAACTAACTGAGCCACCCAGGCTCCCCAAATGTACTTTTTATTACAGAAAGAATATTATAATGAACTCCCAATGTATCCATTATCAAGCCTCAACAATTACCACCATTAATATATAATCTTAACGTTTTATACATGGCTTTAAACAAAGATAAATTTTGTACATGAGAAGATTTCACAACTATTATTCAGTTTAAATGAAGGACTGTGGTTTTTAGTTCAGTCATGTTGCACTTGAAGAGTTGGTTAGAAAGAGAACAGTAGGCAGGCTTTTTTAGATTGAAACTCTCGGGGCAAATAAGATTTTATGAAGTCTCTTTCAATTAAAACCAAGCATATTCAGAAATTCATTTTTATTGGTACAACTACAGAATAACTACAGAATAAGCAGACTCTCAGGGACTCATTCATGCTAAAAATGAAGCTCTCTAGAAGTTGAGGAGAAACTCAGAAGTTTACTATAAATTTAAAAAAGGATACTTGTCAAGCCATCTGGAACATTCAGGTCATTTTACTTATAGGAACGTCCAATTGAAAAATAAAATTTAGGTCATAAGTTTGCTTATCTGGAGTTGAATTGGAGTGAAAAGTGGTAGAAGAAGTTAAGGAGAACCTCATTCAGCTGGGATAACTGGACAATCTTTGGGTGATCGCTTCAGTAGGTGCTGTAGGATACTCCTAACACACTATTCTCAGGCCACAGTTGGAGAACACCAACCAGAGCTTTGTTTCACACTCTTCCTTGTTAAAGCTCCTAATTTCCTTTTTATTTATTACTAAAACACTCCACTATAAAGATATCCAATGTCTAATATTAGAGTTTACCTACCTAAGTAGCTTTTAAAATGTCTTCCTTTTTGAGGGAAATTCTCAGGCCCCTGGCTGATGTTTAGGAAGAAATCTACTTTGAAGCCATGGACTCCTGCGCGTACTATCTACCATCCCTCATTTCATTTAGATTGGAATAAATCTGGCAAAACACAAAATATAATTTTTGTTCCTGTTTTTGCAGATTTCAGAGAAAGCCCTCTTGGTTTCTTTTCTGGGATTGCTAAAAGAAGGACTAGACTATTAACTAAACTCTATGGGATCCCTTCCTAAAGAATCAAAGTTTTTGCTTAGATATCCAACCTGAATGCCAGAAAAAAATTTTTTTTCCTTTTCCGAGTTTGTTGATTCTCTTGTTTATAAAATTAATAAAATAGACTTGTTTCTCTTTGGGGCATGCACATGCTACCAATTTATTGCTGTATCATCTTTTCTTTATCATAAAATTGATAAGTGAAACAATTTCAAGAGTTCTCAGATTCTATTATTAGAATTTCTGTTTCATTCGCTCTCTTGCATATGAGGTAACAAAAGAGTAATAGGAAGCATTTGTCAACAAGAACAGAGGTCATGATTTCATTTATTCTGAGTAACTTCCTTTCTAACCCAACCAAATCTATAATAACTTGACTTGATCAACCAGCCTGCTAATTATATGAATTCTTAAAAATCAATTTCAACCAAAGGAATAAAATTGGAAAGCATTTCATTGTACCCTCATGAATTGCCAATGCATTCTGACTCTGGCATTTACGAGAACAGTTTCCTTGTCTGCTGGTCTGTTTCAAGGCGGTTGGCTAGTAGACTACGTAGTGACAAAATAGTGGGGATACTGAGGAATTTCCTTGCTGTAGCATTTAGGTATCAGAAACATCTCAGAAATAATGTCTTTGGGCACCTGGGTGGCTCAGCTGGTTAAGCATCTGCCCTCAGCTCAGGTCACGATCCTGGCGTCCTGGGATCGAGCCCTGTGTTGGGCTCCCTGCTCAGCAGAGAGTCTGTTTCTCCTCCTGCCCCTCCACCCCACTTGTGCTCTCTCTTGCTCATTCTCTCTCACAAATAAATAAAGATCATTAAAAAATAAAAAAGTAAGAAAGAATGATGTTTGATTATCTTCTATACAAATATAAGATAATGTTGGGCATAAATAATTTCACTGAAAACAATTCACTTTTTAGTTTTCAAGTTAAAAAATTCCCTGGTTACACAAAATCTAAGGCAATCTTCTATTATTTTCCTCAGATTGATTTACCCATGTTTATTTTCTTATCTATATATTTACAACTATTATGGATTGACAAGTAATCTCTTCGAAGAGCCCACCTACAAAATGACAATAAGATCATCTGACGATCTCAGAACACCTTTTTAGCTCAGTGGCATGCACACAGAGTGTACATACAATGCTTCCTATTCTTCACATTTTTTCCTTAAAAACTTGTAAGTACCACCATGTGAGTGGTAGGATACTACTTTATTGCGAATGGAAATCTTGCAGATGGGACTGGGTGACACGAGCAGTGACCTTTGGATGTTATTTGTTGACAAATTGGCTTTGTACTAGGTAGTCATAACAATGGATTATAGTCTTTAAGGCTTTTATTAAAAGTCATTTTTAAAAAATATTTTATTTTCAAGCAATCTCTACAGCCAGTGTGGGGCCTGAATTGAGAACCCCAGGATCAGGAGTCTTGTGCTCCACAAACTGAGCCAGCCAGATGCCCCTTACAATATATTTTTTTTGCATTGGTTATTAAGGGTTTTAATTAATGAGTGTGTTCTTGTGGGGTGAAGCAATAGAAAGGGGACAGTGAAAGGATCAGGGAAAAAGAGTGGCAGGGAAAACAAATGCAAAGAGACAAGGAAGCCAAAAAAGAAAGGACATTGGGTTGGGAGAAGGCAGAAAAAAATCCCTTAGGAAGAAAAGCAAGAAGGAAAAATTCGGAGCGAATAAGGAACAATCTGCGTGATTCTTACAGTCGTGTCAGTATTTCCAGCAACACGACCTCAAGCACCGCCCAGAAGATAAAAGACTCACGTAAGTGAGGTGATAAATATTCAATTCCCATGTTGTCCTCTTCACTCTCAAATTAACTTTTGCTCCTAGCAGTTTTTTGTTCCGTGACTGTTAGCAAAAGCTGCTGATCTTTTCTCTCTTTCTCTCCTCTCAGCCTGAAGGTAATGAAATGCCTGGCCGTGTGCAGTCAAAAAGCCAGAACAGAGGAGCAAACAGGTGTTTAGATGAAAGAAGAAAAGTCCCAGGAATCCCCTGACCCCGATCCATACCATCAGGCCATCTCCTGAGCTAGCAGAGCTCCCCTGCTAAGGTTCTGTAATGCGAGGCTTCTGTAAGCAATACCCCCCCTTACAGAAGAGGAAGCTGGGGCTTGTAGGCCTTGCCTATGGCTCCCCAGTGAGTGAATAACAGTCAGAAATAGAACTCAGACCTCCTGACGTCAGATTCAATGTTCTTTCCACTTAACGATGCCTAAAAATACAAACAAATACAAAACTCCCCAAAGCAAATAAAACCTTATCCACTTTTGTTTGCCATATGCCTCCGAAGCCTGGAGTTTAGTGAGGCAGATTTTGTAATTCTAGCTTTTTATGCACACAACACCTGAATTTGTAACAGATGTCTCTTTTTAAGGGTATTTTGCTAAGTAACGGTTTCTTAATTTTCATATTGAGACAAATAATTTAGTAATACCCTATAATAATAGTTTCAAACTATAAAGACCCTTAGAAAATGTTCTGTTATTTTCAAGTAAAAACGTCTTTGGCTGAAATGAGATCTTTTTTGAGGTTTTATTTACTTTACTGTGTTCTATCAACACCACCTCTACAAATTTGTCTTGTTGACTCTAGATCTCAGCTTAAATATCATTTCCTTGGGGCAGCCTTCTCTGACTGTTCAGACTAAATTATCCCTCCACCACCCCCGACCACCCTGCACTTAGACTTTTTTTATGGCACGTGCACTCTTCCTTCATAGCTCTTGCTATGACAGCAATTAAAGAGCATTTGAGTAATTATTGTTTAATGTTGTTGTTGCCTTCTAGACCATAAGCACCAGGAGGGCAGAATTTGTTTATCTTGTTCACCAATATATTCCCAGCACTTATTACAGTGATTGGCACCTAGTAAGGGTTCATTCAATATTTAATAAGTGAGTGGATGTGTTTCTTATTGTAACCCCATATGTTTTTTGTTTTTTGTTGTTTTTTTTTTTTGTAACCCCATACGTTTTTGCATTTCTGGCTTAAGGGGATCTTTTATTATCACAGCCTGCAATAAGATCTGTGGCTTTTATATCAGTCATCCCTTTTTGTTTCTGTAATCTGTTTTAAGGCATTTAAGAAGAATAACAAATAATAATGGCCTCTTTATTGTGTGCCTACCATATGCAATGCACTAGGTTAGGTGTTTTTGATGCATATTCTCATAACAACCCTATGAGGTAGCTACAGTTTTTAATCACACTTACAGATGAGGCTACTAGAATTTAGAAAGTTTAGAAAGGTTATCTGCCACATAGTAGGTGCTCAATAAATATGTATTGATTTAATTTAAAAATCTCTATGTTGAATCATGATTTAAAGTGGTGATTTTTTTTCCAAGCTCAATGGTGATTGGTTTACAAAATTAATATATAGTGCAACTACATTTACTCACATACAGGAAGAAGTCATTTTCATATTTGCCCATATATCATTTGATAAACAGCAAAAAAATACAGTCATGGATCAACTGATTCAAATTTTCCTTTTTCCTTCAGACCTATTCCTGATTCCTTCTTTTGAGGCCTACCCTAGAATTTCAAGTGTCCCAACTACTTGATCTCTATAAACTGTGAGATGAGAAGAACAACAGAACTTTGTTGAAAGAGAGATAGTATGCCAAATGGTGGAAACCAGCTATTTATCTGGCTGAATTTGAAGGATTTTTAGTATGGAATTATTTCCGTTCTTCAAAGTAACATTGCCAAGAATCTTTTCATTGTGACTCTACCACTCCTCTACTCATGGAATAATTTTTCTTTTTATTTCCCTCAAAAGTTATAAACAAGTTCTTTTCTTTTCTTTTTTCTTTTCTTTCTTTCTTTTTTTTTTTTTTTTTTGATAGGCTCCACACCCAACATGGGGCTCAAACTCACAACCCTGAGATCGAGGTTCACATGCTCTACCAACTGAGCCAGCCAGATACTCCATTAACAAATTCTTAAGAAAAGGCTTTACATGTGGTAACAGAGATTCTCAAGGATAAAAGCTTTTCTGTATGTCTATTTCATGGCTCTTTCTAGCAACTATGAGACAACATGATGTAGAATCCAAACTTAAATGCAAGCATCATTTCAGAAATTAGACAGCATGGCATATAAGATGAAGGAAAATGGGACTTACGGAGTATTTATCATGTGCCACCTCAGGGGAAGCCCCTAGTTTTTTACACAGTTTCATCAAAATCCCAGAACATGTTCCATTTAAAAGAACAGTCTGTCTAGGGCAGAACCATGAGAAGGATGGCTTGGAGAAGACATCTGAGCTGACCTCCCACCAAATGAGAGGAGTAAATAAGTAGAAGAGAATCTAGCTTTAGTAAGACCTAATATTACATGCATTTTTATGTGACTCAATTGACAATTCCACAAATATAACAACTGTATACAGAAAATAATCCTTTTAAAAAACCAACTTTAAAGCTTATGCTGAGTAATCCCCACAGATTTGCCACTGCATCGACTTGCTTCCCACCAGTACCATCACCATTGCTACTTCAGACAGATTTCATCATATGGTCAACATAAGACAAAAGTTTACAATCCAGCTTTTAGTTAAGTCCATTCTTCCTGTCCTAGTCCCTTCATAACCAAGCATGTCAACATATTATATATCGTATCAATATCTAATTACTAGATTAAATTATTAGCATATTTGAGATTTATATTATTTTCCTTAAAGTAAGGACCACCTGAGTGTGTGAAACCTGCAAGCAACATCTTGTGAAGGTATCTTTTCATTAATGCAAGCTTGGAGGTATTTTGGACTGAGGTCCTAAATTTACTTTAAAAGCATCTGTATTTTGGAGCAACTGGATGGTTCAGTCGTTTAAGCATCTGACTCTTGACTTTGGCTCAGGTCATGATCTCAGGATTGTGAGACAGAGCCCTGTGTCTAGCGCTGCACTGGGCGTGGAGCCTGCCTAGGATTCTCTCTCACCCTGCTCCCCGCCACCCCCTGACCCCTATCATCTAATTTCACTAGCAATGATAAACAGAGTAAAACTTTTCCCTTTACTGGCTGTTTTACTTGATGACTAGATATCATCTTGCCAAGTGAATGAGAGGAGCCGAGTAATGGATTAAATAGCTACATGTCCTGGGAGAGGAGAAGGATATCTTGGGAGGGCTTTTGAATTTCGTATCTTGTTTGTTTAAATTGGGGAATGCAAAAAATGATTAAAGTTTTCCTATCTTAGTTCTATCGTGTATTCTTGTTGATATAAATAGATGAAACTGTCTATGACCAATGTTGTCCAAAGTTTAGAAAGCTCATCGTCTACATCATGAAGACAAACAAACTCTCAAAACACAGTTCCACCCAGCAATTTTAAAAAGGCCTTTGAAGATGTCCATAGCTTTGGCAGTGTTCCAGAACTAGCTGGATCAGAGCGATGCAGCTTAATACAGAACACGACAACCCTGGAGAGTTGTGAAAGCCAGCGCAGTGTCTGGAGCCAATGAATGTGTGATTGACACCAATGGACCGAACCCTCCACAGCAAGATATTTGTCATGATTTCCTGAGAAATGAGATTGTAGATCTAAAAAGAATAGAATAGTCTCTGAAGTACACAAACATCAACACTATTTTCTTTATTTTTTGTCTTTATCTACTTCGAGGCAAAGATTCTAACACATAATTAATCACCCAGTCTAGTGTATTACATTATTGATAATATGTTAAAAACCAGTACTAGACTTAGTTCACTTATTTTGGTTGGCTCTGCCCAAGTCTCCAAGAGAAAAACAGCAGATATCTCCAACTGATCTGTGCCTGGTAATCACAGTAGTGGTAACGGTTCAATGAAGTAGAAAGCTCTTTGTTAAACTATCTGAAAGCTAGAGAGGCTGCAGTTTCATTCATTCATTTATTCAAAAAAATATTTAGTGCTTATTTTGTAACAGGCACTCCTTAACGGATATAGGTATTCTAATTAATAAACTAGGTCTATGCCCTCATGGAGTAAACATTTGTGTGTCTGATAGGAAATAAAATAGGTATGTACATTATTTTCAAGTAGTGGTAAATGCTAGAAAGACCAAGAAATAGGATAAGGGGATTAATGTTATGAAGAGATGAGGTGATATTTTAATGCAAGAACTTTTTGAGGAGATGACATTTAAGCAGATTGCTGAGAGATATAAAAAAGTGAGCCACACAAAGTTCTGAGGAAAAGCCTTTCGGAAAGAATGAAAAGCAAAAACCAACCAAACAAAAAAGATCTTCAGAAGGAAATGCATTGAATTTATTTTTAGAACAGCAAGGAGGAAACTAGAGGGAGAGAAGTCCAAGATGAGATCAGAGAAGTAGCCAAAGGCTAAATGTGAGGCTTTGTAGGCCATGAAAAAGTCTGGATTTCAGTCCAGTGTCCAGAAAGTTATTGGAGGGTTTTTAGCAGGGGTAGGACATAATTTCATGAACACAGACTTTATAAGGTAGAAGTGGAATCAGGGAGACCAATTAGGAGAGAGATGGTAGCTTCACTCCATGACAGTAGCAGATGTGATAAGTCATGGAGCACTGCAAATACATTGGGAGTCGGTCTGAAGATATTTGTTGATGGCTTATGGAGCGTCATTTTGCAAAACAGGACTCAAGAATGATCCTAACATTTTGCCTTGTGCCTGCACATAAATGGTATGCCTCTTACTGAGATATGGAGAGTGGTCAAGGGAAATGGGGAAGCAGAGTTTTAAAGAAAAAAAAAAATCAGTGATGCTAGATGCTACAACTATGTATGAGAATTAGAAATAAATCTCAGGGAACCTGGAAGACTCAGTAGGTTGAGTGTCTAATTCTTCATTTCGGCTCAGGTCATGATCTCAAGACAGTGGGATTGAGCCCCCAATTGGGATCAGCGCTCAGCATGGAGTCTGCTTATCCCTTTGCTTGCATTCAAGCTCTCTCTCACTCATAAATAAATACAATCTTAAAAAAGAAAGAAATCTTAAAAATCTTAGGTGTTACAGCATAAAGATCACATTTATATAAAAATCAAGACATTTTACCATTAATTGTGTTTCCAGAGGACAATTGGCATGGGCATTGGGAAAAGATGTTTTCAATTTTCTTTTTTACACATTTCCGTGCTTGCTCAAATTTTCCTATAAATCTCACTAATATATTACTTTTGTTTTTAAAAAATTTTAATATACCAATAATACAGTAATAAAAATCAAGAAGTTAAATGAGAGATTACAGAGTAAACAGATAGAAAAATCAACTGCATTTACCTGCTCAGAGATGTTTTAAAACTCTCCAGCTTCTACACCCATTAATGAGCCTTAGAAGCTGACAGGTGCATTTCCAGCTCCCTCTTCTAACTTTACATTTGGCATTAACATCAGCTTGTTCCTTAGTTTAAAGTTTGCTTTCTTTCCCTAGCTATCTGTGCCCTATGCTGCTCCACTTGTAGTATGATATGCTCTGCCTCAGGCTCTAAAATGGTTTATACACAGCTATCTCAAAAGCATTTGTCATCTGTTCTAATCCAGTGACTGCTTAAGGCCCAAACCAGTTGGCCTCAATTAGCTAAATGAGGCCTGTTTGTTTGCCCTTTGGAGCTAGGTAGCAAACACGAGGGTATTCCAACTTGCCATATTACCTGATGCCTTCACCATGAAATCAGTTAGTATACTAGTTGTCATGAAGTCACTTTTTCTGTTTGGATAAGAGAGTAGCCAAAACTCTCAGGGACATTTTAATAGACTCCTATAGAGAGAGGAGAAGGGCCTCTATTAACACGCTCAGTCTCAGGATTCCTGGAACATGGGTTATTCTACTGATCTTCTCCCCTCACATTCTCCCAATGAGTTATCCTTCCCCCACACTCCCCACACTGGGTCTTACTTCATGGGTATTTACTAGTGGGCTGCCTGGGTGCCTCACTCCATTAAGCGTCCACCTTTGGCTGTGGTCATGATGCCAGGGTCCTGGGATCGAGTCCCAGGAAGGGCTCCCCGTCCAATGGGGAGTCCGCTACTCACTTCCTCTCTGCCCCTCCCCCACTTATGAGTGGGTGCGGGCATGTGCGCGCTCTCTCTCTCAAATAAATAAAATCTTAAAGAAAAAAGGGTATTCACTAGCTCACTTGTAATGTCAACTTGCTGTTTTTAAAGATATGATTGTCAAATTATTAATTCATTTTAATGTCAGCTTTATTGAGGGACAGTTTTAAATGTACAATTCAATGAGTCTTGACAAATGTATAGTTTTGTAACCACACACACAATCAAGGTATAGAACAATTCCATCACTCCCCAAAGTTCCTTTATTACCTCTTTGTAGTCAGTCCTCTTCCTACCCCTGCAGCTTTTGACAACGACTGATCTTTCTGCTGCTGCTGCTTTGCTTTTTCTAGAACTTCATATAAATGGAATCATGTAGTATGAAGTTTTTCGAGGATGGCTTCTTTCCCCTCGCATAATATTTTTGAAATTCATTCATGTCTTTGCATGTATAAGTAGGTTGTTTCTTATTGCTGTATTTTACTGTATTTTATTCATCCACTCACAAATTGATGGATATTTGAGTTGTTTATAATTTATATAAACTTACAAAAAATTCGCAAACTCTTGTTACAGTTTTAACATTTTACTTCATTTGAGGAAATATCAAGAAGATTGCTGAGTGTGGTTTAAACCTACCATCTTTCTGTGTGTATTATTTATATCACCTTCATTTTTTAAAAAGGCTTATTTGAGAGAGAGAGAAAGAGATAGCACGTGTGGGGGGAGGGGCAGAGGAAGAAAAATCCTCAAGCAGACTCCCTGTTGAGCGCAGAGCCTCATGTGGGCTGAAACCCTGGACCCTGAGATCAGGACGTGAGCTGAAATCAAGAGTCAGACACTCAACTGACTGAGCCACCCAGGTTCCCTGACTTCACCTTCATTTTTAGAGAGATTTTCACCGAGTGTCAATCCCAGGTTAGTGGGTTGGTTTCTGTTATTTTCATATTGCTGTTCCAGCTCCCTCTCACACCTACAGCCTGGGAGAGAGGAAAGCATTAACATGAGTAAGTAAAGAAAGGAGACTTAAAGGTAATGCCAGCTTAGGTGTGAGAGTGGCCAGTGGTTTTTCTCTATTCCTACCAGATTGCCGTTCATCTTCCTGTGGTGCTCAAGTCCCAAACAGCAAGCCACAACACCAAACTTGGTCTCTTTTTCTTTTCAGATCACATACCGAGACAATCTCTTGGCCTGCCTTGGAGTCAGGTGTGTATCGGTGTGACTCAATTTTTGCTGGTGGAAAATGAGCAGAGATGTGTGGCGCTCCTAGGCCTGGACCATAGAAACCTCCAGTTCACAACCCACTGTGCTTTTCCATCTACTGGGGAGCCCTGACAAGTCACATACTGAAAATGACAAAGCCATGAGAAGGAAGGAACTGAATTATCACAGGAAATGTTACAGGAAGCTCTCTATTTATCAGGAATCCCTGTTTTCACTTTATGTGAGCAAGAAAATAAAAGCAAAGACTATTATGCTAAAGGCACTGACTTGGGGGCTTTGGGCTGGTACTTAGGTCAGTGTTTCCTTAATACGTTGTCCTTCCCTCCTCCCCCATTCTCTTCCAGCCACTCACTAACAATCAAGATGTATTTCCTTCTTTTTTTTTTTTTTTTAAAGATTTTACATATTTATTTGACAGAGAGAGAGAGAGAGATCACAAGTAGACAGAGAGGCAGGCAGAGAGAAAGCAGGGAGCCTGATGCAGGGCTCGATCCCAGGACCCTGAGATCATGACCTGAGCCGAAAGCAGAGGCTTTAACCCACTGACACCCCCCCCCCGATGCCCCCAAACAAGATGTATTTCAAACCACACACAGGTTTGTGTTCTTTCTGCTGTTTATGGGTCTTTGTAAGACTGATGTTGAGAACAGTGAGTGTGTTAAGGCTGTGCAGGGTACATTACAGACACAGGCCTGGAAGTCAGTCAGACCTTGGCGTGAGTCCCTGATCAACCACATACTGACTCTGTGACCAAGTTATAGTTTTCTCATCTGTATGACTGGAATATTAACTCTTCCCTTAGAGGTTTTCATAAAGCTTATATAAGATACTATACTCAGAATGCTTTGCTCAGTGCCTGACACAGTAAGAATGAGGGGTAGGAATACTATTATTCCATCTCTTATGCATTGTTGGTGTAATCTATTTAATAGTTAAAAAAGTCTTTTCTTATAACTCAGATGTGCCATCACTGAGGAGTAACTATAGTTTCAAATTGCTTATTAATTATTTCTTCCTGAAGATATAGCAGAATATTTTCTACACAGATTATAACAGGGTTAATTTTAGATGAGTCAATAATAAGGAAATAGAACTCTACTTTCCATAAAAATACCTAGGTATTTTCAGTTTGGAAATAAAGAGGAGAATTCAGATGTATTCATCATGCTGCGGTTTGGAATCTGACTCGTGGTTCAATGCGCAGGATTAGTTAGGCCCCAAAGGCCTGCCTAATCTTGTCAGAAAGGAGATAACCCGAGTGAAGAAATATTTTCTGTGCCTTCACCTTTAAATTATAACACTACTAATGGCTCTTATCTTACGAATTGTCTGCCAAAGTTCCTAGTTTTTAAGATTAAAGTCCTAGAGAATGTTTGAAAACTAGATTATAGTTTAACTATATTTCCCCCAACTATCTCTCTAGTTGAGTTCTGCATGTCTCTGAGTCTGGGCCTCTTTTCCTACATTAGAAAAAAAAAACCAACTTTTTTTAAATAATCAAGCATATCATCTCTTCATATTCATCACATAGTAAAATGCTAGTTTCATTTTCAATACTGGGTCCATTCCTCTGTGACTTGAGGAGCTAGGGTAATTACACTAGGGTAATTATTGAAATTGCTCTCTTATTTATACTGAATAGCACACGAAGCAACTTAGAAGAAAAATCATGCTGTATCTTTAACAGAGTCATGCATGCACAGAAGTGTTTTAAAATGCTACTGTAAAATTTTTATGTAAGGCACCTGGGTGGCTCAGTCAATTAAGCAACTGCCTTTGGTTCGAGTCATGATCCCAGGGCTCCCTGCTCAGCAGGAGTCTGCTTTTCCTTCTAACCCTTCCCCCTTGCTCTCTCTCTTAAATAAATAAATAAAATCTTAAAAAAAAAATAAAGTTATTATCTAGCTATTACTTGGGACTTGCAAATGAAAAACAACTTAGTTACATAGGTTATAAAGTAAACAAATCACACCAGAAAGAAAATGCTAATTTGAAAAGATATGCTCTCAAGAAAAGGGAAAGTTCAGGATGCAGCTTTTTTTTTGCTGGGGGATAGGGCGGGTGGGGAGCGGGTTGGGAGTATTAGGGGAGGTTGAGGAGGAATAAGAGAGGGAGAATATGAATGAATTATAAAAGAATCACATTTTGAGGGATGCCTGGGTGGCTCAGTCAGATAAGCATCTGCCTTCAGTTCAGGTCATGATCCCAGGGTCCTAGAATCAAGTTCCACTTGGGGCTTTTTGCTGAGCGTGGAGCTGCTGCTCCCTCTGCCCCTTCCTCTGCTCATGCTCTCCCTCCCCCCACCCTCTCTCTGACAAATAAATAAATAAAATCTTAAAAAAAAATCATAACTCAAAGAACATTAAAGAACATTAGAACACAATGAAGATTGTATCCTCAATATTGAACAGTAATTTCCTATAATTCCCATATGGAGAGACTGAAATACTGCAGTAAATGAACCAGTAACAGTAGAAAATTATGTGATTTGGATTCCTTTGCAGTACACAATAATTAGCAAGCCTAAATAAGCATCTAATCTAATTTATGTAGATATCCCTCCCTCCAAATAAGTGGGAAATCATTCAGATAACTCATCAGTTAAACAGGAGACACTTTAATTTTAATAATTACACTTTTAAAAACTAGATCTCATCTCTATTCAACTATCAGTTAATCAGTTATATATGTTTATAGTTTTATAAGGTAGATAGGAAAATTTTAAATTTTAAAAACACAGAGTGGTCCAACCAATTGTTCAGAATGTTGCTGTTTAGTATAGAAACAGGATTTTTTTCTTTCTACTTTTCAAACATTAAGATGATTAAAAAATTCTACCCACTGGCTCCAGGATTAACATTCACTTTTTACTGTCAAGCAATCCCTTTGGTTTGAGCTCCTTATGTTTTGAGAGGTTTCAAAATCCAAGAAGACAAGGCTTTACTTTGATTTAATTTAAGAAACACAAAGACGAGAGTAATCAGAGCTAATGAGGCTTCCGGTTTACAAATATTAGCGTATTAGAGAAATAAAACTTTAGAAAACCATAAACAGTTTATATTCCTGGGGAGTTCTATTTTAATTTTTTAATTAAGATTTATCTAGTCTTCTTGTTCCAAATAGCAATTTTTAAGAGGCCATAAAATAAAGGAAATAACTGGTCTTTTATCTAATTTAACTTTAGTATGCTAACCATGAAAAAAACAAGCTTCATGTCAAAACACGTTTATCGATTGGAGGAACTGATTATCTTGCAGTAACTGTTTAAGAAACTAAATCACAGGTTGTTGAAATTAGAGATGCCATTTCAATGTGAGATTATATATTTGATCGATTATTTGCATGAATGCGCATCTCTCAAGTGGAAGATTTTTAATTTGAAAAATAAGCTACAAAAGCTCATGTGACAACCAAACCTACAAGTAAAACCCACAAAGTATGTGGGAGTCGTTGAGACTTGCTTATGAAGGAAAAACTTAGTGCAGTATTTCCATTTGAGACTAAGAGCAAAGTCAAGGTACATGTAAATAGATTGAATATTTTGGAGAAAGAACATAGAGAGTGAAAAAATAACTTACTATAAGGAATTGGCTCACACTATTATAGAGACATAAGTCCCAAGATCTGTAGGTGAGTTGGTAAGCTAGGGACTCAGAAGAGCAGATGGTGTAGTTCCAGTCTGGAGGCTGGTGGGTAGGAGACACAGAAAGAGATGATGTCCTAGTCAGGCAGGAGGAATTTTCTTATTGGGGGGGGTGTCAACTTTTTTGTTCTATTCAGGTCTTCGAATGATTGGATGAGGCCCGTGAGGGTAATCTGCTTTATTCTGTCCATTTAAATGTTAACCTTATCCAAAAATATCTCTACAGAAATACCTAGAGTGGGGCGCCTGGGTGGCTCAGTGGGTTAAAGCCTCTGCCTTCAGCTCAGGTCATGATCTCAGGGTCCTGGGATCAAGCCCCGCATCGGGCTCTCTGCTCAGCAGGGAGCCTGCTTCCCCCTCTCTCTCTGTCTGCCTCTCTGCCTACTTGTGATCTATCACTCTTTGTCAAAATAAATAAATAAAATCTTAAAAAAAAAAAAAAAAAGAAATACCTAGAGTAATGTTTGAGCAAATATCTGGGCAGCCCTTAGCCCAGTCAAGCTGACACATAAAATTAACCATCACAAGTATGATGACTGGAGTTGTTGTTTACACTTTCTCCATCCAAATGTCCTCTGGATTGAAACGGTAGCAGAGTGGGGAAGTTATGACAGGGGATAAGTGTCAAAATGCCTGTATTAGAATCCTGTCTCCATAACTTATTCCCTGGGTGACTTTAGACAAGCAAGAGTTATGTGCTTCTGATTCCTGATTAGTAAGTAACTTAGGGATAATAACAGTCCCTATTCCATACTGCTTATTATTGTTATGAAGAGTAAACAGATAGTCTGAGTAAAGCATCTAAACAAAAAACTGGCACATAGTAGGAATCCTCCAATAATGCACTATATTATACAAAATTCACTGAAATGAAATTCTTTTTAAAAACCATTGCTTTATATATTTTCATTTCTTTACACTTGATTTTTTAAGTTTCATGTATAAACCCGTAATTTTTCACTTGCTCCAACAGTTTTTCCTCCTAAGTATTCAGTAGCACATATAATAAAAATAAAATTTTTCACTTGCTCCAACAGTTTTTCCTCCTAAGTATTCAGTAGCACATATAATAAAACTCTTCTAAAACATGTTGACATATTCACAACACAAACATATTTTATGTTTACTCTGACCAACAAACATTGAACGGCTGTTTGCCCACAACAGACTATAAAGAAAAGTAAGAAGAGTAAGACATGTTCCTTTGTCTCAAAAAATCTGTAGTCCAACTGAGGAAATAAATTAATATATAAGACTTGAAAAAATTAGGAAGGAATTCAAGACATTATTTTTTTAAGGATTTTATTTATTTATTTGACAGAGAGATCACAAGTAGGCAGAGAGGCAGGCAGAGAGGGGAGGAAGCAGGCTCCCTGCTGAGCAGAGAGCCCAATGCAGGGCTCAATCCCAGGACCCTGACATCATGACCAAAGCTGAAGGCAGAGGCTCAACCCACTGAGCCACCCAGGTGCCTCTCAAGACATTATTAAAGTACAATGAGGACAAGAATTCCCACTGTGCTCTAGGAGAACAAGGATTCTCAGCCTTTTTTTTTTTTTTTTAAGATTTTATTTATTTGATAGCGAGAAACACAGGGAGAGAGGGAACACAAGCAGAGGGAATGGTAGCAGGAGAAGTAGGCTTCCTGCCGAGCAGGGAGCTCGATGCGGGGCTCGATCCCAGGACCCTGGGATCATGACCTGAGCCGAAGGCAGAAGCTTAACGACTGAGCCACCCAGGCGCCCCAAGGATTCTCAGCCTTCACCCTCCCCTCCATCTAAGAAGATCTACAGATTTGCCAAACTGGATTTTGGGTTTTGTCAGGAGGATAGGTAAAGCAAATAAAAAGCTTTAAAAAAACAAAAAAAGAAAACAAAACAGACTATGGGGTGTCTGAGTGCCGTAGTTGGTTAAATGTCTGCCTTTGGTTCAGGTCACAATCCTGCAGTCCCCGGATAGAGTCCCCACGTTGGGCTCCCAGCTCAATGAGGAATCTGCTTCTCCAGCTGACCCTCCCTCCTCGTGCTTTCTTTCTCTCACTCTCTCTCGCAAATAAATGAGTAAATAAAATCTTAAAAACAAAAACAAAAACCCAGGCAAGGTGGTGGATCAATGTAATGAAGAGGAAGAAAGGGAAAGATAGGAGTTGGGGAAACAAAATTCTTGGATTTGAGTGTCCAGGATGAGTGAGTGGCCATGAAACAAGTGTCTGGAGGAGCTACAAAGTGGAGAGTCTCAACCTAGGTAGGCTGCTTATTTTCTCTCATACTACATCCCATCTTTCCCTGTGCTATGGTTTAACTTTCGCTTTATCCTACTCTGATTTTGCTGCAGCCTGAGCACGGATTTTGATGCCATGCTCTAGGTGTGTTTGTCGCCTCATTTTTTTTTTTTTGGAGCAGACTCGTGCCTGGACTCCTTCCTGGCTCAGTGCTATCACTGATCTGTATTACTGAGTGAATCATCTCAGACCCCAGAAATGTTCTGTCTGCTATGGCTGAGTGCCCAAACCTCACCTTACAAGCCCTGCCCCCAAGTGCATTGAGTGTTAGGGAGTAAGAACAAAGGTGGATTGATGTTAATTACTAAATAAGATTGTACAATAATGATACCTTACATTTATTGTTAACTGTGGCTCCAGTTATAATTGTTTATATTTATATAATATATATATAATTGTTATATTTATTTATTTGTTATATTTATTTTTAAATATAAATATATATTATATTTATATTTATTTGTTATATATATTTATATAAACAATTATATTTTTGTTTTTACGTATATTTATATAAATAAATTAGGATTTATATGTATATTTATATAAATAAATATACGTATATTTATATATATTTTATATATACTTATATATATATAAAAAATACATATATGTTACTATAAAACAAATAGCAGTTAAGATGATTGAAGGAGAGAGAAGCCAAAAAAGCAAATGATCATAATAGTCAAGTGGTAAATTACAAAGGCTTGTAAAAGGAACTGCTCTGAATGGAACTTTGGTGTAGGTCAAGGAGATGCCTGTAAAGAGAACCAGCAAACTCAGGTAACCACAAAGGGAAGGGAGGCAAAATGTAACTGGGGGCAGTCAATGGTCACCTGGCGGTTTTATAATGGCTAATGATAGGACCCTGACAGACCTGTCAAATGTGATGGCAGGAGTGGAAGAACTGGTAGGGACCAAAACTGATAAGACAAAGGTTGTGCTCGCCATGGTCAGCCTGATGCAGTGATGTCTGTATCTTGCAGAACTGGGGTGGTTTGAGATAGAAAACTAGAGAGGATTTATTTGACTATCTTTCTAAATATTTGCTGAAACCACAGGATGAGAATCGCTGCCTCAGTGAAGGGAAAATGAAAAAAATGTAATTGCATCATTGCCACGCTTCTAGAGAGACCAGTCAAATAATTCTTAATTTATGAAGAGCTACATGAAGACTTTTTAAAAAAGATACGACAGTTTCTAAAATTCCCATAATGGAAAGAAAGTACAACTAACTCTGCGTCAACTTTCTGCAGGTACTATCGCTTAAAGATGTTTCTGGGCTTCTTAGTCAAGAGCAGTTTGTTGACATAAGGAAAAGGACCACAAATCATCATCTCCTGTGCTTATTTTTTATTCAGACTTCAGAAATAAAATTTGTTGATACCCAGTAATGCCGCCTTAAAGTTCAATATTCAAGAGGAGGAGCAATTTCACAAACTAAGAAAAACCAAAGGTTCTGCCAAATCAGGACCAACTTTTCTGAAATGCTGAGACTGATTCAGTGCATTAGTGACTGAATAACATACATGTGAAATGAGATAAATCTCTGAGAGTTTCCATCTCACGCTCAGCCTCCAGTGCGCGCTTCCGGGACAGAGAGTCAGTTGCTGGGTTTAGCTTCAAGTTCTTTCTTTTCATGAGCTATGAAATGCATGAAAGGATATCGATTTTAAAAGATTTTCAAAATGGCATTTATGATTGTGTCCTCGTGTGCCAGGCTCTCTGACCGGGACTTTCGCTCAGGGGGTAAGGTTTTTAAAATACCATTCTTATGCGGTGTAAACAGGAAAGATTTGGAGTGGGTGGATTAGTCAGAGGATGGAACAGGGGCAAGCATTTGGGGATGGAGACTTATTATGGAAGTATGAAGTGAGAGAAATGACATTTCTTGGCTCAGTTCCCAGCATTGTTTGCTGGAAACATTTTGCGTGTGGAACAAGCAGCGTTCACACCCGACAATACCATTTTCTAATCAACCGGTAGACCGTTTCAGTTTATATGTGACAGTGTTGGGGACATTAAAATTCCAAAGGGCTTTATTAACCTTCGGTATACGTGCCAAAGGCAAATATAAAGAACTTAAGCCACACTGAAGAACCTCACTATTTTCCCTCTTGTCATCTGTATAAAATGAGTACACTTTGCCAAAGGCAAACCAGTAACTTTTCCTTACTTGTTTTGAAGACTAATATAGCTCACTCTTAGTTATCAAATGTGTTCCAAAATAATTGGCAGTGAGTAGTGAAATAGTAATCTTCTTCAACTGAGGAGATGTTAGTTGAGCAGTGTTTTCAAATCCTAGGGCGAATTTTCCCTGTCCCAGAACCTCAATCTTGTTAAGCAAAAAAAAAAGGGGGGGGGGGTAAATTAAATCCAGCTGTGATCATTCTGCATACCTCTACATAACCCTAGAGATGTTTGTGGGGCTCAGAGATTTCAAGGAACATGCTATGAAGAGTGACTGCAAACTCTTCCTTGTTTATATTGAAATTCCCAGTTTAAAAAAAAAAAAAAAGAATTTGAAACCAATCGCCGCAAGGAAAACAGGAAAAGGAGGCTTTTGTGACCCTTAACCTCTTTTGTAGCCTTCAGAGGCAGAGTTATCAGAAGAAAAGACATGGATTGTTTATTGAAAGAATTTGGAGAAGGATGATTCTACATTAAAATGCAGTGTGATCTCTCAACTTGCTAGTTAAGATGACCTCTGTTGTAACCGGTGAAGAAGGAGGCATGAAGACAATTGGAATGTGAGAGAGAGCTGGCCCGTTGCGTAGATGACACATTCTGTTAGTGAGGACAAGAACGTACACATTAATAGTATTTGTGTCTAAGGAAAATACAGTGAGGTAGCTTCCCAAACTTAAAAACACTAGGAATATGATTCAAGCTGAGACTTGGTCCTGCTTCTGAACTGCGGTTGTGTTCCTCCTAATGTTCTTCGATTCCTTCCTGAATCAGGCAGGAATGAAGGGCTAAAAGGATTTGCCTAAAATCAGTAGGGGAGGAAGATGAGCCATGTCAGATTTTGAAGAAGCTTTTCAGTTTAAAAATTTATAACAGGGGCGCCTGGGTGGCTCAGTCGTTAAGTGTCTGCCTTCAGCTCAGGTCATGATCCCAGGGTCCTGGGATCGAGCCCCTCATTGGGCTCCCTGCTCAGCGGGAAGCCTGCTTCTCCTGCTACCATTCCCTCTGCTTGTGTTCCCTCTCTCGCTATGTTTCTCTCTGTCAAATAAAAAAAATCTTTAAAAAAAAAAGAAGTCACCGTGAATCCAATGGTCATTCTGAAATGTCAACTGAAGTCTTAGTTTCTTTTTAGCTTTTCTCAAACTAATGTGGGGAAGGTGATCAGAGAGAGCCTCCTCCTCCCTACCATGGTGGCTATTTTATTAGGAAGAGATGTCATGGGTATGTATCATATTCCTTATATAGACTTGAGTAGAGCGCTCTTCAAAGATCTGGGCTTGGTGGGATTGTGCCAGCTCAGCACTGGCTGTTCTCAAGGGGAAAAATTGTGAAACTTCACAAACCTGAGTTAGGATTAGAGAGCCTAGCTGCCAAGTCATAGTTCATGGTCAAGTGCCGGACAGTTGGCACTCAAGGAAGCCTATATCAGAATGCAAAACATCTTATTAATGTGGATTAATGGTGTCAGAAAGGTGAAGGGCTTCCTCCCAACCCACCAAATTCCATTTAAATATTTTTTCCTTAAAAAGAAATTGACTGGCAGTGAAGATTTGAAACACAGAAGGGAAAGTTTCTGGAATAAAGTTAAAAAAAAAAATACCACACTTCGGAGCAGAAAAGAGATAAAACATTTAGATCAATGATGAAAAAAATAAAATTGGGGATGAAGAAAATCATAGATTATGAAAATGGTGGAAGAAACAATGGAAATATTGAAAAATACGCAATTAAACAGACAAAAATAATTCTACAAACTTAAATATCGCAAGAATTTAATTTCTTCCTATTTTGCCTTTTATGTGTTAACTAAATTTGAAATATTTCTAATGATAGTCAATTTAATATTTTTACTGGCAACTTATGTTTTTGGCCAAATTTCCTAAAGCTATTTACGGACATTTTCCCTTGCCTGCCTATAAAAATACATCACTGGAGTATTTTTAACAGCGAAGTCTGTATGAGACTGTCTACTTTCTTGACCTGTCAGATAGTTGTGGCTGCTTCTAAGTAGCCTCATTTGTAAGCCCTCGTTCGTGGTTTTTCTTTCCCCAGTTGGCGTCACTTTATTAAAAAAAAAAATGTAGTAGTGTAGTCATTAAGGATATACCACATATGGCTAAAACTTCACTTTACATAATTTCATGCCACTGCAGGCATTTTGGTTACTTCCAGAAATAATTTTTAGATCGTAGTGATCTTGAAGGAGGATCTGCTTTCTCTTAGTCTCTTTGGTACAAACTAAAACTGCTGCTATTTTTTTTCCTTCAAGCTTCAGCACAGTTTATAAGTAACAGAAAAAAGAAAGAGAGAAAGAAAGAAAGAGAGGAAGAAAGGAAGGAAGGAAGAAAGGAAGGAAGGAAGGAAAGAAAGAAGGAAAGAAAGAAAGGAAGGAGGGAAGGAAGGAAGGAAGGAAGGAAGGAAGGAAGGAAGGAAGGAAAGAAGGAAAGAAAGAAAGAAGGAAAGGAAGGAAGGAAGGAAGGAAGGAAGGAAGGAAGGAAGGAAAGAAAGAAAGAAAGAAAGAAAGAAAGAAAGAAAGAAAGAAAGAAAGAAAGAAAGAAAGAAAAAGAAAGAAAGAAAGAAAAGAAAGAGAAAAAAGAAAGTAAGAAATATAAACTTTACTTTTTAATAAGTTAAACTATGGGGGAAGAGTGTTTTTGTGAGGTTATAGAAGATCACCGTCTACCTCCAAATAGGAATACACTCAGTGTATAGATCAGAGATGGCAAATAAGTTTCCTTGCATGGGCTGGCCAGTTCTCACTGATTAGTTCTTAGTGGTGCTGAGAATCATATGGAGGGAGGTTTGGAGGTTTAGTTCAGGTGCAGCAGGAAAGAGTGCTATGATTTTGAAAGGTTCAAGAATTTTTTAAAAAATATTAATGAGTTTAGAGGCGTTAAGGTAATATTTGGCCAGAAGAAACATTCTGGTCGGTAAACAGCACAGAAATGCGTATCTCCACCCACTAAATAGTTTTCTTTTAGAAAAATAAACTTAAAGAAAAATAAACTAAAGGTCTCTAAGACATCTGGAAGAGCTGTTATGTTAGTCACTCGGTAACTCATTCATAGCTTAGTGGTAATTAGTTAAGTAATCTAACTCCCAGGTAGGACCAGTTGAGCTATGGCAACCTAAGAAGAGAAGGAGTGGTAATTCGTCGGCAGGAGACACTAGCAGGCTTCCTAAAACGTGAAATTCTTTTGAGAGATTTTGGCTCTCTGGGTCGTCAACGTCTTATCTAGGTCACTGATGAAAACATCAAACAGGACCAGGCTTTGGTTTGACACCTGCTAAACATTATTTATGCCTTAAGACTGACATCAAACCAGTTGTAACCATTCTATTTATAAGTTTCCTGAGCACCCTTCTGAGTTTCCAAATATAAAGTGTAGTAGTGCTCTCGGCACTTAAGCTGATAGATTTGCCTGAAATTATAGTTCTTTGAATTAGCAGAGGACTCTTCTTTCAATGACACTATGTATTTTCATGTATAATTCTAGGATGAGAAGACTGGTGTTTTAGCTCTAGGTGACCCTAGTAATTTTGTACAGATTACTTAACCTCTTTGGACCTCAGAAAATGAAGGTTAGCCCAGATTAGTGTTTCTTAATCTGTGGGCCTCAAATTCCAGAGCATCCGCCCTACTGCCAGGGTCCCACAAAAGCATATGCCACTCACAACTGTGTGACTGAGTACTACCAAAACATGAGAAAATTGCGGAGTTATGGTGTTTCAAAGAGGACTTTTGAAAAGGGCACAAATCACCGGTATAAATTATGGAGAGACCCCTCTTCTACATTTGACAAGAGTAAGAATATTTGACAAGAGTAAGAATAATCACTTCTATTCTACAATAGAATACCTTCGAGGTATCGAAAAGTATAATCAATTTCTTCCATGTTGTATGATGGCTTTTGAGTAAGTTTGTTTTCTTGTATATGATCTTTATTATGTTTGGTATCTTCTTCGATAATAATGAAACAAAGATGCATATATATCTGTGTATTTGATTCAATTAAAATGTTGTACTTCAGTTGATACATTCCAACGAGAAGCGAGAGCAAAGTATATGATAGTTACTTTCATAAGAGATGAACTTTGACTTTCCCCTGACATGAGTGGTAGAGTTTCACTGTCAGCTAACATGAACTCTGGAATCTTGGCTTTCTGTAGAGCTACATGATGCTAGATACTCTTTTAATTGTGCCAGGAAATATTTTATCTATGATGTCAAAACTCTCAGGACATTTGTGCTAAGAATGCACGTTACATACTCAGTAGGACATCAGAGAAAGTTGCTCAGGTCATATGGACAACTATTTGGAACTGATGTCTTTGAGAAGTCAAACTTCCATTGACATTCTATAAACTTTAACTTTGGTAAATCTTCATGGGAAGAACATGTGAAGGGAGCTACATGCATTGCTATGTCGGATATGTTAGTTGATGAATGCCAGGAACCATGGCATTTCTTCACGTATGCAGAAAGATACACTTTTTTTCATTTCTAAGAGTTGGTGAGGTTTTTAAAAAATAAAATCTAACCAGAAAAATATATTTCTATCTAAAACTGGAAGTTTGCGGGCACCTCGGTGGCTCAGTGGGTTAAAGCCTCTGCCTTCGGCTCAGGTCATGATCTCAGGGTCCTGGGATCCAGCCCCGCATCAGGCTCTCTCCTTGGCAGGGAGCCTGCTTCCTCCTCTCTCTCTGCCTGCCTCTCTGCCTACTTGTGACCTCTCCTCTCTGTCAAATAAATAAATAAAATCTTAAAAAAAAAAAACTGGAAGTTTGGTGAGATAATTCATAAATTCAATGATTCCCGTCTTTCAGACCCCAGACCTTATGCTGTAAGTAAGGGGTAGACTATGGGTTTACCTCAAGGGATTCATTAACTTGCATAGTCAAAGAACCTAAACTGACTAAATAATATATTTTGCATATCTGTACTGTTATTTTTAAAATGTATGTTGTTGTGGCTAATACGAAATTAATTCATTAAAATGTGTTACTGATAGTATATTTTCAATGTGAAATACATATCTTTAATATGCCGATCTTAAGAGTTCAAGAATGAAAAAAAGAGTTCAAGAATGACCACATAAGATTCTGGGAAATTTTTTTTTAGTCTTCACTTTGAAAAGGTTGGGAACCAGTGTCTTAAAGGATTTCGGTAGACTGACGGGCTGGTAGAAGGCTATTTTTGGCACACAGACTTTCTTATTGCAGCTGACTATGTGCTGGAATGAACGGCAAAGTGTACCATGAGAAGACATGGTTTTAACCAGCATTCCACAGGTCACAGACTACATTTTACCTGTAAGAACTGTGCGTGGTGTAAGAAGTGATTTCTCTCCCAAATCAAGGGATCACCTTCTCTCTGAGTTATTGTACCAAAAAACGAACAAATGAAAAACCCCAATAAAAACAGCAGATTCTAAATATTTTATTCCATCTCACACTCGCAGGTATTATACCTCTAAACTACTGGTATTTTGGAGTTAATGAATTAATGAAACTACATAAAAGATATTTGCTGTGAAAGGAAGAAAATTATCAAGTATTTGCTGGAACAAATACTACACAGCTGTAGGTATAAGAAGTTACACTTAGGTGAAGCTTTAGTTATGGCAAGTTTGGGGCTACCGCCCTCTAGTGGTGCCCTCTCTCTTACACCTCAAGTGCCTGGGACATTTTCCTGGGGAGTTTCTTCGTATTTTTTCAGAGCAATATTAAAAAAAAATTTTTTTTGTTATCTATTGCCAATCTCATCTTCATCCCCAAAGCCTTCATCTCCCTTTTGAAAGGCACAGACTTCTATATACTTTTACATATTAGTGGGTTTTATTTGCGGCTATCATAGGTTTTTCATTTAACAAGAAAATATTTGTTAAATATCTATGATGAATCCACCTATATGCAACTATATTCACAAAAGAAATACAAGATTGTTCTTACCACTGAAGGAACTTTTAATATAGGTGAGTAAATGCACAAACATAAAATTTATGGTAGTAATGTTTTCTTCTATAGAAAAACAACCCTATGATCTTACGTACTTGACTCACTTGTCATTAAGACAATTTTCAGTGTTCAGCTAATTTTTAAAGAAGGGCATAATTCTTCTAGCGTTTCACTAATTTTTTAAAGAATAAAATCACAGTGCTAGAAGAATTGCAATGTTAAATAAAATTGGCATAGTTATGTGGGACCGGTTGGGGGAAGTGGAGAGGGAGGAGTATGTCCTTGTCTTAGCTGGGTCCCTTATTTACAACTATTCTTAACCTGTCATGTTTACCTGTTGCCTTGCTTATAAGAAGATGAAATGCTGATAAGCCATCACTGATTATTTTAATTCCTTTTCCAGGTAATTAAAAAGACATTATAGGACTAATGATTATTATAATTTTTTTAAAAAGATTTTATTTATTTATTTGACAGAGAGAGATCACAAGTAGGCAAAGCAGCAGGCAGAGAGGGAGGAGAAAGCAAGTTCCCCACCAAGCAGAGAGCCCGACGTGGGGCTTGATCCCAGGAACCTGAGAACACGACCTGAGCCAAAGGCAGAGGCTTTAACCCACTGAGCCACCCAGAAGCCCCTAATCATTATTATAGTACCGTATTTAGTTATGAGCACATTGTCTTATACAGGAGTATCCAGAAAAGATCTGGCTTCCCAGTGGATTTATACCTCATGACTTCAGATTCCTTGGTCTTTACGGAGAAAGTTATATATCAAAAATGGGAATAGAGCTTTCAGAATTATTTCTATAGCCATGTTCAGTAAATTCTTATGATGCAAGTAAAGTAATAAAGTTTGTACTAAACACCGAATTCGATTGTGGCCCCACACTACAGGACTATGGACTTGAAGTCAGATAATCCTGAAAAAGGATATTTTAAAATATCCCCAAAGATTTAACAAAGTCGATCCATGTCTAGAATGACTCCTTTAAATCTAAATAGGTACAAATATTTTATTTCGAATGCTCTCGTGTAATATCGCTAAGGAGTTTAATATATTTTATAGATTAAATATGAACTGATCATGTGACATCATAAGAGGAATAGTTAATGTAGACATCGACTGGATTGGCAATCAGTATGATATTCAGATTAATACTGTACTCGGTTCCATTCAGGCACATGTAGATACTGTGCTCTATTCTGGCATCAGAGTTTAATGATACCGACAGATCACAGAGTAGTCAGAAAAATGTTGGAAGCTATTTGGAGAACAGCTAAACAAATGGAGCAATTGCCAATATTTTAGCTCTTTTCAAATATATAGAAGATTGTATTATAAAAAGAAAGGTATTGAGAGAGAAAACATATTAAGTCTGGGTCTATGGTTTTAAAATTCTGCTGTTTTCTATATAAAATAAGTCTCAAATTTGTACCTTTCTTCAATTTAATATTTTCCTAGAGTTGTCACAATTGCTCTATTCTCAATGTTAGTGTTTTAACTTTGATTTTTATAATAAATGTGTATCTGATTTTTACCACTCATCCCTGCCTTCATTCATCTTAATACTGTTACTAGATGATTCTTTTGAAAATATTGTTGATGTCATGGAGCTACAACAATTCTGAACTCTGACTGACCTTTCAATGCGTTCATTAATAATTCATGCTGATTTAACCTATTTAATCTTATTTTCTACTGTTCCTAATGGGCCATCTACTCAACTTAAGTTTGTTTCTTCATTATCCCATACATATGTCATGTTCTTTGTCAGTTCGTACCTTTCATGAGTTATATCCCTCATTTACCCATTCCTAATCCTCTGTCCATAATTTGTTTCTACATATCCAAGTCCTAGCTCTTCTTTGAGAGTCATTATGTGCCATTCTTTCCTCCAGGTTCTTCTTAAACTATTCTAGTCAAAATTTGGGGCATAATTCCTGTAGCATATTTTGACTGTCCTTTACTATTTGGTTTTTTATAAGGCACAGTTACAAGATGGTACTTATTACATGATACTTCTCATCAGGGTCATTCTAGTCGCAGTTTATGTTGTTGGGGTAGGTTGCTGCAGTAGTGACCCTGACTTATGCATGTTTTCTTATATCCATATCTTTGGATAGACTCTGGACGTGGCCACTTGAAATAATTTGGCCAAAAAGACAATAAACAAATACAATGCAAAAAGAAACTTGAAAATGTTGCCCACTGGGCTTGCCTTCTCCTGCTACTTCTGGGAACCCTGAGACCACCCATATGAAAGAACTTAGACGATCCTGATGGGGGCATGTGGCCCAGACATCCCTATTTCCTAATTCAGGGTCAGTATCAACCAACAGTCAGTATCAACTGCCAACATATGAGTGTAGCTCACCTAGAACCACTAGCCCCAGCCAACCCAACCAACATACTGCAACTTCATGACTGAGACCAGGCTGACATTACTGACTCAAAAAATTGCTAGCTAAAAAAATAATTGTTGCCTTAAGTCACTATATGTAAGAATGACTTGTTTTCTGGTGCAGCCACTCTAACAGTATGGAGGTTCCTCAAAAAATTGAAAACAGAGCTACCCTATGACCCCGCAATCACACCACTGGGTATTTACCCTAAAGATACAAAATTAGTGATCCGAAGGTGCACATGCACCTGAATGTTTATTGCAGCAATGTCCACAATAGCCAAACTATGGAAAGAACCTAGATGTCCATCAATGGATGAATGGATAAAGAAGATGTGGTACATATATACAATGGAATACTATGCAGCCATCAAGAGAAACGAAATCTTGCCATTTGCAATGATGTGGATGGAACTAGAGGGTATTATGCTAAGTGAAGTAAGTCAATCGAGAAAGACAACTATCATATAATCTCTCTGATATGAAGAATTTGAGAGAGAGGGAGGCGGGTGGTGAGGGGATGGGCAGGGGGATATGAAACAAGATGGGAAGGGGAAGGAGACAAACCATAAGAGACTCTTAATCTCACGAAACAAACTGAGGGTTGCTGGAGGGTAGAGGTAGGGATAAGGTGGCTGAGTGATGGACATTGGGGAGGGTATGTGCTACGGTGAGCCCTGTGAATTGTGTAAGCCTAGTGATTCACAAACCTTTACCCCTGAAGCAAATAATGCATTATATGTTAATTAAAAAAAAAAAAAGAATGGCTTGTTTTGCTGAAAAAGCTAATGGATCAAACAGCTACTTACTAGCCAGTTGTTAGTTGGATATTAGATCTGCCCCAGCATCTGTACTGTGAGTTACTTGAGAGCAAGAACCATTAAATCTTTTCTAAAATCTTCAGGATTTTAAATAGTACTAGATACATAATTGACATTACACAGACAATTTGATTAAAAATTTCCACTAATAATTTTAATATTGTTTTGTTGGTAGCACAAAGATGAGATATTGATCTTTAGACACAATGACATCACCTGTATCTTCTGATTTTAGGTAAAATAAAGTTTTTTTCTTTTAAACAGAATTCATGATATGTATAATCCTGGATTGGACCTTAAATTTTAAAAAAATGCTAGAAAGAATGATACTGAGACAATTGGCAATATCTGAATGTGAACTATATATTAGGTAATATTAATTTACCGATGTAAAATTTCCTAGGTTTTATAATTATGTTATAGTTAGTAAGAAAGTGAGTCAGCAAAAATACTAGTACTGAATTCACGACTACTAATATATATATATTACTAGTAATAAATTTACTACTAATAAGTAGTTATATATCTATATATAGAAAGATAGATATATATATAGAGAGAGGGATGGAGAGAACAGAGCCTGGCAAAATGCTAAGAATCTGGTGAATGTTAGTTGAAGGATTGAAAAGGAGTTGTTATATCAGCCTTCCCAACATTTTTCTAGGTATGTCTCCTCAGGCAAAGGAAACAAAAACAAAGATAAGCTATTGGAATCACACCAAAATAAAAAGCTTTTGTACAACAAAGAAAACCATCAACAAAACAAAAAGGTAACCTACTGAATGAGAGAAGATATTTGCAAATAATATATCTGACAAGGGGTTAATATTCAAAATATGCAACTTAATACCAAAAATCCCAAATAATACAATTTAAAAATAGGCATAGGACTTGAATAGACATTTTTCCAAAGAAGATATACAGATGGTCAATGGACATATGAAAAGATGCCCAATATCACTAATCATTATGGAAATGCAAATCAAAACCACAATGACATATCACCTTATACCTGTCAGAATGGCTAAAAAGAAAACACAGGAAGTTACAAATGTTGGTAAGGATGTAGAGAAAAAGGAACCCTTGTGCAGTGTTGATGGAAATGAAATCCTTTGATAGATGAATGGATAAAGAGGATGTGTATCTATATATGTATATACATATACATATATATGTATATATATAAAAGAATATTGGGGATATGGATTTTTATTATATATACAATGGAATATATATAATGGAATATATATATGGACTTGGAATGGAATATATATATAATGAATATATATATAAATATATATATAATAAAATATTACTTAGCCATAAAAATGGATGGGATCTTGCCATTTATGACAACTTTGATAGACCTAGAGGGTATTACGCTAAGTGAAATAAGTCAGACAGAGAAAGACGAATACTGTATGAGTTCACTTATATGTGAAATAAAAAAGAAAACAAATTAATAAACAAACAAACAAGAAGCAGAAAATGACCCATAAATAAAGAAAATAAATTGTTGCCAGAGGGTAGGGTGGTGGGGAAATTGGCAAAATCGATGAAGGAGAGTAGGAAATACAGGTTTCTGGTTATGGAATGAAGAAGACATGGGATAAAGGTAGAGCACAGGGAACAGAGTCAATGGTATTATGATAGCGTTTTATGGTGACAGATGGTGACTACAACTGTGGTGAGCACAGCATACATATGGACTTGTCAAATCATGATGTTATACACCTGAAACTAACATAACATTGTGTGTCAACTGCACATCAAAAAAATAAAAAGAGTAATTACACAAGTCTTTTTTTTTTTTTTTAAGATTTTATTTATTTGACCCAGAGAGAGACAGTCTAAGCAGGGGGAGTGGCAGGCAGAGAGAGAGGGAGAAGCAGACTCCCTGCTGAGCAGAGAGCCTGAGGTGAGACTTGATCCCAGGACCCTGGGATCATGACTTGAGCTGAAGGCAGAAGCTTAACAGACTGAGCCACCTAGGCTTTCCTATTATACAATTCTTATACCTTTTTGGTATATTTAGAATTTTTGTTCAAAATAAAAAAGAGGTAAGAGCTACTACTCACCAAGTACTTGAATCATTTTCATTTATAGAAGAGGTAGGTCACTGTTTAAAATGGAAAGTCTGTGAGACACGAAGAAGGAGCTGCAGGTTACTCTATCAATTCTACTGTCATCGTTTGTTATCCCAAATGTTCTTTAACTCATGATGGAGGATTTGGGAAGGAAAAGTAGAAAATGTTCAATGAAGGCTATAAATTCAGTGGCCAGAAATAAACTTGGAAATTTTCAGGTCAACCAGATATTCTAATATAGGCAAATTTTACAGATATCTATCTGTAGATTCTAAGAACAATTGATTTCTAACACTATTCCCAGAAATAGTGAAGCCCTGACCTTCTATTCTACTCTAAAACATGTCTCACTGCAGTGGAGAGCTATTTACTTTGCAATTAATAAATGATAAAGGAGAAGAGAGACTGCGTTGCAGTATTTTTCTTTGGGTAGGGGACCCAGAACTAAAACTTAAAACATTCAGTGCATTCCTGAATATTCAGAGTATTTTTCTCTGCAAACTGAGCTATAGGATCCTTTGAAATTTAGCACAGTTACCTCACTTAAAATTTATCTTAAATTCCTTGACTTTTTTTATACTATTGTATACATGTCCAAATAAGAAAAACCACCATTTTCTGGAAAAATCTGGAATGCTACAGACTAATTTGAGATATTTATAATTTCAAGGAAATTGTTTATAGTAGGAACTTTGATCTTTAATTATATGATGTTAAAGATACTGTTTTATTTAAATACACAACTAAAACAAGCAAAACAGCCTGAAATCAAACTCTAAATCCTTAATTCCAAATGGGGTAACTGACTGAATTTTAGGTATTGATTTCAGCATTTTTTTCAAAGTATTGACCTGGTTAAGAAGTATTACTAAAAAAGATAAACTAGTTTTACAGTTGTGATAGATTGAACTAAAAAATAGTGGCCTTTTCCCTAGCTATTCTTAAATAAAAGCACAGAATTCAAAGATGGAAATGTTTAGCTTTGCTGCAGTTGATACTATTTGGGAATTAGTGGCCCGGTAACAAAATCATTAAAGAAAGATCAAAGACAGAAAATTCTGGTTGAAAAAGAATTTTCTTTTAAAGTATTCTATGCTTTGATGGGAAATACGGCCACAGATAAGATTAAAATCTTCCTTTTTCTTCTCTATCTAGGCAGTGTGCTAAGTGCAATGGCAAATGGCCCCAAAAGGGTTGAAATTGTTGCTTAGCATCAGTTAACAGAATCATAATGGGAACACACTTGCATGAGAACTCTCTTAACATAGAGAAGTTCAAAGAATAATAGAGTAAACAAAGCATTCAAAGAATAAAGCCCTCTTAAGAAGTAAATAAATAAATGTTTCCCATTTAGATTTTAAAAATATTTACCCTATAACTTGAACTGGGGTAGAAAGGAAAAAATGTATCTCTTGAAATGCTCAAAAATCTGATTTCTTCTATGTTCCTGTGATTTTTCCCCTCATATAAGTGAAATAACTGGCTCATAATGTTTGTTATCTTAAAATACAGTTTTATCCTTTTAACTGAATCCAGGCACCACACACTTGATGGTCCCTAGTTCAGCTCCATTCCTTAGCAGTCCATCCTGTCACTGTTTGAAAATGATGAGGTATGTCCTGGTTTCTTCCTATTTATAGAACAGAGGTGATGACCATAAATGACAGATGGTGCTTACATTAGTTCGAGTTTAAGTAAAAGTCTTAAGCTCTAGGCTTGTGTGTGAATTTAAAGAATGAGGAGTGGGGTCTTTATTAACTTTGTCTTCTGCTCTGCTAGTCAATTTCTATTAATCAACTATACACTTAGGAATTGGCAAAGGCTAATTATTTTCTCTTACCTACTAAATAGGAACTTCCAAATAACTTCTAAATAAATGAAGCTTAGTATATCCTTGTTATTTAGAGAGCTATTTTTTCCCATGCAGCCTGAATCATTAATTATTGTTTTAATATTTTATATTTGTTTAAGAAAGAGGCAATCCATTTTCCTATTCATACCTTACTAGCCTTAGAATACAGTTCTGTAAATGAGAGAATATGAGTTCTAGTCATCTGATTATATGATGAGTTCTATTTGTCTGATTATAAATTATAAAAAAGTCAGGTTGGCGTCTAGATTATGCTATTCATTCATTCATTCATTCATTCATTCATTCATATAACAAATACTTGCTAAGTATATGCCATGCGCCAGGCATGTACTGTCAATGTAACACTAAAGAAGACACAGTCTTCACTCCTATGGGTTTGATATCTTACATAGGATAAAATCAAGTATGTAGATGATTATAACACAGTCTGGTAAAGAAGTATAAGTTCTTGGGTGAGATTAAGTGCAAGGTGCCATGAAAGCATATAGAAAAGCCATACAACTCACTCTTTGGAAATGAGAAATTTTCCAGAGAAAGTAATATCTGAGCTAAGAACTGAAGGATATGTTGGAATAGGAGCTGAAGACCAGAAGTAGAGGAGGTAAGAGGGATACAAGGGAAAAATAAAAAGGTGTTTCAGTGGAAGGTATGTTTAAGACCCAAAGTTTAAAGAGAGTATAATGTGAGCCTAGACACTGGGACAGAGTGAAAAGAGATAAGGTTGACAATGTTAAGTATTAAAGGCAATTTCCATCCTTTTTAGGATTTTGAACTTTATCCTAAAGGCAATGGACAATTATCATAGATTTTTAAAGCAGGGGCAGACAGTATAAAAAATTATTCTGTCTGCATTTGGAAATAGGTCATAGCAGGAAAATATTGCTAGGAATACAGTTAGGAAGCTGTTGCAGTGATCCTAGCAAGAATGATAGAGATTTAAAACAAAAGGATAAAGAGAAGTTGACAAATTTTGGAGAGTTTTAGAAAGTACATTCTAAAAGACTTGGTAATTATTTAAAGAGAAAGAGAGAATAAAAAATGGTGCTTACAATTTTTGTAAAAGCAACTGATAGTTGGTGAAAATATTAATAGTTATATATGTGATAAGGAGCACAAGAGAAAATTCAGTTTCCAGAAAAGGATTTGAAGGTCATCAATATATGGACAGTAATTAAAACCCAGAACATGCATGAAACCATCTGATGTATGTGCAGGTGAAAAGAAGGGGAGGTGTCAACATAACTATGAAGGAGATCAACATAAAAAGAATGAGTTAAACAAGATAAACCTGCAAAACAAACTGAGATGGAATACCCAAAGACACATGAGGAAAACCTAGGGTCCATGGTGCCAAAGGAGTCAGTAGAGGCCATTATCACCAATGTCATTATCATATGGTTTTAAGTAATTTGAACACCAAAGGGTATCTTCATGCTTTTTAATAGTTTATGCCTTGAAGATACTGCTTTAATAAAAATAAATTGAAAATGGATGAAAGACTAAATGTGAGACAGGAATCCATCAAAATGCTAGAAGAAAACACAACCTCTTTGACCTTAGCTGTAGTAACTTGTTAGACACATCTCCAGAGGCAAAGGAAACAAAAGCAAAAGTGAACTATCATGACTTCATCAAGACGAAATGCTTCTGCACAGCAAAGGACTCAATCAGCAAAACTAAAAGGCAGCCTACAGAATGGGAGAAGATATTCACAAATGATATATCAAATAAAGGGCTAGTATTGAAATCTCTAAAGAATTTATCAAACTCAATACTCAAAAAACAAAAAATCCAAAAAACCCCCAAAGTAACAACAAATGAACAAGCAAACAAAAAATCCCCCCAAAATCCAGTAAAGCAATGGACAGAAGACATGAACAGACATTTCTCCAAAGACATAAGATGGTTAACAGTCACATGAAAAAATGCTCAACATCTCTTGACATCAGGGAAATACAAATCAAAACCACAATGAGATACCACCTCACACTGGTCAGAATGGCTAAAATTAGCAACTCAGGAAACAGTAGATGTTGGCAAAGATGTGGAGAAAGAGGAACCCTCTTACACTGTTCATGGGAAAGCAAACTGGTGCAGCCACTCTGGAAAACAGTATGGAGATTCCTCAAAAAGTTAGACACAGAACTTCCCTACAACCCAGAAATTGCACTAGGGAATTTCATAAATACTAGGTATTTATATGAAGGATACAATACCAGTGATTCGAATGGGCCAATGTTCGATGGGCCAATGGGCCCATTCAAATGGGCCAATGTTTGCTGCTATGAGCATGCCAATGTTCATAGCAGCAGTATCCATAATAGCCAAACTACGGAAAAAGCCCACGTGTCCGTTGACAGATAGTATGTATATGTATGTATGTATATGTATATATTGTGCGCACACACACACACACACACACACACACACACACACACCATGGAATATTACCCAGCCATCAAAAAGAATGAAATCTTGCCATGTACAATGACAGGGATGGAATTAGAGGGTATTATGCTAAGTGAAATAAGTTAGAGAAAGACAAATACCAATGATTTCACTTACATGTGGAAGAAAAAAAAGATGAACATGGGGAAGGGAAGGAAAAATAAAATAAGATACAAACAGAAAGGGAAGAAAACCTTAAGAGACTCTTAACTGTAGGTAACAAACAGGGTTGCTGGGGGGTGGTGGGTGTGGGGAGTAGGGTAATTGGTTGATGGGCATTAAGGAGTGCACTTGATGGATGTAATAAGCCCTGGTTGTTGTATGTAACTGATAAAATACTAAATTTATCCCCAAAGCTAATAATACACTATATATTAACTAAATTGAATTTAAATAAAAAATTAAAAACATATTTATATATATTTCTACGCATTTAATAGCTATGTAACACTGAATAAATACCTTAACTTTTCAAGCTTCAGTTTCCTCACTTAAAAATTGGAGATAATGATAGTATATATTTTCTTGTGTTTTTGTAAAAAATGAATACAATAATTCATGTAAAGTGATTAATACATTAATTAAATAATTTTAAATATCATTGGACTCATTAACACATTATAACTAATTGAACTAAGTAGCAAATAGTCTGGTAACTTTTGCTCTGCTAGAAAAGTTGCAAAAAATTAGTATGAAAATCCATGAGGAAATAGCAAATTTGAATACTACTATAGCCAAAGGAACCTACTAGACACATAAACAACATTCCACCCAACAGCAACAGAGTACATATTCTTTTCAATTGCACATGGAATATTCACTAGGATAGACTATATATTATATATTAGGCCACAGAACAAGTCTTAACAAATTTAAAAAGATAGAAATATCAAATACTTTTTTTTTTTTTTTTTTTTTTTTAGAGAGGGAGAGACAAAGTGGCGGTAGGGGTATAGGGAAAGGGAGGGAGAAAATCTTAGGCAGGCTCCATGCCCAGCATGAAGCCCAATGCAGGGCTCAATCTCACAACCTAGAGATTGTGACCTGAGCTGAAGTCAAGAGAGGGATGCTTAACTGAATGAGCCTCTCAGGTACCCTCAAATATTTTTTCTGAACACAATGAAATCAATAGCAGGAAGAAAATTGAAAAATTTATAAATATATGGAAATTAAACAACATACTTCTTGACAACCAATGGTCAAAAAAATCAAAAGGGAAATAAAAAATATCTTGAGACAGATGAAAAGGGAAACATGACATAACAAAACTTATGGGATGAAGCAAAAGCAGATCTAAGAGGGAAACTCATAGTAAAAATGCCTACATTACATAAAAAAGAAAGGGGCGCCTGGGTGGCTCAGTCAGTTAAGCATCCGACTCTTGATTTTGGCTCAGGTCATGACCTCAGGGTCCTGAATTGAGCTTTTCCTCAGGCTCCATGCTCAATGGGGAGTCTGCTGAAGGATTCTTTTCTTTTCCTCTCCCTCTGACCCATCCCCACTTACATGCACGTTCAATGTCCATCAACCGATGAATGGTTAAATAAGATGTGGTGCGTGCACACACACACACACACACACACACACACACACACGAATATTATTTAGCCTTCAAAAAGAGTGAAATCTTGCCATTTGCAATGATGTGGATGGAACTAGAATATATTATGCTAAGTGAAGTCAGTCAGAGAACGACAAATACCATATGATTTTACTCATATGTGGAATTTAAGAAACAAAGTAGATGAACATGGGGGGAAAAAAAGAGAGGCAAACCATAAAACATACTCTTGACTCTAGAGAACAAACTGAGGGTTGCTGGAGGTGGGGATGGGTGGATGGGGGATGGGCTAGATGGGTGATGAATATTAAGGAGTGCACTTGATGAGCACTGGGTGTTATACATAAGTGATGAATCACTAAATTCTACTCCTAATACTACACTACATGTTAACTAACCAGAATTAAAATAAAAACTTGAAACTAGATTAGAAGCCTCTGCTTGTGTGCACTCTCTCTCTCTCTCAAATAAATAAACAAAATCTTAAAAAAAAAGAGAGAGAGAGAAAAGGGAATCCTTATACACTGTTGGTGGGAGTGTAAATCAGTATGTATGTATGTAAATTGGAAAATAGTATGAAAATTCCTCAGACAACTAAAATTAGATAACTCATATATGATCTAGCAATCTCACTTCTGGGTATATACCCAAAAGAAATGAAATTGGGATCTCAAAAAAATACCTGTATTCTTATGTTCATTGCAACATTATTGACAGGAGCAAGATACAAAAACAACCCAAGTGTCCATCAGTGGATGAATGGATAAAGAAGATGTGATATATAAACACGATGGAAGATTAGTCAGCCGTGAGCAAGAAGGAAATCCTACCTTTTGTGAAATCATGGATGAACCTGAAGGACATTATGCTAAATGAAATAAGCCAGACAGAGAAACAAAAATACTGTATCATCTCACTTCTTTGTGCAAAGTAAAAAAAATAAAAAAATAAAAATTGAACTCATAGAAGCAGAGTAGAATTGTAGCTACCAATGGCTGTGGGGTAGAGAAAGAGGTCGGAGAAATGGAGAGATGTTGGCCAAAGGATACAAAAAGTTGCAGTTATGTGGGATGAATAAGTCTAGAGATTAATGAATAGGCATAATTACTATACTTAATAATACTATATTAGACACTGGAAATATGCTGAGAGTAAAGTTTAGGTGAACTCATCACACAGAAAAATGGGAACTATGTGAGGGAGATGATATGTTAATTAATTTGACTATAGTAATCATTTTACTATATATGTATATGTACATTAAATCATCATTTTGCACACCTTAAATATATACACTTTTTATTTGAAAAATACATAAATAAATGTAAGCCTGCCAAAACATATTACTCTGATTTCACAACTTACTTTGAAATGCATCACAGAAATCAGATTTCTGAGTGTGTAAAAGGAAAGATTCTTAGAGTCGTTCTTGCAAAGTTATTCTTTTTTTAAAGAGTTTATTTATATGAGAGAGAGAGAGAAAGCACAAGTAAGGGGAGAGGGGCACAGGGAACGGGAGAAATAGGCTCCCTTCTCAACAGGGAGCCCCATGCAGGGCTTGACTCCAGGGCCCTGAGATCATGACCTGAGCGGAAGGCTGACACTTAACCAACTGAATCACCTAGGTGTCCCCCTATGTTTTATTTTCAAAGATTTGTGGTTTAGTTTTTTATTCATCGTGACCTAATTTTAGTTAGGTAAAGGTTGAGATTTATTTTTTTCCACATTGATATCCAATTGTTAACATTTGTGGAAAAGATTTCTTTTTCTCCCATTGAAATGCTTTGGCAACTATGTTGAAACCCAAATGACCACATGAGTTGACTTCTGGGTCTGTTTCTGGACTCTGTTCTGTTCCATGGATCTGTATGTCAATCCTTATGCCAATACCACATTTTCTTAATTACTGTAACTTTACTTCTTTATTTTTTTAAAGATTTTATTCATTTTTTTTTTTTTACAGAGAGAGACACAGTAAGAGAGGGAACACAAGTAGGGGGAGTGGGAGAGGGAAAAACAGGCTTCCCGCCGAGCAGGGAGCCTGATGTAGGGCTCGATCCCAGGACCCTGGGATCATGACCTGAGCCAAAGGCAGACACTTAATGACTGAGCCACCAGGTGCCCTTAATTACTGTATCTTTATAGTGAATCATTATAGTAGGCAGTGTAAGTTCTCCAATTTTCTTCTTTTTTTAAAACTGTTTTGGCTATTCTAGATACTCTGCTTTTTCATATAAATTTTCTTTACTTCTTCTTTTTATATATAAATTTTAGAATCATCTTGTAAATTTCCTTAAGACAAGCCAAACAAGATTAAATGTGTTGAAACTAGGCATCAACTTGTAGAGGATACTTCTTAGTTTTAAATAATAATGAGTTTTTTAAAAATTCAAATCTTCTATGAGAAATTGTCTGACTTATGTTGTGGGTTTCTCTTTCTCTCATTCTCTCCTGCCCAGTTCTGTTTTCTCCCCCTTTACTTCTCAAAGCTAAAACGATATTTTGATAGAAAAGCTAAAACTCATTTGCTCAGAATTGGAAAAGGCCAATCTAAAGGCATAAGTGTCATACACAAGTTATTGCTCCAACTTGGTGGCAGCAACTTGATTTCTAATTCATAAATTCTTATATAATGGTCACACAGTAGACAAAAGTTTTCCTGTTGTGGCATTTATTGCTGGGATCTTGTTGAAAATGCTAACTCCTTGGGAATCCCATTAAATGAGACACCATGAGAGGCACTATGATCCTCACTGCTAGGAAAAATGGTACTTGACCTAAACAAGAAGAGTGTTCTCATTTTATTGACACTGAATTTTGGATTCATCATATTTCCTCCTAGGAAATCAAGAAACTTGTGGCTTAACTCCAGCATTTGTGTAAGAATTTAATATTTTCAGTATATGAGCTTCATCCTTGCTTTCATCTTAGGATCCTTTTTCTTGCCCTGATTTTATTTTTCTATTTATCTTTTACTTCATTGTATTCATGTATTTTTGCAAAGTGTCCATTTCTAATGATACTGTGTATACATATGCATATTACATATATATAATTAAATTCCATTTCTCCATTACAAATTAGTGGCATAATAGCTATGCCCATTTTGTAAATAATACTACTAAAGCCTAGACCTTGTTGTATGTTTCTTATGAAATAACCAGTTGCTAGAGAGGAACACATTTTTATTTCAGTGACAGTAAATATTCAATAGAAATAGCCACAGCTGAGTTTTTCAACTTGAGAAACTCCTTCAGGAAAGATGACCCCTGGTGGCTAAGGTATTGGCCCACCATTCCATCTCCACCTCCCAGCTCTCCCTCTCCTCCTGTGGAGCTTTGAAATTGCTGCTCATGCCTGGGAAAAGCTCTTCTTTTGCAAACACTGTTTCCACCTGCCTCATTGCAGCCCCATTGCTCCCTAGCAGCCCAGGGGAATGTTAGGAGGGATTCTTCCCAATCTTCTAAACTTTATTCTCGAAGGGCAGGACTGGAACCCTTTCTGCTCCTCTTTTTATCTCTCACATCCTTATCCACTGATCTCTTTTTTTTTTTTAATTTTTATTAACATATAATGTATTATTTGCCCCAGGGTACATGTCTGTGAATCGTCGGGCTTACACATTTCACAGCTCTTAACAGCACATACCCTCCCCAATGTCCACCCTATCCCTACCCACCCACACCCC
>CM053604.1:64737308-64763332 GCA_028646535.1 Procyon lotor | reverse complement strand
TTCTGCCCATTTCTTGATTGGATTATTTGTTCTTTGGGTGTTGAGTTTGAGAAGTTCTTTATAGATTTTGGATACTAGCCCTTTATCTGATATGTCATTTGTGAATATCTTCTCCCATTCTGTCAGTTGTCTTTTGGTTTTGTTGACTGTTTCCTTTGCTGTGCAAAAGCTTTTGATCTTGATGAAGTCCCAATAGTTCATTTCTGCCCTTGCTTCCCTTGCCTTTGGGGATGTAAAAAGGAAGAAGTTGCTGCGGCTAAGGTTGAAGAGATTGCTGCCTGTGTTCTCTTCTAGGATTTTGATGGATTCCTGTCTTACATTGAGGTCTTTGATCCATTTGGAGTCTATTTTTGTGTGTGGTGTAAGGAAATGGTCCAGTTTCATCCTTCTGCATGAATCCACTGATCTCTTATAGAGAATAATCCTACTAATGCTACTTCTTTAAGGCTATGCCATCTGTCCTCTATGACCTCTTAAGTTTCTTTGTCATTGTTTTATCTATCACTTGGCCAGTCTCATTTGTTCATCAAAAACTTTGGCACTAGACTCACAGTCTTCTCTCTGCCTCATTGCTTGTCACCATCACAGGTGGATTCAATATCTCTGGCCTTTCATTCCCTGACCCTTCTTATCTCTAATGGCCTTTTCTCCTCTACCTCAGCTGCCTCTTCCCACAGTCACACTCAGGATCTTTAAATCAATCAAATTCTTGATTTTCCAAATTTTTGACTTTGACATTGAGCACTCTCACCACCACCTCTCATCTTCCTGGCCTGCTTCTTCGACGACATCCATCTTGACAACTTTCTGACCACTTTGAACCCTCCAACAGGCCAGTCTCCATTTCTTATCTTTCCTTTTATGTTTAATTTTCTTCCTATTCAGCTTATTTTCCATGGCCTATAATTTTAAAAACAATATTGTCAATGTCATAAACCGTCTTGTTTCCTTGTCTTACCTCTTCTATTTAGCAAAAACTCTTCTGGCGTGATCCTTTTACCTTTATCTGGACAACAGAACAATTGCGGGGGTGGGGGGCGGTAATCATAAGGCAGGATATATCAGTACCACCAGAAACTTATGATCACCAGCTTCATCTGGGCTAGGAGCACGGCCCTGAAATCCTAGCATGTTTCCTTAGGTAACTTGCTTTCTTACTTGCTTAGCTATTTCACATTTTCTCTAATTTCCTAAATTCCTTAGACTTATTCCATCTTCCCTTTCAGCCCAGATAAAGTCAAAACAATCAACTCCCTGATACCTCTCCCAACTGTCACCTCTCTTTCCCCATCTTACCTGATGCATCTAAGGAGAGTTATCATCTCTTGTCTTGGCCAGTTTTCTGTCAATGTCCCAGAATCTTTCTTCTTTTGCCTTTTTTTTTTTTTTAAAGATTTAATCTACTTATTTGACAGAGAGAGAGGTCACAAGTAGGCAGAGAGGCAGGCAGAGAGAGAGGGGGAAGCAGGGTCCCTGCTGAGCAGAGAGCCTGATGTGGGGCTCGATCCCAGGACCCTGAGACCATGACCTGAGCTGAAGGCAGAGGCTTTAACTCACTGAGCCACCCAGGAGCCCCTTCTTTTGCCTTTCAAGGGCCTTACAGAATGTATTCTCCTTCCTTCCCACTGTACCTTCAACCTCTCTGCTTTTAATGAGGCTCTCCCATCAGCATTTCAATTTGATTGAATCTTTCTTGGCTTAAAAAAATACCTTTCCTTCAACCATGTGGCACATTTTAACATCAATGTTCGCAGCATCATTAACTGTTCCTATCAGTAAAACCTATCAAATATTTTGAGATTCAGCTTCATCAACTTTACTTTTCCCGTATACTGGAATCTAATTGCATTTAGAAAATATTTTCAAGGGACACCTGGCTGGCTCAGTCGGTTAAGCGTCTGCCTTCAATTCGGCTCATGATCTCAGGGATCAAGCCTGAGTTGGGCTCCATACTCAGTGGGAAGCCTGCTTCTCCCTCTCCCCCGCCCCTGCTCATTTTCTCTCTCCCTCAAATAAATAAATAAAATCTTCAAAAATATGTATATATTTTTTCAAGATTTTCTAACACCCTATTGCCAGCAGGTGGCTCTGTGTCAAAAAGGGATGAAAGATGTTGAGTTTATATATTCTTTATATATTTTTGATGCTAACCCTTTACGAGATATGTAAGTTGCAAATAATCCAATTAAAAATGGGCAGAAGACATGAATAGACATGAATTTTTCCAAAGATGGCCAACAGACACATGAAAAGATACTCAATATCACCGATTATCAGGGAAATAAAAATCAAAACCACAATGAGACTCCATCTCACATCTGTGAGAACGGCTAAAGTCAACAACACAGGAAAGAACAGGTGTTGGCGAGGATGTGGAGAAACGGGAACCCTCTTACACTGTTGGTAGGGATGCAAACTGGTACAGCCACTCTGGAAAACATACGGAGCTTCTTCAAAAAGTTAAAAATAGAACTACCCTACCAACACTGTTGGTAGGGATGCAAACTGGTACAGCCACTCTGGAAAACATACGGAGCTTCTTCAAAAAGTTAAAAATAGAACTACCCTAGGATCCAGCAGCTGCACTATAGATATTTACCCAAAGAATACAAAAATACTAATTCAAAGGAATACATGCACCCTGATGTTTGGAGCAGCATTATCTACAATAGTCAAATTATAGAAACAACCCAAATGTCCATTAATGAATGGATAAAGATGTGATCTGAATCTGTATATCTATATATCTATGTCTATGTCTATATCTATAGCTTTATCTATAATGAAATATTGCTCAGCCATCAAAAAGAATGAAATCTTGCCATTTTCCATGACATAGATGGGGCCAAAGAGTATCAGGCTAAGCGAAATAAGTCCGTCAGAGAAAGACAAATACCATATGATTTCACTAATATGTAGAATTTAAGAAATATAACACATGAGCAAAGAGGAAAAAAAAAGAGAGAGCCAAACCAAGAAATAGACTCTTAACTATAGAGAACAAACTGATGGTAACCAGAAGGGAGGTGTGTGTGTGTGTGGGGGAAATAGGTGATGGGATGAAGGAGTGTGCTTGTGTTGTACAGAAGTGTTGAATCACTATATTGTTCACGTGAAACTACTATTACACTGTATGTGAACCAACTAGAATTTAAACAAACACTTTAAAAAAAAAGGAGAAAAGGAAAGAAAAAGACAAACTGTAAGAGCACAACCTACTTATTCTGGTTACACCTTAATAGTTATCACCTGAAAGCTGTTTACTACCCAGAGAAGAAGATGATACACTTGAAGGAACAGAAAAGTAAAACACTAAAACATATCAACCTTTCTTTCAAGGAGATTTCCTAAGAGTTCAGACTTACAACAAGAAGTGGTTTTTTTTTTTTTTTTAATTTTGTGTTTTAGTTTATCTCCTTATTAATCTAGCCAAAAAGATAAGAGGGTAGGACATTAAAATGAACTATTCTTTTACATTGATTTTCTGGGGCTAGGGCAGAAAGACTTTGACTATCACTTATATGCCCAACAAACATATACATTAGAAAATATTAATAAAGCAAACATCTCTGCACACCACACACCCCCAAAAATAGAACATTATCTAGCACTTGATAGCTGTGTAAACAAATTTCCCTTTTTTCCCCACAGGTAACACTGTTCTGATTTTCATGTTTATAATTTTTGTCATTTTCTTTCTTGTCACTATAGTTTTGCTACATATATATTACCCCTAAATACATATTGTTTAGTTTTAGTGTAAATGATACCATACTACGTGCATTCTTCTGTCACTTACTTATCATCAACATTTATATTTGTGAGGTTCATCAATCTTGAGATATGAATTCCACTGTTGAATATACCACAATGTATTATTGAGTTGTCACATTTGATTAATAAAGAACTTAGACCAACTGAGTGCAACCAAGGGAAAGAAGAACGTAAAATGGATATTGGAAAAAGAAGTTATAAATTTGAGTCTTCGATCAGTTGCAGAAATGGAGAGTATAAGATTCATATTTCATCTCACCTTATCATGTATGTGTTATAATATATAACCAAGTACATTTTTTCTTCCTTTCTTCCTTCCCTCTGTTGCTTTATGTGGCACAATTGGTAGTGGTCAATTCTACAAATTTGGCACAGGGTATCCATATGTGATTGTGAATGAAACTAGTGGAGGAGAAATGTCCAAAACTGCATAGGGAATGAGATTTACCCTACTAGCAAGTTACCTTCATGGAGATTCATGGATGCTCTCAACACTCTGTGTCAGCAATGGACAGTTTACTGTCACATCAATAGCAATAGCTAGAAAATCAGCATTTGGTGTTTGTGTTTGTTCTCTGGGCCTGAATTTCTACAAAGGAAATCCAAAGAGGACCAGATGACATCTGTACATGCAATGCATTGTATTTCAGGAAAGGAATCTGAATGCTTTATAATGAGCAGAAAGCATGTCTTCCCTCTGCTCCAGAAGAGACATTATATCTAGCTTCAAAGGCTGTTCACTATTATAAACATTCTTGAAAAGAATGGACATAGGACATTAGAAACATTGTGTTAAATTCTGACCTCCACCGGTGGCATGTGATGTAGGCATTGAAGTATCACCAAGGAAGCATTATTAAGGTACATGTCAATATCTACGTTCACCAAGAGCCTCTTGCCCCCTGAAGACATCAAAACACTTTAATTTAATAATGTCATTGTTAATAAAAAATGTAGCCCAGAATTACGTATTGCATTGATTGTTGTGTCTCTTTAGTCTCTTTTAATCTGGAACTACTCTCAACATTTCCTTGACATTCATGACTTGGACACTTTTGAATATTATGGCCAGTTATTTTGTAGGATATCTCACATAAAAAATGTTTCCTCATGACTAAATTCAGTTTTCTCTGGCAAGATTATGACAGAAGTGAGGTAATGGTCTGATTGGAAGAGAAGAGAAGAACAAGGGAAGGGAAAGAGGCAAGCATTCATTTTGTAAAATTTAATGGGTAGAGAATGTATTCCCTGAGACAAAGAATTCTAGGTAAACTTCCACCCTTAGAGTTTCTGAGATCTACTTCTGACTTCTCCAGTTACTAACCATGCGATCTTAGGCAAAGTATTAGATTTATATGGGATATGCTTTGTAAAATAGCAACCTCTGAAGTTCTCGAAGACATTACAAAGGTAACAGGTATGGAAAGTTCTTACAGCCAATATTGAACATAACATTTTGATAGGCTAAAAAGTCCCCCATAAGTGTCATAAATTATATAAAAACTCATTTCTAAAACCAGTAACAACTATAGCCAATGTATATTGCCTCCTTAGAAAATTTAGAATTGGGCTTTTTTTTTTTTTTAAAGATTTTATCTGTTTATTTGACAGAGAGAGAGAGTGCAAGTAGGCAGAGAGGCAGGCAGAGAGAGAAGGGGAAGCAGGCTCCCCGCTGAGCAGAGAGCCCGATGTGGGGCTCCATCCCATGACCCTGAGATCATGACCTGAGCCAAGGGCAGAGGCTTAACCCACTGAGCCACCCAGGCGCCCCTGGACTTTTAATGTTTATTGCTTTTTCCTGCATATACATGCATGAACAATAAGCTTCATATTTACTTTGTTGGTTTACTAAATTCCTATACCCAGGAACATAAAATAGGTGTTATCTTCTCTTCTTTCAAAAGAAAAATAGGGGACTAAGTACATACAAAGCACAGGTAAAACACAATGGTTCTTCTAATGCTGTGAGTTAGTCTCAAGTAATCTCAAGCCTTTGTTCTACTGGCAATTGAAATATTTTAATCATATAAGAAGAGACCGAGATAGGGTCTCTCCTAGAAATAGGACTCTAGCTATACAGTGATAAAAATACTAATGTAAAAAGGGTCAGCTCTCATAACATCTCCTCTTGAGTAATGAATAAGGCAGTAATTAATTGTCTAGAAGTTCTACAAGGCTGAACTACTTTTAGAAACCAGTAGAAGTGACCAACGTGTATTTTTTTAATGAGGTAGAGGAGAATGTTTTTACCTTCCATAGGAAAATGTATTGATGTAAAGTTCTCAACCACTAAAACATCAGTTCTTAAAAACAAACAACCCAAAACAACCCCACACCCATCCCCAAAATACATGGAAATCTACTTGGGTGGAAATATCAAATCTGGTGATATTGACTCATAAAGACAGAAATTTGAATTATCGCCTAGTCTCTGCAACTCTCCATGCACTCATTGCTGGCAGATGGTAAAGCACTTTATGTTCTTTGGAGATATCCAGGGAAGGAGACTCTATCATGCCTCTCAGGAATTTGTTCAGTTCTTTACAACCTTTTCTGTCAGGAAACGATTCTTCATATTTAACCTAAATCCCACAAGCCAAAGTTTAGACCTGTTTCCTTTGGTTCAGTCCTCAGTGGAGATGAAGAACAGCTGGTCGCCATGTGCATAATATTTCTTTATAAATGAGAAGGCTGAGGTCATCACACAGGCTCCTTTTCTACTGGATAATGATCCCATTCATTTAACCTGTCCTCATATCGCCTCTTTGCAGACTCTTCATCATTTAAATTCATGCCTGTGAATTCTTGTTCACGTCATTCATAATTGTGTACAAGACACCGTAATATTTGTACCAGAGTTGAGAATAATTTCTTTTTTTCCTCTACATCTATGTCTATAAGATCTTGGTGTCATATACACTTCTAAACAATATTATGTGTTTCAAAATATGTCATTATCTATGTTCTCTGTGATTACCATCTTTTTAGCTAAACCACACATTCTTGAGTTCAATTATTGTGCTTTTTCTTCTGTATTGGGATCACTCAGGAACATGAATCTTTAAGACAAATTCCATTTTTTCTGACTTAGAGAAATTATCTTACTGTAGTGGCAAATATCTTATTATTCTAATCTGAAATTGCCTGATTTTAATTTATATGCTCTACATTCCATTAATGTGATCATCAAATAAAACATGAAAAAAAAACTACATCCAATGTAAATTCTATAAAACATTTGGCTTCCAGGTCAGTGTTGCCTTTGAGGACTGTTTTCTGTTTTATTTTTTTTCCTAGAAAAACATTTCCATTGATAATAACATTAGTTAGGTAGTCTTTGGGGGAAAACACACATACATGTGTTGTTTGGGGTGTTGATCTGCACTGCTGCTGCACTGAGTTTATTCCTCAAGCACCATTTTCTTTGCCTTCTGCAGACAGACAAATTGCTCACTGTGAGCTTGTGCCATTTGGCTTTAGTGTATGCTGGCCTTTTCTGCAGCATTGTTTCACTGAAGTGTATCTCACTGTTATTGTATGCCATCCAACTGTGGCCTCAACCTCTCTCCAACAAGACTTTTACCATAATCACAAAAAGCAGTACATGCAGAAAGCTCATGTAGAGTCCAACTAAAAATTCTGGTCTCGGGGTCATGAGTTTAAGCCCCACCTTCGGTGTAGAGATTACTTAAAGAAAAATAAAAATAAAATTTTAGAAAATTAAGAATAAGTGGACTGAAAGAAGGGGCTGTTTTCCTGGAGTCAGGATTTCCATTTCTGGAGTGATCCTATTCAAGTCAAGATAAATTGTAGCTATTCTAACCAGTTCTGTCACCCTGGTCTGCAAAAAAGTTAGATTGCTCCCAGGGGATATTTTTCACAAAGCCATGCTCTTTATCATTTTGTTGTTCCTTAAGTGTTTGCCAATAGATTTTCTAATGATTAAATGTAGTTATTTGGAGGAAGGGGTTGTTGAACTTTTAAGTCTATAATTTCTAAGGGGCATTTGGAAGGAGGAGTCATTAAACTCTTCACTTCATTATTTCTAAAGAGTCCCTTTCATTTTTAAAAAGATAGGTGTTTCACAGGCTCTTACTGACAGAATTTACAGGTAAAAAATACTGAAGATTGACATTAAAAAAACTAAGGCAGGGGCACCTGGGTGGCTCATTCAGTTAAGCATCCGACTCTTGATTTTGGCTCAGGTCAAGACCCCAGGGATGCGGGATTGAGCCCTCATCCTATGAATTGAGGATCCATGCTCAGCACAGAGTCTGCTTGAGATTCTCTCCATCCCTCTCCCTTTGCCCCTCCCCCACACTCTCTCTCGCTCTCTCTCAAATAAACAAATAAATCTTTAGAGAAAAAACTAAGGCAATAAGTCAATCTTTAATTTTTGGCCTTAAAAATATGTATATAACCACACAGTATGAAACTTTCCAGGGTAGTTCTCCATTCTTTTCCCAAAGCAGACTTACAAATAATGTTCTATTTTAAGTTGGCCATGAATTAGGTAATAGTTCCTCATTGCTCTGAGTTGCAAAATAGTCAGTATCTTTTAGTGTTCATTCAGAACTACGTTTCACAAAATAACTTAAGAGTTTCCAAATTTAGGGGTACCTGGGTGGCTCAGTCAATTAGGCGTCTGACTCTTGATTGTGGCTCAGGTCTTGGTCACAGGGATGTGAGTTTAAGCCCCACCTTGGGCTCCATACTGGGCATGAGACATACATTTAAAAAAAAAGTTTCCAAATTTAACACTGTTGAATTTTTAAAAATTGAAACCATAATTTGAAGTTAAAACATTTTCATTTAGACATGTCTCATTTGAATTTATAGTTCCCTTATAAAATTGGAAATCATCCCTATCAATGGTTTTCAAAACTATTATCTTGTATATTTCCTAGAGGATTTTTCATTCATTTATTCAGCAAATATTTTTAAGCATGTTCTATAGACAGGTGCTATTCCATGTTCTTGAGATGTATTAGTAAACAAAATAAACCAAGTTCTTGCCTTTAGGAGCTTACAGTCTTGAAATAGATAATAAGCATAAAAACTAAATTAAATGGTGTGGTAGAAGGTGATATGTGCCATGGAAACATGAAAAAGTAGAAGAGGAGAAGGGAGGGGCACCTGGGTGGCTCAGTCTGTTGAGCAACTAACTCTTGATTTTGGCTCAGATCATGATCTCAGGGGTATGGGACTGACCCCTGGTTCGGGCTCCATGCTTAGTGGGGAGTCTGCCTGGGATTCTCTCTCCCTCTGCCCCTCTTCCAGCTCTCACTCTCTCTCTCCGTCTCAAAATATATAAGTAAATCTTAAAAAAATGAAAGGAAGGAAGGAAGGAACGAAGAAAGAAAGAAAAAGAAAAGGGAGGTCAGGAACGACAAGGTAGGAGAAAAACTGGGAAGTTTGCAGCATTAATAAGATTTAGGCCACGCCTTAAAAGAGGGGAGAAGTTGCCAAAGTGAGAGAAGAGCATTCCAAAGGGAATAGCCTATGCAAGGCCCTATTAGGGAGGCTTGCAAGGCATGTTTGAGGGTGCCCATGTTTCTGGAGAATGGTAATGGTAAGGGATGGGTGTGTTTGCATAGTAGAAGAGAAATTCATTGCCCTTCAGAGAGGTACCCACTTCTGAGGGGACCTGGCAGCCACTGTAAGGACTTTGGTTTTAATTCTGAGTGTAAAGGAGAGGGGCCCTGGATGGTTTTAAGTTGAGGAATAAGATGATCGAAAATACATTTTTTAGGGTCAATTCTGGATTGCTTTGTTGAGAACAGACTATACATAAGGTAGAAGTAGGGAGACCTCTAAGGAGGCTATTGGATAATTCAAGTAAGAAATGATGGTGTCTTGGAATAGGCTAGTGAGAAGTGGTCTAGTTATGGATTTTTTTGAAGGTGAGTCAAAACCTAAAGATTTCTAGATGCTCTAAGATGTGCAACATGAGAGAAAGAAAGGAGCAAAGGATAACTCAGGGTTTTTGATGTAAAAAAAATAATATATATATGAAATACATATACAAATATGTTTTAATATATATAAAACTGTTTTAATATATATAAAGTTATATGTTTTTATATATGTATATGTGTGTATACATATACTATATATACATATATAATGTATATATACATGTATATATGTACATATCATGTATGCATATATTAATGTGTATATATACATGTATATATAATGTATATATGCATACGTTATATGTATATATTATATAATATACATATATTAAACACACATATACATATATATTATTATGTGTGTGTGTGTGTGTGTGTGTGTATGAAATATAAAATCTATAGATAAGCCTGAAGTTCAGGACAATGGACTATGATGAAAATATACATTTGAGAGTCAATATGGACAATGTTATTTAAAGGGTGGAATGAGATCTCAAAGAGAATGAATGTTGAGAATGGTAGAAGATCAAGGACTGAGCCATGTGGTAGACCAACATTTTGAGGTTGGGCAAAGAGGAAGAAAGAGAGACCTGTGAGGTAGGAGGAGCACCAAGAATGAAAATGTTTAGGTTGCTAGAGGGGAAGGGGATGGGGGATGGGCAAACTGGGTGAAGGGGAGTAGGAGATACAGGCTTCCAGTTATGAAATGAACAAATCACAGGAATAAAAAGTACAGCATAGGAAATACAGCCAATGATACCGTAATAGTATTGTATGGTGGTGAATGGTGGCTACACTTGTGAGCACAGCCCAAGGTACGGAGAGTTTTAATCACTGTGTGGTACACCTGAAACTAATGTAACAATGTGTGTCAACTATACTCAGATTAAATTTATTTAAAAAAAAAAAAAGACTACAGCACAAAAGAAAAAATAAATAAGAGTTTGGAAGAAAAGAAGAAATTACGTTTTTAGAAAAAAAGGAATGAAAAATTTTACATAAAAATTTACATCAAAGAGTAAAGATTAATCAGTTATATTAAATCCTACAGATCAACTAAGATGCAGTGGGATTGATCATTGGATTTGGTAGCTGTGAAAGTCATTAATGAATCTTATAAAAATTTTTTGGGGTAATGATAGGTGAAAGCCTATTTTTGTAGCAATTAATGGACTAAGAAGAGAATGGGGGAAGAGGAATCCGAGAAAGCAGGTATAGACAATCATTTTGAGAAGTTTCTTTAGAAATGAGAGGAAAAAAAGAATGGTAGTATTCAGAGTAAGTGTGGTTAAAAGAGGGTATTTTATTCCTTATTTATTTAAAGTAGTCTCCCTACTGGGCTTAAACTCATAACCTTGAGATTAAGACCTGAATTGAGATCAAGAGTTGGACGTTTAACCGACTGAGTCACCCAGGTGTACCAACAAGGTATTTTAAGATAGGAAAAATAATAGCATATTTGGATACTGACAGGAGATATTTAGTAGAGAGTGAAAATTTGAGGACATAGCAAGGGGTGGAATTGTTCTCAGTTCTCGAGTAGGAGAGTTAGAATGGGATCTATGTCTACATGGAAGGGAATTGGCTTTCTACCGAAGCATGATAGTGATTCTGACAAGTGGGAAAGCAGAGCACGTGATTACATTTTTGGTGCATGGACACCTGTGGGGATGGGAGGCTGTGGAGTCATCACAGTTCTTGGAAATGACAAGGTGTAGGCCATGATCCTAGAAGTTAATGGTGGCGGGAGGGTGAAGTATAAGATCACTGGAGTAGAGTTCAAAAAAAATAGCAACAACTGAATTTTTCTGACTGGATATAATACGGTGCTGTCACCTTCAGTATGTGTTACTGATGCTCTCTGCTTTGCTCTCATTGCACTCTTCCTCAGATAAAAAGTATTTTTGTTGCCTATAACTAGGGGAGAGAAAAGTCATGACTATTAAACTAAAATAGTCATCACTCTTGCTCTAACTACTCTACAATATATCTAAATTAAGAACATTCCAACATGGGCCAAAGGGCTTCATTTCTAGTACCATGCAGAGAAGTGTGCATACAATAGGAAAAGAGAGAAAGTTCTACTGTGGATTTATGATGCCTTGCCTAAATGAGGCTTCACTGATAGCAAATATTTTGAGTTTTCCCTAAATTTGGCACTCTCAGAATTTTTCACACCCTGGCACAATGCACATAGTAAAATTTGGATGGCTGGACTGTTTAACTCACTTTTATACCGTGAAAGGGAAGGAGGGAGAGGAAAATTGGCATGACTCCTTGAGGCAGATCAGTTTTAAGGAAAAATGCATATGGAAGTTCAGATTAAGGAAACTGATTCCTTTAAAACTTTCCATGTTGACATCCGTCATGCAAAGTCTTCGTGTATCCTAGTTTGCAGACTACTGATAGAGATAGTTGGAAATTAAAACAATCTGATTCACCAACAGTCTGAAAAAGAATTTATCACAGCTCAACATATTCAAGATGAATATTTAATTCAATTAAAGCAGAGGGGAAATTAAACAAAACAATTGGAATCTCTCCAGAAAGGAAGGGGCATTCTTTTTCTAAAGGAAGAACTGTATGGTCCTTTAGAGAACATTTCCATCTGGTGTCCATTCTTGAATTTTTATAACATTATATCGCACTTGACTGAGACAAGTGCTGGGACAGTTTATCCACGGATGTCAATAAACCCATCCACCAGAACAGGACAGACCCAAGGAAGCCCATCCCAATGACAGTGGTTGACAACCCAGATTTAGTCTTGCAGGAAAGGGCGTATCCAGGGATTTCAATGGTCTTCAAATACAGTTCAAACAAACACCAACAAGGGCATTAGTACAGAGCACCTGGATATCCCAACAGATTGATGGAGCCTACGACAGAGATTGAAACAAGGCTAGTTAGGATCTGAGTAATATAGATAATTGCCATTAGGAAAGATGATTATCCATGAGTGCCTGAGCCTCCAGTCAACAAAACCAACAATTTGCAACTTGACTGAAAAACCTATCTATATAGCTATTATCAAGATATATTGTTCTATAAAAGAAAAGGTTGACAGTTCTCACTGATAAAAAGGGATCCTCTGGTGGAGACTATTGGTTTCAATTAAAACAGAAATTTCTGGACATCCCAGGACATCTCTGCTCTCAGTCAGACCATCTCCTCTGGTTATGTTTTGGTAATGGGCCTAATGCACATCGCACTTGAAAGTAACTGATGGGGAACAGAGAATGGAAAAGTCACCGTGAGTTTAGCAACTCTTTGACAATTCACTACTTTTTTTTTTGACATTTCACTACTTTTAAGAGCATCTGCATAAATCTGAAAATTATTAACATGCATATTTATAAGACATTTTATTTATTCTCAATAAAGTTAGTATTTAATGTGCATAGAGACTCCTCACTTAGTTTCAAAACTAACTCCTATGGTCACATGTGTTAGAGATCAAAAGTCTGTGTTCTAATCCAGCTCCTTCCCATCTTCTTATATTGCCTTGCTTCAAGGAAGCCACATTCCCAATGGTCTACCTTGAAACATGTATCTGTATTCAGGATTTTAAAACTGGAGTGCTTGGGAGAATTACAAGGAAACCATCTCTACATGTCCTGAAATGCGGTCGTGAGGCAAGGCCTCCTTATAAACTTGATCTGAACTTTCCAGTTCAGAAAAAAAGACAATATGAAATTTATGAAAACATAATTCAATGAAGTGTTTAAGGATCTGTGCACTAAAAAGTTTTGTCAGGAGTTCCAGAGGAAATTATAAAGATTACTCTGACACTAAGAGCACTCTCAAAAATCAGAAGATAAATTGGTTTGAATGGCATGATATATAAAGAGATATATCTTTAGTTAAAGCTATAGTCTTGTAAAGATGTTTTCCTTTATAGAAAAGAGTAAAGGTTATAAATAAAACACATTGGAGAAAAATGATTACCAGCATTTTTTCGTCTTAAATCCAAAGCCCCACCAGAGAGCTATAAGTCTTTTTGTGTGATTTCCTAAGCATTGGTAAGAATGTTTGTGATTAAAAAATTCATTTCCAAATACTGTTATGTATTTGTTTTTCCATATGTTTGAAACTAGGTTTCTAATGATCTCCCTGGATACACCAGTATGCTTACAACAGCGCTTATTTCCAAAGAAATGTTGGAGAAATATTAGGAAAATAATAGTAAATGAAACAAGTACGTATGTGCTTTTCAAATGTAGGCAGATTTCATGCAAATTGAAGTGTTTTGTTTATTCTTCCTTTCCTTCAGAATAATTTTAATTGTAAAATTAAATGAAGGACCTCGGACCATGTGTATTAGCATTAAGACATGGATGGCAGTCCACAAAGTACTTAAGCTTAATTTACAAATAGTGCTTACTCAGGAAAACCTGCCCTAGAGTGCTGAGGATGGAAATTCTCATCTCTTTCCAGCTGCAGATCCTGAAATCTCTTATTCCTCCCCCGACATCCCTGCTCCTGTCGTTCCACTAGCCTAGATTCCTTTTTTTTTTAGCCTTGTTTATTTATTTGAGAGAGAGTTGGGGGGGTTCTCAAGCAGACTCCCCACCAAGCATAGAGCCCCATGTTGGGCTCCATCCCATGACCCCGAGATCACCACCCAGTTGGAAATTAAGAGTCAGATGTCTAACCAACTGAGCCACCCAGAGACTCCTAACCCAGATTCTTTTTTTTTAAATTTTTTTAATTAATATATAATGTATTGTTTGCCCCAGGGTATATGTCTGTGAACCGTCAAGCTTATACATTTCACAGCACTCTTATGGTTTGTCTCCTTCCTAATCCTATCTTGTTTCATTTCCCTCCCCCACCCCCCATGACCACCAATCCTGCCTCTCAAATTTTTCATATCAGAGAGATCATATGAATGTAAATGGGCTAAATGCCCCAATCAAAAGACACAGAGTATCAGAACGGATAAAAAAACCAAGACCCATCGATATGGGTCTTGTCTACAAGACAAGACATCTTGTCTACAAGATGTCTACAAGAAGCTCATTTTAGACCCAAAGGCACCTCCAGATTTAAAGATACCACCTAGATGGAAAACAACTAACCCAGATTCTTGATAGCTATCCTCCCGGTACTACTGTAATGCAGTCTATGACAAGAGATAGTTGAGGGCCCAGGAAGAAAGGCAGCTCCTCTTATCTCCCTCCTTATTCCTCTAGTGGGCTTATGTCAGGTACAGGCTGTCCAGGACTAATCTAAGATTTTCTGCATCGTCCAAAGTTGCTGTCCTATCCTCCCCACATAACTTCCACACTAACTTCAACGGTGAGATGCTTAGACAGTGTTCCTTTCTGGAAAAAAAAAATATTTGAGGAACATCTTGAATTTGAATTTGCCTTTGAAATAGAGATGTTCATATTTCTGTCCATTATGAACAGTATCTACAAGTTCTACATTATCACTAAAGTGGTCTTGTATTTCCTTACAGAATGAAAGTAAGTAAAAGGAAATAAATAAGAGGGAGAGAACGAAGTCTTATTTATAGAACAACAACAAAAAAATGGGGGTGGGGCATGATTATTAAGATTAAGGAGTTGTAGATGGGTTAAAATAATCACTTCAGATAAAATAAGGAATGGTTAAGTTAATTTTGAGATGATTTCCTCCCTCTCTTCCTTTTTTCCCTTAACAATTATTTGTACAGATCTACTATATACCAGGCACTGTGCTCTATTTTAGGTTTACAATGTTAAAAGAGAAAGAATCATCCTGTATTGGTCAAGAGAAGAATTTCAACAGCTCAACACAATAATGATTTATTTTTGCTTGTATCGAAGTCTGCCTAGGTGCTTTAAATGCATTGATTGAGAGCTCCTGGTGTCCTTGGACTCCGTCCCTGGATTCTCCAAGTTTAGCAGACTCATAGGCAATGACAGTAAGGGAGAGAAAGATGGTCCAGCATGCTTTGTGCCTAGGCCTGGAAGAAGTTTACTTTTCCAGCAATCAAAATCCAGTTGCATATCCCAATAGCAAGTGCAAGCGAGGCTGAGAGAATTAATTTCCCCATAGGAGCTAGAATAGGAAATGACCTTGCCAGGGGCTAGCTAGTCTCTACCATCTATGCCCAGGGAATTTGCAATGATATAACCATAAGACAACACAAAGAATTGTTTCTGGCGCCTAGTATTGCTTTCTGTAACTATTTGTTGGATGAAAAAGTGAATTCAGAGAGGAACCAGAGAATAGGGTGTAAGAATAGGTAAGATGAAAATAGTGGGGATAGTATAAAAAGCTGGATAGGTTTTCAGTGTTTTTCAATGGGGACTTCCTTAGAAATTTGGGTCCAACAATTCTTCATTGTCTTAACTCCTTTGCATCATAGGGCATTAGCTCCAGGGTGCTGTAATGGTTACATTTACATTGCACTTACTAGGTGCCAAGCATTGTTAATGAATGGTTTCTATGCATGTAACTCATGTAATCCTCACAACCATCTTATGAGACAAACATTACGTTTGCTATAATAATGAGAAAACTGAGGCAGAGATGTTAAGTAACTTGGCAGTCACCCTTCAGTCATTATGGCAACGGAAACACTCCCCTACATTTCCAAAGGCTGAATATGGCTAGAGTACTAACTTGGTTGACAACAACTAAATATAATTCCACGGCCATCTGGCTTCCATTACTGTAGCTGAGTACTCAGTTGATCTGTATTTTAAGCTGATCTGCCTACTATTGAAGATCTTGTCTGTGGTATTTTGAAATTTTGCTACAGTGTTTTGAAGGAGTGTATTTCTTTTTATATATTCTTCACCAGACTCATTAGTCTTCTGAATCCTGAGGATTAATATCTTGTATCATTTCTGGACAATTTTCAGCCCATCTCTCTTTAAATTCCCTCCCCTATTCTCTGTATTTTCTCTATGTGGAACTTCCCTTAAAAGTGTATAGAGATTTCTCCCTCTATCTTCTGTGTTCCTTATCTTTTTCTTTCATATCCTTGTGTCTCTGGTTTACATTTTTAAAAAGATTTTATTTTTAAGTAATCTCTACATCCAACAGGGTGCTCAAACTTACAATGCTGAGATCAAGTCACATGCTCTTCTGACTGAGCCCGCCAGGCAACTCTCAAGTTTACATTTTTATAATTTCTTTAGTGCTGCTATCTTAGTTTACCAATGATCTTTTCAGCCATTTCCAGTCTGCTGTGGAGCCAATGTGTTGAGCTCAATATTATATTTTCATTTTTTGAAATTCATCTTGGTACTTTTTACAGATTTGCTTATTCAACTTTAATAATCATTTGTTCTTTCCTCATACTTTCAATGAATTCTTTTATATTTTTAAACATATTTATTTCAAATTCTCCTTTGTTAGCAATTCTAATAACTGCTGTTCCTAAAACGTGAATACAGTAGTTTAGTTTCTGTCGACTCTCATAGTATCTTCTTTCCATGCATATTTACTAATTTTTTATTGTGAGCTGACTTTCCTTGGAACTTTATCTGTGAGAGTTTTTTGACAACTAATTTTAATTAGCTAGAGAGCACACAACCTGGAATTGCTTTAAAGTGAATTTTTGATATGGTTTTTAGGGGAAAGGGTAAAAAGTTAGTGTGAATACAGAGTTGAGATTAAGAATTAGAATTTTTTTCCTTTCTTCTTTTTTTTTCAATCTTCTCAGAATATAGCAGGTATCTCTCTATGTGAAGATGGTTAATTTTTTCCTATTTCATTTAATAAGGATATTGTTCATTAAGGGTCCAGACTTTACGGCCCAGATCTCCAGTCTACACATCTGCCTTGGTCGGGGCCCCAGCTTTGTGGGTGGTCCATTAAAACCCAAACCCAATGACTTCTTGTTGTTTGTGGTCTCTAAAGATTTTTTAATTCCTCTGCCAGCATTAATCAGCAATCCTTTTTGAAAAGTATTTTGCACAGTATTGTCCTACAAGGAAGGATTTCTCTGATTGTTAGACTATGATATTTCCAGAAACAAAAGCAGGGATTAGATATCTTATCAGGGACCATATCTTAAAGTCTTTACATACTGTACATTGTTTGACTGTTTATGTAAACTGATGGATTATATATGTTAGACAGTCATAAATAGAAAACATATGAAAGGATCCATGTGAAGGAAGAGTAAATAGAAAATATTAAAATGCAAAAGCATGGGCAGACAGAAAGAAATTACAAAACTGACTTTTCTCTTGCCCTTCTTTGGCAACTATATTTGGAGGTAAAAAGTAAATGATAATCTAATTGGATATAAGATGAGGAGGTAGTCTAATAAAATTAGTCAGTCAAGAAAGCCCTTTGAGACATGAATTTAAGCCATGATAATTAGCAATAAGCTCCATGCTGAGATATAATTATATTTTAAGATATTTGATAATTATAGTAATACGCTTATATAATTTCATATGGAGGAAATACATATTTGCATGCTTAATTTTTTTTTTTTTTTTTCTGTTTAGGCATAAGCTAGTTGTAAAAACAAAACAAAACAAAAAAACCTTGGAAACCAATGTTGTAATCAGCTGCTTTTTTGTAGACAATAAAGAGCTACTGAAGTTTTTGAGTCAAAGAGTAACAAGATTATACCTCTATATAGAAAAATTAATCTAATTGTAAAACCCAGGATGAATCTGCAGGAGCAAGACTGGAGGCAGAAAGACTGGTTGCTAATGATCTATTTCAGTGTTCAGGAGAGCTTCCTCTTTCTGTGTCCCCAAATAAAGCTTAGCGACAATTTCTATCAAACCTGAAAAGTCGGATTGGGAGTTAAGTTGGAATTAGCCTCTGTTATGTTATGCCAGGGAGGTAGGTGGCTTTCTTAACTGTGCTTTTAAAATCATGACCCCACATAATTTATATAAAAATGAATTTACTGTGCTTCACGATCATGACCAAAAACAGCTGATCAACTCTTAGAAGAGATCAGCCTGACGAACTGAATATTAATCACACTTTCAGGTTACGATTGCTGTAGCCAGTATCCTGGGCTCCAGACTAAAAGAACGAAAGCAGAAAATGTGGTAAATTTTTGTTTGTTTCTGTATGTATGTTTCATATTCATTGGCAACATTTCCTATTCCTGTTCCTTTCTTTTGAGGAGATTCAAGGAGAGATGAGGACAAGTTTCCCATGTTTTTTCCTTACAGCACTGCAGTGAGGTGAATAACTACGGGGGCAACACCTCAGCATTAGACCTTCTGGCAGGTGATGCTTCCTGCCCAGAGCTGCCCACGAGAGATGTAGGTTGTGCGGCTCTTATGGTCACAGTATTCAGAGACTGGTCACAGTGTTCAGAGACCAGGTGTGTTGCTAAGGATCCCTGTCTTTTCTCTGGAACAAAAGCCATAACTGACAGAAGAGTTAGAGTTGGAGCGATAAGAGAAAAGAAAGATACTAAAAGGAAACGCCTCTAGAATTGATTTTTTTTTTTTTTTTAAAAAGATAAAGGAGCCAGTGAAAGAGGGCTTGCCCTGACTAAACTTGTTCAAAGGGGTCACAAGGGGGGTAGTCACATTCTTGGTTAGTCATTAAGTATGTTAGAAGCCTAAAAATGAGCAAAAGCAAACACAACCAAGGAACTCAAAAGGATAATCTACTTTCCTGCGCATGCACACACACGTCAATGATTCTCAATCAATTAAATACACCCAAACACATAGATACGAGGCACAAAGGTTAAGTGCTTGTTCTACAAAAGAGAAAAGTTAGGATGTAAAACTTTCTGGACTACCCAGAAAATTAATGGTATAAACAAAAGGAAAGTTTCAAGAGTCTAATAATGGCCCTTACTATGGAAACCAAACTGAGTACTGTATTTTAATGTCTTAGTTAAGTATAGTAATGCAAGTATATGACTTTTCTCTTAATTTCACCCATTAAGTGTTATGCCCTCAGAATGTTCCGTGGGTGGGTTTTCTTTATAGAGAACCAGAATCAATTGTTTTAATCCTTATTTCTTTCTAACATGTGGGTGGAAATCATATCTTATTTATATTTTTATATCTAGAGTCTAGCACTGTGTTTGACACACAGTGATTTTTCCTTTAATGAATTGTAATTTTCTGCATACAAATATTTCTCTCAGCCGAAATAATTATTCAACAGATATATTTTACTAATCAGTTCTGTATAAAAAATTAAATATCTTTATCCAAGGTCTTTCTTGTTAAAGAGATCCTTTAAGGTCTGTGTGTACACCTGTGGAGAATAGAACCTAGCTAAATTCTGGCAATTCATATGTGTAAAAAAAGGAGGTCTGGGGTGCTAATTCAGCCAAAACGATAAAGATCTTCTGAAAAAAAACCAAACAACATAGGGATATTTGAAAAAGGAAAATAACAAACGTCAACATTAATATACACTGATGATGGAAAAACATTTTATTATGTTTCCTATTGCCACTAACTCTTATTTTTCCTATAAGGAGACATAGTATCTGGAGTTAATCTGCATGCTTGAATTCTAGATGAGCTATTTTCTAATTGGTGATGTTGGGTAAGTTTTTTTATTCTTTCTGTGCTTTGATTCTTTTATATGTAAAATGGAAACTATGATAATAATACGACTTCCTAGGGTCATTAAGAGGATTAAATGAGAAAATATATTTGAAATATTATGAAGATTGTCTGAAGAAGAATGTCATAAATGTTAGCTGCTATACTATTCCTGAGACAATGGGATTTAGATAAACTGCCCAACAAGTATGTTATTCATTATGATCAAATGCCAAGGAAAATCCTGAGCAAGTTAGCACTTTACCATTAATGCAAATTATTTTTTCAAGGACGTTGAGAATATAACTTCAGAGCAATGCGTAAAATTAAATTTCCCCCCAAGGGAACTGCCTGCCCCACCATGCTCTGAACACAACTGCATAGTAGAACCTATGTTTCTTTCCTTCCTTTAACTCTTCATATGTTCCTTGTCTCCTCTTTAAACTTTGCACATCTGGGAGACAAGAAAGAGCTCTGATTCGATTCACCTCTGAATTCCAGAGCCGCCTGTCTCCATTCCTGGCACTTCGTAAAGACTCACTAGATGTTTAATGAATAGATGATTGACCATCATCCCTTCTCTCTCTCTCTCTCTCTCTCTTTTCCTTTCTCTCTCTCTCTCTCTCGACTGTTCTCCTGAGCACTAGAGGCACAGAACCATATTATCAAAAGGATGTTTGCACTTAGATGTCTGCTAATCAACTCAAGGGCAATGTCCTAGGATGCTCCTCATCACCCATTTTTGACATGTTGTCGTGCAACAGATGAGTATGACATGTGTTTTCTTCATATCATTGTTTCATTACTGTCTATGGAATTTGTTTTCTTCTCTCCATTGCACGTGTGTCCTCTAGTCCCTTTGCACCCTGCCAGTAGTCTTCACAGCCCTCCCTCCCTGCTCCCAACTCTATACATTCTCCTGCCACAGCACTCTTTCTAGAATGCAAATCTAATCACAGCACTTCCTGGTATAAAATCTTCCAAAGTCATCCCAAAAAGTTGGCCTACAATTTTAATTCTTCAGTATGGTGTAGCAGGCTCTTACTCTTAACACCCAGGTGCTCCTAGACTATCTTTTCTTGAGGGCAGGGTGGCAGAGCACTAAATGGGGAGTCAAAAGAGGGGGACCTCTACTTTCAACCTTGCCGTCCCATCTCAGTCTCACCATTATGAGACCGAGTTATGAATGATACTGAACCTCAGTTTTTCTTTTTTTCTTTATTACAGGGCTCACCTAGATTACCTTTACAGCGAAGCATAACAGTCCCACAGGGAATACTTTAAAAACATACTTGTCACATCTTTTATTCTGTCGTTTTTCTGCAAACTCTGATTTCCATGTGACAAAGTCACTTTAGCCATCCTATTGACTGCTAGTCACAACTGACAAGGAGACCAAGACCCAGCCATGTGGGGCAAAGCAACAGAATCAGGAACATTCTTCTGCCCTCTGGCATATAGTTTTTACCAACTAAAATAAGTATCATAAAGGTCAAAAACAAAACAAAACAAAACAGTTGAAAGTCTTATATGAGCATAGGGTGCAAAAGCACTGTGCAAAGCCAAGAGAGGAAATCTCTCAGGATACGCCTGTATTATAGTTTAGAGATAAAGAGCCCCCTTTTAAAGACAGGCTGCCTGGGTTCAAATCCTAACTCTTTCACTTCTTAGCTGTGTGAATGCGGGCAAGTTCTGAGCCTCATTTTCCTTACTTATCTAATAGGGATAATAATTATAATACCCCCATAACGTTGTTGTGAGGATTAAATAAGTTAATTTATATCATGTGCTTATAAAATGCCTAATGCAAGTAAGTTATGTAAACTATGAGTATTATTAAGAGGAAATACAAAACAATGACTTAATCAGATCATAACCGTGTCCTCTGTATTTCAAAACAAAAAGCCAAATGTGATGTTCTGAAGAATTAAACTACTCTGAAGAATTCATCTATCTAAGCAGAGATTAGTGATTTGGTAACTGATGGAAAGAGTAACATCACCATCGATACCACTGCAGACTGTGCCACTACTTATCTATGTGTCATAAGCTACACTGGAGAAGATTAGGAGATTTTTTTAAAAAAGAAAAACAAAAACTCTTAAGATAAGCATCACTGACCAAGAATTGACACACTACTTTTGCAACAAACCCTTGCACTTAACTGACTGAGCCACCAAGGCGCCCCAAGCCCTTGGAACTTTAGGCTAGGAGTCACTTTATAGGCGATCAGAACTAAACACACATTTAAGTTAATAAAAATGCCTACAACAAGCTGGAATTACAATAAATTGTTTATAACAGCAAATTGCTCAAATAAAAAAAATAAAAAAAAACGCCAAAATTCTTAGTAGTGTATACCTAGACTTATTGGAGAATTGCTTCTCTATCATGAAAAGATCTTGGAAAACAATGTCCTGAGCCTATGACAAATATAAACCTGGGTCAGTTTTACATTAAAAATACACAGCCAAAAAAAAAAAAAAAAAATCACACAGCCATTTGGCTTACGGATCCTACTTAAGACACCTGACAATAATCTCCCAGGTCATAGGACTATCAACTCTGTATGGAGTACTGATCCCAATGGACTCGAATTGAACATTCCTTGAGCTATGTACATACCTTGGCCTGAAGACGAACATTGAACCATTAACCAGTTTTCCATAGAAATATGTTTTGCAAGATTTGGACATCAGATAAACAGTCCAGCATATTTCAATTAAAAGCAGTCACATAATATCTCTGGAGGAATGACTGACTGTTTGGCAAACAGAAATACAAGTATTGAACACATATGCTAGAAAAGCAATAGGCATGTTCTTGGAGCTAGGGATATGACTTTGGATTCAAAACTGAGCTCAATTTGGACAGCATGTTTATCTGTCTGTTTGTTTGTTTCAATGAATCAGTAAGGACATGAGCTATATTTTGTGTATCCAATATAAATGTTATCCTTCAAAACCAAGCCAAATATACCCAGAAAGATTTTGGCAGGAACTTAAGAACCACTGGTATGGTAGTCACTCAAGGCTTTAAATCAAATAACATACAATGAAAGCTCACACTCAATCTGAAAAATATTTTCAAGTTTGGTTTTAGTCAGGCCAAACTGTTTTTTAAAAAATATTTTTTAGGGCGCCTCGGCAGCTCAGTCGGTTAAACAGCCGGCTCTTGATTTTGGCTCAGGTTCCCATCTCAAGATCCTGGGATCCAGCCCCGCCTTGGTCTCTGTGCTCAAGGGCGGGGTCTGCTGAAGGATCCTTTCTCTTTTTCCCTCTGCCCCTCCCCCACTCATGTGCGCAGATGTTCTCGCTCTCTCTAAAATAAATCTTAAAAAAATTTTTTTTATTTTGCTAAAATATATGTAGCTTAAAATACACGATCTTAGCCTTTTTTTAAAAGATTTTTTTTTTTAATTCATGTGTGTGTGTGAGAAAGAGAGAGAGAGAGAGAGAGAGAGTGAGGGAGGACAGGAGCGGGGGAGGGTCATTGGGAGAGGCAGAAGTGGACTCCCCTCAGAGCAGGGATCCCATCAAAGGGCTCAATCCCAGAATCTGGAGATCATGACCTGACACAAGCCGAAGGCAGACACCTAACTGACTGAGCCGCCCAGGCGCCCTCCATTTTAGCCATTTTCAAGAACACAGCTCAGTGGTATAAGCACATTAGCATTGTTGTTATCATCATCACCACTTCCAGAAATTTTCATCATCCCAACAGATGTATAGTTTTAGAAAATATACAGGTTTGTGTTTTTAAAACATTGGTTCCCTAAAAATGTCTTTTTGAAGAAACTCTTGATGACTTCCTAGCTCCCTAAAAGAATGTGAATTTGAGATTTTCAAATGAGTTCAGTTTGTTCAAATGATGCTTTGCTCTTTCAGTGTCTTAATTCTCTGCTTGGGAGCCCTGGAAAATAACCCTACTAGGCAACAAATTAGCTTGGATTATATTTTCATCCCAGGTAAAGTAGTGTGAAAATTCAATCATTCCACTTTAGGAAATAATTTTTGGATCTGTTATCATGGTCGTTCTATTTTTTAAAAGAACATCTGAGGTAATTGAAAAAAGAGAACACCAACAGTCTGATGCCATGAATTCAGTCTCCATTTCTCTAACCAAGTTGGAAAACCATATCTTGCATTTCAAGATGACTACTGGTCTCTCACTATCATTAATAGAGCTAATAATTTATGATTTCTTGAGTTTAGAGGAATGCTTCGGGCCTTGAGTTTAGTTGGGACAGGCATTATAATCTCACTGATTGGATTGTAGAGTTGATTCTGAATCTAATTTAGGGGTGGGTTCACAGAGATTGAGAATCCTTAGATGACATGAATCGTAACAGCTCAAGAACAACAAGAAAATGACATTTCAGGTCATTACTACTTCCCAGAAACTCAGCTGCATAACTCTTGAGGGAAAGGATCTTGTTAATCACGTTCAACCTTATACCACCGATTTCTGGAATAGTACCAGGCATAGAGAAGACACTCAAAAAACATTTCTAGAATTAAAGAATAACCCATATCAGGGGCGCCTGGGTGGTTCAGTTGGTTAAGCGACTGCCTTTGGCTCAGGTCATGATCCCGGAGTGCTGGGATCGAGTCCTACATCGGGCTCCCAGCTCCATGGGGAGTCTGCTTCTCCCTCTGACCTTCTCCCTTCTCATGCTCTCTCTCACTTTCTCTCTCTCAAAATAAATAAATGAATAAATCTTAAAAAAAAAAAAAGAATAACCCATATCCCTCTATACAACACATACACACATATCCTTGTTTCTACCAGCATGAAAGTTCAACAAATGAGATCATATTAACATTAGTTGCTCAAATTTAATAGGCTCGAAGCCTTATGTGCCTGACTGATGGTGATCAGCCTTCCTCTCTCTAAATCTCCTGCAATTTTTTGCAGACATCCCCTAAGTGTGTCTCAGTGGTGTGTAAGCACAAGTCTGCTCCTGTTCTGCTGACCTAGCTTCCTTGTGCTGCTCCTTATGGCCCATGACAACTTGAGGGAACGTCTCCCCATTCTCACTGCTGTGGTTAAGCAGTGGGAGAATGTGAGCACGATGCTGCCCTAGACAAGAGGGCTGGTCCTGATGCTCCTGTGGCTGAAAAATCCTGAGTATAGCAAACAACACAGTGTATATTTCAGTGTTCTGGGCATTGAAGCCATGCTACATCCCACAAAGAAATAGGGAGGGGGTAACTCAGGGGCTCAGTTGGTTAAGCTTCTACCTTCGGCTCAGGTCATGATCTCAGAATCCTGGGATGGAGACCACATCAGGGCTCTCCCTCTCCCTCTGCCTGCCTGCCATTCCCCCTGCTTCTGCTCTCTCTCTGTGTCAAATAAATAATAAAATATTTAATCTAATCTAAATTAATCTAATCTAACCTAATCTTTAAAAAAAGAAAAAAAAAAGAAATAGGGAGAATCCTTCCTTCATCCCAACTCATTATTACACTTTGGACACAGGAATCACGTGGCCAAGTCTGAAGTCAAATGGTAGAAAAGAACACCATGTTTCCCATGAATCCACAAGTATGGGAAAAAATAATTCTATAGCATGTCTATAACCCATAACACATATAAAGAGAACCTTGACAATCAACAAGAAGATCAACAAGGAAATAAAGCTTCTAAATGACACACTGGACCAGATGGACATCACAGATATATTCAGAACATTCCATCCCAAAAAGGCAGGAAAGAATATCCAGTGGAAAAAAGACAGTGTCTTCAACAAATGGTGTTGGCAATCCAAAATCTATAAAGAACTTCTCAAACTCAACACCCAAAGAACAAATAATCCAATCAAGAAATGGGCAGAAGA
>CM053604.1:64720711-64736808 GCA_028646535.1 Procyon lotor | reverse complement strand
AAAAAAAAAAAGGAAAGAAAAAAAAGAAAATCAACAAGAAGAAAAGATGAAAAACCCAATGGGAAAAATGCAGGAAATTTACAAAGAATAAATATAAATGACAAAGAAACATAAGATGCTCACCTTATGTTCAACCTTATCTGTAATTAAAGACATGCTAATTTAAAGGACTATGACATATTTTTTACCCATGAGATTGGAAAAGAATAAAATAACAACATTAACTCGTATTGGCTAAAGAATAAATTTGTACAGACTTTCTGGATGTCAGTTTGGCAATGGGGTTTATCATTTAAAAAGCATGTAACAAATTACTCAGCAATTCTCCTTCCAGGAATTTATCCTAAACAAAACAAAACAAAGGTTGTGCCAAGATATGCACAAAATATTTACTCTGAGTAAAAAAGAAAAAATGGCAAACAAAATAAAGAAAGCTCTTTGTTCTCTTTTTTCCTGTTTTTTGTTTTTACACTGTTTGATTTGACAGGTAGAGAGTCAGAGAGCACAGAGGGGGAAACAGTAGAGGGAGCAGGAGAAGCAGGGTCCCTGCTGAGCAGGGAGCCCGATGTGGGGCTCTGGCTCGATCCCAGGACCCTGGGAACATGACTTGAGCCCAAGGCAGCTGTTTAATCAACTGAGCCACCCAGATGCCCCTGTTCTCTTGCTTTTACCTCAACATAATCATTACGTACATGGCAGAGTTAAATTAATCACTTCATCTGCGGCATATAATCACAAATTTTGCACAGTGACACAGTAGACTAAATTTACCTGGAAAGCAACACATTTACCGCCACCAACTTGATGAATTTCTCTTTTGCACTAAAAAATGTGCTTTTACTGTGAAACATTAAAAAAAAATCTCTACAGGACGGAGAAAATGAGATAAGAAAAGAAAGATAAAGCAGAAAAAAACTGAAAAGAGAACAGTTATCATGCGATTCCTTATAAAACGCTTTCTGGGTTTCATGGGGGTGCCTCCCTAAAAGGTTGACTTTTCAGCATCTTACATATGTTGTGAACCTTAGCACCTAACAAGATTCCTTGTCAGGAATCTGTTTAGCAGATAGGAAATGAATGGGAGGAAAAGATGTGCAGCATAATTGATAGGATTATTTAAGCAGTTTCAAGTAAAGAGTGACCTGGGTGTTCAGCCCAGGCTCCCTATTCTGATGGTCTTCCCAGCAGGGGGCGGAGGACTAGCTCCCCAGCTGCTCCGAGCAAATAGGCTGTCAAGGCTAGAACATATTCAGGGACCTCACCTCTCTCCTTAACATCACCTGAGTTACACAGAGTGGCACTGCCCCTCTTCTATTTGCATATTATCTTTGCAAAGCATTTTGATGTGAAGATTGTTTTCCCCTCTTTACTGTTGCTCTGGCTATACTTTTCATCTGGCTAAAAATTGCTGCGTGTGGTAGGTGGACAAAAGACAAACTGTAAGAGCTTTCCTTCCAGATCTTTCCACAAATCCATATTCCTACCCTTCCTACTCAATTCACCACCCCACACCTCAGCTCGACTCCCCTGAGTGATGGCTCTGCCCAACTATTCATATAGAGAAAAAAGGAATCTCAAATCGATATGTGAACATGCAAATTGTTATTTGGACCACCTGGCAAAGAACAAAAAGTTGGTAAAAATTTTTTAAAATATATTAAGCTAATATATAAAAGGGTAGAAATCATATTAAGTACTCTGGCCCCAACTGTTAGCCAGAACACAACTTTGATCAGGGGACAATGAGTCCAGGACACATTAGCCACAGAGAAAGGCTCAGAGGAAATGACTAATGGAAAAAAAGATAAGAAGCACTTGGTAAGATTGACTCACATTTTTCAGTTTAATGTGTATTTCTAAATTTAGAAATTTAGAATTTTGCGTGTTTGCAGCTTTAGGAATAAAATAATTTGTGCAAGTATTTGTACTAGCCTTTGGATTTCAAGCTGATCTGTCTAGCTTAACAATTAATTAAATAGAGAAATTCTAAGTTTGTAGGGAATGTTCCACAACACTTCTTTCCTTATCCTGAAGAATCTTCCCTCTCTGCCAAGGGCTTATAAACCAAAACTATGCGAAGGCTTTGGAGTTGTTGTAAAAGTGTAAGCTTGTAATCAGCAGAACTGAGCTTGAGCACTAATACTGCAACCTAACAGCTATATGATCTTGGATAAACTTAATCACTGTTAACCGTAATTTTCTCATGGGTACAGCGGGTCCAATTATATCTGCATTACCAATGTGTGTGTACATTAAACAGCTCCACAACTATCATTATCATGAAATAAGCATACCAAACATTTGAACTGAATGCAATTTTCTCACTTTATTTAAATTTTTATGGAAAGTATTTTCCAAAATGACACATCTGTAAAAAAGTATTCAATAAATAAAATACTCGATTTTATATCCCACACCCTCCATGGTCTCTGTTACCCTAAGACTCCCCCTGCTCCTTCTGTTTTTAAGACTGAAGGGTTAGTGATGCCCGAGTGGCTCAGTCAGTTAAGCATCTGCCTTCAGCTCAGGGCATGATCCTAGGGTCCTGAGATCGAGTCCTGCATCGGGCTCCTTGCTCAGCGAGAAGTCTGCTTCTCCTTCTGCCTGCTGCTCCCCTGTTTGTGTGTGCTCTGTCTCTCAAATAAATAAATAAAATCTGTAAAAAAAAATTAAGACAGAGGACTGGGGGTTGAAAAGAGGTAGAACCACTAGAGGCCTAATGCTTTCTCTGCTGACTTTTAGATAATCCCCTTGTTTTCAGTCCTGAATCTCAAGTCCACTTTTATGGGTCTTGGAGCCCTGGTCTCCTGGGTTCCTCAAAGTTACTGAGAAGATGGTGTCTCCTTAGTGTTTGTCCTTCTTCCCACCATTAGAAGAACTTAGGTCATAACTCTGACTCCATGGGCTTGATCAACTCCTCCATTTGCCTCCTATCTGCCAAAATGTTTTTTGAAATGTTTCCTATACTCTTGACTTCTCCCCTTTCTCTTTGTACCTGCTAACTAAACCTTGTCGTACTTTTCCTGTCCTTTCGGAGGGGCTTGGCATATTAATATGTGTTGTTAACATGTCATACTTAACGAGCTGCTTTGGAAACAACAAATTGGGAAATTTAAACAATAGGATTTAAACTCGATATGAATAATAAAAAAGAGAAAGCAATTTTTTCAAACTTCAGGTAAAGGATGTATAAGAACTACAACTTTTCAGTTTCTGGAGATGAATCCATTCATTTCATTCGAGCACTTCCATCATCTAACTCTGAAGATAATGCGGGAAGAAGACTGAACATTTTTTTTAAAAGCACATTTTTTTCCGGAATTTTGCTGTCCTTATTCTTTGCATTTGTAAACAGGGTTTAATAAACAGGATCCAAAGAATGAGAACTAAAACTAAACACTCAACTAGTTTAAGTTCAAGCCTCACTTTTGGAAATTCAAAGGGTGTTAGAAGATGTCTTTGACTTCGATAAAAGATGCCTTTGATTTTTTTGAAAAGAATGTAATACTTTGCATTTGCTAAACTGAAAAAATGAGCCATGAACAGTAACTTAATGTGGGTGGCTAACATGTGTCAGAACAGCGTTTTTCTTAAGCTGTGTAGCTGAAGAGGCTTTGCTGCGGTCCAGAGTCATCTGGTCATCTCTCCCCAGCTGTCTTAAAACAGGAAACAAGTAGAATTTTACAGCTGATACATGACTACCACTACATCCAAAGAAATAAAATAAAAGGCAAAGATCTGATTTTTTAAAAGATCTTATTTATTTATTTGAGAGAGAGAGAGAGACAGTGCGAGACAGAGCGTGAGCATGGAATGGGGGGTAAGGGAGAAGGAGAAGCAGACTCCCACTGAGCAGGGAACCCATTAGGGGGCTAGATCCCAGGACCCTAAGATCAGACCTGAGCCAAAGGCAGACGCCTAACTGACTGAGCCACCCAGGTGGCCCCCAAGATTTGATTTTCAACATTTACAAAAACATAGTAGTATTTTAATATGAAGTTTAAGTCAATATAACATACAATTTCTATGAATTTCTATTTTTTTGCAGAAAAGAAAGCCTGTTTTTCCAAATTAGGCCTAACAAAATGTTTGCAATGAGTAAGTCTCCGTTAAGCTTGAATGCGTTCCTTAATCTGGCTTATTTTGGAAATTTATCATGAATCACTAAAAAACCAAAATATAAATTTATTAGAATATGCATTTGCCAAACAAGAAATACATTTGCCAAACATTAGCTAATCTTCTTTTGGGCGTTGAATCACATCATAGAGAAATGGAGCACTTTAACAAAAAGCATAATCAATAAAGGGAGAGGTCTGAATGGAAAAGGAAATACTTGTGCTTATCTATCAAAGCATCTTTTATCTTAGCTAGTGGTAGAAACCTGAAAAATGTCTTACTTGGTCTTTTCTTTTCAAGTATTTTTAGTAGACACCAAAAAGCACTCATCGTAAGAACAAATCTCTGTATGAGACATCTTACAGTGCTGGGACCAATGTTCATTTGATGTTGGTTGCATGAGTTTTAATTGAGTGAAAATGTCAGGTTAATTACTCCTTTATGTGTATATTTTTCGCTTCTTGACTTAACAAACATATTTAACTGAGGCAGGTTGCTCTCTTTGAAAGAACATAGCACTTTGAGAGGAAATCAAAAGGGTTTTGAGGAAGGAAGGGAATAGCCAAATGGTCAAAACACCCTCGCCAGCAATTATACAAAGATGCTGTGATCAAGCACTATTGTATCTGACATTTGTTCATAAGCCACAGGGCCTGAGTTAGTAGTTAGGAAGCAATTCCTTTCAGAATCACATTTATACATCTTTCAGTTGGCATCCACAAATGACCAGTTAACAATTTATATAAATTCCTCCAAACCCCAAACTGATACTAATAATTCTGGATCTTTTCTCTAGCCTAAGGTGGTTCATTCCTAATTGGGGCCCATAGCTTCCCATGAGTTATTGAAAATACTACCTCATCAAAATGTCCATAGTGCCAGAAAACATACCACCCCCAGCCTTCATGGATTAGGTCCCAGCATTTTGGAAACAGCTGATATTTCCTCTCCATATCACTCAGGCTCATGAAGAACAGAAGTTCTCATATAGCAAAATTGTATCTTGGAGGCCAGAAAAATATGTTTTAGCAAAACTTTGTTTATTGTTTTCTGGAGCTTTTGGTTAACTTTCCTATAGATGAAAACTGCTTTGCTATAGATGAAAATTTTTACAATATTCTTATATAAGTCTGTGCTCTAGGGTTTGAAGCTTCATGTAATTTCTGTAGTCATTGCTTAGAATTTTCCTTCCATCAGAACTCTGTTTCCCTTATAGACACAGGGAAGCAGATGTTAGTTATATTAGCAGAACCAAGATTTCTTGATTTCCTTTGTTCTAAGCAATTTCCTCTCTGCATCATAGTAGGCCACTCCGAAAGAATTCTGCCAGAAATCTTCCATGTTAGATATGAAGGCATGCAAAATTAACTTCTAGAATGAAAGGTTGAAAAACTTGCCTAGGGGAAAGAATTTATATCAGAAACTTACTTGAAGGATGCCTGGGTGGCTCAGTTGGTTAAGCTACTGCTGTCAGCTCAGGTCATTGTCCCAGAGTCCTGGAGTCCTGGGATCGGGTCCCGTGTCGGGCACCTTGTTCAGTGGGGAACCTGCTTCTCTCTCGCCTCTGCCTGCCACTCTGCCTGCTTGTGCTCTCTCTCAATCTGACAAATAAATAAATAAAGTCTTAAAAAAAAAAAAAGAAAGAAAGAAATTTACTTAATATATAGAGTCAGGCTAAAGCAAGTTGAATAATCCTTAAAAATGGTATCAGCAAATGATAGAAACCTGATAGACTGAGAAATATATGTGTATATATACATATTTATCAGACAATCTAATGTAGTGATTAATAGCAAAGAGTCTGAAGGTACACCATCTGGCTCAAATATTGGATCTTCTGCTTGCTGGCTTTGAGACGTTGGCAAATTAAAACACTGAGTGAGGACCAGGTACATGGTAGGTGCAGATCTCAGAGTTTCCTATTATTACCTCTCTGTAGAGTCTTGGAATTTTCTGACGTGTTCTTATTTTCCAAAATCTCCTTTAATTAGGAGAGCACTTGCTGTGACGAGCACTGGGTGTTGTATGGAAGGGTTGAATCACTTTATTGTACACCTGAAACTAATATTACCCTGGATGCTAACTGGAATTTAAATGAAAACTTAAAAAATGAAAAAAAAATGAATTTAAAAAAATGAAAAAATAAACTTAAATGAAAACTTAAAAACACACACACATCAAAATCTCCTTTTTTCCCCTAGATTTCACAAGGAAAACACACCCTTTTAGTTTAATATATCTTTAAAATATGTAAAAAATCCAAATATACAAATTGTTTTAATAAATACTTTTTAGTTGCCGGCTTCTTGACAAATTCTAGGAAAACAATTTAATCTTACCAAAAAATTCTCCTAAATTACACTTTTGTCTGCACTACTTTAGTGCCTGTGAAGAGTGTATCCATTCTGTGACCTGGGATTATCAGAGAGGGTCACCTTCCTCTGATCTGAGTATCTTTTCTTTGTTGCCAGATGTGGGGACAAAGATAGTTTGTGCCTTTATAACTTTCAGTCCAGGAACTCTGTGTCCCTTTGGTCTTAGTTTTCATGTAAAAAAATGTTCAGGGGGAAATTGTGTTATTGAATAATAGAATGGAAAGAGACTTCAGAGGTCATTGGGCCAATTATTTTCTTTTCTAAGAACCAGGATTTTGAGAGGGGACAAGATGCTTTTGGGTAACAGGACAAAAAGGTAAAGGAGGGTGTGAAGAATGCCTTCCTCCCACAGTATATGTTGTAATGAAACAGAGGGGACAGTAATTGATTCTGGAAAAACCTTAAAAAAACAAGTCACTTTACTCTGTTGTAATGCTTATTTCCCCCACTCTTGACAGAAGAATAAACATGGAAACTCATGAATAAAATTAAAATATTCAAGGAATTTTGCATCTAGAAATGCTTTCACGATATGCTATAGGCAGTTACAGAACCATATTCCAGGATATGCACACCATTTATGATGTCATTTTAGGAGCATTAAATGAGATAATATATGCCAAGCACTTTGCTTAGTGCCTGGTTCACAGGAAGCAGTTAAAAAAAATTAGCTATTTATACGACTATTATTTACTTACCTCTGGGAATCCTCTTTCAGGGAAAAGGTTGGGCAGAAAAATATTTACTGACCATCTTGGGGATAATTATTGTATAATTCTTCACAGTATCTGAAAAGTCAGTTAAGATTAGCGTTATCCCTGTTGAAATCTGGGAAACATAGACAGTGATTTGCAAGCACATTTCGATTACCCAAATAGGTTACAAGCAGAAAGAGAAACATATTCTTCACTTTCTGACTGCTCCATCCCAGGTTTAAATACTTAGTTTCTGATGTTTTAGTTTCTCAAATAACTTTCTCAAATAACCTTGAAAAGGAAATCAGGAAGCTGAGTAAAGGAAGTTCTGTGGGCTTCTGGAGACTTCCTTCTTTCTCCGTCAACAGAACAGCTGGAAAAGTAGAAATGGGTGTGTTTGAACACTTCCCCTTTACCCAAATAAAAAAAATAAATAAAGAGGAACCGATATGTGGGCTACTTTTAAAGTATTATATTTATTTTTCATTTTTTTTTTTTTAAAGATTTTATTGATTTATTTGAGAGAGAGAATGCACAGAGGGAGAGTGAGAAATAGACTCCCCACTGGGCAGGAAGCCCGATGCAGGATTCGAATCCAGGACCCTGAGATCATGACCTGAGCTGAAGAAAGGACACTTAACCGACTGAGCCACCCAGGTGCCCCTATTTTTCCATCCGTAGAGAAATATGTAGTAAGTACTGACACTTATCAACTACTGACTACATGTTCAGCAATGCGCTGAATGATTTAAATATATTAACTGGTTTGATCCTTTCAACTCTGAGAATTCAGAATGATTTTTATCATCACCATCTCACAGATGGGGAAACCGATGCCCGGGGAGGGTGTTGGTCTGCTTAAGGTCCAGAGCTCAACGCGGTGGTGTTGAGATTCCAATTCCAAGCAAGCAGTCAGTCCAGGCTGGAAGTCTTCATCAGGACCTTAGATGACCAATGACTATACAGGTTGGAAAATAAGAAAAACAAGAACAAATTGGGACTCTGAGTCAATGTCGTATCTTGAGTGTCAGTTAGGGAGTTGCTAATTAAATACCGCGGGGCTCAGAGCGCTTAACCGCCGGAGAAAAATGAAGGCAATATTCAATGAAGTTCTCATAGTGCTTCAAATGCTTGCGGGGACGTTATCATACAGATGGTCACTTTTATTCATAGTTCTTTCTCACGCGGGCCAATCTGGTGCACGGGGGTGTAGGTGAAGGGCACGAGCCTGCAGAAAACAGCGCCAGCCAGGGGAGAATCGAGAGGACGCGCGAGGGGTGTTCACTCCGCATTGCCCCCTTTACCTTCCCCACATTCAAACACATTGCTGACTCCGCTCATTTCCTCTGGAGAGGATGAAGCAGGGTAAAGAGTAAAAGTTGTTTGGCAACTGCTTCTCTTTCTGGCTTTTAGCTCCAAGGCCTGACCACGGAGAGGGCAAGGGCTCTTCGGCAGACGCTGGTGAAGAGAAACCATCCTGCCTACAGACTCACGGCTAACAGCATTAATGAACCCTTGCTAACACTCATCACCGCCACGTCAGCAGGGAGGTGATGCACGCGTCTTTTTAAGGACGCCTGTATGCATTCATTTAATGCTCTCCAAACCTTATAAGGTTGTTGTTACTAATATTGTTAAGAATGCTCCATGAGGGGGTTGCCTCAGTGGGGAACCTGCTTCTCCCTCTCCTCCCCACCTGTGCTCTCTCTCACTCTCTGTCTCTCTCTGAAATAAATAAATAAAATCTTAAAGAGAGAGAGAGAAAAGAATGTTCCATGAGGGCAAAGATTTTTTTTTTCTGTTTTTGTTTACTGCTTTACCTCTATTATCCAGAACAGTACCTGGCAAAGATTAGGTACTCACTAAATATTTCTTGTAGAATAAATTCCCATCTAAAGGTGGAGGAACTGAGGCACAGAGAAGACAATAACCTGCCCGAAGCCCCACAGCCGATGGTAGACTGGGAGAATTTAAAGCATCCCCACCTGGACCAGGGAAGGGAGAAGCAGGAGGAGGGGAAACGTGTGGTTCCTGAGAGCAGAGGGGTGGGGGACCACACTGTGTCACCATCGAGGTGGCAAGAACACTTGGAAGAAACGGCTGTGTTGGGTGGTGTGCAGCTGGAACTTTTGGCAGCATTCTAAGTGACGAAACTGCCACATTTGGGCAAGAGAGTGACAGGATGAGGGTGCTGCAGAAGCAGCAGAGAGCCGTGCTCGCAAAGACAGTGGGCCACCTGTAGGACAGCTAGTGCTGATGGATGATGGAGAGTCGAAGCGCCATCCCTCCCCGAACCGATGATTGGTTGCCTGGTCTTCCTCCAACCCAAGAAAAGTGGGCTAAAGCAGAGCATTGTTATAGAAAACGAGGAAAGTGCTATTTCTTGCATATTTGATAGTTTTTGAACTGAAGCATACTTAATATAGGGAGAGAATATTAAATGTGTCCTCAGAAGGCATAAGTGTTGATCCTAACTTGTCCCGTCCCGAATTCATAGGCAATTTATCTCATTTCCCTATAGCTGTTTCCTCATCTAGAAAATAGGGGTTAAAAGTGATTGTGGTGGGGACAAAAAGGTTTTTTTTTTTTTAATTTTATTTATTTATTTGACAGAGAGGAGAGAGATCACAAGTAGGCAGAGAGGCAGGCAGAGAGAGAGGGGGGGAAGCAGGCTCCCTGCTGAGCAGACAGCCCGATGTGGGGCTCGATCCCAGGACCCCGAGATCATGACCCGAGCTGAAGGCAGAGGCTTTTAACCCACTGAGCCACCCAGGTGCCCCGACAAAAAGGTTTTTTAAAGTGTAAGTTAAAGCTCAGTGAAAGAGAACAAATACAATATGCTAATTTTATAGAGCTCCTATTTCTTTTGCACTTAATTTTGACTTACATAGATTTTTTTGGTGAATAAGGGGCTGTTTTTGTATCTCTTTTTAAAAAGATTTTATTTATTTATTTGACAGAGAGAGAGAACACAAGCAGGAGGAGCTGCAGATAAAGAGAGGGAGAAGAGGCTTCCTGCTGAGCAGGGAGCCTGATGTGGGGCTTGATCCCAGGACCCTGAGATCATGACCTGAGCCAAAAGCAGATGCTTAATTGACTGAGCCGCTAAGGTGCCCCCTGTATTTTTATCTTAATTAAACTTTTCACAGACTAATATTTATGTATTTTTTCATTTTTTATGCTTACAATCAATGGATGTAAACATATTTTTCAAAGTATAAAGCGCTTCTAAGCAGGAATTATTACATGTCGATAGGTTGCTGTTGCTGCCTGCAGGTGTGATTGTCAGAAGCTGAAAGCCAGCCTGTCATCAAAGTGTTTCAGGGACAATCTGTAGGTCCAATAATGCACAGGTAGGTGTTTTGCTGGATCTTTACACTGAGCTGTCCCCAAATTATAGCTGGAATTAGTTGGAGTGAAAAAAAATAAATTTCTAAAATAATTAGGCATCAGTCAGTGATCTGTATAAGGATTATCAACAAGGTGTGTTGGAATCTAGCTCTCCTGGGGCGCCTGGGTGGCTCAGTGGGTTAAAGCCTCTGCCTTCGGCTCAGGTCATGCTCTCAGGGTCCTGGGATCCAGGCCCGCATCGGGCTCTCTGCTCAGCGGGGAACCTGCTTCCCCCTCTCTCTCTGCCTGCCTCTCTGCTTACTTGTGAGCCCTCTCTCTCTGTCAAATAAATAAATAAAATCTTAAAAAAAAAAAAAAAAAGAATCTTGCTCTCCAGGTCTGCTTTAAACAATATGGCTCTTCTGAGAAAAAGAACGTAAATGAAATATACCAGCAGGAAGGAGAACTTAAGGAGTCCGTGTAAAAATGTGATGGGGGGGAAAGTGTAAATCAGGATCATTCATTCAGCGAAGATACATCAGGGCCTACGATGTACCTGGCACTCCTTTCCATAATGAGAGCACCACAGTTAAACTGAACAACGAAATGCCTGCTCTTTTGGAGCTCACATTCTGCTAGGGGAGGGTGAAAACAAACTAAGAAAATATACTATGTTGTCACTATGTCACTATGCTGTCACTATGGGTGAAAACAAACCAAGAGGGTGAAAACAAACCAAGAAAATACACTGTTGTCACTAGGTCACTATGTTGTCACTATGTCACTATGTCAAATATGTTGTCACTATGTCACAATATAAAATACACTATGTTGTCACTATGTAACACCTAGCAGGTGAAGCAGAGACTGTTGGAGGAGGGGGCCGGTGAGGACGTGGTCAGCTAAGCATTCTCCAAGGAGACCTAATGAATTGAGGAAGCCAGCCACATACAGATCTAAAAAGAAGGCTTACTTGTGTTCACTTTCTCTCATTCTCTAGGAGCCTGTAGTGTGAGGTTTTAAACATAGATGATGAGCAGGTGGCAACAGGCCCACATCAGCCCCTATAACTGATTTTACCAACTGAATGCAAATTTGTTAGGTTATTTACACACAGAGATCCTATAAAATGCCAAGAAGAACCAGAAGTCTTAGCAGTATTAAATTGTTTGGCAGACATATTTCATCTAAGAAATGAAGGAAGAGACTTAGGTGGAAGTAAGTCACTTCATCTCTCATTGGCTTGTGACCGTCACTTACTCATCATATAAACCCAAGATGCAGTCCCTGATGAGAGCACAGAAGATACTAGAGACTCCACGGAGACATAGCACAAGTAAGTGGTAAGACTGAACTCTACCAAGATAAGAAATGAAATCGTGTTCTTTCTTCATCTCAGTGTTTATTTTTATTACTGATATTCTGACTGAGCAACTGATACTTATTTTCACCATGCCATTCATTCAGAGCCTCTCTGTTAAGTGGCCAAGTAGAAATCAAACAGTAGTTTCTTTTTCTTCTTTCTTTCTTCTTCTTCTTTTCTTTTTTCTTTTTCTTTCTTTCTTTTTTTTTTTTTTGTTGTTGTTTTTCTTTTTTGAGGGTAGGTGGAAGGGTAGAGGGAGAGGGAGACAGAATCTTTCTTTTTTAAAGATTTTATTTATTTGACAGAGAGAAACACAGCGAGAGAGGGAACACAAGCAGAGGGAATGGTAGCGGGAGAAGCAGGCTTCCTGCCGAGCAAGGAGCCTGATGCGGGGCTCGATCCCAGGACTCTGGGATCATGACCTGGGCCGAAGGCAGACGCTTAACAACTGGGCCACCCAGGCGCCCCGGGAGACAGAATCTTAAGCAGTCTCCATGCTGGGCCCCGTGTGGGGCTTGATCTCACAACCCTTAGATCATGACCTGAGCTGAAACCAAGATTTGGACGCTTAACTGACTGAGCCACCCAGGCGCCCCAAAGTCAAACATTAGTTTCTTAGAGAAATATAGGTACTGGAGATTTTGAAAGATTTTAAGAGATTTTAAAAGATCCTTTAAGTAGATATTAATATAAAAACTACAGTCAGTACTGGAGGAAAAATTCTTCCAGAATTTCCCCCGCTAATGTTTTCAATGTTTAAAGCAGTAGAGAAGTTCTTTTCTTTTCCTTTCTTCCTTTCTTTCTCTTTTCTTCCTCCCTTCCTTCCTTCCTTCCTTCCTTCCTTCCTTCCTTCCTTCCTTCCTTCCTTCCTTCCTTCCTTCCTTCCTCTCTCTCTCTCTCTCTCTGTTTAGGCATTTTCTTTGTAATATTTTCTATCACTTTAAGGCTCATTTTGTTGAAGTATCTAATTGGCAAGTATGTAATTGCCAAGAATTACATTCTATCATCATTTGGTTTCAAAGGTAATTTAAGGCATTTACCCCAGGCTAAGAATTTGAGCTCTCAGCTCCCAAAGGATATTTCAATTATTCCTCTTGCTTTGACTTTAACATGAGGCAGCCATTTGAAATGATATTTAGTTGGTCTTTGGTGAGAAAAGAGAGATCATGGCTTGCCAATGCAAAATTAAACATTCAGGATTTGATTGAAATCAATATCTTACTCAGTTGATAAAAGTGCTCATATTTCTCTATTGTCCTACAATTTAACTCCAACCTGGCAACTTTTCCAGAACCAAACTAGACAGGCTCAGGGACCCTACAAAGGAGGGAAATAAACATTCTTTACCACTAACTGTTAGCGGGAAATACAGCGCTGTTGTTTAATGTCATAACGTGCAAGAAGTTCTTATGTAGACAATAGGAGTTCAAGTGATTGTTCTCTAAATCCACTTTTTACATTTCAAAATGCTACACTCTATATGAGGGGATCACAGACATTGACTCTATGCTGATACATTTTGTATGGGTTTAAATACCGGTCAGTTTGAGATCTAGCAAAGAACTGTTGGCAAATCCACAAGTAATCTTTGTTTTTATACTTCAAACTCGTAGGTTATTACATTACTACCAGATATATTATAAAACTGTATCTGGAATTCTTGAGTATGTTTGACGTTCTTTTTATTTAAGAGTAAGAGCTCATATAGATCAACACTTCTATGAGTAAAATAAAGATAAATAACATTTAGGTGTTGAAGCGAATTATAAAACAGTTACTACTTAATTCCTTATTTGTAAGTTTTTCTATCCACCAAAATTATTCCAAAAATTCAGTTCCTTTTTTCAGTTGCCTGCTGAAATCTTGAAGGTATGTACCATAGTAAATGAACATTAGCTTTCTTTACCAGAGTTGAATTTGGATGGCTATCTCCTTTCTAGCACAGATATTAGCATTTTTTGATACTATGTTTTACTGTGTGCCTGCAGCCACATACAGATTAGAACATCAGCTCGGCTAAAATGAAATGGTTTTATTATAGCTTGTACTTTATCAATGACTGCATCCAAATTGCCTCTGGGATTGAATGCTCCTGTGTTTTGTGGTTGTTAATTAGTTGAAATGTACCGGTGTTACATTAAAGAGAAAACCACACAGCAGGAGAAAGAAAGGAGCTCCCTGAGGTAGAACTTTCCAAACACACTATTATTTTTCCATGTAAATATTACATACTTAATTAATTAAATAATTCAATTATTTGTTAATTTATTAATGATTAAATAATTAATTAAACAACTGACTGAGTAACATTAAATATTAAATATTAAAGGCTAAATCTTCTTTTGCATTTAATGGCTTCATCTGTCTGAGTTCACAGGTGAAAGTGTCTTTGCAGGGATTTTATGAGTCATCATTGATATGTTCTTTGAGAAACTGTTTATCTTATTTTTCAAACACAATTCTAAGTGGGTTTTTTATTTATCTGATGTATTGGGAACTTTATTTATTTTTTTTAAAGATTTTATTTATTTGATAGAGAGAAACACAGTGAGAGAGGGAACACAAGCAGAGGGAGTGGTAGCGGGAGAAGCAGGCTTCCTGTTGAGGAGGGAGCCCGATGCGGGGCTCGATCCCAGGACCCTGGGATCATGACCTGGGCCGAAGGCAGATGCTCAATGACTGAGCCACCCAGGTGCCCCAGGAACTTTATTTTTTTTAAGATTTTTATTTTATTTATTTGAGAGAGAGCATGAGCAGGGGGAGGGGTAGAGGGAAAGGGAGACTCCCCTGAGCAGGAAGCCCCATGTGGGGCTCCATCCCAGTAACCTGAGATCAAGATCTGAGCTGAAGGAAGACGCTTGACCCACTAAGCCACACAGGTGCCCCTTGAATCAGGAACTTTAAATGACTTTCTTCAGAGTGGAAGGAAGCCAGTGGTTAGTTTTAGTTGTAAAGGAAAGCATTAAGCACAATCAGCTTACCTTTTTACTTCTTGTCCTCTATCATTTCAGGAAACATTTTGCAGTGTTCCCTACATGGGATTCTTAACACAGAGTGACAACGGGAGGGCTCAGAAATGAGGCTCACAGGGCTCAGAAATGAGGCTCACAGGGAACAGCTCCAGGGAACTGGAATTTGCTAAGCCAGGCAGAGCATACTTCGGTCTGCCGTGCAGCTGGGTGTTGGTTTTAGGTATACGGAAAGCTGCGATCTAGTTCTGTATAGTTTTCTTCTTTGTCTCAGTCTGGTCCCGTTAGATCCCCACTGAAATGGCATGTCTGTCATATATCTGAGGTTCTGTTCCCAGACTTTACACACCCCTAAATATCTGGTCCTGAACAAAGGTCCCATTACCCTCATTACAGGGTTTTTAATATAAGTCTTGCAATCTTGTAGGTCAAGTCCTCTCCTTCTGTTCTCTTCATTTGTCTTGGCTATTTTGGTCCTTAGCATTTCCATTTGAAATTTAGGCTCAGGTTTATCCACAGACTCTCTTGCATTTCAAATACAAACAATGACTTTGATTGCAAATAAGGACAGTTTTGTCTCCTCCTTTCTATTCCTTACATATGTTGTTTATCACTGTCTTATCTTACTGAGTTAGCTGGGCCATCCAGGACTATGTTGAACAGTAAGGCTAATACTGGAGTTCTCTTATTCCTGACGTTAAAGAAAGTGCGAAGTGCGTCTATTGGATTGGATCCCCATGATGTATGATGTTTGCTCCAAGTTTTTTTTGTAGAGACTCTATTTCCTTTTGGGCCTGGTATCTTTCATGAATGTAACTAACTACCAATTCAATTTCTTTACTGGTTAGTGTTAAATGCAGGCCTTCAGGTTTGTTTATTTGTTTTAATTTGACTATGTTAGTTTACATATTTCTCAAAATTTTTCCATTTAAGTGTTCAGATTCAGGGACATAAAGTTATTTGCCTGTTAGCTTCTGATTTTGAATGATCTATTTCATCTGCTGTTATGACCTCTTTTGTGTATAATATTAATTTTTGTGACTTTTCATACATTTTCTTTATCAGTTTTACTAGAGGTTTATAATTTGACCTTATTTTTTTAAGGAAATCTACTTTTATTTTATTTTATTTTTTTAATTAATTTTTATTAACATATAATGTATTATTTGCCCCAGGGTACATGTCTGTGAATCGTCAGGCTTACACATTTCACAGCACTTAACAGCACATACCCTCCCCAATGTCC
>CM053604.1:64644861-64720211 GCA_028646535.1 Procyon lotor | reverse complement strand
CTGAGCAGGGAGCCCGATGTGGGGCTCAATCCCAGGACCCTGGGATCATGACCTGCGCCAAAGGCAGAGGCTTAACTGACTGAGCCACGCAGGCACCCTTGTGATGTGCTTTCACACAGAATTTTGTTTTGAGACTTCAGCCCAACCTTTCTTTCTCATATTCCTTTAATATCCTTGAAAGACTTCCTTAGCAGAATGAACTATTTATACTTACCACTTAGAAATAATGCTGTATGGGGTGCCTGGGTGGCTTAGTCGTTAAGCGTCTGCCTTCGGCTCAGGTCATGATCCCAGGGTCCTGGGATCGAGCCCCACATCGGGCTCTCTGCTCTGCAGGAAGCCTGCTTCTCCCGCTACCATTCCCTCTGCTTGTGTTCCCTCTCTCGCTGTGTTTCTCTCTGTCAAATAAATAAAATCTTTAAAAAAAAAAAAAGAAATAATGCTGTATGACTTCTATTCATGTAATTACTATGATTATTATTTATTTCTGGTGTACTGTATTCACAGTGTTTATTCTTGATCATAGAACGAATTTAAAGTTATTATTTTCAATAACTAATAATTATTAATGCTTAGCATTGTGTTAAATGCTTTATGTGTATTACTTCATTAAATCTCCAAATCCAAATTAGTATCTCTATTTACAAGAAGTGGACTTTGAAATTCAGAGAGATTTTGTTGATTAGCCTAAAGATACATAGCAACTAAGTGGAAGAGCTGAATTTCAAATGACTGTTTCTTTCTCAGTTGCCAAATCATTATAAAATAACAATACATGCTACTACTATTGCTTAAAATCATTAATTGTTTATAAACAATGAACATGAGATGATACAAATCACAGGAAACAAAAAAAATTGTAACGACCTACAGCTACCCAATGCAGCCAATATTAGCAAACTCTCCGAAGTTTAAGAGAAGTTGCTTCTTTCTTCCTTGCTCCCTTCCAGAAGGAATGGAGACATAGGCTTACCATTGCCCCCTCGCAGCAAAGGTCACCCAATGGCTATGTTTGCATGGTGCTAGCAACCTGATAGAACCCAGCACCATGGGTGCAGTAAAAAAAAAAAAGAGAGAGAGAGAGAGAGAGAGAGTGAGAGAGAGTGAGAGACTAATGTTTCCCTAAGTCTTTGATTCCTAGAGGGAAGTGCCCTGGGTGAGAGAAGAGGGGGTGGCCAGCTTGGGTTGGCAAAGCTGGATCACAGTCCTCTTGCACGTACCCTGTTCCTGAAATCCTTATCCAGCTGTCCTCACAAACTCAGCTGCATCACCAAAGCGAACAATAAACCAAATGTCAAATTATAAGTGAGTAAAGGCAGGACAAAACCAGCTTAAAATGGAAAGTTTTGGACTCTATCCTCTGACAGTTGGTGTATAGATAGCCTCTCACTCTGAATTTTTTTATAAGTAAAATTTGAGTCTGGCTATTTCACTGGAATGTTCCAGTTAGTTTTTTTTTTTTTTTTTAAGGTTTTATTTATTTATTTGAGAGGGAGAAAGATCGGGAGCTATGGGGGGAGGGGTGGGGGAAGGGGCAGAGGGAGAGGGAGAAGCAGACTCCACGTTGAGCAGGGAGCCTGATGTGGGACTTGATCCCAGGACTCTGAGATCATGACCTGAGCTGAAGGCAAACACAGATTGAGCCACCTAGGTGCCCCATCCAGCTAGTTCGTAAAGAGAGAGTCATGATCCTATTTCTGTCAAGTTTTTCCCATATGATATTAGGATTTAGGTTTTGAAATATTCTCTAATATCTCCAGTTATCTCAAAAGATGCCATGAATGGGGCGCCTGGGTGGCTCAGTCGCTTAAGTGTCTGCCTTTGGCTCAGGTCATGATCCCAGGGTCCTGGGATGGAGCCCTGCATCGGGCTTCCTGCTTGACCAGGGGCCTGCTTCTCCCTCTGCCTGCTGCTCCCTCTGCTTGTGCTCTCACCCTCTCTGTCAAATAAATAAAATCTTAAAAAAAAAAAAAAAGATGCCATGAAGTTTTTAAAAAGTCCCCAAAGGAAAATGTTGAAACATCTCTAGAGGGCTGTTAAAATAATCTTCTAATTTTTCTTTTTCCAGAATCGCACCATGCCAAACTACAAACTCATTTATTTTAATATGAGGGGGAGAGCGGAAATTATTCGTTACATATTTGCTTATTTGGACATAAAATATGAAGACCACAGAATAGAACAAGCTGATTGGCCTGAAGTCAAATCAAGTAAGTGTCACAAGAAACAGTTTGCGAAAATGTAGGAAAAATATATCTCCAAAAGCTTCTGTTTTTCCTCAGGGAAATGAAAAAATAGAGTTTTTTAAATCTCATGTAGCTTTACATTGAGAAACAGCAGTTCAAGCAAGTTAGATAAATGCCTTGTGGCCCAAATTTTCCTATTGAAGGTGAAAACACAAACCTCACAGGAAGAATATATAAAGATAGACAATAAGTTTTGTTATAAGAGCTGAAAGAGGGAACACCAAAGTGAGTATTCTTGACAACTCAAATTGGATGGGCTTTACTACAGATATCTCCAATCTTCTGACAAGGGATCAGAAATGCTGCGCTAACAGCAAAACCAAACTCAAAGTGGCTTAAATAACAAGAAAATTGTATCACATAACCACAGGTCCAGAAATAGGATAGATTTCAAAAGATGACTTTATTCATTTTTCCTCCTCTGTGTGTTGGCAGCATCATGAGGCTAGTGGCAATAAGTTAGCTGCAATTTCAGCCCCACAACCTTGAACAGTAACATCAAGAGGTATACGAAAAAGAGAGAAAGAGCATTGCTATCTTAAGTGTTCCCAGAAGAATGGGAAAAAAAAAAAAAATAACAACCTCCCAGAAGACCTTGGGCAACCTGGTGTCTCACTGGCTCAGAATGGGTCACATGTCTGTTTCTGAACCAGTCACTAACCAATCACTTAAGAAGAACCTTGAAGTTGGGGTCGGAATCAGTTTTCATAAAGTATGTGACTGTTCAAAAGAAGGGTGAATATGTGAACAAAACTGGTATGTTTGATCCAATGAAAGCATGCTAGTGAGCACTCAGGACAAAGGGGAAGGATTAGAAATATTATTACATTAAAAAGTGTATGGATCTCAGTAAGTTGTAAGTCATCCTCTAGGTGTTCTTTTCTTTTCTTTTTTAGAACAAAGAAAGGATAGATGAGCTAAATCTTTGTCCGTCATGTCTGCCTAGAAATACTAACTAAATACTAGTTACTTGTCTAAAAGTCACATTTTTTGTGTTGGGATATTACAGATTTGCATAAAGATAAAGTTGAAGAAAACAACTATTGAGTATTTGAAGACTTTTGGGCCCCTGGTGGATTTCATTTAATTTCTCCAGCATACCTTCATGGGATATATTATTGTATCTGTTTTATAGTTGGGATAACTATAGCACACAGAATTTATGTAATTTTTCCAGGTTCACAGTCCTAACAAGGTAGAACTGTTTTTTAAACATACGTCAATTTCATACAGGGGCCCAAGTTATTTACACTAGATAATGCCAGTAACACCATCATTAGTGGCATATTAACAATACATATTGCCGCATGCCTTTTGGAAACATGAGTTCCTTAAAAATCATTTGCCCTGTAGCCACTCTTTTCCTTATTAGAGAACTCTTCCCTGGTGGGCTAGAAGATCTTATTTCCTGTTCTCATGAAGCTTTCTCATTAATATACAAACTTTCCCCCTGCTATCAGAATTTGTACATAGGATTTTTAATTCTGCTGATATAAAATAGGTGAAATTTAATTTTATCCATTAGTTAAGATGAATAACAAGCTGCAAAGATGTTACATATAGCAAATTCCACCTTTTAGTTTTAGATATAAATTCTTTGGCTGCCTCATACCCTATTCTATCTTGACTTTTCATTATGTTATTGAAAATGGAATTGCAGTATTTTCTTAATATTTTCATAGAGTGGGAGGAAGGGATCTTAAAATTCATGATCGTTAGCATATATATATATACATATGTATATATATATATATATATATGAAACTATATATGTAGTTTCCAATGCTTCAACAGATACCCAAAACAAGTGGAATTTAAGAAACAAAATGGACATTTGGGAGGGGATATAAAAAAGAAAGAGAGGGAAACAAATCATGAGAGACTCTTAACGATAAAGAAGAAACTGAGGGTTGAGGGAGGGACGTGGGTGGAGAATGGGCTAGATGAGTGATGGGGGATTAAGGAGGGTGATGATGAGCACTGGGTGCTGTATGTAAATGATGAACCATTGACCACTACTCCCGAACCAATATTGAACTGTGTGTCAACTGACTAGAACTTAAATTAAAAAAAAAAAAAAAAAAAGACGCCCAACACAAAAATGGACTAAAGAGGATAGAAATTTATTTCTTTTGGATAAAAGCCCAAGCTGACGTGGCAGTTCTGCTCCACAGAGCTGTCAAAGATTAGGTTCCTTCTTTTCTGTTGATCCGCCACCCCAAGTTGGTTATCTTACTTACATTGTGTAAAATGGTCCCATCTCCTTCCACATCCCAGCTCACAGGACGTGTGAGAGGGAAGGAGGCACATCTCTTTCTTGCAACCGCATGACCAGAGAATTTTATACCTCACTTCTGCTTATAGCCCCTTGGCAAGAACTTCACACATAACTGCAAGGGAAGCTGGGAAGTGCTGACTTTATTGCTTTGAGAAAAAAGGAAAAAATAAATGTTAAAAAGTTTATTACAAGTTTTAGCTGACCTCATCTCCTATCTGATTTAGGAGTGCTCTCTGGAGTGTGAAACCCTCTATGACCTCCCCTCTGTGATAACCTAGAATATCACTGGATATTTCTATTAAAAGGTTCTTCCAGGTTGGGGCGTCTGGGTGGCTCTGTCTGTTAAGTATTTGCCTACGGCTCAGGTCATGATCCCAAGATGCTGGGATCGAGCCCCTCAACCCCTCAACAGGCTCCCTGCTCAATGGGGAGCCTGCTTCTCCCTCTCCCTCTGCCCTTCCCCCTGCTTGTGCATGTACATGCTCTCTCTCTCTCTCTCTCAAATAAATAAATAAAATCATTTAAAAAAATGTTCTTCTGGGTCAAATCTGGTGAACTATGCACAGGTATTAACATTTTTTTTTGTCTTTTCAAATAACATTAAAGTACTTCTTTAAAAAAAAAAAGGCAAAGCCCTACAAGGACAAAGACCTCAAGCTTGAATAAGCCCAAAATTCTCAAAGCTAGAAAACAGGCCAAAGAATGGTAAGGTGACTAAGTAGGCCAGTGATGCCCAAATATAAGCCTGGTAGAAGAGAAGGCAAGCTCAATCATTCCAGGGAGTGATTCAGGAATCGGTAGCGACAGAGAACTCTAAAAGCTGAACCCACAGAGAGTTGACTAGTAGCATGTGAAGAGGCAGCACGACCACCCTGGAAGAAGTATGGAGATCACTCTCAACAGAGGGTGGACCAGAGGACTGGAGGACAGCAGGCATTTCTGAGCACACGGTATTATAGGTGGGATTCAGTGGAAGTCTAGAAACTAAATCATGAGACCCAGAGCCCTTATCTGCTGCTCCACAATCAGAATGCTGAGACCAGACGAGTATCCCTGGGCAGAAGCCTTCTCTTGGGGGAAGCTCATCAGTCCCAGAGGAATGTCTAAGAGACACTGAACCCGTGGGAGTCTCAATGACATGGTCCAGCCCAAGCCCATGTACACCGAGATTCCAATTAGCTTCTATTCCTTTCGCTTATTTAAAGCAGAAGTTAATAGATATTTGTGAGAAGGCCTCTAATGTGAAATAGACATAAACAAAGAAGCAGAGGGAGAAAAAAAAATCAGCTGAGGGCATTGGGGTGATGTAGCAAGAAAAAAACTTCAGAAATATAAGACCCTCAGAGAGGAAAATTCTATACATTCTGAACAAGTCTGCTATAGAAAGGAATGTTCAGAGACAAAATGGATTTGAAAATTAGTAATTTGATACAAATAAATTAAATCAATAAAATGATTAAAAAAATAAGGAACTCCTCCAGAAAGTGTAATAAGAAAAAGAAATACGAAATAAGAGAAAGAGGATTAGAAAAATTGAGACTCAGTAAGTTTAGGATGTCCAATGTCTCAGCGAAATTCTGGAAAGAAAGGAGGAAAACTTCTAAGAGACACTTCCTTACATAAAATTAAAATCTATCTCCTCAGTGACTTTCATACACTAGTCTTGGACATACCATTTTAATCTGTGGAAAACAGATGATTCCTTCTTTCGCCTCCAACTCTTTGAAGCAATTTGCTATCTTTAAGACAGAGAGAAAAAGCCACTGCTGTGTAGACAGTTCAGTGATGATACTCTGAGTCAAGAGAAACGTCACGGGCTGAATACAAAACTGAGTCCCAGTTAATCGTGCATCCATCAGTCTAGCTATCAACTTTTAGAACTTGCTTGATTGTTTCTCTGATCATCATTGTGATTATCAGCCCAAACTTCCCAGTCCTGGTTCTGCTTCTTGACTTAGATACTGTTTCTCATGGACTCTATCAGATCTGCGAGGTAGGTCCAAGGGACAACTCTCTTCTCTCTTCCTGGAGTGATCCATTTATATCTCTTGGTGTGGATTTCCTCACCAGACGAGAGGGACAAGCGCCTGTTGGACTTTATGCCCGCCATGTAATGTGTGGTGTCTGGGGAATCGCAATGTTCCAGGCATAGGAACAGCGCAGAGCATGGTGGGAATACCACTCCTGGCATAGGTCCAGGTACCCTCCAAAGCCATTTTACCGAGATCACAGTGGTTATTTTGGCAGCCGCATCACACAGCCTTACATTCAGCATCACTAAATTCCTTAAAGCTGTTTGACAGGTGCTCCTGTTTGGTTACATCTCCAACAACCCCAAAGTTATTGATTTTTTTTCTGGAACAAAATGAAGGACTTGGCATTTGTCTTCTTCAATTTCTTCTTGTTAGATGTAGCCCAATATCCCAATTGTTGGCGATTATCCCAAGCTCGGGATTTCAAATGCTGCCAGTAGCTGAAAGCATACCATCTCACAGGAGAACACATCCTTGTCGCCAATGGTTCCAACGCTAAAAAATTATTCTTCATCTTGAGTTAATATCTGCCCCTTTTAAAGTACCTTTTAGTTGCAGTTCTGCATTTTAGAGATAGAACAAGTCAAATTTTTCATCCATTTGATAGCTGTACCATATTTGAAGATGGGTATTAGGTATATTTTGTCTTCATTTGCTTTGCCTCTGCAGTAAAGAGTGCCAAGTTCTTCAGCCGATCCTTATAAAATGTGGTTTTCAGGTCCTTCTCTAACTGGGGTACTATCCTCTGGGTTTGCTCTGATTTTTAATGTATTCTCAAAACATGGCTCTTAGAACTATCTAAGCAGCTGAGCAAAAGTTCCAACTGAACTCAGTCTGAATCTCACCTCTACCAGGTATGCGACCTGGACTAGTTAGGTAACCTCTCTTCACCTCACTTCCTCATTTGTAAAATGAGATAATAGTTAATGCCTACATGAGAGGGTTGTTGTAAGTACTGGAAAACCTAATGGGTATATTAAATATCTAGTGCACTGCCTAGCATAAAGGGGGCCTCCCTCAAAATATTAGGCATGTTAATTCCTATTCACGAGGCATCACCATGTGTCAGCTGTCTTTGGGATTCTGTTTGGCTCACTGCAGTATCTCAGGCGTGTAGACTAGTACTCTGCACACTAATTAGGTAAGTACTCAGAGATGGCTTTATTCCTGATGTGAACTGTAGTTCATCTTGTACTTAGTTAACGTACATACGAAAGACACTTGGAGGTTGATTCTGGTAGTTGCTCTAGGGTAATGGGACTGTGTAGCAGCACTTTGTTCTTTTCTCTTTCTAAAATAATTATATTTCCCAAAGTAAAGCACTGGTTGGAAAAATTGTGATTACTACGTATGACAAAATATAATGTAGTCATTAAAAAGGTGATGTTTCACTGATTTGGAAAGATTTCAAAAAGATGTTATCAAATAAAAACGGTTTACAAATACATACTTTAGGATGCTGTTTTTAAATATATACGAGAAAGCAATTAAAATATTCAAATAGTTACAATTATGTGGTAGAGTTATTTTTATTTATCTTCAAGTTAGAATTTTTCTGTAAAAACATATATTACCCTCTGACAAAAATATAAATGTTTAGATAAGAAGACAAAGTAGGATCTATAGATACAATGTTAATACATCTGCTATGAGGCTGCCCTGTATTTGTACAAATTGCCTGCTGCCTTACTATGTACTTCACATGGTCTCTCATCAAAATAAGAATTTGGCTCAATTCCTTACCATAACTCAATATATAAATCAAACCCTCCATTTCCTCATATTTAAAAATTTTATTTTATTTATTTAATTTTTTAATTTTTAATTTATTTTTAAATTTTTTTATTATTAAGATTATTTATTTATTTGAGAGAGGGAGAGGGAGCCCAAGCAGAGGGAGGAGGAGCAGAGGGAGAGGGAGAAGCAGGCTCCCCACTGAGCAGGTCTCCATCCCAGGACCCTGGGATCATGACCCGAGCAGAAGGCAGAGGCTCCAGCCCACTGAGTCCCCCAGATGCCCCCCAGACTATGGTTTTAAAGAATAATTAATGTTATCGTGGATCGAGGCCACAAAATGAATGAAGCTTTAAAAGAAAAGTTTATTTAAAGGGTAAGTAGTAGGTAAGTATTTGTAAGTAAGTTTATGAGGTAATACACAGTTCAATATGCGGTATCACTATAAACCCCCTTTTAGCCATGGTGCTGCCATGAAGTTGGTAGCAGGTCTTCTAACAAGACCTTCTTCTAAAAGACGTATAAAGATTCCTCCAGAGGGTACCTATTGTAACTTTTAGAACAAATATTCAGGAATTCCTTAACTTTAAAATCATGCTTTGTTTCTATAATTATCAGTAAAAAATGGAAGTAATATTACTTAATTTTGTTATGGAAGTTGATTTTTTTGCTTGTTTTATTTTAAGCTCTTCCATTTGGTAAAATCCCCATTTTGGAAGTCGATGGACTTAACCTTCACCAGAGCCTAGCCATAGCAAGATACTTGGCCAAAAACACAGGTAATATGTTTATTGTGTTGAAGAGTTTTGATAACTGAAAAAAATACATGACATATATTCACTATTTTAAATAACTTTATTATTGAACTGTATAGTATAAAGAATGAAACAAAAGATACGAAAGAAGCAAACCTAATCAGCTGACGCCAGCTAAATGGATTGTGGCGCATCTACTTATAGAAATCCCACATAGCTGAAAAAAGGAGCAGGGATTCCCTTAAGAAACTTGTAAGGAAAGATCTGTAGGATATATGGGGGATGCGTATATCGAGTGGGATATATAGTTTGATTTTCATAAAGAAAAAATGGAAGACTACAAAAAAACCCCAATAGAATAGTTACTTATGATACGGTAGGCAGGTTAAGGAGCAAAATGAAATGGATGGTGCAGGTTTGGAAGTTAGTCTTCATTGGATACAGTTTTATATTGTTTTGGATTTTTGAACCATAAGAATATATTGTCTATTAAAAAGTTAACATTTTAATATAGTAAATTAAATCCAGTGTATGTCTGGGCATCAAATGGTCTCTTTTTTATAGAGTTGGCTGGAAAAACAGAATTGGAACAATGTCAAGTTGATGCAATCGTGGACACACTGGATGATTTCATGTCACGTTTTCCTTGGGCAGAGAAAAAACAAGATATAAAAGTAATGTGATCCATTTGTTATTACTATTAATCATATCTACTTGTGGGGTGCTTTAAAAAGTTTTTTTTTATTGGGCATCTGGGTGGCTTAGTTGGTTACCATCGGCCTTCGCTCAGGAATTGAGCCCTTCATTGGGCTCCCTGCTCACAGGGAGGGGGGCGTCTGCTTCTCCCTCTCCCTCTGACCCGCCTCCTGCTTGTGCTTGTTCACTCTCTCCAATAAAAAATTAAAAAAAAAAAAAAAAGGTTTCTTTTTTTCAAAGCAAGACATACCTATAGTTTTAAATTATCAAATTATATTAAAAAATTTAAAATAAAATACAGTGATTCCCTGCTCTATCTCTTCACATTAACCCCTCCTCAGACACAACCCTCTTTTTGCCATTTTTTTTTTAAGATTTTATTTATTTATTCGACAGACAGAGATCACAAGTAGGCAGAGAAGCAGGCAGAGAGAGAGGGGGAAGCAGACTCCCTGCTGAGCAGATCGGGATCGGCTCGATCCCAGGAACCGGAGATCATGACCTGAGCCGAAGGCAGAGGCTTTAACCCACTGAGCCACCCAGGCGCCCCTGCCACTTGTTTTTTTTTTAAGATTTTGTTTATTTACTTGACAGATAGTGAGCACAAGAAGGCAGAGAGGCAGGCAGAGAGAGAGGGAGAAGCAGGCTCTCCACTGAGCAGGGAGCCTGATTTGGGGTGCGATCCCAGGACCCTGGGATCATGACCTGAGCCTAAGTCAGCCACTTAACCGACTAAGCCACCAAGGTGCCTGATAAAAAGAAACTTTTTTTTTTAACCACCTTCAACTATTTCTTTAGGACATGTAAATCCAGCTTTTTTTGATACACTAATTTTAGTTTCTCTGGACTTATTATCATAGTAATAGAATTATTCTCTTATGTAATCATTGTCTCTGCTCCCCTTCTTCCAAACTCCCAATATAATGATATTAAAATGTTTTGGCCAAATCAATAGTCACTTGTTACATTAGTATGTCTAGACAAATATTGCACAGAACTATCAGTTGTAGTATATTTTGATTTTATTTCCTTGCTCACTTTACCTCCTCAAAATTAGTAATTGCTTTTCCTTCATTTGTTTGTTCTAACGTTTATTGCTGAATCTTCCCACACCATCCAGTGGGCTGCCAATACAACTTTCCACAAGGTCAATGATATCAGATTATCCATTATGCCCACTATTTTCTTGGAGAGATCCGGCCGAGATCCCCTCTTTTTTGCAGAGCTGTCTGGGTTTTCTGTACATCTCTCCCCACTGGACTTGCCTTCACTGCCGTCCGGGGATGTCCCTCTCTTGAGTTGCGGTCCTATTTCCTGGATGTCATCCTCTGTCTCTGCTTACTTCTTTGTCCTCCAGGAGTCCCAGAGTTAAAACGAAGGCTCAATGACAAGAGGTGTAATGATGACAGAAAGCATGGATATGCCTGTCTTGAGTGTACACTGCTTCAGTCTGGCTTGGTCACCCTAAAAACCTGGTGCACAGTTGTCACCCTGTAATCTTTATTATCATATTTTTCTAAGATTTTATTTACTTATTTGACAGAGAGAGACACAGTAAGAAAGGGAACACAAGACGGGGGAGTGGGAAAGGGAGAAGCAGGCTTCCCACCGAGCAGGGAGCCCGATGCAGGGCTCCATCCCGGGACCCTGGGATCATGACCTGAGCTGAAGGCAGACGCCCAACGACTGAGCCACCCAGGCACCCCTCATATTTTTCCTGTTTGGTTTGGTCTCTGTCTTTCCCCAGGAGTCAGACCATCCTTTAGAATCCATGATAAAGAATAGGAAAACTAAGACGCCTACCCAAAGCTCTCGGCATATGGACAGGGTGTGTTGATTTTGAGCAGCGCTAGGCCATTTGTGGAGCCGTTCCCAATATTACTATCTTTACTACTAGACTCTTTATCAGAAAGCCTCCCTAGAGAAGACTTCCGATCTTTTGCCTGGAGAGAAAGGTGTGGCTGCCAGTGTTCTGGGAAACGATCTGAGAAGAGGGCTACGAATGTCAGAACTTAAATTCTTGACTTAATTCAGTATGCATATATTCATTTAATCCCCTATTTTGAAGACATTATGAATGTCAGCTCCCAACGTACAGACCATCGATTTCCCCCTCTCCAGCCTTCTGCTACAACGGGGAAGAGGCATGTGTCAAGCACTGCAAAACGAAGAAGGAAATACGCTAAAACTACCTCTTTCGCAGCCTCTGCCAGTCCTCACGTCATCCTCTGCCTCACCTCCTTACTCCCAATTCTAGATACGGCCTTTTCCTGAACCATCTGAGGGTTTAATGGGGTAGACAGTGTTGGTTTTCAGCTTTCCCTTTGCAGATACCATTCATCCATTTGTTTATAGCTTCGAATTTTCTCTTGTCTCCTCTCCTGTTTTCCATCTCTTTGTGGGTTCTGTCTTTTCAAAAATATGTATTTACTGTGGTGTGGGGATGAAAAAAATCATATATGTGTGCCAAATCCATCATCCTTTTCCAGAATTCTAAATAAACCTTGTGGGTTATGCTCCGTTATCGCCCCCTAGTGGTGTCCTGGGGGCATGCATCATATTCTGTATTTTAAAATACATTCGCTCTTCTCCTCCAGGAGAACGTGTGATGAGGGTAGTTATTATGTCTGTACTGCTCACTCACGTCCCCACACCTTGTGCCTTTCATGCCGCAGGCACTACATACTTGTTGAACAATAGGCAGCAAGAGCTGATTTCCCAACAGCACCTGCGGATGGTGCTCCCGCCCCTTACACCTGTGGCCTCAGCCGGTCCTCCCAATCCCTTCACTGGATTCGTGCTTTCTATCTGCATGCTCACCTGCTTTGCGGATGAAGAGACTGAGAACTAGAGTGGTTATGGAGTTCCCCAGACCCATGGCCTCATCACCTCTGCATACTTCCTTTTAAATTAGTGACTAATACCCAGAGCATCCCTCAGGGAGAAACTATTATCTTCATTTTTCCCAGATGGAGAAATTGAGGTTCATGTAGTAGAAGTAACTTGTCAGAGGTTATTGAGCTAGGAAGTAGTACACGAGGAATTCGAGTCCCAGCCACTCTGACTCGGCCTCCAGGCACTCTCTCTCTTCTCTCTTTTTTAAAAGATTTTATTTATCTGGGAGAGAGAGTGAGAACATGAGAGGGGAGAAGGTCAGAGTGAGAAGCCGACTCCCCATGGAACTGGGAGCCCAATGCGGGACTCGATCCCGGGACTCCATCCCGGGACTCCGGTAGCATGACCTGAGCTGAAGGCAGCTGCTCAACCAACTGAGCCACCCAGGCCCCCAGTCCCCATGCTTTTAACCACTGGTTGTAAGACCACAGAGCCAGCAGCTGGTGGATACGTATGTATGTGGTGTAGCTTAAGGCCAATAGCCAAAGGTTACAGCACAGAACAGACGGCAGTCTTATCAATTTACTAAAAATATATTTATGCTAAATACTACTTGTTTAGGAACTTCTGATTTCAATAGAGATATTTGGAGCAGGAAAGTATTCACACTTACTGATTCCTTGATATAAATGTAAAATGTGTCACACACACACACACACACACACACACACACACACACACACACAACTAACCAGAGTGAAGTCTAAGATAAAAGTTCAGCTTTGATATAGCAATATATTCGGGCTCTGGAGTCACACTGCCAGGCTTGAATTCTGATTTCCTTCTTATTTGTTGTCACATAACTACCTATCAATCGTTCAGATTCTTTGTCTGTCAAGTAGGGATACCATAGAATCTACTTTGAAGTATGTTGGGAGGATTAAATGTTAGCATGAGTTCCTATGACTAGGTTGGAAGTGTTCAACAAATATTAGATATTATAATTATATTATCTAATATATTAATAACTATTAATATATAATTAATAGTGTTATTATATAGTTCACTGCTCATTGTTTTTCCTTTTGTCAGACATGGCATCAATATTTTACACATCCTTATAAATGCAGAAACAAGTAGATAATGTCCAATTTAGAAAAATGAATCTAAAGCTTTTTGTTTCACATGCCAAAGACCCCCACTGATTGGTAGTCTATCAACTTATGGGCTTGCCCTCTGCTGTTTTGTACCCTTCTGTGGCTGAGGCTCCTATAATAGAAGCAACCTCCCAGAGGAAAATACTCTGAATGCTTATGATATGAGTAACACTCTACCTTTGTACTAGAATAACAATGCTCTTACATACCTATCTCGAAAAAAAATTCACAGGACATAATCCAAGCTTATAAATAAATCATATGAAGCGAGGACACGTTGCAGAAACATCGCAGTTGGCTACATACTATCTGATTAATAAGGAGGACCTGGCAAGTATACAAAGAAAAACCCTCATGATTTTAGTACATTTCTTCACCCAATCTCCCTGTAGTGGGTCGTGTTGCTGCCACCTTGTGGTCAAGTAAAATTTTCAAAAGCAGGATACTGGTTAACAGTGAAGATGGATGGACAATGAACATAGTCCTCTTATTATATGTGCCCTAAAAAGCTATCGAATACACATAATTATAAATGCTAGAAATTCCGCTTCTAACTTTTAAAAACTTAAAATTAATTTAGAAGGCAAAATATGTTTGTGGACATTGGTCACCCTGATAATCCTTGAATTTATACTAGTGTTTCTCTGGTTATTGAACCTGCCTGTTTCAGTTTCCTCATCTAAAGAATGGGAGTGGGGAGGATGAAGGATGAGCAGGAACGAAGAAATGTCAGTGGCACATTTCCAGTACATGATATTGATAATGTGAATTTAAAAATGGTGCTTTGGAGAAACATAATTCCTCTAAAAGTCGTTGGTAGAATACTGTAGCAATGACTTCTCAGGTTGAAAAACCTCCTGACTTATAACTTTCCAGAGGAGGAGGAAGGAAATTTCTGGTCTACCAAGTGTTAAGTGTGGCTATCTAAGATTTATCAAGGAATGCATTTTAAAAAGTACATATCTGGAAAAAAAGGGTGTATAATCAAATTTCATCTTCTTTATGTTATTTTGGTGAGTATTCTTTACAGTGAATCTTAAATAGTAATAATCATGTAATTTACATTTAATTAAATGCTATGAGACACTGGGATGATTCACCAAACACATAGAGAACCTGGGCTACAGAAGTCAATACAGAGAAAAGATTTTTATTTGGCATTGCATGTGCACAAGCACCTCTGTATATATACCTTAAGTGGTGGAAATGCGAGCACAAGCAGGGGCAACAGCAGACAGAGGGAGAAGCAGGCTCCTGACTGAGCAGGGAGCCCGATGCAGGGCTCTCGACCTCAGAACCTTGAGATCATGACCTGAGCTGAAGGCGGACGCTTAACCGACTGAGCCACCCCGGTGTCCCTCTACTTCCTTTTCAAATTGTGTTATTTAATTTTTTTCCTCTTATCTTTAAAATGATCTTTCTTCTTCCTCCCCTAGAATCAGATGTTTAATGAGCTACTTACATATGATGGACCTCATCTTCTGCAAGATTTGGACGCATACTTAGGGGAAAAGGAATGGTTTGTTGGTAATTCTGTGAGTATATTTTACATCTTAAAAAAATACAAGTATACACACATACCCGTACATATAACCAAAAGCTTACAGAAACTCATGGAGAAAAAAAAGTTACCCATAAGGAAGGATTAGGTAGCAGGGATAATGTGTGTGTATATATATGTATATGTATACATATATATATCATATATATGTTATATATATAGCATTAAGGTTGCGATGTACTGACCATATCTTAGGATAAAGAAAAAAGCATGTTGTATCTCTTTTTCTTGAAACAATGACCAACTCTGTTGTCCTGGGCACCCCTAGGACTCAGATTCTGGTCTCTAAATATTAAAAGGAACCGAGGCTTCTTGGAGAAATGGCTTGTTCTCAATTTGGGACAGGAAATGTAAGAGTTAAGCTGGAAATACCTTGTCATAACAAAGAAAATAAAATATCAAAGACAACTGAACTGGGCACTCAAAAGTCAACTTGAAGAGGCTTCCACTGGCTAAATATGGCACAATCCAAGCTTTGCTAAGAATATTAACAGCAGGGGTGCCTAGGTAGCTCAGTTGCTAAACATCTGCCTTCGGCTCAGGTCATGATTCCAGAATCCTGGGATTGAGCCCCACATCGGGCTCTCTGCTTAGTGGGAAGCCTGTTTCTCCCTCTCCCACTCCCCCTGCTTGTGTTCCCTCCTCGCTGTGTCTCTCTCTGTCAAATAATAAATAAAATCTTAAAAAAAAAACCAGAATATTATCAGCAGTGGACTGAAATAAATCAAAATGAATAAATCCATGAGTTTATGATGACCACTCCTACCACCACAACAAACACAAACACGTACATGCAAAACCCCAAACCAAACAGAACTTCATTGGTTACTTTTGGAAGATGATATGGAGACAAATTATTACTCTGAAAACTGTCTTTTAAAAAGTGGGGAGGTTGGAATGAAGAATTTATCTTGCCTTTCCAATCTATGCCAATTGTACCTCAAGATAACAGAAACCGAAGGACAAAGTTCATCTTCATAGAAGAGTTCCAGTTAGTAAGTAAAAAGAGGACATTTAAATCAACTATCACCATTTCCTAACCCCTGATGGTTGGAACAGACTGAGGCATTGGTTAATAATTGTTAATATCACAAAGAGCAAGACAACCAGCTATTACATCTAAACATGACTCAGATGCTGTGGTAGGTCGGAGTCTCTGCCTTCAAGGAGATTGCATTCTTGGAGACAAGACACAGACTGCTTTGGGCAGCACTCTTGTGACTTATTCTGTTCATGGTCTGTTGAGTCCTTCTGGGTGACACGGACACTTATATATCACATCTCTATTCTCAACTTCCAAGCTCATCACATGCCTCTTCATTTCCTCCCATTGATTCCCCCAATAGACTGTCCTAAAATGTTCCTCTCCCTTCCCTATTGAATGAACAATTTCTAAGGACTAAGAAATTTCCCCCTTGTTTTCTATAAAGATTCTTCTGTAAACTACCTCCTGACCCCATCTCTTAGCACTCTCTCCCTTCCTCGGTGTTCCAAAACACACTGGCATTTTGTTTGTTCCTCTGACACACATTTCACTCCCACTCAAGAGCCTTTATACTTGCTGTTCCTTCTGCCTAGAAGGCTTCATCTGCAGACCACTGTCTGTCTGGATCCTGTTCTCACTTAAGCTTTGGCTTAAATGTCACATGTTAGAGGTCTTCTCTTCATGACCACCTGAGAGTCCTTCCAATCACTTTGTTTTATCTTCCCTACTAGTTTACAAATGTTTGTGTCCTGCTTCTAAAACAAAGGTGCACCCAGCAAAGGGCCTGTGTCCCAGCTTGCTCTCCAGTCCAGCCCAGCACCTAGATCTGCAAATCGCACATAGCAGGTACACCGTAAATATGTGCCAATGAACTCTGAATCCTCAGACCCAAAAACTCTCCTCATTGACAGGTGTTTAGTATGCATAAACCACTAGTAATTAGCATTATTAAATTCCATACAAAAATAAATGTGGATAGCCCACATTTAAACTCCAGTCTTTGATGGGTATTCATCATCGGGATCAAAGTAATGTCAGCCAGATTAGTTTCTAGTCACAAAGGAAGAAAACAAGCGTATGAAGAAAAGCATACAAGGATAGGACCAGGCTGTCATCACACTTGGGGTCCCACTAATGCTCAGATGCCGTTATGTCTTGCAAAGTGATGCAATATAATGTGTTAGTCGAAAATATTTTACTTGCGACTATGAACTCTCTAAGGATAACTTGCACTTTATCCCTTTATACTCTTGCAAAAGAAAGGAATAAGGTAAATAATATGAAATACACAAATCCTGAAGATAGGGCATTCTTCAGGACTAGTGTGAAATCTTTAGTGAAAGGGAGTTAAAGGGCGTAACCAGATGAAGTTCATGTCCTAGAATGGATCCTGCTTTGTCCTCTAAAGAACATTTTTGAAACAGATGAAAAAGTATTGATGGGGTATTAGATAACAATGTATTGTCATGGAGAGGTGGAGATTGAGGCAAGTTACAAGAGTATATATTTTAAGAGCTCATTTTAGTGCGTGTGCATGCTCATGCGTGCACGCGCGCACACACACACACGCACTTATACGTAATACCATTATACAGAGGTGTTAATGGAGCAACCTCCAGATGTTGGGAGCACGTTGTTATCTGTAATTTTCTATCATATACTCATTCCGCTTTTGTATTAACAGGTAATTTTCAACTAAAAAGAAAGTATCCTTGATTTAATAAGTTATGCCTTATTATGTTATTATGTTCAAACAGCAATTTTTGTTTCCTTTGAACTAGGTAACTTGGGCAGATTTCTACTGGGAAATTTGCAGTACCACACTTTTGGTCTTGAAACCTGACTTGCTGGACATGCATCCCAGGTTGGTAACATTACGGAAGAAGGTTCAAGCCATTCCTGCCATCGCTGACTGGATACAACATAGGCCGCAAACCAAACTCTAGGTAATGCGTGTTGCCTCTAAGCGTTATTGGTCTTCACAGCACGGCTTCCCTCAGGTGAGAAGCTACAGCAGCCAGCTGTGTCATCTACACCCCCGCCCCCGCCCAACAAGTCTTTCACTTTCGCCATATTCTGCTTTAAAAAAGGAAAAAGGGGGAGGGGAAGAGCATTTAGTTTCAAGTACCCTATTTTCCCCCCTTTCCCTTAGAATAATTTCACATCATTTACAACTGAGGAAAAGGTTTACAATACAGGCAGGGCTCACGTTTCATGGGCTTCAATACACATGGATCTCAGTCACAATGGTCAAGGAACATACACATTTCCCCAAAAAATGGTTTGGACTTAAGCTGTGATTGCATAAAGTATTAACTTTGCTGCTAGTTCTGTGGTCCACAAATCACCATGAAATGAGATGCACATCACGACCAGCGACCAATCACATCACCTTTTTTGAAGTCTGTCAGTGATCAGTCACCGCACATGTTACTTAGCAGTAAAAACAAAGCTACAAAGTGTGTAGCTGCCTTGCCTGCTTGCTTCTCAGTGATAAACCCACTCAGAACTTTCTACAAAGTAGATCACTGGAAAAGGGAACTCATCAACAAAGAAGAAAGTACAATAAAGAAATGAGAAGTGACCATGCTGGAGCCAAACGCAAACTGCACATAAATGCTAAGTAAGAGCGGACTATGAGAACAGTTGCACGGCTGCAGGTCAAGGGACTCCAGAGATGTAGCTGCAAACTTATCGACAGAAACAAGGAAAATGGCTGTAACAGAGATGATATTCCAGAGGAAGTGAGACTGCCGAAGAGCTTCACATTAAAAGAACAGAGGTCGAAAGATGAGAAGCCAAGCCACAGACTGGGGGCAAATATTTGCAAAAGACCTATCTGATATAGGACTATACCCAAAACAGACAAAGAACTCTTATCCAACAAAATGAACCCAATTACAAAATAGACCAAAGATCTGAACAGACACCTTATTGAAGACATACACATGGTAAATACACATGTGAAGATGCTCAACATCATAGGTCACCAGGAAAACGCAAATAAGAGTGAGTTACCATTACATACCTATCAGAATAGCAAAATTTCAAAACACTGACACCACCAAATGCTGGTAAGGATGTGAAACATAATGAACTTTTATTTACTGCTGACAGGAATGGGAGACGACAAAGATGACTTGGGAGGGAGTTTGGCAGTTTTTTACAAAACTAAACCCACTCTTACCATATGATCCAACAATTACACTCTTAGGTACTTACCCAAAGGAAGTGAAAACTTACAGCCACACAAAAATCTACACATGGATGTTTGTGGCAACTTTACCGATAATTGCCAAAACTCAGAAGCAAGCAAGATGCCCTTTCTTCTACAGTGAGTGGTTAAGCAAACTGTGGTACTTCCAAACAAGAGAATATTATTTAGCACTTAAAAGAAATGAGCTATAGTGGGGCGCCTGGGTGGCTCAGTGAGTTAAAGCCTCTGTCTTCGGCTCAGGTCATGATCTCAGGATCCCGGGATCAAGCCCCACATGGGGCTCTCTGCTCAGCAGGGAGCCTGCTTCCCCCTCTCTCTCTGCCTGCCTCTCTGCCTACTTGTGATCTCTGTCAAATAAGTAAATAAAATCTTAAAAAAAAAAAAAAAAAAAATGAGCTATCAAGCCATGAAAAGACATGGAGGAAACTCAAGTGCAGATTACTAAGTTAAAGAAGCCAATCTGAAAATGCTACAAACTGTGATCTCAGCGACAGAACATTCTGGAAAAGGCAAAACTATGGAGACAGTAAGAATACCAGTGGTTGTGAGGGGCGAAGCACGAGGGAGGGTTGAATAGGTTGAGTATAGAGAATTTTTAGGCAGTAAAACTATTCTGCATACTGTAATGGATTTGTTAAACCCACAAAATGTACCAGACAAGGAGCAAACCCTAAGGCAGACTATAGACTTTGGGTGATTATGATGTGTCAGTGCAGATTCACTGACTATAACAAATGTGCCACTCTGGAATGGGGTTGTTGATAGTGAGAGAGTACTTGTGTGGTGGCAGAGATATATGGGAATTCTTCAGTTTCTGCTCAATTTTGCTGTGAACCTAAAACAACTCTTAAAAAATAAAGTTTATTGAAAAAGAAAAAAGCAGGGATATTTCATGACACTGAAAATGCAATAAAATGTTGGAATGTGACCCAAACTTAGAATGATGATCTGCCAAGGTATAAAAGGAATGAGCACTTGCAATTATACATGAAGGTATTATTAAAAATATTCTTAACACATTCTTTACCAAAGTAATACTTACCTTATCAGTTTCTTTTACTACTAAGTTTTACTACTTTTTTCATTTATAATCAATGGTTTTAATGTGTTGAGAACAAAATTCAAAAGTCATAGAACATTTTCTCCAATGACTAAGATTATTTTGCACAATTTCAACCTGCAGTTATTTTTATGGTCCCAAACTACCATGGAAAGCAAAAACTGCCCATATAAACAAACCATTTAAATAAAAATCTCCCAAGCAACTAGAGATTATCCCTCAGCCCATTTTAAACCATAATTATGGCACTGGAATATATTTTAGTTCAGTTTGCATGTTAATATTAGTATTGGATTGTCTACTCTTGGCAGGTCATGTTATATATAGAAACAGAAAAAATGAAGTATACTTGAAATGCAGGACAGAGGAAGGAGAACATGGTTGAGAAACCAGAAATGGGGAGAGGGTGTAGCGGGAAGAAAGAAAAAAAAGGAAAGCTGGGCTAAGTATGATTTTGTTTAAGGTGCCTCTTTCATGCCACCAATGTTCTATGAAATAGGAGAAAAGATGTTAAATACTTTATACATCATTAAGGATTACACATAAAAACAAACTACAGGGGCGCCTGGGTGGCTCAGTTGTTAAGCGTCTGCCTACGGCCCAGGTCATGATCCCAGGGTCCTGGGATCGAGCCGCGCATCGGGCAACCTGCTCGGCAGGAAGCCTGCTTCTCCAGCTACCATTCCCTCTGCTTGTGTTCCCTCTCTTGCTGTGTTTCTCTCTGTCAAATAAATAAAATCTTTAAAAAAAAACCCAAAAAACAAACTACAGTTCCCAAGTGACTTGCTTCTTTGGATCACATTTTCTTATCACTAGTGGCAGTTAATAAATGATAATAGGTTATAAGTGAATCTCATTGCAAAATACTATATCATGCTATCAAGGCAATTTAAAGAAAAAAATTATCTTTCACAAAAGAAATTCAAATAGTACTCCAGGTAATGAAGGTAGTAACTTTTCTCTCCTCTTATGCATGTTCATTTTCTGCCATAAAATTACATTCCGACAAGTTTTAATGAAAATAGAATTTAGTGAAAGTGAGGACTACAACTTATCTAACATGAAAATTCACATCAGTCCTGCTTGTTTATACAAATCGTAATTCAAATATAAAATGCAACCACAGCAGGTTTCATAAGGAAATATTTCATTTCAATCATAGCATCATCACCAACCTTTAGGCCACCTTTTTTCACTGAAGGGACAACGCATTCCATTATCCCATCTTGTACCTAAAATAAACGGCTCCTTGCTGAGTGAGCAAGTATGAGAGAACATGAATGAATCAAAGTTGCAGATTGTAATCAGAAAACACACACTCTGGGAAGAAAAAGTTAAAAGAATCAGTTCCTTAATTGTATGGACATTTAAGTGTCTTGCTTGAGGTCACACAAATGTAAACCAAATCTAATACTCCTATCTAACCTCTATATAATAAGACCAATAGTCAGAAACAAGAGTAGTTCATGTTGCTATATAAATATCTATTGGTATATAAAGTTACAAGTCTATGGGGTCAGGAATACAGTTATGAAACACATAAGGCAAATGTCTTCTACCTCCTTATAAGTAACATTAAAAAATAAAAGTTGCTTTGGTTGGTCAAGATGATATTCCAACTACGGCTTCACATGCTCTTTACCACTGGTAATGGATTATGATGTTCACATGAACATCAGTCCAGAGAAAGGACTAATGGGAATGTATACTAAGTAATAAATTCCAATTTATTGAGAAACAGATATTAAGCACAAACGGTCTCATTTGAGCTCCATGTTGTATTTAGGAGAGTCAGAAACTATTAAAAAGGGTGTGAAAATACAACTTATGATCACAAATATTTTTATTAAGCCCAAGACATAATAGAGCATTACAGGGAGAACCCAACTACATCTCATTAAAGATAATGTGGACTTAATAACAACAAAAGAAACAGCCTATCACTGAAGACACATTATTACAGAAAAGTTCTAAGAAATCCATTATGAGATTTTGAAAAGTAGTATTTCCAACAATCCAAGTGATTTGGGTCCTGTGACGTAGGAGGAGGTAGTAATATTTGCAGATTCCTTCTAGCCCCATTATACTAAAATATATCCATTATATTCAATATACCTTCAAGATTGGGTAAATCTACTGAATCATGAGTTTTCACAGTCTGCAATAACTGAAGATTGCTTTGAGAGCTTCATTACTCTTCTAATTCCAGAGGATGATATGACCTTAGCATCTTAGCAAGTCAGGATGCCTTGAAAGTACAATCTCCAAAACTAACAAGTCTATGATTTATAAATAAGTTTATTTATAATGATATTTACATAATAAAAACAAAACACATGAAACTCACAAGTTATACAAAGAAACTGATGTATAATAAAAACAGCAAGATAGACTGACAGGCAAAAATTTAAAGAAAGATTTAATTAAGAGTTAAATATCAAATAGACAACTTTACTTCTAAGTTTCACTTTGTCACCCACACTGAATTGGAATTGAACAATGGCTCTCTTCAGGAGGTCCTGTACTGGAAATTCTGGAAACTGATAAATTATATTTTGAGAACTGTTTAAAGCTGATGACCTATTTCCATGCAGTACCTAACGCTGCCTTAATATGAAGTCACATTCAGTCTGCTGTGAAGTGAAACAGCCTGTAAATATGTTCTGCCAGGCTAGACAAATGTTACCCACATTTTGCTGATACGTGGAGACGTGGCAGGAATAAACTACCATTTAGAGAGTAAAGAGAACTGGAGCAGAAGTGACTGGGCAACAGTTTCAAGAGAAGCAAAAGCCAGGAGAGGGAAATCAATGAAAACATGCACGAGAATAGGCAGGGTAATAAGCACAATTAGTGCAGCGGGGAAATGAACAGAAGGAATTAATCCATGGAGCGAGATAAGGGCTTCTTCGTTACTATTCACTGGAAAACAACTTAGTGCCAAACAAATGTGTCTGAACAGAAGAAGTGGGAAGGACCCGGGGGCGTTAGTGAATGGAACGCCCCCTTTAAATTCAGGTTGAGTTCTTGTTGACAGTGGTGAACATCTGCTTCAAATAGCAATAAAATGAAAGTTATATAATCTATACAGCCGCATCCTTCAAACTAACAAAAAAAGAACTTCAAAGGAGACAAGGAAAAACAAGACATAAGCATTGTCAAATAAGGCACATGTAAAAATCTACACACATTATCCAGTGAAAGACAATATATATATATTTGGAGGTAGAAATAATTACAAAAATACTGACATTTCTAAAGCATTAGCATATTTGTTACAAACAATCACCAACTAATCCCCATTCAGAAAACTGTTTTGTAAAATGATTATTCAACATCTTCAGGACTACATATTTGTGTTGTTTTTTTTTTAAATTTCACATGTGAGCGTCTGGAGAATTCAGTTAGTGGCAAAAAAGTTGTCCATACTATGAGAAATGTAATATGGAAATTATAAAAAGTTATAAATGTTCATAAACCCCATGGTCATCACAATGTAAATGTCCTTGAGTGCACCAAGTTGATATTTCCTCATCAATTAGGAATTCACAGTTCTTAATTTCACAGGCCCATTGATGTTTTTAGTAACGTGGCTATGTCTGCTGGCATACTTCCTTCATCACCTGCAGGTCAGAAAGGGGCATTAAACGTTTAATAAAAATATTTTGTGAAATATATTTTCTCTACCTTCGGTGAATTCCAAATCATCTCTCAAAGCCCAGTTTGCTTCAGCATCACTCCTTGTTAAAAACCTTCATGAGGGGCGCCTGGGTGGCATAGTTGGTTAAGCACCTGACTCCGGGTTCTGGCTCAGGTCCAGATCTCAGGGTCTTGAGACTGAGCCCTTCAAGGGGCTCCGCGCTCAGCTTTGAATCTGCTTAAGATTCTCTCTCCCTCTCCCCCTCCCCATGCTCTCTTTCTCTAAATAAGTAAATCTAAAACAAAACAAAAACAACCTTTGCAATTCCCTGCACATATTTAGGGCTATTTCCTCTGTGTTCATGGTTCATATTACCCAGTACAGAAATCTAGAGGTTAGGTTTCTGAGCTGACACAAATATATAAAGATAGGCATGTATTAATTTGGATCATATTCTATTCCTATAGCAGAGTATTTACTACTCAGGTTTACTCGATAAAAACATTTATGTAACAAACTGAATAGTGAAAACAAAGACAACTAAAGAGAAATCACTCATCTACACCCTTACTTTCAATCCAAAGATAATCACTAATTTAGACTTAACTGGTACATCTAAACAAGATCACGAATAAGGCATGCCAGCTGAAGATTAAAGTGCCCACTGTAACTAACCTTTTCCCAACGTTTGCCCCATATTTCAGTTAAATCAGACTCCAGTATCTAAACACTTACGCAAGAAGCATTCAGGTTTTTTTTTTTTTTTTAAGATTTATTTATCTGAGAGAGAGAGAGAGCACATGCTCCCGAGTGGGGGGAAGGAGAAAGAAAGAGATACTCTCAAGCAGACTCCCCACTGACCATGGGGCCTGACGTGGGGCTCAATCCCACGACCCATGAGATCATGACCTGAGCTGAAACCAAGAGCTGGATACTCAACAGGAGTGAGCCACCCAGGTGCCCCCAGGATTTTTCTAAAGTGGGAAAACATCTTGTGTCAATTAATCACTCAAACTGTTTAGAGATGAACTGATTTATTAGTTTATAGTGAAAATTGTATAGCTGACAATTCATAAATATTTGTACATTCATAGCAATGAATAATTTTATAAAATTAGATGTGGCTAAAATACAGCCAAACTAACAACTTTTCCCTGCCATACATACACACTCCAGTGAAATCCAAAATTATGAATACTTTTATCTAATCTCTCAGTAAAAAACATGTGCACAGAAACAGACTATTTCATAAACTCTCAAGTTTGCGGACACCCTTGTCTTGAGGTTCACCCATAGACTTAATATCCCATGAAATTTAACTTGAAACTTGTCCTCCAGAAGACAGTAAGACAACAAGAATGCAAAAGTATAAGACAATAAGACTGTACAAGATTTAGTATTCTGGGAATTGAGGGAGAGGTGGAAAGAAAGAAAAAGGGGTGAGAGACTCATTCTAAGATTGAAGATACTAAAGATAAAATGCAATAAAATGCAGTATGTGAAATCTGGATTTTTTTTTTTTGAAGCTACAGAAGAGATTAGGGGATAATTGGGAAAATACAGTATTTGGAAATTATTGTTAATTTTCTTGGATATAATAATGGTATTGTGGCACCTTAGAGGGAAAGATAAAATATTCAGAATGTCTATAACTGACTGAATTGGCTGAGGAAAAAAGGCAGATGAAGCAAAATGTTTAGAACTGCAAATTCATTTATACTATTCTTTCAAAATCTTTGCATGAAAATTTCCATATTAAAAGTTTTAAAAGAGTAGAAAGTCTAATATAATCACATTAAGAGATTAGAGAAAAATAACACATGCCCAAACCACAATCTTTATTCTAAAGCAGTGGTTCTCTGACTTTAGCATGTATCAGAACCCCAACCAAATTATCAAGTTCCATTCCCAGTTTCTGACTGAAATGGGATGGAGTTGGGCTTGGGATTTTGGGTTTCAAAGCAAGTTCCCAGGTGATGTTGTTGCTGTTGGTCCAGGGACTGCACTTTGAGACCCGCTAAGGCAAGCTCTAGAAACACAAAAATCTGACAAGCATTTCTGAGAGGAATCATGGAACTTATCTTTCATAGTTTCATGGAAAGGGGGGCAACCAGATTGTTAACATAAAGCACAGATACACTAAATTACAAATATACTTTTTGTTTACAGTGGAAAAGAACCTCACTGCGAGAGGTGAAAAAGGTACATGAACTCTCATTAAGTCAGTGCCTAATTATTTAAATAAAACCAAAAGCAAAGATGACAAAATCATTATAGTTAAAAAAATAAACACATTATTGTATCCTTAGCCTACCAAATAGAACATTGGAAAAAACTGATACAAATGCTTTAACAAGATATGAAAATTTCCTACAGAAAAAAAAGAGTGCTAAATGGGAGAATAATTCTTTATAAATAAATGCTTTAAAGGTAACAGCCTAAAAGCATAGCTGAAATAAATTGCTACTTTAACAGATACTTGATGTGAAAATAACAGGTAAAATCTTAGAGAAAACAACTTTATATAAACACAAATAATTTATGTGAATTATGACTACATATGGATATACCCTGGGCTTATCTGAAATACCATTAAAATGCCATGGAAAAAAGAAATCAGGGGCACTATATAAAAGAGAAAGAAGAAAAAGACAATAGTGAAGAGAGAGCTGTCAACGAATTTTGGAAGATGAAAAGCAAATGAAAGAATAAAAGCTGACTTTTGCAGAATAGACAAAGCAAAACTTAAGTGAGCAAAGGCTGAAAATGGAAGAAAGTTACTTCATACTCAGAATCTAAACCACCCCCCCACTACCACCACAAACTCAAGACATGGAGATAATGCATGGATCCCAAAGGATGGGGAATATACAGAGCTAAAACAGATTGAAGAGTAGAACATCTAAAGCCTCCCCAACAGAGCCAGCCATTTACCCCAAATAAACAAATGAAAGTTTATTGGGGCGCCTGGGTGGCCCAGTCGGTTAAGCGTTTGCCTTCAGCTCAGGGCATGATCCCAGGTTCGAGCCCACATCAGGCTCCCTGCTCAGCAGGAAGCCTGCTTCTCCCTCTCACACTCCCCTTGCTTGTGTTCCCTCTCTTACTGTCTTATTTCTATCAAATAAATAAAATCTTAAAAAAAAAAAAAAAAAAAAGGTTTATTCTTTGGAAAGTCTGAATCAGAGGAATGCTGAATATGGGCATAGTAGAAGACAGTGAAGCTATACTAGAAGAGGAAAATTAACTATATAAACATGACAACAGCCCTTTCTCCTCCCCTGCTTCTCTTTAGCTCTAGTAATGCAGTCAATAGGTTTATATTCTATCTCTCACCATCCTCATTTCACAAAAGATTGGGTAAATATGTTCTTGGGGAAATGAACCAGTCCATAAGAAACAACCTATATAGTTCAAGACAGTGGGGAGTCCAAAAACCAAACTGCTGAAACTCCAATTAACTAATAACTATGATGGCTCTACTTAAAGACTTACTGTTAGAATAAAATCTATATACCTGGGTGGGTGGCGGCAGTGCTAAAGGAGAGCAGGTATTTAATTGTTTTACTAAATTTGAAAAGACGCCCTAACAAAACAGTCAGGAAAAAATGCTGTGCTATGGAATCTGTCTTCTATTGCTTTTGCTAGGTAATGTGAAATTGGCAAGTTGCCACCTCCACACAAAGCCTAGTAATTGTTTAAGTTATAATCATCATAGTTGCTCCTACTCAAACTTTAATGCCTGCCTCCCCAACTCAAAGCACCCTGCAATAAATGCTATACAGGAAGGACACCTACCATACACCCCACCCTTCTGTTCTCAAGGACAGATTAAAATACACGGAGTGCCCAGCAAAATACTGGGATCTAGTAAATATTCAATGGAAGTTTGCCAAATTGAAATAAATAAGCCTTGATCAACATTAGGAATATACTTAATTATTAGAATAATGATAAAATAGCTTATATCCAATTAAATCTAACATTATATAAGAAAAGTAAGATGTAAAAGACTGCATACTAAGTTGTGTAAAAGGGAGAAAGAATACATATACTTATTTACTTCTATCTGCATAAAATAAGTGGTCGCATGCTAGTAAAAGTCAATGTGTCACTTTTAGGGGGCAACTGGATGACAGGGTGAGAAGGAGGCCTTTGTTTGCATTATACATCTTTTGAATCTTGAACTATGTGAATGTATTATCTTTTCAAAAAGGTGGAATGAGGGAGTTCTCTTAGAGGGTTCTTTCTAGTACCCAACCAACTTCAATCTGAGATTACTAAATTTTTGAGGCAAAAGATTCATTTTATTGCACTCTAGTGCAGTACATATATGCTGGTCAAAATGAAATTAATGTAATGGTACAGTTCTAAAGAAATTAATATTTTGCCATGTATTTTAATTCTTTGGATTCATATACATTACTTATGTAGTAAGTAAATTATAAAATTGTGGATAAAATTATAGATCTAATTTTATTTGGGGGATGTTTCGGTGTCAAGAGATAAGGGATAGGAGAGACAGAATTATCCAAAATCAAGTGTCTGTATCAATTCTGGCCAAATAATCTTAGTTGCTGTAGCACTTTTGAAAAGAGCATGCTTTGAGTGGGTTAAAAAATTAAAAAAAAAAAAAAAAAAAAAAAAAGAGCATGCTTTTCCTATACCGTATGCCATACATACTATATGATTTTTGTTAAATTTTTTTAAATTTTGTTAATTTTTGTTAATCCTTTGGTAGTGCCAATTTGATGCTTTTTCATATAAGTAAATATTGATGTTTCTGCTTACAAACAACTTACCTTCATCGACTGTTGTCATATCTTGCTCTAGTTTCAATTTCTGTTGGTTAATTTTTAGCATGGATTCTTCAATTGTCCCTTGGCTTATTAATTTTATAACTAGTACTTCTCTAAAGAAAATAGAAGATATGTCTGTTGGTTATTTACTATAAAATTATTTGGATATATATAAACTAAATAAAACACCTTAGAGTTCAGTAAGAATAATCTGAAGACTGTGTAACAGTTATATCCATAACTTTGAATTCCCTTTTATTCAAATTTGGGATTGATGTTTTTTGAGCACATAACTTTTACATGACCTTTCTTACTAATCCAAGATATCTGTATCTAAAAATTACTGGTAAAACTTACTACAACAAACAGTCTGGGTTCAGATAGGTATTCACCTTAAAATGGAACATGTTAAACAAAAACAAAAATAAAAATAAATAAAAATAAAAAGGAACATGCTTTACTTGTCAGGTTCCACTAAATAATTCAGTATAAAAAGAAAGTGTAGTGAAGTACAAAGATTACACAGGCAGTTTTAATCCTGTAATAGGTAGAGATACATATCTGGTTCATAAATGAACTTAGCAATATCTTTTGGAAATACAGTAATACACTCCAAACAGAAAACATTATTGACTACTTATATGTGAAAGTAGAGTTGAATTATAGGTATTGGCACCTCTTTAAGATACTATGTCCAAATGAACCTTCACCTAAAATATCTACATCTCAAATAATGATCTCCTAAAGAATAACAGGGTAGCAACAGTATACATATTACTGTCTATCTGGCTCTTCCGTAGTCTAATAAGCCTTTTTAACTACTAAAATTTTTCAAAGGAGCTGAACTATTGGTATATTTTGTTTTCATCAGCTGCAGAACCAATTGGGGTGAGGTGGGAGGTTATTTCCCTTTAGCTACTAGAAAATGAATCAGTTACACAGGAACACAGATGGTATAGAATATCTCAGCAGCCAAGCTCTGCTAAAAACACAAAAACTGAGGCAGGACACTGACAAACTAGTATTCTACTATTCTACACAAATTAAACTGGCATTTGGTTAAAAATAAATTTAAACTCAAAACACTTACTTAGTCTGGCCCACTCTATGGCACCTATCTTCTGCTTGTTTGTCATTGTATGGGTTACAGTCAATATCATGAAGTATAACAACATTTGCTGAAGTGAGGTTTATTCCTAAGCCACCGGCTTTTGTTGACAGCAGAAACACAAAGATATCCATATCGGTATTAAACTCGTCAATTAGGTGAATCCTGTAAGATAAATATAATATTGGGCTAAATTTCACTAGAACTAAATTTCACTATAGCTAAAACTGAAAACAATCACACTACACGGGAAAAAACCTTAAAGATGTAAATGCATGCTCTTGGTAATATAGTTACCTTTCCTGCAGTTACCTTACTGGAAGACCTTCCCAATTCACCAACTTCTTTTCTATAACATTTCTCTTCTATACCATTTCTCTATTAATTCTCACTTTAATTATTCAGGTTTGAGTAATGCTAACGGGTTATTTTCTACTTTGTTTAATGACTCCGGCTTATCTAAATTTTGCATATCACTTTTCAATCTTTAGCATGCTCAGAAGTTTATTAGTGGCTGCTCTGGATACCAGATGAACTAAAGATCTTAAGACCAAACTAGAGCAGTATATTCTCTTTTAGCATAACTTCTATCATTAAAGCAGGAAAAAAAATTCATTCTGGCTGATAAAAAATAAACCAAAAGATATAATGCAGTTTAAACGCACTAGGAAAAATACTCCTTTTTTTTTCTAAGATAATCTTTTAATATTTGGGAATTAAAAAAATAAACAAACCAAACTTATTCAACCACTCTTAAAATATGAAAAAAACCAAGATTTTAAAAACAATCTTGGTTTCTGCTTTTTAGACAATCTTGGTTTAAAGGTAAGGTGCTTCAAGGGTCTGAATGAGTCTTAAAGGGGAAAACATTCTAATTAAATATAGAAACAGATTTCTATGCAATTCAGATCAAAAACTTAGAATATTTTCCTTATTTTAGGACAATCAATGATTTGAAATAACCACACAAAAGACTCAAAAGTAATACAATTCAATCAAATGCTTTATACATATTTAAAATTCCAACATTTACTCTTATTTGGAGGGGGGGTGGAGATTTTCTGAAACTGAAGTGAAGTATACCAACCTTTCAGAAATCTGAGTCTTCCCATCTAATCTGAGGTACCTATGCTGATGATGTTTTAAGAGAACCTCTAAAATATCCAGCATCATGGTAAATTGGCTAAATAATACAACTCTATCACCCTGTAAAAATACATATATGGATTAGATACATGGAAAAATAAAATTATAAGTATCTAATGATCAATTGCTTCTTTAATAAAAATCAAGTGATCACAGCAAAGATAAATTTCTTGTTATAGATATAACAAGCTTATATATAAATAAAACTACCTTAACTTCTAAACTTCAACCTAAAATTTAATTCTCAGTTTTAGTTTTCAAGGACAGTTAATGAAAATAGCTACAAAAGTACTATTTGGATTATGATCTTACAAATTTAAGCTCTTTCACATATAAGTAGTTGTAGTCCTTAAATAACATGTTATCCTCAAAATGCTAATTTTGAGGCAATCATACAGATTGTCACTCATGAAATAATGACATTTAAGATTATTTTTTAAAAACATCAATACAGATGTATTCTACTAACTTCTATTTTTCTTTTTCAGACTTAACAGAGGAAAAATAATCAGGAAAACATATCCCCAAATACATCCCCTAAATGCTCAAAGCATTAATTTCTAGAAATACGTATAACAAATATAGGCTAAAACTTCAAGGAAGTCGAATCATGCCAGAATTATTTTAAACAAGTTTAACTAATTGGAAAAATACAAGAGGAGTAGCATTCTTCTTTATTACCTTCTGTTTCAATTCAGACAAGATGCATCCTAAAACTCGGAATTTTCCAGAATCTAAAATCAAGTCCATGTCTAACTGGAAGTTATTAATATGTCGGTATTGTTTACAAAGTACATGTAATTCAAAGTCTGTCATAACTTCCATATCTTCAAAGATCAAGTCAGGATTAGCCTCACAATGTGTAGGTTCCTTAAAACAGAATACACACATCAAAATGAAGAAATTTATAGTATGATTAGAACACTCAAATAAAACTGTTCATATCTGATAAAATATTAAGTAGCTAACTAGCACATGTTACATGGTATAATTTAACAAAGGAAAATAATACTCATTATTTTAGGGTGTACAATAAAGGGGGAAAAATCCTTATTGTTTTAGACAACAACATACTGAAATATTCAGAGATGAATATCTAGAATTTGGTTCACAATAATCCTGGGGAGGGGTCTAGATGAAACAAGAGCAGTGTTATTCTAGATAATAACTATAAAAAAAAAACAAACGGTGAAACTTACATGGGCAGAGAATTTCATTATACAATTCTCTCTACTTACGTGTTTGAAATTTTTTAAATTTAAAATAATATAAAAACATTTTAAAAAGCAAATGGTTGCTTTTAACACAAAGATCTATAAAGGAGAACTATGGGCGGGTGCTACAGAGAATGGAATGAGGCAAAAATAAAGATTAACAAAACTACAGACAAAATATAATAAAGAAAAAAATGAAAACAAATGGAGAAAAACCATTCACTGCCCTGGACATAAAATTTGAGGCATCTTTTTGGTAAAATAAAGAAGTGCATTATGGCAATCTCAATCAGGAGTTGGCAAACTTTCTGTTAAGAGCAAGACAGTAGGGGCGCCTGGGTGGCTCAGTGGGTTAAAGCCTCTGCCTTTGGCTCAGGTCATGATCTCAGGGTCCTGGGATCGAGCCCCACATCGGGCTCTCTACTCAGTGGGGAGCCTGCTTCCCCCTCTCTCTCTCTGCCTGCCTCTCTGCCTACTTGTGATTTCTCTCTCTGTCAAATAAATAAATAAAATCTTTAAAAAAGAGCAAGACAGTAAATATCTTAGGTAGGCTCTGCAGGCACAATGATCAATAATTTTGCAACATCTCAACTCTACCCTTATACAGGTATACCTTGCTTCACTTTGTAAATGGGTTTCGCAGATAATGTGTTTAGAAATTGAAGGTTTGTGGCAACCTTGTGTCGACCAAGTCAATTGGTGCCATTTTCCCAACAATATTGCTCATCTTGTGTGTCTGGTAAATCTTAAAATATTTCAAACCTTTTCATTACTATTATATTTGTTATGGTGATCAGTGATTATAACTTGCTGAAAGCTCACAAGACAGCAGCATTTTTTTTTAGTGTTTTAAAATTTAGGTATGTATACTTTTTTACACATAATCCTACTGCATTTAGTCAACTACAGTACAGGGTAAACGTAACTTTTATATATGCACAGGGAAACAAAAAAATTCATTTGACTCTCCTGAAGTGGTCTGGAGCCAAACCTACAGTATCTCCCAGTATGTCTGTATGGAGAAAGTAGTCACAAAAACCAGAACCAGAAAGACGTGGTTGTGTTAAAATAAAACTTTATTTATAAAAATAGCCACTGTCATATTTGGCCCTATGGCCACTGTTTGCTGACTCCTAATACAGACTGTCAGCCCTCCCGGTTCTTCTGTTCCCCTAAAGTATCTTGAACTTTGTCTTAAAAATGCTTTTCTTGGGGCGCCTGGGTGACTTAGTCACTAAGCATCTGCCCAGAGTCCTGGGATCAAGCCCCGCATTGGGCTCCCTGTTCAGTGGGAAGTCTGCTTGTTCCTCTCCCAACCCCCTGCTTGTGTTCCCTCTCTCACTGTGTCTCTGTCAGTAAATACATTAAATCTTAAAAAAAAAAAAAATGCTTTTCTTAAATATGGGGTTAATGGATCAATATGCTCAGTAAGCTTGACTGATCTTTAGCTAGCCTAACAATTTAACCTCATGTTTAATAGTGTTAATAAAGGTCAATGTTAACATAATACGAAATCCTTACCTTTAGCATAAGCTGAGACATTTCCTTGAGCTTTTCAGCTGTGTAATACTGGCGATGTAATAAAGGATGGTTGGCCATTTTTCTCAATTGCATCATGACATTGCACATTTCTGTGTTTTTTTCTGTAATCCAAAAAGCACACATTAAAAACAAAACCCAAGCTGACAGCTGTCTGCTGAAACACATCTCAATGCAAACAAAAAGTTTAAAAATTATTTCTTCATATTCTAAGTAATTTAAAAAAAAAAAAACTTCTATAACATGACTAAACAAAATGTAGCCCTAATATAGGATTACTTTTCACATGTAATTGTAAAAATCAGATTATACCCATGTTATTGATAGATTTTTTCAATCTGTTGAAAAGACCCAAATAGAGTTGCTCCTGTTTCTCTGACATTGCACACAACTCAATTCGATCTTTCTTGGGGGGTAGCTGTTTGAGAACCTGAGAAAGGAAAACAGTTTAAACAGATCTTTCAAATAAAGAAGAAAACAGATTTTTTTAAAAAAAATCATAATAAATATGCAGATAAGTTACCTCTTCTTTTACCCTTCTGAGAATAAATGGTTTTATAATTTGTTTTGCATGTGCTATTCTCTCCTTTTCATATATACTTTGCTCATCTGCTGATTTCTAAGTAAAAAAAAAAAAAGAACACATCCATTTAGAAATTATTTATTTACGTTTTACTTATTTGAGAGAGAGACAGAGAACATGAGAGGGGAGAGGTCAGAGGGAGCAGCAGACTCCCCAGTGAGCAGGGAGCTTGATGTGGACTCTTGGATCATGACCTAAGCTGAAGGCAGTTGCTTAACCAACTGAGCCACCCAGGCATCCCTAGAAATTACTCATTTAAATGATCACAGTTAGCAAGATTACAGAATGTGAAAATCTTCCTCACTACAATCTGAGTTATTTTCCACAGAAACTCACTTCATTCTAGATGGAATTTCACATTTCAACTCTGGGCTATTAGCCTACTTCTTCAAGCTCCATATGTACTTTGAAGTTTTATGTACTCTGTTGAGCTAATAAAATTGAAATGCCCTAGGAAGTTCAGAAGTGTTCAGAAGTTTCTTAGCTAATGAGTCATAACTAAATTACCAGATAGCTCTCAAGAAACTCGTGTGTGTGTGTGTGTGTGTGTGTGTGTGTGTGTAACAGGGTGGGGAGAAGAAGAGAAGAAAAAGAGAAAGAGAGGTAAGTAGAAAACTTGTATTTATTTCTAGAAAAATGACCCCAAAAGAAAGCTAGTGCAAGCGATGTGTACCACGTGTTCTAAAAGACAGGGATGGTTCCTAGTCAAGTCCTGTTAATTTTGGAGAATTAAAGAAGGAGAATTTTATTCTAAGATGTGAAGAAGTCCTAGACCATCAAGTGGGAGTGAATGCATTACTGAAAGTGTAAAAGGCAGTTAATTTGCAGTGGAAGAATACAGAGAATTCTTGCAAAATATATGTAATGGGAGAGAGTCAAGAATCTATATAAACATTGTTGTACTGGAGAATTTAGTAGGAGTTCCTGAAGACTACACTCTACTTTTTCTTTATTAAAAGATCTTTTTTCTTTCTTTCTTCCTTTCTTTCTCTCAGAGAGAGCGCTTGCGTGAGCAGGGGGAGGAGCAGAAGGAGAGGGAGAGAAAGAATCTCAAGCAGACTTGTACTCCATGCTGAGTGTGGAGCCTGATGTGGGGCTTGATCTCACAACCCCGAGGTCATGACCTAAGCTGAAATCAAAAGTCCGGACACTTAAATGAGCCATCCAGGCATCCCTATGCCGTACTTGTTCTAAGCTACATGGAGAAAATTAACCAGATTTTCTTCTATATAGAATTTCTTTGTGTAATGTAAGAAATTATTACTTTGGGGTGCGTGGATGGCACAGTAGATTGAGCGTCTGACTCCAGGTTTCGACTCCAGGTCGTGGCCTTCTGGGTCAGGAGTGTGTGTGAGATCCTCCCTCTCCCTCTCCATGCGTCACCTCTCCACCCCGCACCCCCACCACCCCTGCCACTCTCTCTCTCCAAAATAAACGAATTTTTAAAAAAATTGTTACTTTTCAATTTATGGACTTTTATTTCAAAACATTTTTCCCAGCATAGGAGTCTTCTAGATATTCTATTTTTGTCCAGTTCTACAGTTTACCTATTAAAAAATGCTACTAATTTACCAAATTTTAATAAGGTAAATGCAATGACCAAACCTTCCCCACATATTATATATCTGAACACTTCACTAATTTAAAATTGTCATTTCAGCAAATTAGAATATCAAAACCAAAACTTCTGGATATCAATTACAGAAGTTACCAATTTATTTCCCATGGTATTTTGGCAGACTTTCCAAGTCACCCAAGTACAGGGATATCAACTACTTAAACTTAGTATCATGTATACACTATGAGAACAAGAAAAAAAGACAGAAGAGTGGCCTGTATAAAATATAAAGCAATATATTTGGGAGAAAATATAAATGTATGCTTACTGTTTTAGAAGAAAACATTCTTCGTATTTCACTGGTGCTACTACTAAACATGTGTGGCATAACAAAATTCAACAGTGACATGAGTTCTAACAGATTGTTCTGTACAGGTGTGCCTGTGAGCAGCAAACGGTTATTTGCCTGTGAAAGTAAAACTTAGATTAGCTTTTTTTTTTTTTTAAAGAGCCAAGTCCTTCCTGTCTATACTCTTCAGTAGGGGAGAAAAAAAATTAAAACCTTTATTAATAATGTAACATTCTGAGATGAAAGACTAATAATTTAGAAAAATTATCATCTATTGTACTTTAAGGTAGAAAGTATAAAACTAATGGCCCCATTTTATAAGTAGGTAACTTGATTATATTTAATATTCATAAAGTTTATCACACAGAACAGGGGTTGATAAACTGAGGCTCATGAGCTAATAAAAATGGGTTCTGTATTTTTAAAGGATTATAAAAAAAAAAAAAGCAAAGAGCAAGTTGCAGAGGAAGGCCCACAAAGCATGAAATATTTATTACCTAGACCTTTACAAAAAAGTTCGCTGACCCCTGATAAAAAATACTAAATACATTAAAACAACACACAACTTCATTATTAATTGGAAGAATTCACAAAATACTCTTACATTAATTGTCATAAGGTGCTGGTAGCGGATGGAGCCCATATTCTTCAGCATATGGCCCTCATCAAAAATCGCATAATTAAGTTTCAGCCGCCGAAATAGACTACGATCATCAGAACTGCTGATTGCACAATTATACCTGTCACCAAAAAAAAAAAAAAAAAAAAAAAATTCTCTAAGGTTATACTTTTAAAAGTCTGGACCATGGTGAGACTTCATGTTTTCTAAAATTATTATTATTATTTTTTAAAGAGTTTTCTTTTTTTAAGATTTTTATTTATTTGACAGAGAGAGAGAGATCGATCACAAGTAGGCAGAGAGACGGGGGGCGGGGGGGTGGGGTGGAGCAGAATCCCATATGAGATCATGACCTGAGCCCAAGGCAGAGGCTTTAACCCACTAAGCCACCCAGGCGCCCCTAAAATTATTTTTATTTATACATTTCTAGTAGCCAGTACCTGAAAGATACTACTATACATAGTTAGTGTTCAAATAAATACTGACACACTTGCATATAATAATTATTTATGTACATGTAACCAAGTTATAAAAGCTGCAATGTGTAGGTAAAGGAAAATTTTAATGTTATAATTAGAAAACTTCTATAGAACTAAGAAGAAGCCAATTTGGGTATTATTTATATGTTATCTGCAACTGTTACACATTTTGCTTCAGGAACTGTTACATTTTCAGAACAAAAGGGGAAAAAAGAACACGAAATGAAGACATTTATTAAGAACATAATAGTACTGTATTAAACTAGTAGAGTACATCTAAAAAAAAACAGTTAATAGGAGCTAGCAGTACTAGACTATATATATAAAAATGGAGTTCCTTTTATGTAGAAAAGATGAATTTTGGATTCATCTTTTACTCATGGCCTCCTACAGAAGTCAGTAGATGGAAACAGTAACTAAATACTGACAGTAATATGAACTTGAAATAACCTATATTTAAAAATGCAACATGACAGCATTAAGTTCTTTGTTAGATATTTATGCTAAATGGTTACTACCAAGTAATGACTAAATTATTCAAAGTTCTATTTTCCATCGTTCTATTTTAATTCAATTTTTCCATTTAGAGAACATAGTGTATTTAATACTTAATTACTAATAATTAACATTTATAAGTTACAAATATTACAAGTAATTCTGGTGGCATATCTTCAACTTTACTTGAAATTTAATAGAAAGTCCTGTAAAACTATGCTTTCGATCAAGCTAACAAAACCTTCCTATAACCAGTATCAGTCACCGTATACTAGTAAAAAACTGAAAAATGCCTGAATAATCAACATTAAGTCATTCCATTACTTTTGTTGCATGGTTCTTAGCCTGAATTTTCCTTCATGTTACTAACAACATATTTTAAATATTTTTTTAAATATAGGGGTTACACAATATCTTCCCCCAATATTTTTTTTCTCAATACTTACGTGGTCACAATTACATTATATTCTTCATATTTACTATGGATGTTATATCTAATCTGTTTACGTTCTTCTTGAGAGCCTATAATTTAAAAACACACACATATTGATTATACTTAATGTACTTTGGGATATGTTAAGATTTTAAAGAAATTTCCAATTAAAGCAAAATGACATTCTTACCATAGTAACAGAGCACCTTTAAAGTGGGACACCATAAATTAACTTCTCTTAACCAGTTATCTAGGAAACAAGAGAGGTATTATTTGCATCTGCTAAATAGGTTAGGTGTATACAGTGAAATGAATTCTATCCAAAAATTTTTCTTCTACAAAATAACAAGATTTTTAAAAAATCACAGACCCTTCACAATTTTACTTCTGATGTTTAAAATAATTTTGAGGCATAAAATGAAAGGCAGAGGACCAACCATTATATTTATAGGATGATTAAATTCTAATTTAAAGAGGTTTTTTTGGATTATGTTCATACATACATTCATTTACTCTAGTCTACATCCAATCAATTAAGTAATATCACTGGGGATGAACTGTATACTTTCTGATTCAATAAGTATTTAATTAATAAATTTAAAAGCACTTGTTTCTCTTAAATTAGGTACTCATTAAAACAATTTTTTTCATTAAAACAATTTTTTAAAGTATTACAAAAACAAATGATCTGATCGATGGTCCTTAAGGCATAATAATTTAAAAGCTGAATAAGTGACTTGTATTTGAGACATTTTCTTTTAAAAGACGTCAAGTACAATCAAACACACATACAAACATATACACAAGGGGGTAAAAAGTACAAGGAGACCACAGAATTAATATTCACCTCCACAAGCTAAGAAATCACACATAAACAGTTTTTCTTCTCCCTGTATAAAACACTATACAGTCATGTATGGTTGTTCACAGTATTACAAACCTATAGTTGACGCTGGAACAACGATCAAATGAGGACCTTTATTACCCTCCTGATACAGGTATGCCAGGAATGCAATGGCTTGAATAGTTTTTCCTAGGCCCTAAAATTGAATGTTTAAAAGACAACATATGAAATTTAAAAACAAACAAAAAATACTGGAAAACACAAAAGGAAAAATAATATTTCTGGTTTTATTTTTGATTCCCCAAAATGCAACCCTATGAGAATTCTACCATGTTCTTAGTTCCCAGTGACAGATAAAATAGATCATAATCTCCAAATGATACTATAGCTTAGTTTAATAAGCAGGATGTATCCTAACTGCTAGTTAAAATGGGACACACAATATGGAAGAGCTTTGCAATGTACATAAAGGACATGATCTTGGTCATTGTTTTATATAAAACAAATATTTAATACATACTGGAGAGATTAAGAACAATGCTCCAATGATTAATTGGATTTGAACATACACCTATCCTATCCTATTACCCACCAATTTCACTTCTAAGAGTATATTCAAGAGATATGAGAACATATATCCTCAAAGAGACCTAAGTAGGAATGTTGACAGTAGTTTTATTGTGCTAGCCAAACACTGGAAGTAACTTAAATGTCCTTCAACAGGAGAATGGATAAATTAAGTTGTAGCATATTTATACTAGGGACTACCGCATGCCAATAAAACACCAAACTACTGATACATATAAGAACACGGATGAAACTCAGTAACTTTATTATGCACCAAACAAACCAGAAACAAACAATATATACTATATGGCTCTATTTATATAAAGTTCAAAATTTGAAAAAAAAAATCTATGGTTATAAGTGTTCAAAGAGTGGTAGTGGTAATGACTGAAAAGGCACATGAGGGAACATTCTGGGATGATAGAAATGTTGATCTGGAGAGGGCGGTCACACAGGTGCATGTATATGTAAAAAATCACCAAGCTCAACATTTGTGCATTTTACTACATGTAAATTATACATCAATGAATGGGTTTTTTTCTGTCTTGTTCTTTTGTTTTTAAAGGCTATTGAGGAGGAGCCAAAATTACCAACTGTTAAGAACTGAACTGCCCTCACTACCCAATTAATGTGTTGAAGCTCTACCTCACAATGCAACTGTATTTGGAGACAGGGCCTTTAGGAAGGTAATTAAGATTAAATTAGATCACAAGGATGGGGACCCAATCCCCACCTTAAGAGAAAGACATCAGGGATGTGTGTGCATAGAGAAAAAGACTTGTATTTGAGACTTGTATTTGATACTTGGTGAGGAGGTGGTAGAGAAGCCTTGGGAGAAACCAAACTGGCCAACTCCCTGTTCTTAGACTTCCAGCCTCCACAGCGATGAGAAATAAATTTCTGTTGTTTAAGCCACTCAGTCTTTGGTCTTTTATTATGGGAGTCTTAGCAGACCAAGCAACACACTAACTTATAAATATAGTGCTTTAAAGGTCACAAGAAGTTTTATACATTATACCTTATTTGGTAGGGATTAGCCCATGAAAGGCAAAGTTGGGGCTCCAAACCCAGACCTGATTCTCAAAAGTTCAGCTTTCCACAACTGTAATGTTCTGTATCTAATTCTATAACTATTTTGAAATCCTGCATATATTACTTAGTTTTCTATCAGATAAACAGCATCTCTGTTATGATGATAGTATGATGTATGTGTGGGAGTACTCTTAAATACAAAAGACTACTAGAAGTTAATTACAGAATAAAGATCACTATGTTAATTTTTATCTTAATAATGTAATACACAATGTAATATATGTCTATTTAATAAACAATTTTCTCCACTAAATAGGACTTATTTTTAATAAACTTTTTAAAGGAGGAAGGACATTAGGTTAGATTAAATGTCAGTGTCTATGTGACAATACCTGAACTAGGTTGTAATGAACTTCCTAAGCTTAGTTTCAAGCAAATGTGATTTGGGAAAAAAAAGAAACTCAGAGATATCTAACAAAAGTAAAATGGCTGAAATGATGTTGCTGGTAAATGTGTGGATTTATTTATAGATATCTATAAAGTTTGCCGATAAATGTATAGATTTATAAGTTATCTATAAATTTTAAAGGTAGCTGTAACTACAGAAAGCATATATAACCAGATTTCATTTAGTATTTTGTACATATGTATGTATGTATGTGTACATACACACACATCTGCAGAAGAAAATAATTTGAAAAGATACACATCAAATACTTATTTCAAAGTGGTAGGAATATGAGTGATTTTGATTTTTTTTGTACTTTTATATAGTCTAATTTTTAAAACACATATATTTATTAATTTGATAATCAGAAAGAAAGTAAGCCCATTTTCATTTTGGGGGCAATGAGGAGGCTAGAACTAAGAGAAGCAATAAAAAATTAAAAAAGGTGATTGGGGTATTAAAATATTGATGTGAGAGCAGTAAACTGCTTCATTTTTTAAATGACAGCAAGAAAACCTTTTAATGACAAATTCTATAAATAGAGCACTACTTACCATTTCATCTGCCAAAATGCCATTAAGTCCATGTTTATGTACCAATGCCAGCCAATTCAAACCAACCTTCTGATAGGGCTTGAGTGACAAACTGGTAAAGAGAGTTATCAAGTATTATGGATTTGTACTTTTATTAGTTTTCTTTACTAGTTTTCTGACATGAAGGTTAAGTTTACAGTGCACACAAATCTGAAATACCTAGGTCTAGTCTTACCTTTTACCTTATGTTATACAAGCTATTTATACTTAGTTAAGAAAATTAGCCCAAAACACAACACTTTTTTTTTTCCAATTTTCTCAAATTTTATTTTGTACTGATTTACTTGTTCTGGCTATAAGAATTATAAAAATCATTTCCATATTCAGTCATAATGTAATGCCACCAAATTAATTCCATGAATGATCAGATTATGGTATTAATATGACATATTACTAACCTAATATTTATACTAGAAAATGGTGTTATATGGATTTAAATTTTACCACATTAAGGAACTTCAAATATTAGGACAACAGCACAAGCTTAATTTGCCTTTTCCAGGAAGACTAAATAAATGTCAATCATCTCTAGTATCAGTGGAATGTGTAATTCTAGAAGGTGAATGTATGCGTATATTTGTGTTTGAACTATGTACGAATGGAAACTTGATAGACATTAATGAGCATTCGTGAGTAGAAAGTAGCAAGCCGGTGTCAAAATCTCATTTAATCTGTAAACACATAATTTGGAAATAACTTGTTTGGAAGGTAACAGGAAGGTTATAATGGATGAAAACAGTATTATTTTCCCCTAAAAGTTCAAGTGGTTAAATACTAATAGCGGTGGGGCGCCCGGGTGGCTCAGTCGTTAAGCGTCTGCCTTCGGTTCAGGTCATGATCCCAGGGTCCTAGCATCGAGCCCCGCATCGGGCTCCCTGCTCGGTGGGAAGCCTGCTTCTCCCGCTACCATTCCCTCTGCTTGTGTTCCCTCTCTCGCTGTGTTTCTCGCTGTCAAATAAATAAAATCTTTAAAAAAAAAAACTAATGGTGGTTATTCCCAAACACATATAAATATATACAGACACAAATATCATTTTCAAGCACCACCTCATTTAATCTTTTAAAATCCTATAAAGATTGCCTATTATAGTGAAAATTTTGCCTGAGGCTAAGTAACTTGCCTGAGGCTGCACAGCTACAAAGTGTTCTATGGAAGGCTAAGATTTAACTAAGGAAGGCTATCTCATTTGGAAATTTATTCTCATACTCCCTATGTAAGCATATAGCCCATATTAAGATGGAAAGCCAGGATAAGGCCATGTGCCGCTCATTCTCCAGCTTTGATCCTGTCCCCTTAATCTACTACCATACACATCCTATTTGCATATAGGGACTGGGTCTGGACAAAACTATGGTATAAGAAAACAGTTAAAGGGCCAAATTTTAAAATCAATATACCTTAATTAGAACAGGTGTAAAAGAGCCAGGGTAGAAAGCTTTCCATCTTAAATCACAATCTAAGTTTCAACTGTTAGGTATGCAATCTACACATTTCTCATTTAAAAAAAAAATTTAAAGTATTAGGAAGAAAAACAACAGTATTGTTGGTCTTTGTAGTTCATTTTTAAAAATGTCCTTGCATCTGGGTGGCTCAGTGGGTTAAAGCCTCTGCCTTCGGCTCGGGTCGTGATCTCAGGGTCCTGGGATCAAGCCCTGCATCGGGCTCTCTGCTCAGCGGGGAGCCTGCCTCCCCACCCCACCCCCATCCCCCCTTGCCTCTCCGCCTACTTGTGATTTCTCTCCTCTCTGTCAAATAAATAAATAAAATTTTTAAAAGAGAAAGAAAAGAAAGAAAGAAAAAGAAAGAAATGTCCTTGCCTTCTTGGCCAATATAATTTCTATTGCCACTATGAAAGTAATAATAAATAAAACATATTATCATAGAGATTTTAATTTCCAGATCCAAGTGAATTCTTTCTACTACAATAATGGTGAAAGTAAATGCTAATATTGGAATGCTTACTATTATAGACCAGACACAATGCTATGGGCTTGATATGCATTATTTCCTCATTTAATCTACATTATCAAGCAAGTAAATTTTTTTTTTTTTTAAAGATTTTATTTATTTGACAGAAGAGAAACACAGCGAGAGAGGGAACACAAGCAGAGAGAATGGTAGCTGGAGAAGCAGGCTTCCTGCCGAGCAGGGAGCCTGATGCGGGGCTTGATCCCAGGACTCCGGGATCATGACCTGAGCCGGAGGCAGACGCTTAACAACTGAGCCACCCAGGCACCCCAGAGCAAGTAAAATTATTATCCCCCTTTTACAGATGAGACTCGGGGACTCAGAGAAGGTAATTTGTCCAAGGTTACATAGCTATCCAAATCTATGTCTGCAGTGATAGAGACAGTAACCAATCCAACTCTGATCCAGAGCTCATCCTTTAAATAGCAAAACATGAAAAAGTTCTTTCTCTCTGACCCACCCACACTCTATGGTCAAAACTGAGTTATTATTTTTGAGTCCTTCCCAAGGCTTTACTCATCCCACACATATAAGTTCCCATTTTCATGAAAATGATGAAACTTGATAAGGTAGGCATAGCACACAATTTATTAATGCATCAAAGGTCAGCATGCTATCCCAACATCAATCTATCACAAGTAGCCAAGAAATACTGAAAAACTAAGTATAACTGTTAATATATTCTTTACTAGGCATAAAACTTTAAAAAGTGATGAAGGAATTTTGAGGAGCATCTACTATGTAGAATTTTTCAATCAAATAAAACTGTTTCATCCATCATCACAAAGCCGCTCTGGTGGCTGTTTTTGATCAGAACATTAAACAGCTTTGTTATTGTAATATATTTTTTAAAAAATACAAGTATTTATGTGTATATGTGCTTGTTTACATGTATATAGATACACATATATATTTGTGTGTGAATGTGCTCTCTACTGGATTTATCAAAGCTACAAGTAACTTTTTGTTGCTTAGTATCCCAGCAGTGCTGCCCATCAACAGACCCTTTCTTCAGAATGCAAAAGATCAATGAAAATGCAATTTTGACAAAGATGTGTGAAATTTAATTCACTTGTTATAACAAATTTTTAAAACACGGCAGTTGTATTCTTTCTCTAGCAGGGTCTAATATTTAGATGTCGTACAGTTGTACCCTCCATTTATTCAATTTATTTTGACATTCTATAGTTTTCTAAGAATTTTCATGACTGTATATGAACCCCAACCACCAATTTACAGGTAAGAATGTAATCTATTCAGGGTTACCCAAATGGCAAGAACTAAGGACCGGGCCTTCTGAATTAGTTAAGTGCTCTCTGACTATAAATACCTTTAAACTAAAGGTTTTCTTACCACCTACTAAGGAAAAAATGTTTTTATGATTTTAAGTTTTCTCAGATCATGAAAGAAAATGAGGCAGCATGTTATTTTGAAGGTACTTGTTCTGTTAGGAGGAAAAAAAAATCCTTTCAAACAGTTATGATTCTTTTCAGAGTGAAAATTAAATTGGGTTTAAACCTCCTGCCAGAGAAACTAGCATCAAAATTATTTTGAAAGGTGAGAAAGCCTGAAATGGAAACAACATGAGTCCATACGATATGCTAACTTTGAATTTAAAATGCAGAAATAGTCTAGGGAGACTTGTTGCAAGTAGTTCATATGAAACAAGTTTAAGGGATACTAGCTGACCAAAAGTTATATGTCCCATTAAGTCTAACATAGTTCCTGAAAATACTACCACGACATTAGCTTGCACTAATAGTAGTATCCAAACTACTAAATTATTTCCATCATAGTACTTTCAGTTAGTCAAATCGCATCTGCAGTATTGCTGTGCATTCACATCACTGTCAAAGGGCTTCAAAGCAACTGTTTACAACAGGATGGAAAACCATCCTGTCAAGTGGAGGACAAAATCAGGAAAACCTCAAGTAGATTTAGCCCAGAAAAGACAGAACACATATAATTAAATATACTTTACAATGAACATCTGAGAAATCTTTTCAGTTAAAACAATTTAAACCCAGTAAGTTTAGGTAAAAGGCTAAAGTTTGAAACATGTCTACATTAATGGTAGGAAAAAAAAGGGAGAAATACTGTTTTTTTTTTTTTTTTTCCTTTTCCCTCACTGTGCTATATTTTAACTTCAGGCATCTTTAGTTTGACATTTTAAAATAAAAATTATGAATGTAATAGTTTTGAGATCGATAAGAGACATTTTATTTTCCTCTGCAAAAACTTTATTTTTATCAAGGGTGTTGGTATGTCTGTATGCCCTTCCTTTACCTCTAACAGGCATTTTTTTCTGTTATAATCCATATAAATTTGTAATAAGAAAATAAATAGTTAACATAATTTTACTAAAAAGAACTGGTTAAGAAAAGCAAGACAGCTTAGTCATCAGGATAGTTCAACATATTTTTCTGTGCTAATAAATTCTTTCCCGAGGCAAGGCAACTACTTTGCATATCTCTATGCTAAGCAGCAATGATGCCTGGCCAGTATACCAAGTAAAACTGCTTGTAACTCTTACCTTGACTAAAAATAAAAACCAAGACAACAAATTTCACCCCCTAAAAGTGCATTTAAATAAACTCTAAATAAACTATCACACAGGTGTTTAGAAGTTATATTTTGGGCTAGAGCACTTTGAAAAAAAGAGCCATTTTTCTCATTATATATTTCATCAAAAAAATTCCTCAGCCTAACGGAAAGGATAATTTATTACCTGATCATACTATTTACAAGTAACAGGACTTTGTGGATGTGGGTTTAAGAGAGAAATTTTTTAAGTGATGCAATAAAGCACTTGATTTTTTAAAATCCAAATTATTATAAAGTAGACTCAACTGGGTAAGTCTTGCAGAGTGAAGAACTCCCCATATCCAATGCTGTAGAACAAGAAGGAGCAGCTCCAACTACACTTTTAGGAGATGAATTTGCTGACATGGCCATAGTTCTTTCTATGCAACACAGAAAAGAGCTTCTTTGTGGGAACTGCATGACGTTTCCCTACACCATCCCATAGCACCCTAGAAGGGCACAGAAAAGATTGTAGCTTACTATTAAAGGCCAGTAACCACACCTTGACTTTCAATTAACCAATGATCAGCAAATATGCTTTGATCATTAACTAGAAAAATGCTAAAAGAAGTAAATAAAATCACCAGCTAGGATAATTAATTTTAATGAGGCCCTAGTGCTAATCTTATTAAATACCTATTAGAAATATTCTGAACAGATATAGCTCATTTTTAACGTTGCATAACACTATACAGCATGGATATACCATAATTCATTCTAATTATTCATAATATAACTCATTCTAACTATTCTGATTTTAGGAAACTGGATTGTTTCCATGTTTTTGTCACTTTAAATATTACCACAGTAAACAATTTTATACATTTCTTAAGAAAAAGTGTTCTAAATAGTTGAGTCCCCAAATCACTTAAAAATAAACTTTTAAAGGAAGTTCAAAACAATTTCCCCATCCCAATATCCCAAAATCATGCAAAAGGGGGGTGTTCACAATTATAAAATGCCATTTTAATATGTACTGGCTATTGTATGAATTTATTATTGAAAATAATTTAGTGTTTATTTTTTGTAAGGATTCTTACATGGCATTTTACTGACAGTAGCAGTTTTGGGAAATATACCCTTTTTATATTTTTTCCTTATGTAATCTATTTAATAAGTGTCCTCCTCATTTTTTGATGTGGTTCTACCCCAAAAAGTAAATTTAAGAATATGGGCTCTTTAAAGCACTTAAAACATTAAATCACAGACGCAGGAGATTTTATTCAGTTCATTTATGACTTTTAAAAAGAAACTGAGCTAAGACAAATTTTTTTTCATCGACACAATTTATGCCACTGACTTTTTGAAGCACTATACAGTGTAAAGGGGTAGCTAAAACCAGCTTTTCAGTTTTTGTGATTATATATGAAATTACCTGTCATCAGACAAGGAAAACACAGGTGACGTAAGATCACAACATTTGCTCTAATTTATTGTCATAAAGGGAGTAAAATACCATTGGCAGGGTGCGGGGGTATTGATAAAAAAAAATATTCCTATTATCACTTATGTGTCATTACAGGAAACCTTGGGGTTCCCTTCTAACATTAGTTTTCATAAAACTTCCACATTTAAGTTCCCTAGGCATAATACAGAAATAAAGTTCAGAATTTTTATATGGGCGAGATAAAGTAAGAAAAAAGTAAATGCAACAAATATTACCTCTGGTTTAAGATAGAGGGTTGTTCTATGTTCCATCCACCTCCATTTCCAGTGAGCATGGTAACTTGTTTTGTCAATTTATTTGAAATGTCTTCACATTTGTTCATAAGCCTTATAACTACATCCCTTTCTTGGATCAGTGTTTTACAATGCCATATCAAATCTTCTGATAAGCCATTAGTTTTGGACATCTTTGTGAACTATGACATAAGAAGAAAACTAATTTAATAGTTCAGATCCAGCAAATAAAAATCCAGTATCAATTTTTTTGAGTGAAAAAAATTTGTTAATTAAACGTTTACTAATGACCTTAAATCAAGTGCTAAGAGAACCTGTTTCTTCATGTCTACATTTGAATTTCCATGTTTCTATTTGATAAATCAAATTCCCCACATTGAAATAAAACGTATCTTTCTCCCCAAAATGCAAAATCTCAATCTCAAGCTAGTTACTTTGCCCTTAGTAGCTGTTCTCTTATAGGAGGAATGCTCAAGTATCATGTCTTCTATGAAGTTTTGTTTTCAAAATCTCAGATTTACCTTTATCATCAAAGGAATGGCACCAAATATAATAAATGTATACCTGAAATCCTGCCTCCATTTTCATCACTTCCCATGACTATGACATATTACCATATGATTAATCTTTTGAAACATACCCTGTATGTTTCAAATCCTGTAAAAAATCCTCAATTATTATTTGCCACTCAGATTTTGCTCTTAAATTGAGACCATTTTTTGGAAAGATACTGCATGAGTCGAAAGTTAACTATGACCAGTTAAATAACTTGATAAAAGTTTTATGAAAAGTCAATTTCAATATAACACTTGTATAAATGGGTTTTTTGTGAAAGCTCAGAGAATTTTTCCAAAAATGTATCTGTATTTATTTTTCTAAAGGGGACACTGAGGAGCGACTAGGTGGCTCAGTTGGTTGAGTGTCCAACTCTTGGTTTCAGCTTGGGTCATGATCTGGGGTCCTGGGATCGAGCCCTGCAGTCAGTTCCATGCTCAGTGTAGAGGGTGCTTGAGATTCTCTCTCCCTCTGCCTCTGTTCCTCCCCCTAGTCCTGTGCACTCTCTAAAATAATCTTTTTTTTAAAAGATTTTATTTATTTGACAGAGAGAAACACAGCGAGAGAGGGAACACAAGCAGAGGTAATGGTAGCGGGAGAAGCAGGCTTCCTGCAGAGCAGAGAGCCCGATGCGGGGCTTGATCCCAGGCCCCTGGGATCTGACCTGGGCTGAAGGCAGACGCTTAATGACTGAGCCACCCAGGCGCCCCTAAAATAATCTTTTAAAAAAAGACACTGAATACTTAACTCATGTAAAAGCTATAAAAGAATTAGAATTTTTACATACAGATAGCTGGAAAAAAAATATCCTGAAGAACCATATAAAAAAATACTTTTCATGAAGAGGAACAGAAAGGCCCATAGCTATCTGAAAACTGAAAACTTTGCTGGGCAGAAAGAGATCCCATAATCCAGAAATGAATAAAAGAAACTAGAATAAAATCACCTGTTAAGATAAAACTACACGATTCTGATTCATGTCACCTTATTTAGTATATTCTTTCAAGTTAGAACAAGAATCACATTAACAACTCTAAATAATCTTTGTGATCACAGTCTATCTAAATTCACGGAGAAGCTCAAATAATACAAACTTACGGGATATACAAAGATAATTTCATCAAAAATGCATTTTATAATAATATACTTTTTTCATATTTGACCTAGAAAAAGTTGGAAAGCAATAAAATTTCCAATCTATGACAAAGCCATGTTATTATTACATTGCAGAATTAATAAATGAATTAGCACTTTACAAAATGGCACTGTGAAATACAAAGTTATTTGCACACGACTTTACATCTTCACAAGGGCAACATTAATCACAATGTGACCTCCCACTTTGCACTTTCCAGGGAACAGATTTATACATAAACACCAGGATATATAAGAATCAGTGCCTTGAAGATTTTCAGGAGGTTACGTTAGTGCTTTTTTAAAAAGATTTATTTTGAGAGAGAGAACACGAAAGAGGGGGACGAGCAGTGGGAGAGGGAGAAGCAAACTCCCCACTGAACAGGGAGTCCAATGCCAGGCTGATGACGGGACTCAATCCCAGGATTCCAGGATCATAACCCGAGCCCAAGATAGATGCTTAACAACTGAGACACCCAGGCACCCCTCTATTGTAATTCCTAATTAAAATATTTTTAGGGGCTTTTGGGTGGCTCAGTTGGTTAAGTGGCCTGCTCTTGATTTTGGCTCAGTTCATGGTCTCAGGGTCCTGGGCCAATCCCCTAGGTGGGACCCAACACTGGGGCACTGCACTCAGTGGGAAGTCCACCTGAGGATTCTCTTTCCCTTTCCTTTTGCCCCTCCCTGCCACTCAAGCTCTTTTTCTCTCTCTCAATAAGTAAATCTTTTTAAAAAATAAGTATATTTTTAAACGGAACCCTAAAATTATAGGCCAGAAACCCACTCTCATGACTGTTGTGGGTAAATGTGTAAGTGTATGCTTGTGATGTGTATGTGTGTGAGAGAAGAACCAGGAAATAAAGAAGGAACATATACTGTGTACCATGTATGTGCTAGAAGGTTCAATTTCCAAGGTCACTAAGTAGGGTAAGATTCCAAAGTCCATACTGTTTTCTTTTCACTACAATTAGTACCTCCCTAAGTTAAAAAAAAAAGACCTTAAAAGTTTAAAAAAACAAAACTTTTTTTCTGTAAACAATTACCATTTACTATATTCTAACTTTTTAGCAAACTGTACCCTGGCTGGTGAAGACACCTGTATGGAGACACAATCCCTGTCCTCATGTGGTTTACAGTCATTGGGAAAAACATGCAATGAATAATTTTAAAAACGTGTCATACAAAGGAAAGAACAAAATTTCACAGGCACTTCCCAAAGAGACTAATATAATCTAGCATCTAGAAAGTTCTTTCAGAGTAATAAGGCCAGAAATAAGAAAGAACTACACTGACCCGAAGAAGATCTATTAAATGATGTCAGAATCTAGAGAAGAGATAAACTAACATTACAAAAAAGAAACCACCAGATATAACTCTCCTGATGAAAGAACACATCAACAACAACCATGTGACAGTAGTGGCGAGAGCATTTAATTTTCTAACTGTGATTTTACAGAAAATACTGATCCAGAGGAATGTGTTAACATACACCAGGGAAGTATAAGCAGAAAAATTTAGACAGGGAAGCTGTACAACAAATGATCCAGTTCTTTCACCTAAGATATTAGAGGAAGAAAGAGAAACAGATGGGATAGGGAAACCTACAGATTAAAAGAGAGTTAAAAGACTGATACCAATCTCAGTATGTGGACCTTATTGGATTCTAATTCAAACTTACTTAGAAAAAAAATTTACGGCATTTATGAGAAACAATTTGAACACTGAATGGGTATTTCCTAATATTAAGGAATTACTAATGATTTTAATGAGGTATGACAGTGTAGGTTTATTTAGGGAAATAAATATTTCTTTCATATGTATATTTAAATTTTTATTGGATAAAATGAACCTGAGATTTGCTTCAAAATAATATGAGAAGGAAGGGAAGTGGATGAGGATAAACATAAAACAAGATAAGGAACTGAAGCTGCTGATGAAGACATGGGGTTTCACCACACTATTCTAATTTTTATGTTTGAAATTCTTGTAGGGGAAATAAAGGAGAGTACAAAAGGTAACTCTTATTTCAGGATACTGCATTAGTTTGAGTGGGTTACTAATACTTTTAAAGGAACTTGATATTTTGGTTATTTTTGAGATCAAAATTTATCTCCCTGGGGCTTCCTATTGTACCTTCCCTTAGTCCCATATAAGCCAACCAACATTAGAGATGATCCAATTTATTGTTGCTAGTTTAGAATTTAAATCTGTCTAGTAGTAATACAGTGTCCATGAATGTAAAACACCAGATTTTCAAGGAGAAAGTTTCACTGAAAGACAAAGTTGTTAGGATTAGGTTCAGTTATGAGTAACAGTAAACCCAAATCGAGGGTTTAAGTAAAACGTTAAGTTTATTTCTCTCCCATGTAAACAAAGAGCTGCAGAAGCACTTCAGATTTGGTGTGATGGTTCTCAAGTCAAGGAGTTTCCTACTTTGTTGCTTCATATCCTCCATATGTGGGGTTCCTGCCACCATAATGACATCTCAATCAACATGAAAAAGGGAGCCTATTTTTTTTTTTTAAAGATTTTATTTATTTGACAGAGAGAAACACAGCGAGAGAGGGAACACAAGCAGAGGGAATGGTAGCGGGAGAAGCAGGCTTCTTGCCGAGCAGGGAGCCCGATGCGGGGCTCGATCCCACGACCCTGGGATCTGACCTGGGCCGAAGGCAGACGCTTAACGACTGAGCCACCCAGGTGCCCCAAAAGGGAGCCTGTTAAGGGCACTTTCGAAAAGTCCTAATATATTTCTGCTTACATCCCACTGGACAGAACTTTGCCAAATTATCACAAGGAAGGTTGAAAATGTTGTCTTAATATACTATGGGTAATGTAACCAGCCATGAATCTGTTTAAAAGCCCAGGAGTTTTAAAATAAAGAAAAACTGACCCAAAAAAGTTCCATTCAATATGGCTATAACTGAAAGGGGGATAAGCAGAAAACAACAGTTTCTTAGCATTGCACTAGTAACATACAGCACTTCCAATACAAAATATTGTGGACGTCTACAGCTAATGTTTTCTAAGAACTGGGAGACTAAATAGGTGTTTACTTTATTTAACCCTTAGAGGTCCCATGGGTCAGTACCATAATTACACCCTACTTACAGATGAAGAAATGGGAGAATTAAGAACTTGCTGAAGGTCAGATAAACTGCTGGAAATGTCAGAACTGAAATTCAAAGCCACGTCATCTAGCTCCATTGTGTAAATCACCCACCTCTACCTCTTAGTATGTACTCATAAGACCAAGGGAATAAACAGGCATGTGTGAAATTCAGGAAGAAGAGATCCTACACAAAAAAAACAACAAGGATTCCTGAGGATTCAGGGAAATGAGAGCCCAAGGCCACAGATGAATAACAGGCCCATAATCCAATCAGTATAAAGTAGAGCAGGTCATTACGATTTACCCAAAGAGACTTTCTTATAGGAAGATGAAACTGATGGAATACCTAAAATGTCTAAAAACTGAGGAGAAATTTAGACAACTGAGGAAAATTTGAGTTGAACTAATATATAGAAAACTAAGCTAAGAGAAAAACGAAGACAACTAATACCTGAAGAAAACAAAATGCTAAGCAATATTACACTATCAATGTGGCTAAGCTAACAAAGGCATGTATATAGTGACAATTCAGGTAACTAAAAAAAGGATCTTCAAAATTATCCTATTATTAACTTCTATTAGTAGGACTGGGGAATAGGAAATGGGCATGAGATGTAAGACTGACAATGAGAGTTAACCTCACCATAGTGTTACAATGTCATGTCAACAGATAAGACCTAAAACAAAAATAAAAATAGCTTTATGTTTATATTCCCTAGAAACATGGAAGTGGTAAGAATCAGACAAAAGAAGTGAGAGCAGTTATTTGCAGTGTGGGAAACAGGCTGGAGAAGTGGATGGATATGGATTTTTGGAGGGAACAAAAATGTAGAATTATTTAACTTGTTAATCTAAATATATGAATAAAAATCAAAACTCAAATAAATCTCAATATGTAATTCCACAGTATCTTCATTAGTGGTTTGTGTGTATGTAAAAGACAGAGAGAGACAGATAAGCCAGCACTTAAGGAAATATGTAAGAACACTCTACTGTTGTTACTGTTTCTGAAGACAAAACACATGGAGGAATCCTATAAATTACTTAGCCTCACCAAAAAAGGATTTAAGAAATGCAAATACTCTATAAATGCAGGATCTGCTAGTAAGTCTAAAATTACTGATAAACATAGAAAATATGGTCCTATTTATAAAATATGAAATATACAAATGGATGCTCAATACAGTCTTAAGTGGTGGGTTATCTGGTAGAATTTTTGCTTTCTTCTTTGTTATTGCAGGTACTGTTTTATTTTAGACAAAGAAATATCATTCCTCAAAAAGGTAATAAAGTATGTTTTTTCAGGCGGAAGGAAAAAAAAAGCAATTCTTACTTGTTGGATAACTGCATGGAAAAAGAAAGAATATCAACATGGCTCCGATTACGATCACTTCGAAGTTATCACTCTAAAGACTTTTTTCTTTTAAAGTCATAAATTGAAGTACCTTCCTCCTACCACAGTGTGTCACTCTTACAATACAAGTATTTTTTATTTCGACAGGAAGCAGGGAAATTGTTTAAAACCAGATTTAACCCCCACCACCTAACAAGTAACATTTTTGAGGACCAAGTCCTAATCAGATATAAATACCTGGCAGTAGCCAACGAGGTGCTCAGAATGCATTTATAATTTTTTTAATAAATGTTTATCAAGCTTATACAGATCAAAATAAAATGCTGAATTTACTGAAAATCATCCTATCAGGAAGGAAGTAACAGGCATCACAATGCTTTAAGTGACAAACTTAAGCAAACATTTTATAATAACATGTTATTTTATAATAACAACTGGGAAAACAAAGCAAAAAAGAAAACCTGTGGTCTGAGTTACTAGTAAAGGGGAACAGCACAATGAGGGGCAGAGAATGTTTTGACATGAACAAAAACCTGGGCTGCATGTGCATGGTTAATGATCAAGGAAAACTGCATCTACACTGACCTAAATGTTAAGAAAGTAGATGTATATATAAGTTATATATAAGTTTTTAGGCTGAATTATCCATGAATGAGTAACTCATGAATGTTGCTCAGGTCAGCAGACATTATATCTTGACTAAAGAATACAGATGCAACATCATAAGATTATCACAGATGTAATAGCATCCCTACCCTAATTTGCACAAGGCTAGACAAAAACTTAGTAAGTGGTTGGTGAACTGATGCCATCAAATGCGTGAAATTTGGCAATTAAAATCCTAATTTTACCACATTAACAGTACATGTTAAACCGACATTATTGGCTTGCTGTATTTCCTAAGTCTACAGGATTTGATGATGTAGTTTCTTACAATAAACACATACTTCACTACTATTAAGCAGAAAAATAAGATGGAAAAATTATGAAAAAAATTTTCGGACCCGACGTGCCCCCCCTCGCGACATCATGGTGGCGTACTGGAGACAGGCAGGACTCAGCTACATCCGGTACTCCCAGATCTGTGCAAAAGCAGTGAGAGATGCACTGAAGGCCGAGTTCAAAGCAAATGCTGAGAAGACTTCTGGCAGCACCGTAAAAATTGTGAAAGTGAAAAAGGAGTAATCTACCCTGGTCCTAGACCCTGGCTAAAGCTCGAAATGCTACATTTTCCGAGGTGAACATGTGTGGGTACATGCTACGGCAGATTGAAACCCATCTCCCTGCATGGAAAAAAATCCCCGTCTTGTTCTAGATTGACAATGCCAATAAATTCAAGTATGGCTCAATAAAAAAAAAAAAAAAAAAAAATTTCACAAATAGTATTTAAATTCTGATTCAAAGAAAATAGGTGTAAAGCTGCAAACATAAACACTCTCATACACAATGAACTTATGTTGTTAAATAAATTTTACTCATGTAAAATAAGGGTGACTAGAATGTCAGTATCTTAGAGCATTTAATGTTTAAAAAGGATAATTCTCTGACAATGAAAGTCATAATTGAAGTACTTTTCAAATTTTGTTTTAAAAGGTACTGCAAACATAATTTTCACAAACTTTTTATAAGACAATGAAATACTAATGACTATATTTAACCTACTAATGTTATGGACTTCAGTTTTAACAAAAATAATTAAAATGTATGTGTACTTGATTTGTGGGCTGAGCATGCATTTTTAAATGAAATATAAATGACTTTTAAAGTTCTGAAAAATTCCCCAACCCTTCAGACAAATAAGCTTCAACAATGTTAACACTATTCTAGACTTTTACATGCTGTTGTTAATATATAATGCTATATAATTTGTTAACATATAATGCTATGTAATTTTCATTAAAGTATGACTATCATAATTTAAATTTCAACTAATTCTCATAGGAATTTCTAAAAACAGTAGCTAGGAAAACAAAACTAAATGTTTTTCTTCTGTTTCTTTCTGAAGTTGTTTATAGGTACATTATTAAACCTTTCTGAATAATAGGAAAAGAGTATGTCACATACAGCTTTTTACTAGAATGTACATAATATTAACTTTCCCTTTGATGATTTGAAGATGAAATAGCTCTTTAAATCACACTGAAAATTCTAAAGTGATTGAAAGCAGAAGCTTAAAGTTCTATACAAATTAAAATTCAAAGTTTATATACACAGATGTGTCAATGTTAACTTCATTTCCAAAAACTCTTCATTTACCTCCATTTTACCAAAAACCCTGTTTTTGCTGAAGTAGCAAGTTTACTTTTTGTTACATAAAATAACCAACATTTAAATAAATAGCTAGTAAAAAATATCATCTTTGTGTTCAATTTTTAGAGAGGGAACAAGATACAATAGATACAATAGATTTACGCAGGTAACATATAATCTACAAAAATTTCATGTTGAGACTAAACTATGCCAATTAATTAGTAGGGAAAATACGCTTTCTACATGTTAAGTTGAGTATTTTTAAAAGCACCTGGCACATATAAGTCTGGTATAATTTACTTTTACTATAAGATATTTGGGCAAGTAGTCACAGTTACTAAATACAGTGGTGTAGATAATTGCATTCCTTATTAAATAAATTAGAATCGCAACAAGTCTGAGCAACCGACTCTGCAGTAACAGAGCAGACCATTAAAGATTAAAAGAAAGAAGAAAAGGAAAAAAAGAACAAAAAAGCCCTTCAGCAAATACTTTAACAAATAAATCACTCAGGCAAAGCCGAACAAGTTTTGAAAGGACCTGCTTTGACAGATGTTCTCTGGAAAAGCAAAGGCTTTAGGCAAAACGAATGGCTTTATTTATTTTATTTTTTTTAAGCTACAAAATACTAGTAATGTTGTTTCTTTATTTTTCAAATATCTTATTTTTTAAAAAATGCTTTTTAGAACCACTAAAAAGGGACCTTTTTAGTTCAGGGACCTCCCATCCTGCACTTTAACGACATTTTTTAAGGGAACTTAGGCTCTTACAGATTTGTCACAAGTTTAAAATTAACCACAAAACAACTTTACTCCCTAAGATGGGGAATAAAATTTCCTTAAAATTTCTAAAGCTTCAAGAGGCACTTCATCTTCTAAAGCTATAAAAAATCATCCATATTGCTTTTACTGCAGGGCCTGTATATAATTCATGCTATAAAAGCCCACATTCTCACAAAAGTCAAGGCAAAATTTAAAAGACAGAGCTCTTATATTTTTCTGTATGAATATACAATTTGCTCACTGCTGACACTTATAAAATTCAAAATACAAGTATTTTGGATAACACTTGTTTATAGGAAATCCAATTCCATAAAATGATCATGCAAAGTGTACTTACCAGCTACTTATGCCTTCCCTTCACCTAACGCTTGAATTCTAGGCTTCACACATTTTTCTATCTTTTCCAATTAAAAACGCTGCAGCCTGCTACACTCCATAAAATGGCCGTGTTGTTTAACCAAGAAAAACATGTTAAAGATTGAGCTGTCATTTTTAAAAGAAAAAGAAAATAAACACTTGCTTCTTTTGTGGTGAAGCATAAAACACTTAGACTGGCATTTTGAATCATGGAGCTCCCCTGGACGTTGCTATTGCTCTTCAAGTAGTTGTAGTAAAATTTCTGCCACATTCTTGCTTTCTGCAAGGTGTCTCAGCAGTAACAGATCAGAACAGGCTAGCAAACAACTCCTTCCTAAATGTAAGCTCTAATTTCTTCTTCTGCAGTGAAATGAACCAAGTTTCTATGCAAAAGAATGAGTGACAGTATGCCCAGCCAATCAGCTTGGGTTTTTTCAGGAAAATCACCCCTTAATTCATTCAAAATTAGGTCATATGACACTATTTGAAATACTATTGGCTTACAATGAAAGTGATGTTTGCCTCTACACAGGATAAGGCCACCCATCTATGCTTCCCTGGGCTGAAGACACCTTGACTATAAACGGTACTGTGAGTTAAACACACACACACACACACACACACACACACACACACACACACACACACAGGGGGAAAAAAAAATAATGTAGCCTTACCAGAGCTTCCCAACTATTAAAGGGCCGGAGTTCTGTAATCTTTTGAGCCTTCTTCTGAGAACACTGAGGAATCAAAGTAAGTTCACCAATTGAAGCATCTTGAAGAAAGTGAAGAATTTTACCCTTATAGCCATCCTCCATCACTTCTTCACCACTACTGTAGTCCTCATCTAGTGAACTACCCACATCAGAGCCCGAATCGTATTCAGAGTCTTCAATAACTCTCTTAGGATTAAATACATTTTTTTTACGTTTCTTGTTAAAACCATTTTGTGGTTTCATGGAACATTTCTGTTTCAGTTTTGTTTTAGCTGCATTTTTAGGATAATTCTGACTTCTTGAAGAAGCTTCTTTTCCATTTGGAAATTCACTTTGTGAAGTATATTGCATATCTGTGTAAAAAGAAAGACAAAAATAACTAAGTTAGAAAGATAGAAATTAAATATAAAGCTATAAGCCCTCGAATAAGATAAAAAATTACCTAAATGTGTTATTTTCCTTCTGAATACAGAATTCGACTGTAATTTTTTAAATCTTGATACACTTTAGAGAGAAATACTGAAGTGGAATGTGAAGTTGTACAAAAAGTTGAAAAAGTTTCAAAAACAAGTGATAACTTAAAACAAAAATGAATAAAACCCCCCATTTTCTAACAAAGGTCCTGAGAATATAAATGGCAGCTGCATTTCTGTAAGATATCCCACATGCTACTTAGCAGCCCCATCTCCATGCCAGTGCTGACAGGTACAGCAAAAACATGTGCACCCTAAATGAAAACCATTCCTATTTATTATTTTTCATCACCATGTCCACCTGTTGAAATATACTATTATTAAAAAAACATTGCTACTTTATCACTGGTTAACCTATCATACTCCATAGATTTCTAACATGCCTATGATTGAAGATAATTCTGTTATTTCTCACCAGTTAATCTGTAACACAATACTTTACTGTTTAGAATGTTTGTTTTACTTATTCAAAGAGCTTTTAGACTTACACGGATTATCATCCATTCATTCTTGGGCATATATAAAAGAGAAAAATAAATTGGATAAAGTAGTCCTCAAATTCCTCACATTCATAATCTATCTCTTTTGAATCATTTTTCAGATGTAGAACTGATGATATTGGTGGTTGTCTTTTTTCTACACAATATCATTCTCTGTGCCATCAAAAGCACTGATACTAAGGTATTTCTTAAAAGAATTTATTAAAAAACAAAACCAAAAAAACCTAAAACCACTGTACTGGGCTTTTTAAGCTGATTTGCAATCAAGCAGGCATCAATTAGATCAGCTCTTCATAAGGATGTTACTAAACATGTGTGATTCAACTCTTCTTCACTACTTCTCCTCTAACATTTGGTTCTGAAAGTTAAAAGTGCTCCAATACAGGTTTAGGGAATTTCTTCCATGTCAGTGATATTCATCTTAAAGGTTTCTGATACTGGCGCTTCTGATATTCATGTAAGAGCAGGCTAGGACGCCTACACTGCAGTGATTATAAACCACCAGCAATCATAAGATCCATCCTGCAAGCTGTTAAAATACAAAAAAATGTCCCTTTTATATTCAATAAATATGGTAATTTAAAAGTAGCCTTAACTATCAAAAAAAAAAAAAAAAGCTATACAAATGGAAAAATATATTCACTATTTCATATTACATTGCCATTAAAGAACAGGCCAAAACATTTGGAGACTGCTCATTTAAAAATTTTTTACATCATTATTTCCAAGATCTTTTGCAATCCCATTCTCTAATAGGTTTACATTTTCTTATATACCAAAATACAGAACATAATGGGAAGTATGTGTTTTCTAGGACAGAAGAGCTAATTACCTTGGTCTTCTGCAAACACTTTTAAAGATTCTAAAGCTTCTGTGTACATCCATTCATGTTCCTTCAGTACTTCCCTTAGTTCCTAGAAATAAGTCATTGATCTTTTTGTTAAAAATCTAAAATTAGCAACTTGCAAAAAACTTTTATGCTTTTTTAAGAATAAGTAAATCATTTGAAAATTCATATCTGATTATTTCACATTTGTTTATATGCTGCTTTACAAATGCTTTGTGTATATAAAATTTCAAAATTTTAAGTCTCCAAAGGAAAGGAAGCTAGACTTTCTCTGCTTCACTCAATTTCTACTCTCCCTATGAAGTGCTCTGAATACATAAGGACCAAAAATGTTCATTCAATTAAACTGCACCATGTAGCTAGGCTTTTACAAACTGTAAACTTCAAAACAGACCATTTCAACACATGTAAAGAACCAACATAACAACAAGATTTTGCATTCAGCTTATAAGCAGATGTACTTCCTGTGCATATACCTGAATTAAATCAATGCACGTGTGAATGTATTCTACATGTTAAATAATGTGCTTCACATACAATCAGGTGATAGAAAAGAAACAACCTTGGCATGAATCTTTATACAGACTGAGTGTTCTTACTACTTAGCAAGCAGAACAAAGCTATGGAATACTAAAGTACTAAAATGCAGTATTATACTTCAAAATTCTTTTTTTAAGTTTATTTATTTTTTTAGTAATCTCGACACCCAATGTGAGGCTCGAACCCACAATCCTGATGTCAACAGTCACGCTTTCCTGAGTCAACCAGGCACCCTTAATACTTTAAAATTCTTAATGAAAAAATTTAAAGGATAAGAATATGAAAAAAGCTAAAACAGCTGACTTGGCTTTCTACTTATTCACATTCCATAAATGAGTTCCAATTGTTATGTTTGTTATGATTATGGTTACTATGCTGATACAGTTAGCAATTAAGGTAAGTAAACAATGTAAAGAGTTAACAAGCAGTATAAAAGTAATTTATAATATTATTAAGAGTATATTTAATTAGGAAAATGCAAAACACACCCAAAGCTTTTCCACAGTTTATCTCAAACACTATTTTATTCCAGATATTTAGTATACACAGATTAAATTTCTGTCCATGACTACCAACCTGTTTATCAAAATTGGGAAATTCCTTTTGCAATTTCAATACAATGCTTTCCTGCTTTTCCCAATTATTACTAGATTCTGCAGACTCATTTGATTCTTCTCCCTAAAGAAAAAAGAACCAATTGAGATAATCTATAATGTTAACAATCTTAAGACAATTACATTTATATTTGACTTGATTTGGAACTTAGCACATTAAGAATCCAAAAATGTTTCTTTCTGTTTCTTGTGAAAACTGACAAATTTTATCTTTAAGGATAAAAAACACTGCTGCTTTACGATCACAAAAAGACCAATAATTTACTGCCTATCCAATAATTCACACTTCATTCATAAAGCACTCAAAATAAGATAAATCTGCTACAAGACTAACATGTTCCTCAAATTACTCTAAATAATTCAAGCATATTTAAATATATTTACTAATGGCAAATAAAAACAATGATTCAAATATCTCATGTATGCTCACAATTTTATAACTCCCTACAAATTCAAATATTGAGAGAAAAAAAGTTTACTTTTTGCTTGGTATTGGTATCTGTTTGCTGATTCACAGAATGGCTTAAGTATTAATTGTTCAGCCACAACATAAAAGTAACACAATGATAAAGAAACTTATGTGAAACCAAAGCATTAATCTGGGAATCATTATAGCTACTTATACAATTTCTTTCTTCTTTATCACTTAAAGAAATTGGTTAAAATTCCATACTTAAGGGGCACCTGGGTGGCTTAGTCAGTTAAGTGTCCAACTCTTGGTTCCAGTTCAGGTCATGATTCTAGGGTCACGAGATCATGCCTCACAACAGGCTTAGTGGGGAGTCTGCTTGAGATTCTCTTTCTCCCTCTCAAAATAAATGTATATATTTTTTAAAAAAATTCTTGGGTTCATGCATAAGAAAAATTTTTGTATTTCAATCAAAAAACATGTATCTAACTCTGCTTAGAACTCTATCACATGCCATATAATCAAGATATAGAAAAATACAACCTCATGTTCTCTTTTCTACCTCCTTTCTCATCCAACAACTACATGTTATTTTTCTTCTACCCAAAATAGAAATAATAAATTGTGAGTGAAACCTCACTCACAAAGGTATATAACTGCTGCACAAAGGTATAAAATGGTGTTCCGCAAGATAGATGTCAATAAAATACTATGGAAGTTTGGAGTAGGAAGAAGAAAACTGCCCGGTGTTTTTATAATAGTGAATGGCCCATCTGGATTGAAGCACAGAAACAATGGATAGGCTACAAGGCTGAAAAACAGTATCAGAGCTAATACTGCATTTGGCCTGGAGTGCTAAATTGAGGTCAGTCTTTATTAAGAAAGCAAAAGGATTTTAAGCTGGGGAATAAAACACTAATGTGTGGAGAAAGCATTCCAAAGCCCTCAGAAATTCATACTGCCATCCTCCCTTAACAGCTGAAAACAGTGAAATTCCAAGAACAAACCTTTCAGAGGTCATAGATAATAACTATCTAAGGCAGGAAGAGAAACTTAGGTATCTAACTATACATTGGTGTTTTTCTACTAAGTAAATGTTTCCTAAACCTCAGTCATTCACGTAGCAGATTCCTGGTTTTAAATATATCAAATGTCCATCAAAGAATGAATGGGTAAACTGTAGTATATACATAAAATGATATATTATTTAGCCTTAAAAAAAGAAGTACTGATACTTGCTACAACGTGGATGAACCTCCAAAAACATTATGCTAAGTGAAAGCTAGACACAAAAGGTAACACGCTGTATACTTCTATTTACATGAAATATCAAGAATAGGTACATCCACAGACAGAAAGCAGACTGCTGGCTGCCCCAGGGCTGGGGGAAGGCGAGAATGGAGAGAGATGACTTAAAAGGGATGGCATGCTATTATGGGGTGATAAAAAGGTTCTGAAACTAGACAGGGGTGGTAGACTGGCAACGAATTGTTCATTCTAAAACGGTTAATTTTATGCTATATGAATTTTACCTTAATAAAAAAAGTTTGACATTTGGAAAGCAGTAAAATATCTTTTGGGAATCAAATATATGATAGCACAAATTAAACATTCAGTAGATAGTATACCTCTCACTTGCTGTCTGCTCTCAGATTTAAGACTTCTGCCAGCTCTGCTTGTCCCTGGTGACTTAAAATACTTAATGCAATCCAGTGGTTACACTAGAGCTTTACAGAAGACAGGAGGTACACAGAGTTCAGGCCTAGATCTGTCTCAGTGGGCTGTAGGGTTATGAATTAATCTTGTGGTTATTTTTCCCATTCCAGAATGCAGAGCTGGACCAGACATATTTAGGACTGGCAGCAATCCCATATTAGCTCCTTGGTGCATGAAGTAAGGGCCATTGTTGGGGACTGGGGGGGGGGGTGTACAAGCAACAGCACCAATACCACATTCTTGAAGAAACTGAGAGACAGATATCACCATCCCATCCCAATGTAATGGGGGGCTCCTTGGCCTATACAGAAGCTGGATGATGGGTTTTGGGGGATTATTTCAGGTTATCATAAACAAAGAGGTGATAACCCCAATTTTAACTACTATACCAGATGTGGTATTTTTACTGGAGCAAATCAATAAAACGGCACAGTTATCAATCTGTCAGATGCTTCTTCCCCCACTGCCTCCATCCCAATTAGAAAGGACAAGTCAAAGCAATTTGTTTTCATCTGGGCAGGGTCAGGAATAGATACACCTTCACTGTCTTTAAGGCTATGGTAATTCTCCCACTCTTTCCTCATGCAGTACTCTAGGGCTGATAGTTTTGCACAGTCCAGAGAATTCGCTTTAATCATCTACACTGAAGACATCACACTGACAGGAAATAGTACCTTACGTCGGTAAGATACACGCATGCTGAAGAGTGGGAAACAACCCCCCCTCAAAATTTTACAGGGGATCCAATCTGGGCATGTTGCAATTCAAAAAAAAAAGGAAAAGGAAAAGGGTGTATATTGTTTAACTCTACAAAAGAAGCACAACATTTGGTTGGCCTCCTTCGATACTGGAGGCAAGGTGGTGTGTGCTACTTAATCTGTTTACAAACTCTTAACACAGTCACAGTTATGAATGGGGCCCACATTAAGAGAAGGCTCTACAGCACGTCCAGGATACAGTACAAGGTGCTCTGCCACTTGGGCTTCATGACCAATAAGCAGAAGCAATGTTCTCAAAGAATCTGTGGCTAACAAGGATACTGTATGGTGTCTCTAGAAAGCCTTAATAGGAAAATCACAGCAGAGACCTGTAAGCTTTTGAAGCTAGGTCAGGTGTCCTTCTGCTGAAAACTACAGTCTGTTCTCTTACAACATGATATATGAATTTCTAAAATTACTGCACTCTGCAAAATCATGAAAATAATAAACTACAACAGTATTTAAAAAAATGTTGGAGGCACAAAAACTTCATCAGTGACACATTAAAAAAAGAGAAAGGGGGCGCCTGGGTGGCTCAGTGGGTTGAGGCCTCTGCTTCGGCTCAGGTTATCATCTCAGAGTCCTGGGGTCAGGTCCCACATCAGGCGCTCTGCTCAGTGGGGAGCCTGCTTCCCCCTCTCCCTCCGCCTGACTCTGTGCCTACTTGTGATCTCTCTCTGTCAAATAAATAAATGAAATCTTTAAGAAAAAAAAAAAAGAGAAAGGATTCTTAAAACAGGGTAGCACAATTTCACATAAATTAAATGGTTAAGAAATATAAAAATACTATAATAAATATGAACTGAAGTCTGCTTGGGGGTGTTAGCACTGGAAGGATGGCAGCTTATGAGTTACTGTGAAGTGATAGAAGGGTTATCTAAAAGTGAATGAATTTGTTAACATGAGCTACAGAATGGCATGGCTCACTGTCCTTGTGTTATCTCTGCTGTACTGGTTGAAAATATAATTAAGAAATTATAAAATAAATATATATTTCTGCACCTTTGCTAGCCCCTCCTTTCATACTAATGCTGTCTATATGTTTGTTTGTTTTTTTTTAAACTTATTTATTTGAGCGAGACACAGAGTGTGCACACACGTGGGTATGAGCCAGGGGAGGGGCAGAGGGAGAGGAAAAGGCAAAGAATCTTAAGCAGATTCTGCACCAAGTGTGGAGCAGATGTTGGCCTTGAACTCACAACCCTGAGATCATGACCTGAACTGAAATGAAGAGTCGGATGCTTAACTGACAGCCACGCAGGATCCCCTGTCTGTATGGTTCTAAATTCAACTGAATGTTATGCACGACTCTTACTACATTCAGCATTAAAGCCACTATTTGCCAACCAGCACAACTGTTTCAGTAACACTTAGAACACCTGCTAACTTGATGTGTTAAGCTGTCATGGTGTAGCCTTTTGGTCTTCACCATCATTGTCATCATCACCTTCTGCATCCATATGGCCAGCAGCAGCGAATTATTGCAAGAGTTCTATGGTTAGATCATCAGAGTGGGACCCTAGCTCTTCAACATTTCCAGTTTCTACTTCTTCAAATCCAACCTGCTTTCCTAAATCAACACAGCTTGTTCTAAGCTTTAAAACTTCTCTAAAGAATCAAAATCTTTCAAAATCACAATTAAGTCAAGGAGAGTTTGCCCACCACACATAATGCAAACACTCTTATTACTCCAGGCTTTTACATTGGTAGCAATGAACATTCTGATGTTAAATCTATTCCCAAATTCTATAATCACATCTGTATTTCTTCACTAATAGCAATTAGCATCTTAAATGCTCACTTTAAATAGTAAGCCATAAATGCTATAATCACACTTTTATCACAGGGCTATCTTAGAAAGGTGGTTTTCTGAGGCAAAAAGAAGAAAAAAAAATGTGGTTCAATTTGGTTTTTGTAAATAGGCAGGTTTGATGCATTTTAAGAGTTTTTAATGAAAGTGTTTTCATTTGTTTGTTTTTACAATAATTCTCCTATAACAGACAAGAATTAAGTAAAAGTATCAGTGCAGATTTGGGCAATCCATCCATTTTTCCTATACCTGTAGTGAACTCTAAGTCTGACTTTATTTCTTTTAAAAGGCTCTTTTTTTTTTTTTTTTAATTTTTAAATTAATTTTATTTATTTATTTTTTTCAGTGTTACAAGATTTATTGTTTTCCACCACACCCAGTGCTCCATGTAATACGTGCCCTCCTCAATTCAGTTTGGTTAGTAATAAACTATTGGTAAAAAAAAATAAATAAACTACTATTGGTTTTAGCTCTAAGTTTCTACCTGGCACTAGTGGTGAACATCACAGTAATGCTTTTCAAAGCCCTAATTCCTGTTTTTTTTGTCTTTCAGATTTGGGACCTATATGGCAGGCAATGGTAACAGATACCTGTCTCATCAAAACCGAGAGTTTAATTCAATGTACAGTTGCTTCCTTTAGTTTACTTCTGTAACAAAATTCGTTTGCAGCCTTCCCATCTGCACTCAACGCTTTGTGTGACAGTTGATGGCTTAGCACTGTCTGAAACCAGTAAAGTAACCACTAGTGGGACCATGTTCCTCAATACTTAGAAGCAGCAGACTTATAGAACAGTAGTACCATTTAGTGAAACTTCAGCACACGAACTTAGAGAGAACACCCAAGACTGATGTGTTATTCAACAGGATGTACAAAGAAAGTAAATGCTTTTAAATCAGCAATCAATTTGATGCTATTTTCCCCACAGCCATTATAGAGAGATCTGTAAACTAAAATGTGGGCCTAGTTTCTTATACTACAACTGTTTCTCATGCCTAAAAAACCCAGTCACAGAATTTTTACTTCCCATCAGTATTAGTTCTTAAGAAAAAAATGCTTCCACGTAGGGACATAACAACTGTCTCATTAAATTAGGGTAGAGATTGCCACCTGGCTACTCTGGGCTTCTTATACCATTAAATCACAGGCAAAAAAAAAAAGTTACTATTCTAGTTGGGATAACTGATTTTGATTTTGATTACCAAGAAGAAAATGTGTTGTCTTGAATGCAGGCAGGGAAGACTATGTCTGGTTTCAGTGGGAGGCCTTCAGTAGTTCTATGCATAATGTGAAAGTTAATGGAAAATTACAGAGTAACCCAATAAAAGCATAATCCTAATTATTTTTAGATAAGAAGTTAACTATCAAAGATGTCATCTAGAAGGATTATAAATAGCTGCCACTGAGGAGGACGAAATAGTGCTGGTGGTGATAATAGCTGTTTTTCCTAAGTGTTCAACTATATGTTAAAAGTGTATCCGCCCCCCCCCAAAAAAAGTGTATTTTCCCAAAGTTATTTTATCATGCCACTAGGATATTTTTAATAATTAATTTTATAACTCAGAAATAAGCAATTAATACCAGGTAAATGAAAAAGAAAGCAAAAAGTCATAAATGAATTGCAAACACATTCTGACTTGGCTGTGAAAAAGAAGGAGTGATTCATTTAGGTCTAATATCCACAGATTCAAGATATTCTGTGTCTAACAGCTGATTCTGATATACTGCAATTCAAATGTAACTTACATGATCCAGCCTTTTCTTTTTTATAGACTGATCATCATTAAATTCATCTTCCTCATACGGCTCTGAAGAAGAAGATAATTTTCTTTTCCTGGGTCCACCACCTTCTAAAACAGAGAAGAACAACTAAAGTCTCCACACTTATTATGAGATGCACTAATGCAAAATAAAGGCAAAAATGTTATTATAATGAATATTTATGTGGGCAGTTCTCTTGACATCAGGCCCACTGTTATTTTTTCTACATAACATATATACTCAGTAAATATCAACTGAATCGAAGGAAAAATAGACACTTATCCATCTTTGAAAAGTTTTAGAAATCACTGTAATAATGTTATTTGTAAATCATCATGTTATTTAACAATAACATATATCACTAAACTGACAGGTAATTCTACAGAGCAATACTAAAAGGAGAGGGTTCTCCCTGGTGACTGAGTGTTCAGCAGTGAAAAAAAGTTGAGTCCTATCAGTGTAGCTTATTTGAATACCATCACTGATGCCATTAAGTGTTTACTATGTACCAGGCTTTGCAAAGGGCTTTTACTAACCATTGTTTCATTTATCTTCCACAATAAATTTACAAAGTAGGCAACACTCCCTCTCATTAAACAAATGAGGAGTATGTGAAATATAGACAGCTCAAGCGATTAATGCTCTAAACCTAAATTGAGTGAGTGTAACATACAGACTTTAACAGTGACAGAAAATTTACATATTCTGTTAAAACTGAAAGAAAAACTCAAACTACATGATCTTAAGAAGCTATATTACAGGGGAACATGGCTGGCTCAGTAGGTAAACCACATGACTCAATCTCAGGGTTTTAAATTCAACCCCACACTGGATATAGAGGTTACTTAAAAATAAAATCTTAAACAAAAAAAGGAAGCTATATTACATATTTGTACTTTGAATACATTTATCTATTTCTTACACATATGAGAGCAAATTCCTCATACTGCTGTGCTAACATGAAACCATCTGCTAAAGCTTACAAAGGTGCAGTATTAATTAAATCAGTAACCTAACTATGCTGTTAGAAATAAAACTTGTTTAAGTACAATATTCAAACTAAATATTAACATGACAGCTTTTAAGTTGAAAGCCTGAAAATTTTATAATTAGTTCAAAGTAAATGCTATTAATGTTTTAAAGTATAATTTCACGTAAGTGTGGTTAATATCTTCCAATTTATTTCATAAAGTAAATGTGCATTCTGCAGATACCAACTAATTCCCATTATTCACTTTAAAAAGGGACTATTACCCATATATTTATTGGGGTAGGGTGAGCACTGTTAGTCAATAGTCTAAGTCTGAAAAAAACTTCGAAATAGATGATTTATGCCATGTCACCTAGACATGTTTTTTTCCTAAAAGAACAAGAACTTTGTTTTGTCAATAAAGGATTCTTCAACCTTAATTATCTGTTTAAACATCTTCCCGTTTTGTTAATATTATGACATCAAATATTTACATGTATTTAAAGTGCCTACAGGCCAAAAATTTGCAAAATGTGGAGAAAATGCAAATCTAAAATTTTAGTACAAAAAGGTTACATAACAGCACACAATGCTGCCTACATCTAAATCTACTCTATTTATAATTAATTAAAAATTCCGTACGTATCTATATGTTATGCTGTGCTCACCTCAAGTGTAGCTACCGTCTGTCACCATACAATGCTATTACGGTATCACTGACTATATTCCCTGTGCTGTGAGATGTGCTCATGTGTGATGAGTGCAGCATAAGGCATAGTTGTTGAATCACAGTTGTACATCTGAAACTCATGAAACACTGTATTAGCTATACTTCAATAATTTTTTGTATATATCCAAAGAAAACAAATTAGTATTTTACACTAATAGCACTTCCAAATTGTGTTTCATAAATTTCCACCTTTTACTGAAAGCATCCATCAATTTTAGAAAAGAAAAAAAGTTAAAATTTTACCTCATACCCCAGATGAAAATAAATTTCATCTAAGTTCAGTATTTAACAAAAAATAAAACATGAAACTGTAAAAAGAAAATAGACAAAGAACACACAAAGGCAGTTCAATCAGAAAAGAAAAGATGCTCAACTTCATTAATAATTAAAAACCGGTAAAATAAAAAAATAAAATACCACAATTTTTCATCCATTAAAAAATAGTAGTAAATAGACAGTCCTAGCAGACCATAGGCAAAAAGGCACTTTTAAACATTATGCACTCTTATACCCTTTTTGGAAGACAATGTAAATAATACATCTTGGAATTTTAGATGTCTTTTAGTCCAACAATTCCTTTTCTAAGAATTTATTTGACAGAACTGATGGAAATGTATGCTTAAGTATACATACAAGATTTCTGTTTAAATGCCCAAGATGTTAAACAAATTAGAATATACACATAAATCCCACTGTTATAAATCAGTTAGATTTTTAAAAATACACATGGAAAGATGTCTCTCATAAATGAAAAGGTTACAAAGCAGAAACATAAAAGGATCGCAATCATCTAAAAATGTTTTGCTTATTTTTATACAAACATAGAGAAGTGGAAGAAATAGCTAGAGACTCCTGACATCAACAAATTCGTATCATTACTTTCTAAAACAGGGTGAAAACTTCGGATACTTCCATATTATTTTTTGTTTTTGTAACCAGGTATTCTTAAATGAAAACTTTCAGAAAGCAAAGCAATGCATAAAACGATAATAACTGAAATATTATCTATAAGAGATTATAATTTGTGCTAAAACCAATATCCAACATCACGATGTGTAGAACTGTCCAAAATAACTTATAGATATTTTAAAAAGCCTTTTTTTTGGGAAAACTGTCCTAATATATCCAAAATAGTTTCCTGTCTTAATGATACTGTTTATTGAAGGCTATCTTATGTTGGTGAGGCAAAGCTGTCATTCTTCTATACATCACCTCAGAAGTGTAATGTACTAAAGATAAAGGACGGTCTAGTCTATTCCAAGATGAAGCATGGAAGTTACTTTAAAAACAAGAAAACCCTGATTTCTTCTTTCCTTGTAACTTTCCACTTGAAAATATTTATTAATAATAATAATACTAATACCATAGAGCCTAATGAGGGGCTTGAACTCACAACCTTGAGATCAAGGCCTGAGCTGAGATCAAGAGTTGGACACTTAACCGACTGAGCTACTCAGGTGCCCCCAAAACATTTTTTTTAATAAGAAATAATATTAGTGTACAGTGCAAAAATGAGAAGAAGAAAAAACTCAGATGAAGTTCAAATTTAATGAGGATTGTGAACTCCATGAAGACAAAGGTTTTGTCCATTTTGTTTCCCTATGTATCCTCAATGCCTAAAATAGCATCTGGCACCTACTAGTAGATGCACAATAAATATTTGTTAAATTAATGAGTAAGTTGAATGATATAAGTTGCTCAAGAGAAAAAAATGAGACACTATTATAAAGTTTTTTTCTACAAATTTGGAAATATTATGGAATATTGAGATATTATAAGAATAAGGAAGTATATGTAAAATTTCCCAAACCACTTTGCAACTCAACAAATGTTCAATGAATCTACCATTTTTAAGGAACTTTTACAGTAAGTGCTAGGGTTATGGTAATGAGAGAGATACAGTCAATCTTTTCCTATAGCATTTTCTATCATGAGATGGCCCTTAAGAACAAACAACTGCTAACATTTACTATGTTAGCATACTTATTACGTACCACAACTACAGTAAGAAATTTATATTAATTTTATCACTTTATAACTTTCTTCACAACAACCTATGAGTTCAGTACAATTATTACTCTATTTTGTTGCTAAGGAAACAGACATAGAAGAGTTAGGCAACACTGCCTGAGGTCACACAGCTAGTAAGTGGAAGAAAAGGAAGAATCTTAACATTCTGTGTAGGTAGCACCCACACAACATAATACTATTCCCTTGCTCAAATTGAAGAAAATGAAAGGTTTAAAATATTTCATATAGATGAAACAATTTCATCTTTGGAATGCACTCCATTAGAATCTACTTGGTTAGAGGTAAAAGTGAAGTAGGTATTTGGTGAAGAGGAATGATAGGCCCATGGAAACATACTATAACATCTTCTATTTTTGCATATGTATTTTAACGTTTCAAAAATTTTAAAAAGGTAAAAAAAAATCCACTTAGGGAAATGGTCATTCATTCACACAATGTTGATGAAAAAATAAATCAGCACAAACTTTAACAAGGTAACATGGAAGTACATATTAAACTTTTAAATATGTATATCCTTTGATTCAGCATTCTAGTTTGAAATTTAGCCTACAGAGATAATAACAAAGCTTTTCTTATAAGGCTATTTACTTTAGTACTATAATAACAAAATAATGGAAATAAAAAGGCTAATTAACAGAGAAATAGTTAATAAACGAATCATGGGTAGTTACAGAGGAATATTATGGGGCCATATTTCAAAACTGGATAAATCTGACTGTTCTGAGTTATCCATGATAAATCATCAAGTGATTTTTTTCAAAATGCAAACCAACACTATTATTGCATCTCCTGATCAAATGTGTGTGCATGTGTTGTGTAATGGTAGGTTCAAGCACAGGAAAAGTTGAAAATGATACAAAGCAAATTTAAGAGTGGTTAATGGAGTGTGTGTTTGCTTTCATTCCTTAAATGCTTTTTTTGGTAGTGGGATTATAGGTTATTTTTTTACTTGTTTGGCATATACAAGTTAGGAAAAAAAAAAAAGGCCAAGACAGTATTTGCTAAGAAAAAAAAAAATTGGAGGTGCTTTTATATTGCAAGGTCCTTCAGATGCATTTATTTTTGTATCCCAAGTCTGGAACATAGCATAAATATTTACTAAATGAAGGAATGCTGATTACCAGCTAGGACTTTCCACAAGACATTATGTTCCTACTGACTCAGATTTGTAGACCTGTAAATAAAACCACAATGCAATCAGAAAGGACACTTAAGAAAGAAAATATACCTTCCAAAACTTCACTGTTATGAGATTTGATCTGTAGAAAATAAGCAAAATTACCAATGAAAACATGCCCCCTCCCTAGGGGAAAAAAAAGAAAAAAGAAAATCAACCTAGAAATCTGATTCCCAAATAGTTGTATGACCTCAGGTATGTCACTTAACCTTCTTAAGCTTCAGTTTCTTCATTTTAAAAACTAAAGCTATTAATAACTCATAAGGTTCCTGTAAGAATTCATGAAGGTGTTTCGTAAACTGTAGAGCAACTATTAAAAATGTGAAGATATTTATTATTATAAAACTAATAAATCAACATGGCTAGAAACTAAGTCAGGCCTACCTGCATCACCAAACATCAGCAAGGCGGCAGCAATTGCTCCATCCATAGTGCTTGTTGATTCAATCAACTAACAGAATGAGAAGAGATTATTTTAAAAATAACACTTTAAGAATTATTTCACAAAAGGCTGTACAATGTAAGCACATGTTAAAATGTTATTGGACTTACTCATCATCCCTATGTAGTGAAATATATACAGTACATTCAAGCTTTTGTTATTTTAATTTTTTAATTACAAAGTTCTGCATTAAAGATTTAACAACTCCCTACTTACATGCTTATGCATCCAGGCAGAGAGAGAGAGAGAGAGAGGGAGGAAGGGAGGAGGGACACTGGTAGACATTTGTACTATTCTTTTTTTATTTATGAAAAAATAAACCACAATTCTGCAATCATTTTCTTAAATCTAATACTTTTTAAGATGAGTAGGACGAAAGATTCTTTTTGATTTTTCCTCTATTTCTGAATTGCCTGAATTTATTCAAGAACATATTCATAGATTATTTATACAATAACTTCAATATATAATTTTATACTGATCTATAACATTCTGCATTTCAAAAGAAACTAAACATCTCATAATTTTCCCTTGCTACAGTAAGAATGCTCTCTTCTACTAGTTTTCCTAATCTTGGATCCTTTAATATTCTGTAAGCCCCTCTTCCTTTTCAAAATAATCAAAGCATATTCTTATCAAGTCCAGGACTAAATTTATATTTAACAGCTTCTTGAATTCTTCTACATGGTGTTATATTGGTGTGAGCCTTTGGAGAGTACATTATAAATGTCAACTTCAAATCGCTTGAAATTACAGGAATCAGTTAAAATGCTCTGCTTTGGACTGATACACTAAATTCCCTAAATTTCAAATACTGACTAATGAAAACATGCATACGAATTCTTTGTATCAACCCTATTTCCCACTGTAATTATAACATTAGAGATGAATATTCTTACAGAAGAAAAATACCCTTCAACTGCGTGAACAATCAGCAATCAGGCTAAAGTATTTTTAAATGGAGATTTGTTCCTTTGAATATTTATTACTCCATCATGTTTATTCTGTTGGAAGCTATTTCATCATTTTAAAAACTGATACAATATATCATATTTTAATATATTATATTTATATAATATAAATAAATATATATTTATATATTTATAATTAATAAATTAATTTATAAATAAATAATATATAATAAATTAATTATAAATAATAAATTAATTTATAAATTAAATTAATATAATATATTTATATATATTTTAATATATTTAAAAAGTTGTGCAGTTATCCCCATAATCTAATTTTAGAACATTTTAATCTTTCCAAAAAGAAACTTTTTTAAAAAAAGATGTTATTTGTTAGAGAGCAATTTAATTTATTTAAATTAATTAATTTAATAATTAAATTAAGTAATTAATTTATTATATATTATAAATATATAATATATTTATTTTAATATATCTGATATAGGTTATTAAAATAACCTATAATCCCACTACCAAAGTGTTGGACTGTAAGCAGCCGCTATAGCTATTAGTCGCTACATTTATTGTCTTCTTATTCCAGAAAAAAAACTACATCCAGAGGAAAATAACATTGCTAGTAGGGTGCAGACTCAAGATAACACTCAAGTTTCACTTAGCTAACAGTAAGAAGGTATCAAAATGATTTTGGGGAAAAAAGATTCATGTTAAAAATAACAGAGAATAATAATAATTTATTCTACAGAGTTTAAACTAGCAGACCCAGGACCCCTTCAGTTCAGACACATTGTTGGGCCTGAATAGTGCTTCTTTTTTCGGCTACCATAGGGGCACCGGGGTGGCTCGGTTGGTTAAGCTTAAGTGTCTGCCTTTGGCGCAGGTCATGATCCCAGAGTCCTGGGACTGAGCCCTTAGTCCAGCTCCCTGGACTAAAGATACAGTCCATCTTTGGACTAAAGATACAGTCCAAATACAGTCACTTATTTTGTTTTTATATAGTTCAACCAATGGTTCTCAGCAAGAGTGCTACTGACAGGATAATTCTTTGTTATGCAGGACCACCCTCAGTACTGCGGGACGACTAGTGTCCCTGGGCCCTTGGCATTAAATATCAATAGCAACCCTTTGTCATTATGAAGACCAAAGGAAAAA